>OU862911.1:16818940-18018940 GCA_917880885.1 Limnephilus marmoratus
TGGATTGAGTCACCGATAGGAAATTGGATTTGTTAGAAAATCCTTGAAAGATTTGGGTTTGTTTATGGAGAAAACTATATATTCATATTATATACATAGCTTGCAAAGAGTGTTTTTTTTACCTAAAATAATTACATTGGCGCCATCTGTGAATGCGTAGATTATATTGTACATTTCGTTTAACCTTAAATATCCATAGGAACATTAACTGCTCAAAAATGTAGGTACCTATACAATACCAGAATGAAACACAATTATATTGGTAGATGCCTACACTTTAGTAAATTAAAACAACGTTAAACTCGTGGAAAAGTTAGAGTTGGGTTTATCGATTTCCACCGCTACCTTTACAAATGGCATTACCTAATACTAGGTATTCCTTTACAAATATTTCCACAAACTGAAGCGGTTTTCCGGCGTAGAACGACTAAACGGGTAGGTAAGCGTACCTGATCTAAAACCACTTTATTAAATGCGGCGAACAGAATCATGTCTACAAATTTGATGGATGTTCTCTATTACTTTTGCAATAAAATAAATGGCAGTGTGGAATATTTTAGTTCGCTTTCGTTCCTGACGGTACCAACTCGTTTTGTAATAATCTATCTATTTGGTACAAGTAGGATTTCTACAGTATCCAACATATCATTATCATTAGGGAACGTACCCACACTACGTAACCAACTTTTTGCAATTTTTAATCCCCCCCCCGGTGACCAAAAACCTAAGCAACCCGCCGCTCATTTGTACCAAGCGTGGTTTTTTGAAGACCCCCCCCCCCCCCGAACGTGTCACGTAGTATGGGTACGTTCCCTTACATAGTATAAAATGAAGTCGCTCAAAATGTATGTGCGCGTTAATCTTTTAAACTACGCAACGGATTTTCATACGGTTTTCACCAATAGATAGAGTGATTGAAGAGGAATGTTTATATGTATAATACATGTAAATTATATTAGAGAAAAGCCGAGAAATTTAAAGAAAACATATTTTTGTGTGATTTAAAATGGCTGGCGGGCCGTACATAGTCACTTTTGAAATTCGTTCTATGGAAGAAATTAGAAAATAGATGTCCTAGAGTAAGTAGGTATTTGATTTGAATTATTTTATTTGATGAAGTCGCTCAAAATGTATGTGCGTATAGATTTTTTAAACTACGCAACGGATATTCATGCGGTTTTCACCAATAGATAGAGTGATTCAAGATGATGGTTTGAATTATTTGACTGTCATAAAACGGGATAATACTCCTAGTTGGGCAGTCAAAATTTAATAAATAATGTATATAAATGTATAATATATTGTGCTAAATAAACAAACAAATAAATAAATAAATGTATAAAAACATGCTTATTGTCTCGTGCACGATGGCACGGGGTTTAGAATAACCTGTGGTTATTCCTTGCTAAATCAAACGCCTACGGATCTCGATAGAATATGTTCATTAAACAAATGCAAAGATATATCACAGAGGGACTTACGATAGTGATGGCAATCTTGCCCGGTTTGTGGGTCCCTCGTGGTCTTTGGCTGGTCCACAGGCAGTCGGTCGGGGGTTGGTATATTTATGGGCAGTCGTTATTTCGTTCTTATGCGATGGGATGTGGTGAATTACCGGCGGTAGATTCACTATACGTATTATGTTAGTTTGTCACGATATAGACGGTTGTACAATGTTGACAGCTGCTTACGAACAGAAGACTCACGAAAAAACAACACTTGTTTTGCACCTTGACCACGGTTGACACCGGTAATTATCAGCCAAATAAGTACCCAGTGTGCGAAATTCAACAATAGGTTTGAATTCTGGTCTTTGTACATGAATCAGAACAAACCTATCGAGATCTTATTAAGCGTTATGAAACATTCCACCCACCAAAATACAACAAAGTGTATTTTTAAAGAAAATTTTAAACCTTAACCAAAGCATGAAATGTTATGAAATATTGTGTGAACGAAGAAATAATTAAACTAGGTCATACGATATACTAAGACGTAACAAACAAGAAAATAAAATAAAAATAATAATTATATTATTAAAATTGTCCGCGACAGCGAGAACGATTAGTCAACTTGACTAGGTAGTGGACATAATTTGGTTAACGGTCTCGTGAGAATAGAACCATTAGATGTACGGACCGTAGCGACACGCACAACGCCGTCTGGACCTGGGTGCAATTTATCGACTCGTGCAATAGGCCAATGCAAAGGGACAGTATTTTCGCTTCGAATTATAACCACATCATTTACAGAAAGTGATCTGCAATGCTTGGTCCACTTGGCATGCTGAGTTAGCGATTGAAGGTATTCAACCTTCCATCGTTTCCAAAAGTCCTGCTGAAAACGTTGAATAAGTTGCCAACGACTCAGACGGTTGATTTTCAGATCAGTATAATCCTCATCCGGCACGGAGGTCAAGGGTTCCAAAGTCAAAAAATGACCTGGAGTTAGCACTCGCAAATCGTTTGGGTCAGAACTCATCGGGTAGAGAGGTCGAGAGTTTAACATGGCCTCAATCTGCACGAAGAGTGTTGTCAATTCCTCGAAAGTTAACGTTTGGTTTCCAATTATGCGGTAAAGATGAGATTTAACCGATTTAATTTGAATCTCCCATACGCCACCGAAATGGGGACTAGATGGAGGATTGAAACGAAAATTGATTTGTTCTGACTGTGAAGCAGTGTGCATGAACGAATTAAGTTGAGTTTTAGCTCCGACGAAATTTGTACAGCAATCTGAGTGTATGGCATTTACACGACCTCGTCTACCTACAAATCGACGTAGCGCTGCAATGAAAGATTCGGTAGACAGATCTGAAGCTACTTCGAGATGTAGAGCCTTGGTGGTAAAACATACGAATAAGCAAAGATAAGCTTTGTCTATCTTAGCGCCGCGGTATTTACCAGCTTTAATGTGAAACGGACCACCGTAATCAACGCCCACGATCGAAAATGGTTTAACCTGATTAACACGAGCAGCGGGTAGGTCACTCATGAAAGGTTCTAGAGGGGCTAGTTTTATGCGATAACATTGTATACACTTTGACAAACAGAGGCGGATGGCGCGCTTGGGCGACAAAATCCAAAACTGCTGTGTCAACAAATATTGCATTGTGTTAATGCCTGGATGACAATGTTCTCGATGGAGAGTTTCTATCACAAGAAAAGTGAGCTTGGATTCACGAAGAAGTAGGGCAGGATGTTTATGGTCAAATTCAAGCCCAGATCGAGATAACCTGCCACCCACCCTGAGCACACCGTGGTCGTCAATGAATGGATTGAGCTTTCGCATTTGTTTCGAAAGAAGGTTGCCCTCATTCAAGCGCGTGATATCATCATTGAAATGTACAGATTGAATATGTTTAACTACTGTCAACAGCGAAGCATGAACTTCGGTACGGTTTAATAGAAGATCCGACCGACGAGACTCTTTGTTACGTAGGTTGTAAATGAATCTATGACAATAACCGAGAATGCGTTGAATCTTCCGGAGAGAAGAAAATTTAACAAGTAGTAAGTCCACCAAATTTTCATCCTGTTGGACTAATAACGATTGAACTCGTTCCTCAGAGTGAGGTTCAATTTCGTCGACATTGCCATCTAAGAATGGCCAAGAATCGACTGGCTGAATTAGCCACGGCGGCCCCGCCCACCATAACGTATTATCAATTAAATCGGCCGGGAATTGACCACGTGAAGCGACGTCTGCTGGATTATCGCCGGATAATACGTGATGCCACGAAGTATCTTCGAGGGCATCCTGGATATGACTAACACGGTTCGCCACGAAAGTTTTCCAGCGATATGAAGGAGAACGTAACCATGCAAGCACAACGGTTGAATCGGACCACGCAAACGTATTAGAGATTGGAAGCATGGGTACGTATAATTCCTTGACGAATTTTAGTAGATCTGCCAGAAGAACTGCCGCACAAAGTTCAAGACGAGGCAATGAAATCCTTTTGGTGGGTGCGACTCGAGACTTGGCGCAAATTAAAAAGACTTGGACGTTACCGTCAACGTCTGTGGTTCGTAAGTAAACTACCGCACCATATCCGATTTCCGAACTATCTGAGAAGCCATGTAGTTGGCACGATTTCAGGTGAGGGACTGAAACCCAACGAGGGATTTCGAACGACTTCAAGAGCGGCAATTGTTTAGTGTAACGTTCCCATTGATGAACGATGTCAATGGGTGGGGTGTCATCCCAACCAATCCTTAAAATCCACAACCTTTGTACTAGGGATGTGGCGAAGAACGTTAAAGGGCACATAAAACCGAGAGGGTCAAAAACCCGAGCGATT
The DNA here is from genome assembly GCA_917880885.1 of Limnephilus marmoratus. Lineage (NCBI taxonomy): Eukaryota > Metazoa > Arthropoda > Insecta > Trichoptera > Limnephilidae > Limnephilus > Limnephilus marmoratus. Next base: position 16,823,244 of record OU862911.1, read on the forward strand.
TCACTAAGAATGGTACGTTTAGTGCACTCGCGCTCGAGGCATAGGACTTCAAATGAAAATGTGTCGTGTCGTGGCTCCCACTTCAATCCCAATACCTTGAGAATGTGAGAATTATCCACATCCATAGAGACCAAATCAGTGAGGCAGTATTCCGGCGGCAGATCGGCGAGTAATTCCGGTGTGTTACTAGCCCACTTTCGCAGTTCGAGTTGACCTCGTTTAAAAAGTTGGATGACCTCAGATTTCGTTTGTTGAGCTTGTTCCAAGCTAGAACAACCGGTAACGATATCGTCGATGTAAATATCCGAAGTAAGCACCCGACGCGCTTGCGGTAAATCATCACCCTCATCTTCGGTCAGTTGTTTGATAGAACGACAGGCCAAAAAAGGGGCGGAGGAAACACCGTAAGTTACAGTGTTTAATTGGTACTCTTGGATGGGCTCAGACGATTGAGAACGCCAAAATATTCGTTGGAAAACACGATCTGGTTCTTGAACCAATATTTGGCGATACATCTGACGTACATCAGCAGTGAACAACACCGGTGATGTACGAAATTTTAGCAAAAGTTCCAAAATGTTCTTCTGAAGCTTGGGGCCGACAAGTAATGTATCATTTAACGATGATCCATTCACATCAGTTGCTGAAGCATCAAAGACCACTCGTAACTTCGTGCTAGCGCTACCCGGACGAAGAATGCAGTGATGAGGGATGTGATACTTTACCTTATGCAAATCTTTTCCAGGAACACGAGTCATGTGACCACTATGTATGTAATCAGTCATGAAAGCGGAGTACTGTTCATGTAAGGTTGGATTTGCTATGAGTTTGCGTTCAAGTGAATGGAATCTGCGTAAAGCGATTTCGCGCGACCCGGGAAAAGAGATATCCTTGTCCCTTTCTCGAAAAGGCAAGGCTACGATGTATCGTCCCGAAGTGTCACGGGAATGGTCCGTGCAGTACATCTGTTCACAGAGTTGTTCCTCAGGGGTAAGTTGTGAAGACTGGGGAATGGTGTCCAACTCCCATAGTCGCTGAACCTCTTCATGGAGCCGGTCCTCGTTAGTTACGACGAACGATTTTGTTTCGTGACCGGCGTCAGAACCAACCGAACCTAGAAGAAGCCAACCAAATACAGAATTGAAAGCTGATGGCTGATTACGACCACCCTTCACATTACCAGGTCTCAAAAGAGAAGTGAAGACCTCAGCACCCAGAAGAAGGTCAATCGGTCCCGGTTTGTGACAGTCAGGGTCAGCAAGAGGTAATTCTTGCAACTGATGCCATGACGATTTATCTAAACGAACCGTTGGCATGTTGCCGCAGATAGTAGGCAGCGTGAGTGCCTTAATGTTAAAGAGAACCTGTTCCTCAACACCAACTTCTAATTGAATGACTCCTGACGCAGTTGCGGAAGATTGGCCTAAGCCACTAATTCTTCGAGAACTGGCCGTACGATGGATGCCTAGACACTCTGCAGCGCGATCGGTGATGAAATGAGCTTGACTGCCTGAATCGATCAACGCACGAAAAGTTTGAAACCTACCGGAGGAATCTCGAATGCTAACCTTGGCAGTAGACAATAGAACTACGGACCTGTCACCTAAATTGGTGAGGACACTAATTTGAGGGTCCTCTTGGTCCGTAGACGTCATGGGGTGATGAACCCCTTCTTTAGAAGATATGGTTTCATCATGATGGAGTAGAGTGTGATGCTTTTGGTTACATTTCTGACATTTAAATATAGATTTACAATCTTTAAGATAATGAGAAGAATGAAGACAATTAAAGCACCAACGGTGAGCTTTGGCGAATTGGATGCGATCCTGAACTGATTTTAGCGCGAATGCCTTGCACTTGGAAATTAAATGTTCTTCCTCACAACAGGAGCACTTCGGAAAATTGATCGAGATCGAGGACCCATTGGATTCAGGTCGCACCTTCATTACATCGCAAAGGAGCGATGAAGTATGTTTTTTGGAAGCCTGTTCCGATTTACGTGCGGGAGGTTTGTACGCTGATCCTACACCGTGGTGTTTTTCAACATGATTGCGATCGGGAGTCAAAAAATGTAAATCTCGTACACGAGCTTCACACTGGTTATATAAAAACTCCTTTAGTTTCGAATATAATGGCAACTCAGTAGGAGACTGCAGTTGTTCGAAAGCGCACCTCGTTAGTGAATCCAATTTTGACAGAATCAAATAACAAAGCACGAAGTCCCAATTGTCCGTAGGGAGATCCAATTCCCTTAAGATTGTTAGATTTTCGTTAAACACGTCGAAAACGCGGCGAAATTCGTATGGATCGTTGGGCGGTAAATTTACATTTTGCATTTCCTGCCAACACGTAAATGCCAGTTCGCGCGCGTTGCGATAACGCCCGATCAATCTTTGATAAGCTTCCAAATAGTGGGCTCCCTGGACCGGGAACGTCCGAATTAAGCCTAATGCCTCGCCAGATACACTCGAAAACAAATACTGCATGCGTTCGATATTTGACAATAATTTGTTTTCATGAATTAAGGCATTAAACATATCATAAAATTCGGGCCATTGTTTGATATCGCCAGAGAATATTGGAATGCTTATCTTTGGTAATTTGACGTTCGTGCATACATTCGCGGTCTTAGATTCGACTGGTTGACTGGTCAACTTCTGATAAATTGCGACAATTTGGTAATACGTTTCATCAAAAGCTTCGCGAATTTTATCTTCCTCAATTTCGTTTGAGTCATCTAAATTTAATATTTCGTCGTGAGATGTTTCAAATTCAAGAACTATCCTTTCAAGAGTTGTATAAGAGTTGTAACAGTAAGTCGCTCTTCGTTACATCGTGTAAAGCGATTTTCGCGATTTCATGCGTTTTTATCAATCTATTATTTGCTAATGTCCGTTTTCGGCGCAATGTTTGAATAGTTGGCGCCATTTTGATAATAAACACGAGTAGAAAATAGAAACGTACCTCTAAAGGTAATGGAATAAATCAACAGAATTTGTTATAATTTAAAAGTACCTACGGTAGTTCGTAAATAATTAAGAACTAGATACCTAATTCTAAACTTCACTGTTTGAAATTAACAGTTCGAATGGTTGACATTTAAATTCACGAAACATTTCATAATATTTTTTTTGCTTTGCAATTGCAGATTTTAATATCTAAAGTTCGCTGATTTCGGCACCAATGTGTCGTGCACGATGGCACGGGGTTTAGAATAACCTGTGGTTATTCCTTGCTAAATCAAACGCCTACGGATCTCGATAGAATATGTTCATTAAACAAATGCAAAGATATATCACAGAGGGACTTACGATAGTGATGGCAATCTTGCCCGGTTTGTGGGTCCCTCGTGGTCTTTGGCTGGTCCACAGGCAGTCGGTCGGGGGTTGGTATATTTATGGGCAGTCGTTATTTCGTTCTTATGCGATGGGATGTGGTGAATTACCGGCGGTAGATTCACTATACGTATTATGTTAGTTTGTCACGATATAGACGGTTGTACAATGTTGACAGCTGCTTACGAACAGAAGACTCACGAAAAAACAACACTTGTTTTGCACCTTGACCACGGTTGACACCGGTAATTATCAGCCAAATAAGTACCCAGTGTGCGAAATTCAACAATAGGTTTGAATTCTGGTCTTTGTACATGAATCAGAACAAACCTATCGAGATCTTATTAAGCGTTATGAAACACTTATTATGGTAGAGAAAAGTCGAGAAATTCAAATATTCAATTCAGGCAGTGGGCAGCGGGCAGCGGGCAGCTGGCAAGCGGGTGGTGTGGATTTTATAAAGGTTGGGTAATGGCGTTGTGTTTCGTTAGCCACAGCAACGTGTGGCCGGGTCCGCTATTTTTATATATAAAGCAAAACATCTCTTTGTGTGTCAGAAAATCCTTCCAAACGGTCAACTCTTACGTAATGAATTTAGTCCAGATTTAGTCTGAAATTTGTAAGTCAATGCAACCAATTTTGGCTTGCAACGTATAATAAAAAAAGACGCCAATTAACTTTTGTTTCTAATATCTCGAGCAGTTTAGACATTGTCATCTTATTGTCAAAAGCAGTTCTGTGTTTGAAGTTGTACGCCAGTACGTTATTATGAAATTTAACATTACAGGAATGTGTAAACATATTTTTACATTTTGTATTGTACTAATGCAGATCGTTAGTGTGAATTCTTTTTTTTTTTTTTTAAAAGAAAGACAAACATTCCCCAACGTTACGAATAACCCAACAATGTTTGAAAATCTCCCACTACCACCACAGAAAGCCGAAAATGTTGCTTGTGTTGTGATGGAGGACTTAGCCAGTCGAGGAATCGAACACGCGACGCTCGGGTGGGACCCAAACGCTATGCCCACTCAACCATTGACCAGACTATTCTTGAAAAACCACTTTGAAAATAACACTTAAATTCAAAGCAAATTTGAATACCGCACTGACAACTGAAATTAGTATTTCGGATTATGAATATATTATAACATCCCATGAAAATAAAGCTACCTTTGATTTTTTAGTCCAAAAAAATGTACGCATAAAAGCTCCAATTGTTCAAATACAGAAGCCTGCCCCAATTTTGAGAATGTTGTGAGGAATGGGGAGTAGGTAGTGAGTGAATGAGAGAAGGTTGGAAACCTGAAAATTCAGATCTGGCCATTAAACACGGTTAAAGTCATTTCTAGCAACATTTCGGAGAACGCTAATCATCTATTTTCGGAATATTAATTTCCAAGCGAAAAGGTTGAAACACGTTCAGTACAAGCCGAATACCCCCCACACATTATACCCCCACACGACTTTGTGGGACATATAAAAACATTTTGGGGGACATTTTTATAATTGTGACATAAAAAATAGTGGATCAGGATTCAAGACGTAAAATTTGTTAAAGAAATTAAGAAATGTAACGCATGCAGAAGAATAATAAGTGCTCACTTAGAAGTGAGTCAGTCATTGAAGAAGAAGATAACACTAATAATCTAAACTCTAAACGAAAATATGTAAGAGAACAAGACACAGAAAAACAGAAAAAATAATTGTCGCAATTAGTATTTACTTATGAAGCATATTATTTATTTATTTACGCCCTTTTACAGGGCTTGTACATAAGTAAGAAATTTACAAATTACACTATGATTAAATAATATATAAATACTACATATTTCTTTAATAAAGAAATATAATAGGTATTTTGCAACGAAATATACATATAGTTTTTATTGTACATAACTGAACTGCCTCAGCAACAGTATTTTGTATTTGTTTAAAGATAAATTGAAGATGTCCACTAACTTGGTATAATTATTTTCCTCCATTAGTATTCTGGGCAAAGAGGAATACACATATTTATTTATTTATTGCTTCTTCACAATTTATGTACCTACATATATTTTTAGCATGTAATTATTAACCCCACTAGGGTTCGCCTGTATCGGGGTTAATAATTTCACAATTTAATAAAAATAACACACGCAAATATCGGTCATGCAAAACAGTTAAGTAAAAGCAAAATAATAAAATTTAAAAATAAAATGATAAACAGAGAAAATAATAAGTGATAAAAATATATGAATTAATAACAAAGTGTTGAGAGATCCGACAAAATGTTCTCATTCATTATATCATTAGTTCATACCATTTTTAACAATAGATAAAATTAAAAAAATATATGTCCTTAGGTTTTTTTTTAAATATGTGTAAAAAATAAAAATTTAAAAAAACAAAGATTTATAAACGATTACATTAGAGCGAATCTTTCTTATGCAATATTAAAGTGACTAACAAATAATTATGAAATAAATATGAAAGAAACCGTTTTGATCACAACATTATTGTTTTCATTCCATTTAAGTGACCGTTTTCATTAAAATATGATTGTATTTTATAGTGTAAGTGACACCTTAGAAATGCCATCCGTGTGATCTTTTAGTTTTGACAAAGTTATGGGATACGATAACCCCTATATATTTATTTATTTATTGTTTCTTTACCTTTTTAATTTAGGTTTTATTGTTTAAATTGAAATTTTGAACTTCATTTTGACTTGAGATTAACAATTTTATAGAGTACACAAAATAATGTGTTGAAAGACAATATTGTTACAATAATATTTCTCACAGAATGGGCCTCTACTGCACTATAGGAACTGCACATAATGGGCCTCACAGAATGGGCCTCTACTACACATATGGTAGTTAGTTCCAGAATTTCTGCACTGAAATAAATCCTGACTTCTGGTATTACGTAGTGGAATCCGGAAGCTTATCAATTCAAAGACTATCAACTAAATTATTTAGAATTTTATACAGAAATACCAAATCAGTGAAAATTCTTCTGTCTGACAATTTGAGCATATTCATATCAGTTAAAATAGTATCGTAGTTTAACATAATTGCTGGAATACCCATTTTAAAATTTAGAAAACGTAAGAATTTGTTTTGTATTCTTTCAACAGCTTGTACATATATATTATAATATGGGTTCCAAACGGGAGAATTGCACTCAAGTTGACTTCTAACATATGCAAAATATAACAGTATCATAGCATTCTTGTAACTAAATTCCGTACAATTGAACCCATCTACTCTTTCTGAGAAAGTATTGCCAGCTTGTCGTTGCCATTAAAAGTAATTGTTGATCGAATATTTCTAGTTGGTCTAAGGAAGGTAATTAGGCTGAGTAAATCAGGACTGTGTATAATACTATTAACAATTTTAAAAATAAAAGTCGGAAAGAAGTCATCTATATACCTGAGACCTATAATAATTTTCATTAATTTAATTAATTCTTTCATTAAATAGTTGTATTTTATGGTTTCTATAGGTAGACTACTTTTTATTTTTTTAATAATTCCTTTCAGGGCCTTCTTTGGAGATGCCGTGTGGAGGTTCTTTTTTCAGAATTATACGAACCACACTAGTAGTAATAAAAGTAAGTAATAAAAAATATAATGCTCAATTTACCAATGGATTAGAGTTTGCACAATAGAACACAATTAGACAATTTTACGTTATATATTTTACGTTAACTAATTCCTTAGATTTTTAACATTTTATTATCTACTTAATTCTCATTTCGTGTTCGAGTTAAATTGAGTTCCTACTGGTGTCCTTTTATTTGAAAGTAAGCTTCAGTTGGTTGATTATGATACCGGTGACTGTAAATAATAGTCTGTGCGGTGAGCATCAGACCATAAAACAAACCAGATAACTTTAATCAACCCACCGTTCTAAGTGAAAGGTTTCTGCTACCATTTCTAATGTGCTATATCCCAGACCACATAGCACATATGAGTATATTACAGAATATGCAAAAAAAAACCCTGTACAATATACAATGTACATACATACTTGGTACTTACTACAAATAAATCTACGGATTTCGTAGGTATATTTTTAAATCGGTTGATTGCTTAGCCTACTGACTATTTAGAAAAGAATCCAAAAATTAGGTATATTATTAGTGTATTAGGTATATTACGCTTACAAAACTGACTATGTTATAGTAACCGCAAAAACTTTAATGCCGACCTGACTATGATACATTAATCGTCGCATTAGGTGATTTTAAGGTCCGAAAAGCAGCATGCCTCTACGCCCACGCCATTTTCTGTTGCACGTGTGGTTTACGCATCATTCTCTTTCAATTACGGTCATGGTAAATTCAGTAAAGTGCCTATACTTGCGCGAGAATGGATCGTGTCCAGTTAAGGTCGGCATGTAAGTTTGGCGCTTACTATAGGTACATTACTAGGCCTAGATGTTTCGCAGAAATTCACGTGTGACAAAATCATTAAATTCACTCAACGCCAACGTCCCGGAATGAATGAGTTTATTAAAACTTTTATTTAAAAAAAACTTATTTGTCACAGAACTTCGCTAGTCACTGTTATAAATTACAAACAAAATGTTACATAAAATCATCCACTAAATTATATAAATTTTCTACTTTTAGAGCCCTCTGGCGTCCAGGTTTGAATGCAAGCCTCTTTCAAATCTGAACGATTTACTATTTCTGAAGATCTTCTTCTGACGTTATGTGCGGATCTTTCTTGGTTCTTCTTTAGTGCAATAGATTGTTCATCGAGTTCGTTCAGGATTGTCTTCAGATCTTCGTGGTTGCCACTTGTGCTAACAATATCGTGGACATATTGGAAGTTGTTAATATTTCTTTAAATTTATATCGCCACCTTTATTTTTCCACTAACGGAGCTGATAATGCTTCGTTATTGTATTAAAGCGGTGCCACACGCGCAGATAAAAGATAACAGATCAGCGCACGCCAAATAACGCTCTCCATACAATCCCATCAGACCTGTCACACCTAAGCGGTTTATGCGCAGATCAACCATAGCCAATACAGATCTTACGCCGTAACCGCTCCAGAGGCGATTTACGAAAAGTTATACAACCCCCTCTCCGCCGAAAACAGGAGAGGGGGTCATTTTAATTACAGAGCTGCCTAAACGGGCAGATGACAGCTGTCAAGTTGATAAGTTCAGTACAAAGAAATGGCATTTCGTGGCAGCTCTGTAATTCAACTGACCCCTCACCTACTATAGGAAGAAATATTTGATAGCGTCGTGTGACGGTACAACAAATAAGCGCTCGCGGTTCAACAGATATCTGTTCGCGTTTTTATCTGCGCGTGTAGCATATACATGATTCATATTCATGTCTTCCCCGTGCGTCCCCGACTTTAACCATTCAAACCACTCTCTAAACACTATTTGCACTAATAAGACCAAACATGAAATTTCCAGGTTAGTTTTTGAGTCTATAGGGTAGTCACGCAAGAACAATGCATTTTATTTATATGGAATATGAAGATTGACGATTAACAAGGGCTAATATAAATAATTTCGGGGATATTGTATATCCCTGTCCAACGAAACTCTTTCTTTGTAAAAATGTATTGATTTCTAAATGACATGGAAATATCGGTTTTGCCTGACAACCTCTAATGACCGGTATAAATTTGTTGTGTTTAACGGTTTACTGATTTAATTTTCCTGGAAATTTTTATTTATGTGCTTTGTGTGCTTTATCTGATTTCGAGTCACCTTGAAATAATGTATAATTGAAAGTACGGTTTTAGTAACCACAATGAAAAGGTCAGATTCGCATATATTTAGTTTTAAGGAAAATTAAGTTTGGTGCTTTTTGGTGAAAATGGATTTTGAAACATGATGAAGCCAATTTTTTTTTTGCAAAAAGTGTTTTTGTACGTCTTGCACACAGACCACAAATTGAAATTATTTGAATTTACTTGACTGACAATTCAAAGTTCAAAGAAGGTAGGTATCTTCTCTTTCTCAAGTACATAATTCAGTATTAAGTGCACTCGTATTCGTGTGATCATTTTCTTGATAAAGCTCGGAAAATCATATTTTTTTACCTAAATATTTATTTTTATTAAATATTATGTTTCTAGATTAATTATAATTATATTATTCATGTAATTATATTATGCACTAGATACTAGATAAATGTTAACGTACTCATATAAATCATAGAAACAATATAAAATTCACCAAATGGCTTGCAAATGGCTTCTGAAAACACAAAATTATTCTTCAAATATTTATTTTACCTCTACCTATCTATTCTATTCGTTGATTTTACTGCTCAGCACAGCGAAGTTCTGTTTTGAATCGACCACTTTGCATATCGTCAATCCTGCCAAGATGGTAGCCGTGTTTGATAGTACCTTTTTATTCCGCCAGACCGCACGAGCGTTGCAAGCTGTCAAGTCGGAGTAATCAACACTATACGAAATCTACTATTCACGGAACGACTGGTATATGATATTATTGCGCTTGTACGTGCTAATATTTTCTTTTGTTATTATCTGTCCATTATATAAAGAAGAGTATCTGTGGCGGTGCGGCTTAATTTTTTTTAAATCAAAAACTTAAGCTTCATTTCGAGAACGATGAAATTTTGCACACTTGTTCTTCAAAACAAGAGGAAGGTGAGGTCTTAACTAGATTTTGAAAAACCACCCCCACCTTGTTTTCCGCCCTTTAAAACAGAATGTTGATATTGTTGATACTCCTTGATGAAATTTTGCACAAAAAATTTTTCGAAATAAAGTGAAAATTACAGTATTTTTTATATGAATACCTCCCAAGAGTCCAGCTGCTCTTGTCTGGAGCCAGTGAGTCTATTGCATCCCCAATTGGGGTATGTTGTGAGGCTGAAGGTAGTGGCGAAGGGAAGGAGATGGGGAAGAGGAAGGTAGGGAAGTACCTGGTTATTTCAGATCTGGTCACCAAACACGACTAAAGCCATTTCAAGCAAAGTTTCAATTCTGAATGGTGGTCTTACACCAGGGCGATACTAAGGTATCTTCCGGAACGTGCCGCAAATATACTATATATTATTTTTAATTAATTAATCGTGAAATAACACAAAATAATCAAATAAAATTTATTTGTCGACGCAGTGATTCGATCCCGCGACCTTCGGATTGCGAGTCAAAAGCTTTACCGCTAAACCACGCCGGCCGTCGATCAATATCTGACTTCAAAAATCTCTGGGTATAGTCGGGGACTCAAGTATATGTAGGTACTTAGAAAGAAAATTAATCTTCTTTTCAAGTGTACGGTCTACGTAACATCCAAAACATAAAAATATTAAACGTAACTACTAACCTAAAATATATGAGGTTACCGCAACCAGATGGATGTTTCTGTCATTTTTAAGGGGTATTCAAATTTACCCCCGCCCCTGGCGCTTTGAGGACATTTGTTTCTGTCAGCAGTTTTGCGCGCTCGATTACAGCACAGAGGCTGCTCGTGGAGTTCTACGGCTCTTCGCACACGATTGGTTATTTTTGTCCTTGTTCCTTTTGTGAAAGCTGCCCGTATTGTTATATGTCATCCCAGAGCCATTGTTTTAAATTACTACAAGAGAGAAATGTCGAAGTTTGATTTGAGAAGAGTTTAATATGAGTTTTTCATGGAATGAGTAATCATTTTCATTACAAGCACAAAACATGTTTACTATAACTTTTTATATAATTTAAAAAATCTCTTTTGTCATTTTTTTTTATTTTTAATTTCACGCCTAACTGGGCTTTTATATGTTTATTTTTTTTTACTACAAGGAATATCTAAATGATCATAACGTGAAGCGGGTATGGGTAATTCCGCCCTGGGTACCATTTATTGAATAACCAACACACTTGCCATAGGTCACCTCAAATGGTTCGCTACGTTGCGATAATGGTAGCAGGGGTTCAAGAGGTGAGGTTTGTCTTGGTCTTGGCAGCGAATGCGTTTGTCCACCTTCTATGAGGCGAGCCGGATCGCGAGAGTGATACACTCATCACTCTTGGACACTTAGACTCTTAGATTCCTACTTTCTACCCACCCCTCATACATTTTCCCTTCCCAGATCTTCTTTTCCTTTCTGTTTAAAAAGACACTCCTCACACCATCCCCAAAAATGACAGAATCTTTTCCTCAGGACTTCCTGTGTGGGGTTAATATAAAATAAAAAAATAACACCACAAAATTACTCCACCATCGAAGATGGAAAAATGGCAGATTGAGAATAAATAAATAAATCAAATAGTTCGAAGCAGAGCTAGGCAGTTGGTTTAAATACATAGATTTGGTGTTCTTCTTTGCGAAATAAACTCTACCAAGACATATTTATATTTAGTGATTGACACGTTAAATATGTATCATCTACATCAGTGTTTTTCAACCTGTGGGTCGCGACCCCCTGGGGGTCGCGAAGCCTCTACAAGGGGGTCGCAGAGGGTCCAAAGTAAAATATAAAAAAAAAAAACAATAAAGCTCAAAAATATTTTTATTATACATTCATAGAATTTTGTGGGCAACGGAATTCACAGGATTACGGATTTCCTGGCAGAATCAAATAGAATGCCAAAACATGATTATACAGGCGAAATTGCCCTGAAAAATTCACAACCTGAAAAAATTCTCTAGCCACCCTCCTGTTGGTGTACACTGGGTGTCATTATTTTTTCATTTCATTCAAGGAACCATAGTCGTCAGAGGTAAATTGCAGGCGAAGGGTCGGGGGTCGCGAAATATTTTTTACACAATAAGGGGGTCGTGCCATGAAAAAGGTTGAAAAACGCTGATCTACATCATTGATTCTCAACCTTTTTTTGCCCACTGCCCACTTTGAGAATATTTTTATTTCTAGCGCCCCCTAACTCGTGAATCCGAAACAGCAATTGACCACGACGAAGGGGGCGTAACGGGATACAACGACGAAGAGGGCGTAATGGTATACCAAGATGGGGTTACATTTGTCGCGATGGGATAGGATGATAGGATGGGGTGGGATGGGTTTCTCTGGGTCTCCAACCGCCCCCCTGAAAGTCTGAAACGCCCCCCCAATTTTCTCTTGGTCTTCTACCGCCCCCTGAAGGTCTGAAACGCCCCCAAGGGGGCGTTATCGCCCACGTTGTGAACCTATGATCTACATCAAGGGTTGTCTATGTGTTGCAGAAAAATAGTACATTTGTCTTGTGTTCCTAATCGGTAAACATTTATATATTGTATCATTGAAGAAGAAGATAACACTAATAATCTAAACGAAAATATGAAAAAGAACAAGACACAAAAAATAATAAGATAACCGTCGCAACTGCGACAACTGTCTTGTTCTCTTTCATATTTTCATTTAGATCATAGGTTCTCAACCTTATTTTGCCCGCAGCCCATTTTGAAAATATTTGATTGTTTTTACAATACCCCCAAACCCCCAATTGTTTTTACTTACCACATCTCGCGAATTTGCAACAGCTATTGTCACGATTATATTTACCACAACGGGGGGGGGGGGGGGTGGATTCCAAATTGCTTCCTGCTTCCTGCTTCCTGCTTCTTGCTTCCTGCTTCTTGCTTTCTGCTTCCTTCTTGTATTCATGATATACCTAGTGTCAATTCTTAGTACGTGATTTTTTGTCTGTTTTAGACCATACCGCCCCCCTGAAAATCTCAAACGCCCACAAGGGGGCGTTATCGCCCACGTTGAGAACCTATGGTTTAGATTATTAGTGTTAACTTCTTCTTCATTGATATATTACATTGATGGGAATAACCTTCAAAGGTTAAAAAAAGACAGTTGTTCTAATAAAAATTTATATATTGATTTACCATTTTCGTTATTTGTTTTTAGGGTGTTATGCTGTGTTGTGCTATCTCCTTCGCTATTTTCGATAATACTTTTGGCCGTGAAAATCTAAAAAATTGATTTACCATGTTGTCATCTTTGAGGATGCTGTGTGTCTACTCCTCAAATCATATCCTATTGTGTAGATATATATTATGTTTATACTATGTAGATATATTACAAGTGTTTAGAAATTAATTACGATATATGCCTTTCGTTGTTCCAACTCTCGATTCCCTTATGTCCTCGTGGCACTGAGAACCGAAATGTCTCATTCATTTTGGTAAATTTCAATGCTGTACACGAGGGAGAAAATCTGCTCAAAGGCAGGTACAACAAAGGTACCCAATCAAAATTTATGAAACATCTGTCGGCGACAGAAGTTCATCGCTGGAATTTGAAATATCAACATTAACTAGAACTAGTCTCAGGTGTTTATAAACTTTCGTTGAACAGAAGGCGCTCTTATCTCGGCTCTCTATTATTTAATATTTCTTATTCAGTACTATTAATCAATCCTTACATTATTTTAAATAAACCCCAAAGACGCTGTAACAATTATAACGAATCGCTTTCAGCTCGAAGAGGTTCTATGGACTATTATTTATGCTGACTGGATTAAACAATTGTCTTCACACCTTATATTTTCAATTGAATAAGAGACAGCAATTTCATAAAATGATTGTGAAATTTTTCTTTTAGAATCGGCATTCATAATAGTTTATTCAAATGGTTTTAATAATTGTTTTTGTGTTTAATTTAATTTTTTTTTAATTTAACTAAAATTAAATTTAATAATTTTATTATCATTTTCTACAGTGTGTCTCAAGCAAATTGGTTTAACCGGTAATAAATCAATTTAGGCACCTTCAAAAATTGAAATTAAAAATCGTATAAATAAGTCGTCTTAAAGTGGTTAATCACATTTTAATGGCCTTGTAAGCCGAAACAGTTGTAACAAAAATAAATACTAAAATACATGCATAACTCGATTAAAATTATTCAATTTAATTTACACTATTATTTACATTATTATATTTAATTAAAATGGTTTTCGTTATCTACATAACAAAGGAGCACACATTAAGTACGTGAGCTCATGTAGGGGGGGGGAGTTCAGCAAAATCTCACATTACTTGAAAAGAATATACGAAGTGGCCCAAATTTATCTCACCAAGGGGGAGGGGTCTAGATTGGAAGAAAAACTGCTCTCGTAATTGATGTATACCTCCCGACGTAATTTGAAACAATACACTTCGGTTTCCTAGAATTAACATACCTAAATGTACTGTACCGACTCCAAGGTCTTCTCTCCACATCTCTACTTCGGGCCACTTACTATTCGATGATTCACTCCCATCTGAGTTATTTAGTTAGTATCAGGGGAACTATTACTAAAAAAACCAAATTAATCAAATAAAATTTATTTGCGCATGCCGGGTTCGAACCCGCGACCTCCGGAATGTGAGTCAAGAGTCTTAGCTACTGGACTACGGAGGTCGTCAAATATCAGATATACAGGTGATTCAAAATAAAGCTCAGAAATTCAAAACAAATATCAGATATACAAGTGATTCAAAATAAAGCTATAAGGAATATCTACCATCTGCCGTGGGATACACATATCGAACATATATATTCAATGACAAACATACTTCCTTTTACGGTTCTACCTAAATACAATATTAGTGCAATATTACTTCCTAACCTAACCTAACCTAAGCTAACCCCCTCCCCACTCCCCCCTCTCACCTCTCGCATTCCACACATTCGTTCCCAATAATTCAGTTTTCAAACTGCTCGCGTGCAACCTATTATAATTTTTTATAAAATTTCATATTGCCAGAACTCAACGGTAGTTTCATACAAAATAACGAACAAAAAAAAAAAGAATAGTCCAATATGGTGCAGTCGTTCGGATTTATGCGCATACATACATTTCGGCGATTTATTTTTAGAGATAGTTATTAAGTACGACGCCAGCAAACCACTCTTTTTAGGGTGAATTGTCAAATTAAAAAAAAACATCGTTTCCAAGGTGACAATTGGTTTGTTTTTTTCTGACGTTTGCAATAAATCGATTTTGTTACCGACAGAAAATGTATGAAAAATAATTTCATATCGCCAGAGATTATTCATAACGCCCGAGCTTACCAATATATATAGCCTATAGATCTCGCAAATAATGTAGCTTTCTATTAGTGAAATAATTTTTTAAATCCATTCGGTAGTTTTTGTGTGAAAGAGTAACAAACATACATCCATACAAACTTTCCCCTTTATAATATTAGTAGGATGTGTATGGATGTCTCTCAGTATTTCTAAAATCTCTATTCTTGACAATACATCTTTTTTTTAACGTGTAATATCCATGTAAAATGTACTTATATGTGTCTGTCCTTCCCGTAATGAGTTTTTCTTAACTCATTGGGAATAATGTGTTACTTCATATTTTTTGTAATACATTATAATTAATTAAATTTAAAAAAAAATTGTATGCAATACATCAGGAACTTTTTAGTATACATAGCAATGGAGAAAGATGTAGCAGTATAAACTGTGATTATAAGATATATACTCATTATAAGATAAGGTCAAGGACACGTAGCAGTGGTGTGCGTAACTATTTGGTAAAATAAAGAATGTGTATTTAGGGGCGGATTTACCGGTACTCTGAAAACGCGCATAATTATGGACCGACGAGCGACGTTGACAAAAGACCTTCACAGCTATAGCTTACAACGTTGACCTTGATTTATTATCTGTAGCCATATAATATGACATCCCCTACCAAATTTCCATCTCAGTTAAAAGAGAACGGTTATGTAAATATAACTGTGAATTTGAAAGATCGTTCTGTTTAAAATTTATATTGATAAAAAGTGAAGAAAACACGGATACGATAATTTCCTTCGATCCCCTGATAGTCGATCCGCGACAGTCGGCCCCCGGCGTACCTTATATACAATATGCAATCGGTGTAGGAAAAATACGGTATACCTACTTATATGAAATATTTAAGTGTTCAGAGGGGTGTGCAGAGATTATGTACCGCCGAATTAATAAAAGTACTCAACATATTTTCATTCAAATGCATCAAGGATAAAACTTCTTTCATATACGTTAAAAAAATCAACACTATAAATAAATTCCTTTGATTTCCTTACCAACTAAATATTGGAGCTATTTTTGAAATCGGAGCTATTTTAAGTTTGAAATTTGGTAATTAATGTAAAAAAATTATAATTTTGTACTAATTTTCAATTTGGGAGGCGGGTATGGGTACCGCCGCCCCGGGAACTATTTATTGGACAACCAACACCCCTGCCACAGGTCACCCCAAATGGTTCGCTACGTTTGGTGACTTAGCAGGGGTGCCCGGGTTCATGGGATGAGGTTTGTCTAGGTTTTGGTGGCGCATACGTTTGCCCAATCACTGCGTGGCGGGCTGGATCGGAGGAGAGTCTCAGAGGGAGGCCTTTTGACCTTTCCGGATTCTTCCGACCCCTCGCCTTGCACCGCAGTGTGAGGAATAGATTCATACGCCCGTCACTCCTGGCCACTCTGACCCCCAGATTCCTACCCACCCCACATACCTTTTTTCTTTCCATATCTTCTTCTCCTTCCTTTCCCTTAAAAACCCTCCACACAGCATCCTCAAAGATGACATTGTCCCCTAGGGAAATTGTTTTCCTCGGTCCCTCCTGTGTGGAGCTAATTTTAAAAAATATGTATTATAATTTCAAGGAGCCTCCGGGCCAGAGTTTCTTTCAGATCGCTTTGATGTTTTCCACCCATTATGATCGCATTTCCACCGCATTTAATCTACGTTGTTACGTTCCTCGTGATCCCTGAGTTGGTGGCACGTGTAAGGTCTAGTCACGTGTGTCTGTTCCTTCGTGACGTATTAATATATCAAGCGAGCACTAAGGAAAGCAATCTCTGAAATTTCTCTAATTGTCTCCATTATCGAAGTGGGCTGAAATGTTGCTACCGTAAGCTACGATTCGAGTATGCATATTAAAATGTTAACAATGTTGTTTTTTGATTGACAGCAAACGATTATCTTCGGTGTTTTTTGATTGACAATGTTATTTTTTGATTGACAGAAAACGGTTATCATCGTTTTTTTTGATTGACAATGTTGTTTTTTAACGACCGAAAGCGTTGTTTTTAGATTAATAAAGTTATTTTTTGATTGACTGAAGTTTTCTTCGTTGTGTTTTGATTGACAATGTTGTTTTTTGATTGACAGAAAACGGTTATCTTCGTTGTTTTTAGATTGACAATGTTGTTTCTTAGAGTGACAGAAAACGGTTATCTTCGTTGTTTTTAATTGACAATGTTGTTTTTTGATTGAAAGAAAACAGTTATCTTCAAATGACAACTATTTTCTCTTATTTGACTGTTGTTCCTCCAACAAACCATCTGTCAAAGCGATTCCATTTCTGATATGATTTTCGAGAAAAATTAAATCTCAATTGCCACCTGAGAAGAAGTGTCGATGAAGAAAAATCAGTCTTAGCTATAACAAGCAAAAAGGTGATTGCATAAACTCTTTAATAGTGAATTGTGGTGAAATTTGAACAACGTTTTTGTAGCAAAGTTTCATGATATTCAGTTTCTATTTTCAGTCCGCAGCACATATACCATAAAGCAAAGAAATTCAACAAGAAAAACATTTTTTAATTTGTTAAAATGCGGGTATGACGGACGTATGAATCCATCCCTCCCACTCTAGTGCAAGGCAATATTCCGAGAGAGTCATGCTGTAGAGGTCAAAAGGTATACCTCAACCAGTCCGATTCAGCTTTCGATGCAGTGGGCGGGCAGACGCTTCCGCCGCCAAGACCCGGAAAATCCTCAACCCATGAGCCGGGAACCCTTACTAAGTCACCAAACATAGCGAACCACTATGGCAGGGGATTTGGTTGTCTAAT
The DNA here is from genome assembly GCA_917880885.1 of Limnephilus marmoratus. Lineage (NCBI taxonomy): Eukaryota > Metazoa > Arthropoda > Insecta > Trichoptera > Limnephilidae > Limnephilus > Limnephilus marmoratus. The sequence goes on from OU862911.1 coordinate 16,841,346, forward strand.
AAACGGTTCCGGGGACGGCGCGATCAGTTTCAATGATCGCTCCTTTGCTCCCGAAACAGAAGCATTACACATGACGCAATGTTCTGAACTGAAAAATTCTTTTCCGCTTACATTTTGTATGGAACGAATTCTCATCATTTAATGAGCTACAGCAATATTGTGATAAATATAATATTGAATAGTGAGTGAAATCCAAAAATTCAACAACATCAAATGTCAATGCGCTGATTGTTTTACTTTTGTTCGTAAACATATAATGCTGCCCCTCTTTCTTACACACTAGAAGTCAATAGTCGAAAATGAGACAAACAGTGAACGTATGTCTGCACCCCTCCAAAGGAAAAATACGATAATTATAATAAATCTCCCTCTCACGGGTAAGTGGAAAAGTAAAAAAATCACAAAAAAATCCGTACGAAACGCCACCACTGAAACTAGGCTTGTTGAAAAAGTATCGATATATAAATATATCGATATTTTTTATTCAATATATCGATATTTTTAGACGATATATTTTGTTCCGATATATCGATACAAAATATCGAATATCGAAAATTGTATCAAAAACGATATATTTTTTTATTTATGTATTTAAAGTCACTAGAATCCAAACGCGTATAGGAACGAACGGAAAAAGTAACTGTATTGGGTCATGACATCTGGCGGTTCAAATTTCAACTATTCATAGCTTACAAATCTATTGTCTTTGCATTAGTATTTGTGATCACTAATACTATCTCATATGTGTAGGTGCATACTTAGAAATGTATGCCATTTTTCGCCATTTTATTCTAAGCCACTCCTATGTGTAGGTTTCCAATTGTCTATGATTATTGACTATAACTTGTTCCAAACACGAAGTCGTTTTTGAGTTTTTGACAGATTAATAGTATTAATACGCCAATAGAATGTTACTGAGACGCATAAAAACTTGTATTTACATATAAGTTAGAAGACAGCTTTTTAGTTTTTGATATTTTTGTAAATATTACCTAATAAAAATGAATACTGATGAAAATACCTTCATTTTTATTGAGATTTTTGTACATTAAAAAAGGACATTGTGTATAAAAATTACTATTGATAATATTGAGCTGAATACACTATTATTTAAAAAACGCAAAATCTCTTGAAAATTTGACCGATTTGTGTTAACTTATTAGCTGAATTATATTTACGCACCAGATTTAAATGTCCGGGTTAAATTTTCCCCACAGGAAAAACTAAACCCTTTCAAACACTTCCCAAATGATCATCTAGTCAATCCACGCTATGCAATTGCACTATATAAGTATTATAAATACAAAATAATACAAGAACAACATGTCAACCTATTAGAGACCAAATGGGAATATAATTCACCGACTCCAGATATTTTCATATCAGAGGGTTCGGCTCTGTGGCATTTCTAATTGAACCTATAAATCCTACTGATCCCTCAATATAAATTTTTAAAAAATCTTTTGTAATCCTACATGTATTTAAAATTACTGATTTTTGCATTTTTATATACAAATTCTTTGATAAATCTAATATGCTTAAATTTTGAATCAGATTCCTAGGTATTATGCCAGTGGCCGAAATAACAAATGGTAATATTTTTAATATAATATTTTAATAAATTAAGTTTTTTTATTAAGTTAAAAATTACACAATGAAGCAATTATCGATGCGCAACTGTCCATGTTTTGTTGTTGTCAGTATCAGTTAGGGATGTCGAAAGTGAAAAAAAATATCGATATTTATCAAAATATCAATATCGACGTCGATATATAGAGGATATTGTTATTGTCAGTATCAGTTAGGAATGTTGAAAGTGAAAAAAATTATCGATATATCGATGTATCGATATTTATCAAAATATCAATATCGACGTCGATATACAAGGTGTCCGGAAACTCGTAGTACAAGCGGGAAACTGGAGACTCCACATCACATTTGGAGTCGATTTTGTGGTATAACTTTTTTTGATTTGAGCTTTCGTTTTCGAGTAAATCGGGTCCGAAGTTGGATTTTTTTTGGTTAAATTTGAAAAAAATATGCACTAGGGGGTTCATTTCAGCTATGTAATGTCTTATAAAATGCATCGAAGGGTAAACCGGGCTCAAAAGTTTTTTTAACCCTTTAGTTGCCGAAAAAATGGAAAAATAGAAAAAAAATATATTAAAATCGAAATGCTGAGATCGAAAAAAATATTTTTTTTGGGTTCTCTACATGATGTAGATTCACCAGTTTCCCGCTTGTACTACAAGTTTCCGGACACGTTGTATAGACGAAAAAATATCGATGTATCGATATATCGATATTTTTTTTCACTTTCGACATCCCTAACTGATACTGACAACAACAAAACACGGACAGTTGCGCATTGTGTAATTTTTAACTTAATAAAAAAAAACTTAATTTAATTCAACTAATAAGTTAACACAGCCGTTATTGATTCTGAGGCGGTACAAAGTTCGTCGGGTTAGCTAGTTTGGTAATAAATGTCAGAACCTTAAACAATCAAGAATAGGTATGTAAAACCCGATGTTATCTATTTAATATTGACACTGTTCTCTAAATACGGTAATCCTATACAATGAATTTGTATTGCGCACTTAACACATTTGTGCACTATTCCACCCATATTGTAATATGTTCACTTGTGACGTCATGCCTATATCTAATCTTCTGGTAGTATCAAACCAGCGAACGGTGGCACGTCACAGCTCATTCAGTAAGATAATTGCTGTTCAAGAATGTGAGGTATCGATCTAACGCTGCGCTGTAAAGGCTAAGGAAAGGGAAGGCAGGTTACCTGGTTGTCGCTATTGGGTGTGACGCTATCGCTCCCCGGCAGGTGGGTGGCAGTGGCGCTCCGCCCCCCCGGCTGACCCCCAGGCGCCCCCCGCGTGCGGGCAGCTGTCATCTCCCGCCTCACAGACAGGCGAGCACGTGCGGACCGCCCGCGTCAACCTGAAATATCAAATGTTAAACATCACATTTACTGTTTCATTAAGATTTTCATCAAATTTACCATTTCAACAAATTTATCTTTTCACCAAATTTACGATTTCATCAATTTACAATTTCATCAAATTTACCATTTCATTAAATTTACCAATTCATCAAATTTATAATGTCATCAAATTTACCATTTCTTCAATTTTACTATTTATCAAATTTACCATTTCATCAAATTAACAATTTCATCAAATTTATAATTTTATCAAATTTACCATTTCTTCAATTTTACAATTTTATCAAATTTACCATTTCATGAAATTTACCATTTCATAAAATTAACAATTTCATCAAATTTACCATTTAACGAAAAGTTTTTGAATAAATTGACAAATCAGCAAATTTTACCAACCCAATTATCCATCTCATCACATGTTTTCAGTAAAATTTGCCATTTCCTTAAAATGCTTTCAATTCAATTTACAATTTTTTCGTTTGTGTTCATTTAGCATTACTATCTCATCAAATGTTTTCAGTAGATATATTTTACTACCTCGTCAAATTTTCGATCCTCTGAAATAACAAGGTTCCATCTGTAAGTACTTTGGTTGCTAGAAAGCTACTTTAGGGTTCATTATCGCATAAAATTACTGCAACAAATGGAACCTTGTTATCACAAAGGGTCGAAATGTCAACAATTTCAATGAAAAGTTTTTTTGCAAGAGTCTAAAAGATTGCAAAAATGAAAATCAAATATGCAGAAACATTGATGGCTATAATGCCCAAAAATCTAATTGCATGGGAGAATTTAATAAATATATGTGTTTATTGGGTATCAAGAAAAATATTTGTACTAAAATATGCGTTTTGAATAATTTTAAAAAGCAGGGTTTAGGCTAGGTTTGGTTTTCAAAATGCTTTCGAAAGGTATGTACTTTAAACTACCTTAAACTAACCCAATTTCGTAGGTTTCTCGGCTAATAGCGCACTTACAGCCTAAATACCACCTAACTGAATTTATTTAAAAACCATGAAATATTTTGGATATGTAAGAACGTACCGATATTTTTATTAGATTTGATTTACGATCTAACCGGCTAAATATTTTTGATTTACAACGAAACTTAATTCCTAAAAATATACGTAAAATTCACTAACGTAATAATAAACAACGCTATTACTTTTTGTTGTTGTCAGGTTAGATTCTTTTTGACTCACTTCTATGCGAGAGATTTTATTGCTTCATACAGTCAGCTTTCAGATTTATGAAAGTTTTGATTCGGTATATTTAATAGTTACACCTATTTCAGATTCACAGACTCGTCAAATGTCAACGGTTCAATCAAAATATTCATATCTAAATCGGGACAAATAATATACAATGGTACAGTGTGCTAAAGAAAAATATCTGAATGTCATGTTCAAGTAAGTCAAGTGGCGAGAGTTTTGAAGAAATGTTTTTTATATTTTTATTAAGGATCAAGTTGACCTATTGACCTATAATATTATTTATTGAGAGGGAACTCGAACTCAATATCACATCATGAATTATCATTATTCAAATTAGTCTGCTTGGGATATCGCAAATATTTTCATTTATTTCTTGGTATCGATTTGGCCCGCATCTCTGATAAATAAATAATATTTTAGAGCACTAGATTTTAGGTAGGTAGTAAACCACATTTCTTCAGTTTGTTCTAGGTTTGAGCGTAAATCCATTTTAATAAATCTCTTTACCAGAAGTCTTTAGTGAAATGTAGGTTTAGAAATACATTTTGTATGTACATAAATTAGCACGAATTGGGCTGAGTTAGCAATTAGAAGATTTGGGGAATACAAAATGACAACATGCTTGGCGAAAATTCCGATTATTAAGGGCTTTGATCAACTTTTCCCGTGAAACTCCTTTAACCCCGTTAGTAATTTGAAAATCAGATGAAACGGAAGTGCGTCACTAAAATTTCTTATTTGCGGTAAATTCACGACTACGCGCGAGCCTCCGATAGTGCAGCGGTATAACGCATGACTCAGTGCCCAGAGAGACATCCAGCGAACGGAGGGTGTTCGAATCCTACCAAATCCATATCCAATCTTCAAACCACTTTAAAATAAACAGGCAAAATAAAAGAAAGCGACATCTAGCGACATTCTAGTTTCACTTCTACCGCGTGTGAATTACACATCTGATTTTTTAAAAATAAAAATCGTCCTTAACATGTGGAGAATTAATTCCCAAAGTTACAGCACCAAATTCGACCTTGAACATTCCGCTGAACTTTAAAATTGGCTTGCAAACCAGAATTACGCGCTATTGTACGCATGAAGCGGCAAGCACGGTGCAGCCTCGAAAGCACAAAGGATGGTCGATTTGCACGAAAAATGCAGAAAAGTAGCAGTTCTTCGAGGAGCCTGGAGGCCTACTATATGCTCTAGAAATCGTAGATTAGCTTTAAACAGCTGCAAGTATTGAAAACTTGTGTTTTTCAAGCGAAAACCTTAAACGCCTTTTTCGCAGCTCATCCAATTTTATATGCGGATGAACCTTGACTTGTTAAATTATTATTTTTTGGACAAAGTTTGTCAAAATTAGGGCCGATATTTTTCGTCATTTTTCATTTTAAGCCCGCCATTCTTGCAAACAAAATTATTTTCAAGTTGTGGTTTATGCGCATTCTACATAATCTACATTTATTCCGTAACAATTTTTTTTAACTCCGTGTTTGAGATAATGTTAGACTCCAGGATTTTAGCCGATTTGTTCGGAGCTTTCCGCGTGCGCCGTATCTATAAATATACCTAGATATTTAAATTAAAATTTCAGTTGCTTTTTTTCTTGTTCAAACGTACCTTTACATGTAACAAAAGTTTCATGAACGAAAATAAATTTTGTCTTTGTCAAAAAAACTCGGCTGGACCGGACTCTCCATGTTTGAATCCAAAATATTTCGTAAATATCTAGACCTTAATCCAAATGTTACACGATTACTTTAAATTACAGTCCCCATCAGAACTACTAAATACTATGTTTTTAACGCTCCAAATTTAATGTCAATGAAACAATTACATACATAAGATATTCTAATTTACGCATTCAAAAACCAAGATAAATTTACACAGACAAACTCATGCCGATACACAAGATCCACATAATAACATACATTCCACCAACCTAGGTACAACTAAAACTACTTTTAGACAAAGAAATTTTTCTCCACAAAAAGATTTAATATCCTCTCTTTTATATAATAAAAACCATTAAACCGACTTCAAAAGCAGCATTAAAATATGGATTATGAACATGGGAAGGAAGAATATAGATACAATTTTGCAACCTAACAAAGATTAAAGCTTGTTTTGTGTTATCTTCTAGATATTGCTTTATAATTTTTCTCTCGTAATATTTTAACAGAAGTACTACAATGTGACCTTAAAACGAGGTACCTTGGTAAGGACCAGTGGCGGCTCGTGACTTTTGGGTATGCTAGTGTGCTAATATTAAAAAAATGGCATCGTGGATGTTGTCGTATGCGAAAAATATATATATATATATATATTTTTTTTAAATCGGTGTTTTGTGTGAAGATTTTTCAGGAAATCGGTGCGGCACACCGCCAAACTGAAACTTTCTGAAAATTTTCATACAAAAAACTGATTTAAAAAAAAAAATTTTTTTTTTCGACTACAACATCAATAATGCCATTTTTTAATATCAGCACTCTAGCACACCCAAAAGTCACGAGCCGCCACTGGTAAGGGCATATTCTTTTCTAAAAAAATCAGAGTGTGTAATTCACACGCGGTAGAAGTGAAACTAGAAAGTCGCTAGATGTCTCTTTCTTTTCTTTTGCCTGTTTATTTTAAGGTGGTTTGAATATTGGATATTAATTTCACAAAAACAAAAATGATTTTTTTGGATTTCGTAGGATTCGAACCTCCGTTCCCTTGATGTCTGTCTCTCTGGCCGCAGAGACTTGTCAGGCACCTTGCTCACTACGCTATCGAAGGCCTGCGCCGAAGCGCGAATTTACCGCATTATATTAGAACCAAGGACCCGCCAAATAATAACTTTAAAGAAGTTTCACTTCATAAAGTTTTAGACTAGTCAGAATCATATAATGTGTTTATCATGGCTTTGTTTAAGGGCCCGCAACCCGGATTTGTACCGATTTATTACATATTTCCCTTAAACACGGTAAGTTTTAAAGCTCTTAAAAAAATATATGTTATTCTTGAAGATAATATCTAGACTTTGCCCGCACCGAAACGCAAATTATATAAAATTCCCTCAATAGAAAAAAATCGCAAAGTATGCTCCAAAAATTATTATTAACACGTTTGTTTCAGTTATTTTACAAGTTATATCTATGAAAAAAATCACAGTGTTTCTTTAAATGCTGTTTAAGATAATGCCAGTGAGATTTTTGCTCTCTTTTAAACGAGTCGTGTTTTATTAAATATTTTCGCAATTTTCGCATCGATTTTGTCGCTGTAAATGTTAGCGCTCTCCTCTAACATTCGTAATTTCGTATCTCTCCATCTTCTTCTTTTATAAATACGAAATGTTAATTTATTATTTAGACTTCCCGTGAAACAATTTAATGTCAGCATAAAAAAAAAACCAGAAGGAGAAGCTTAGACCTCTACGCTTTGGAGATTATTATATTATAATACAATATATAAGTTACCCTTTAAAAAAACAAGCACTATTTATCTAGGAAGATAAAAAAGGTGAATGAGATATTTTCTCTGTAAAGGTAGTTAATGTTCCTTTGAAGGAGAATTCGACTACCTGAAAGGTCTGAAGGATGACTTAGTGAAGGCAAATAATACATTTATCTCAATTCTTTATCCAACGCAAATATTCTATTCACCTGTCAAAACAAATTCATCAACACATAACACTTTTTGTGGAATCTGTATCATAAAGGAGAAAGGCTGTTTATTACCAAAATCTGTTGAATGGTGATTCAGACCAGCACACCTATTTTTTAAAGTTCGCAACGCCAATTCCAAGTGAAGCTTTTTTGCATTAACTCCACACAGGAGTCCACTCAATTTGGGAGGCGGGTATGGGTACCGCCGCTCCGGGAACTATTTATTGGATAATCAGCACCTCTGCTATAGGTCACCCCAAGTGGTTCGCAACGTTTGATGACTTAGAAGGTGTGCTCGAGTGATGAGGTTTGTCCGGATCTTGGCGGCGGATGCGTCTGCCCACCAACTGTGTAGCATGCTGGATCGGGAGAGACTGGTTGAGGAAGATCTTTTGACCTCTCCAGCAGTTGAGGATAGATTCATATATCCGACACCCTTGAATAACCGACCCCAGATTCCTACCCACCCCTCATACCTTTTTCCTTCCCAGACCTTGATTTTTCTAAAATGACCCTCCGCACAGCATCCTCATGATGACACAGGCCCCGAAGAGAATTATTTTGGTCAGGGTCTCCTGTGGAGCTAATATAAAAAAGGGAGATCCCGAGGAAAATGATTTCTCTCAGGACCTGTCATCTTTAGGATTCTGTGTGAAGGATCTTTAGATAGGAAGTTCCGGGAAAGATATTATATGGGGGGGGGGGGGGGGGGGTAGAAATCAGGGGGTCAGTGTGTCACGGCGTTGCGTTCAACGGAGAAACTTTATTTTTTTACATTATCTCCACATAGGAGGCTCTCTGTCATCATTGGAGAAGCTGGGTGGAGGATCTTTTTATGTGATGGATTCTTTTTGGGGAAAGAAAGGAGAGAAAGTTCTGGGAAGGAAAAGAGTACGAGGGTGGGCAGAATCTGGGGGTCAATGTGTTCAGAAGTGACGAACTTATGTATCCATCTGGAGAATCTGGCTGGAGAGATTAAAAAGTATTCCTCAGCCAGAAGCCCGGCACGCAGTAGGTGGGCAAAAGCATCCACCGCCAAGACCTAGACAAACATCACTCCATGAACCCTAACACCTCTGCTTTGCTCTGCACCAAACCTAGATATATAGGGGTGTTGGTTATCCAATGAATGGTTCCCATGGCGGCGGTACCCACACCTGCCTTCCAAATTGTCAAGAGTTAAGCTGGATAGGTCAAAGGGTCTGCCTCAACCGATCTATCCCGATCCAGTCCGTCAAGCAGTTGAGCTGAATGCTCTCAAACAGTAAGCTCTAGCATCATAAAGTGTAACTTTTTGTTTGGAATTTATAAGTCACAATTTGTAAAGTCATTTACATCATGAGCTGTGGAGCTCTGAAATATTAATAACACTTGGAAAACACCTGAATCCGCACGCTTGTTTTCACGATAATAATATAACATTACCGGACATATTGTTACGATACACAAATACGCCACTGCGCAAACTACAGTTTCACTCCCACGCCGCTAGCTTACCGGCGCGCTACGGGCGGCGGAACCCAAGCAAGCCACCGTCGACAGCGAGCCGCCAACCGCATTCTTCTCCAGCGCCTGGCTTGAGCGCCCGTGTTGTCGTAAACCGTTCCGCACAGTTCCGGAACATTCTGCAAGCCACGATGCAGCGTGTTTTTTTTTTTTTTATTTTTTTTTATTTTTTTTTTTTTATTTTTATTTTTTTTATTTCATACAATTTTTGAAAATACACTTTTATGTTTTTTTCTTGATTACCATACTAGGCTAATGCCCGTGTTAAGGTAATCAAACATGATATAAATTATACAATGTGTGAACTAGAACAAAATATAGGTTTGAAATAGAAATTATAAGATATTAGAAACAAAAGAAAGAAAAAAGATAAAAATATTTAAGGTAAAATATAACAAGATATATGTATACGTATGCACATACAAATACATACAAACACACATACATACATATATATATATATATATATACACTTACATACACATACACGTATATACATATACATATATATATATATATATATATAATTATAAAAAAGAAAATGTTTGAAAGAAGTTAAAAATAAAATACTATATAAAATATACATAAAAAATAAAATACTAAAATATAAACTTATAACTATATAAAATACTAAAATATAACTATATAGAAATATAAAATACTAAGAAGTAAGATTTAAATATGTTAATCTATAATTTTTTTTTTTTTTATGAAAGCTAAAAAATTTTCTGGAGGTTTGACAAGGTAGGTAATTAATCACCTAGAAGAGTATATATTTAGGTTAGATTAGATTTCAGTGAAGTCAGGTTAGAAAAAGATGTGAAGTATGATATTTTATTTAGTTAATTTAATTATTTTCTTTTCCTTTATAATGGTTAGGAAGTCAGATATTCTTTAAAGAAATCTCGTCCCCTTTCGAATATCCAATTTTGAACACGAATAGTAAAAAGAGGTATGGTAATACTTGATTTTATATCGGTGCTCAATGCATTGTATATTTTGGGGGCAATGAACCAAAATTGTCGGTGAGCGAATGTGGTTCTAGTTTTAGGAACCCTGCATCCCAGATTTGATGAAAAGCGGGTTTTGGCTTGATGTTGTGGAGCCACCAGTAGGTTATTTTTCCGTACGTAGGATAGGCTTGTCTTAGTGAATAGTTGGCGAATATCTAAGACCTTAAATTTAGTAAATAGCACATTAGAGGGGTGGGTAGGTTGGCATTTAAATATGATTCTCAGTATTAGTTTTTGAACTGTAATTATTGGATTAATGACGGATTCTGTGCAACCACCCCATCCCAAAATACCGTAAGTTGCAATGGATTGAAAAAGGGCAAAATATACGCTTCTAAGGGTTTTTAGGTCTAAGATGGATCTAAGAGAGCAGAATATATGGCAGAGCTTACGGAGTCTTTTCACTGTGTCACTTATGTGTGCTTCCCAACGTAGTTGGTCATCTATGATTATGCCCAGATATTTAACTTCCTTAGATGATTTAAGGGTAGGACACGTTTTGCATAGTGACTTGCGGGAACTCCAAGAATGGCTATATTCTTTCCCGTCACTGAATCTACAAGAGTTCAGCCCCCAGCTGTGAGTACCTGAACCAATTTAACTCCCCTTATTTGCGTGTGTTCGCAGTAAATTCACCGCGGAGATAAATAGCCCTACCAGAGAGAGATTATAGAGATAGATTCCTCCATTTTAGATATAACTGTGGTTGCTACCCTGAATTACTATGTATGCATTATTGTGATATTGTGTCTACACAGGTGTTTTACCCAATATAACCGTTGTTTACCCTGATTACTGGTTTCACTGCCTTCCCCCAGCCCGTAGAAATTTGAGCTTAATTTCAGAGAAGCCACACACACGCCTCACAGATCCTACCACCCTGGTGGCGAGGGCCTCTCCCGCTCTGCTGACTAAAACCTGAGCTAGTCTGTCGGCAGAATGTAGGGACCCCCATTTAGGTCCGCTAACACTGACGTCCCAACGTGGAGGCAAATTTTTTTTTTCTTTCAGCATTCTGCACTCGTTTTTTTGCGTTTTGGTTCCAACCCTGACGCCACATTGTGTGACAACTCTTTTTCCCTCTTTTTTCCTTAGCATTCTTAATTAATCTTTTTCCCACGTGTAAAACAGGACACCAAACGGAGGGTAATTGTTTCCTATTACTATAGTAGAAATTTGTCGTTCCGAGAACCGCAATAAAAACAGTTACCGGTTACCCGAGCCATGCGACAGTTTGGCGGGAAACATCGACAATATTCTAGAATGATCGTAATTGCGTAAGCCGCGACCTTTAACATTTGGGCGGGAGATAGCAACGCCGTTTCTCTCTAAAAACATACTTTCCAGTTATCAGGCGGGAATACTTCTTATAAATAATGAGATGTTGATTTATGTATATTTTTCTTCCCTCCCATAAATGTTTAGGTACAATGTGACATATTTACACAAGTGAAAAAAAAGTGCGTTCATGTCTGGTCTCAAGGTGTAAATTTGTGCTATAAAGTGAATCCGTCAGGTGTCGAGCTGTGAGTTTAAGTTAAATTAATGAAAGTGCTCAATAAATCAAGCCACGTGACGGTCTGTTTTACGGTCTGTTTTTTTTACGGTCTTGTGTTCCCCGCTCCAAGTGTTCTGTGCTTCGACAAATAGTGTTTTTTTTGCAAAAGTGCTTTGTGAAAACCAAACTAGCTGACCCTACAGGGAAATCTATGGCCAATTTTTTCTTTTCTGCCTAGTGTTTTTGCGTCTCAAAAGTGTTAATGCTCCTACAAAAGTGCTACTTTTTCAAAAGTGTCTAAGTGAAACCAAGAATATACACCCTAGAAGGAGACCCCTGGCCAAATTTTGGAAGAATTGAAATACTTTGAAGAATTTTTACAAATTTTCAAAAAGTGCTTATTTTAAACACGACAAAACAAAGTGTTTTTCTCCAAGGCCCTAGTGTACTCTTGAGTGTTATCTCAAATGGGTCAGATTACAGTGATAATGTAATCCCTTTAGAGTCTGTGAAATCACGTCTCTTCACAATTCTTCGAAACTCTTCGAACCCCGTCAAAAACACAAACAAATCTACGCACCGCAAATTTAGCTTCTCTTAGCTAGAGTCACATTTTTTGTTTATTTATTTATTTATTTATTTAAACGCCCATTGGGCTTTTACATACATTGTTATAAGTATTATTACATTAACTATATGGCATATAAAAGTTTAAGTACATATATGAATAAAATAATTATTATATGTGTAGTACCTACATAAATGTTTTACAAATAATATAGAATACCATTATGGAGAACAGTTTTTTTTTTTTTTTGTACTTACAAACAAAAATAACGGGATTGAAATTAATCAGCATTAGTAGGGACTTAAGCATAATCGAAATATAAATTAAATTACAATATTAATTTGTAAAGTTACATATATGTATTAAAGTTAAAAAGTCTAAAAGAAAAGAGTGAAATAGATAGAAGCTAAAAAGGGTTTTTCACTATGGAATGGTGAAGTCATACATTTCAGCAAAGTGTTTATGTAGATTTCGTTTAAGCACTGCTACGGAATCTCTAAATATATCAACGACATTACCAAATTTATTACCAAAATTTTGTATTCGATTTAGGGATATGTGCGCTTGATAATTTGTTTTGAAATTGTCACAGAAAAACGTGGAATTTTGTCTCGTATTTTTGAAGGTACAAATAATTTTATTGTGGCCAGAATTTCAGGGCTGTCGATTCTATAATTAATAATTTTATTTAGTAGAACAAGGTCGGAGATAATTCGCCTATCTGACAGCGTAATCAAATTTAGTTGGTGCATCAGCTGGATATAATTTATATTTTGGATTGGAATATTTAGTTTAAAGTTAATAAATCGTAGAAATTTGTGTTGTACCCTTTCAATATTGTTGGAATGTATTTTATAAAAGGGGGACCAAATAGGCGAATTATACTCTACTTGACTTCTTACTAAAGATGTGTACAGTGGTTTCAAACATTCTAATGACTTGAAGTCGCATGCGGTTCTACATATAAAACCAAGCATTTTTAAGGCTTTATTTGTGATTTCATTTACATGCGGATTGAATGTTAACTGTTCATCAAATATAACACCCAAGTCCCTGATTTGAGTGACAGCTGTCAATTTTACGTTATTTAGCGAATATACATAAATTATATGATTTCGTATTTTACAAAAACGAATGACCTGACATTTTTTAATATTAAGAAACAGAGAGTTGATGATGCACCAACGATATAGTTTATTTAAATTAAGTTGCAAAGTATAACAATCGTCTAAACTACGTATTGTTTTATATATTTTCAAGTCATCTGCGAAGAGAAGAACTTCCACATCTTTAAATATGCTAACAATATCATTAATAAATAACAAAAAAAGAATTGGTCCCAGGTGAGACCCCTGAGGAACCCCACTTGTGGCTTCGAAAACGTAAGATTCCACAGATTTTATTTTCACACATAGCTCTCTTTTACTAAGATAACTATCAATCCAACTTAATAGATTACCCTTGATGCCCAACATACTTAATTTTTGTACAAGGATATGTCGCCTTACTTTGTCAAAGGCTTTGGAAAAATCAGTATAAATTGAATCCACCTGATGCTTCAAGGCAAGAGAATCAGTTATGTAATTTTCGTATATGATCAAGTTACTTAGAGTGGATTTACCTGTGATAAAGCCATGCTGGTTGGGTACAATAATATTATTAATTTGTTTAATAATGACATCTAGGACTAACGATTCAAATAGTTTGGGAATAGCGGACAATATACATATTGGTCTGTAGTTAGATACATCGCTTTTATCTCCCTTTTTATGAATAGGTGTAAGATAGCTTTTTTTCCACTGATTTGGAAAACACCCTGACGACAAAGACTTATTAAATAGTTTAAATAGTGGATAAGTCAAACTGCGAACACAAGATTTTAAATATGTTGGAGGGAAACCATCCGGTCCAGCGGATTTATTAGTATCTAATGCTTTTATAGCCTTTTCTATAGCGTTTATTTCAATAAAACAATGGTTTAGGTTAAGTGATTCTTCAAGTGATATATCGTTTGGGATTTCATTATTAGGAATACTATCATCCTATATACACTTTTGAATAAATCTGCAAAAAGATTGACAATGCCTTCGGTACTGTCCGCACAATTGTTATTCAGATGCATAATATTTGGTAAACTACAGTCATTTTTTCGCTGAGCATTAGAAAAGTTCCACAATTTTTTTACATTATCATGAACCTCCATTTCTATTAAACTAATATAATCATTATAACATTTTTTGGACAATTCTTTGCACTGCCTTCTTAAGTTAGTAAACGTTATATAATCATCTACGTTTCTAGATTGCTTATATATTCGGTGAGTTTGTTTTTTAGTATAAATTAATTCTTTTAATTCTTTTGAAAACCATGTGGGATAAAAGGATGCATTAAAATTAACTTTTGGAACATGACGTTCTTTTGAAGTGTTTAGGATTGAATAAAACTGTTGGACTTGATTTTCAATATTGTTTTCATCTTCTAGAAATGACCAGTCTGTATGGTCAAGATAATTAATAATACTTGTGTAGTCAGCTTTATTAAAATTGTACGATGAAGTTTTTAATTTCTCCAATTTTCTAGACACATTTGTAATAATAATATCTAACGCTGGATGGTGTTGGTCTAAAGGTAATAACAGTTCATCCGATTGTTCTACCACTGTCCTTAAGTCACTAGAAAATACTAGGTCAAGCATTCGGTTATAAGAATTATGCACTTTATTTAACTGTTTTAGTCCTAGGAAAAAAGACATATCGAGCATTTCCTTTGATTTGGCACACTGCAATAATTTTGTTCATAATTTTGTCTTTGTTTTCACATTTTCATAACCTTGTTTTTGTTCTTTCAATTGCATAAATATGTATGTTGTTTCACCCCTCCTTGTGATAACTGCCTGTTCCTCATATTTTATGTACCCCCCTCCCTACCCTGACAAACATTGTACCTAGTTTTAAGATGTTAGTCAGCTCTCTCTCTGGTCAACAAATCTCTCTTTCAACTCCCGTGGGTAACGTAGAGGGTTCTTGCCCTATTGCTCCATTGCCACGTCGCTTTTTTTCCGAGCGCGGGGGGAGGTGTTACGATACACAAATACGCCACTGCGCAAACTACAGTTTCACTCCCACGCCGCTAGCTTACCGGCGCGCTACGGGCGGCGGAACCCAAGCAAGCCACCGTCGACAGCGAGCCGCCAACCGCATTCTTCTCCAGCGCCTGGCTTGAGCGCCCGTGTTGTCGTAAACCGTTCCGCACAGTTCCGGAACATTCTGCAAGCCACGATGCAGCGTGTTTTGCATAGTGACTTGCGGGAACTCCAAGAATGGCTATATTCTTTCCCATCACTGAATCTACAAGAGTTCAGCCCCCAGCTGTGAGTACCTGAACCAATTTAACTCCCCTTATTTGCGTGTGTTCGCAGTAAATTCACCGCGGAGATAAATAGCCCTACCAGAGAGAGATTATAGAGATAGATTCCTCCATTTTAGATATAACTGTTGTTGCTACCCTGAATTACTATGTATGCATTATTGTGATATTGTGTCTACACAGGTGTTTTACCCAATATAACCGTTGTTTACCCTGATTACTGGTTTCACTGCCTTCCCCCAGCCCGTAGAAATTTGAGCTTTATTTCAGAGAAGCCACACACACGCCTCACAGATCCTACCACCCTGGTGGTGAGGGCCTCTCCCGCTCTGCTGACTAAAACCTGAGCTAGTCTGTCGGCAGAATGTAGAGACCCCCATTTAGGTCCGCTAACAATATATATGACGTATGAGGCGTACCTGACTTAATATTCAACATAAGTACTTATTTTAGAAAATCTGTTAAAAGTCAGACGAAACCGGGTGGTAAAAGACAAGTATTGCTTTATTACGTAGGCGCATTAATTACCAGTAATTTGAAGAATACGCAACAAGATTTATTTTAATTTAAATTGAATCCAAACACGATCGTGATGAATTACTTCAGAAACATAAAACTGCTCGCTACGAGAAATAATGATAAACGTTTCTTAAACTAATTACGACGACATTAAAACTTGTGCATCCGCATCGCATCTTGTCATAGCATATAACTTGTGCATAGCATCTCCGTCTAGCAACAACTAAACCTTAATTACGCATGCTGTGAACATTTCTAATTGGATTGTTAATATCAGTTCATATTCCAACGTAATAATATTAATGCAATAATTTGTTAACACTCTGTAAATGTTTCAAACAATAAATAAATAAATAAATAAAATTGTGCAAAAACATAAAAGAATTGATAAAAGCGCGGACAAACTTTACTCTGTTATTGTAATTCGAAACGTGTCAAATATTTGAATTTTATCATTATTATGTTCGGTACATGGAGGTAAAAAAAGCTTGCGGAAAAGCGAAAACCCAGACAATTAGGCCACAGCGCCTCCATCCCATACGCAAAACAAACAAGCCACTGTTGGATTAATTAACAATCTTGACACACTCATCAACCAGAAATTCAAACCAAGCGAATTGTCCTTACGGTTTTGGTTGTTTCTTATCTTCTTCTAAATTTAAAAAGGTTAATGATCTTCAATTTACGATTATATTCGAATACCTACCTACATCAGGATTCGTTTTCTACTACACTAGTATAGTCTGTCAATTAGGAGTAGAACATATTAAAAATGTAACTACAAAATTTGTAGGCTGACAACACCAATTTAACTGTAAAATATTATTTTAAAGAGCAATGACACTGAATATATAGAACACTGTAAATCACATTATAAAAAACATTTTTATAACGTAAATCTCATTATAAAGCCATTTTTTTCAACCACCATTGTTAAGATACCTACTTAACGACATAAATTTGATTAGGGGTCGTCCATTAATCACGTGAGGCTCTAAAGGGGGGGGGGGCGTTCGGAAAAAATCACGAAATATCACGACGGGGGGGGGGGGGGGGGGTATAATGAGATATCACGTGTATTTATTTTTCGTGACAATATTCTGAAAATTTCAAAATACTTTGTACTAAAAAAAAATACACGTGATTTCGGGGGGGGGGGGGGGGGGTCAGTCTAAAACCTCACCACATATCACCAGGGGGGAGGGGGGTTAAAAAGTTGCTAAAAAAACATCACGTGGTTAATGGACGATCCCTTAAGTGGTGTTTTGCTTTAATTTAATTTAACATAAATTTGAATTTAGAATGGGTAGAAAGGAAGAATCACTAATGGTGAGTTTAGTTACACTACTATTGGATCCGAATGAGTTAAATATATGTTAAATATAGATCTAAAATTGGAGACATGATCTAAAGCCCGGGCAACGCTGGGTACCCACTTAAGCCAGTATTAAATAAATGTGAGCAATTTCTAAACTGTGCTTTATGTTTAATTACAATATTGTTATTCTCCATTATGTTAACACAAAATTGCCAAGGTACCCTTAATATACCGTAAGCAATTCTAATTTTGAGATCAGTGGGTATTGCAATGAAAAAATAAGTTTTTTACTTTTATGCCTTATTATTTTTTTACAAAATATAGGATACACACCTTTACTTTTCCACCATGAGATATATTTTTAGTATTGTCATTTGAACAACAGTGGCGCCCTGCTATGTTTTCTACTCTTATTAGACAAACTGTAGTTCTGTGATCAGTAGACCTCGCGTTCAAAAAAAGTATGTTTCTAATAATATTCCACTTTCAAATCAAAATCAAAATGTCCTCTGAAATTGTAAGTCACATATTTTATGCTAGAGTTTTAAAATTTCAAATAAGGAATTCAACAATTTGTCCAAATAAACTGTACAATGCTGTCGATATGACAATTCTTTTAAAAATCTTTTTTTAGACAAATGCAAGTATATTTTATTGATTAATTAATCCAGTTTTACAGCTTGTAGCTCTACGCTTATGCGTACTCTGGCGGGATAAAAAGGCAGTATCTAATACGGCTACCATCTTCAATCAAAAACGGAACGTACAAACAGATGAATTGCAAAATGGTCGAATTAAAATACGCTTAGTCAATAAAAAGATCTCAGTTAACGATTCCATTTGAATAGATTTTTATAGAGAAAATTAACCTTTTAATGGCATTGACACATTCTAGCATGACGATACGACGACGACGACGACGATATTTTTAAGCGAAAACTTCTTTAGCACCGTTGTGATTTGAAACTCGATCAAACGAAAAATAGCGACACTACATAATATACATCTGTAGGATTTAGCCTGCGAGATAATGAGATGGTATAATTGGTCTCCTCTTTGTGCGGTGCTTCTTAGCGTCCCCACTCTTGTATACTTTAGTTTTCTGAACGTTTCACTTCTACCGCATGTGAATCGCTACTCTGTTTTTTTTTAAATATAAAATCCATAATGCATTGTATTCACAAGAATTGATAAACACATTGTGGGGGGATCGTAATGATGCAGCAAAGTAGAGATTTTGACATAATACATTATTTTACAATACACGTAAGCACCAGTGGCGGTCGGTGACTTTTTGAAGAAGGGATGCTGGAAAATTAATAAGTATGATACCTGCTATAGATAAATATACAAATCTGTATAACATCTCTATCTATTTTTAAATTTATTATAGTTAAGCGCACTTGAAGTGAAATGTCACAAAACTGCGCTATATAAATATAATGTTATTATTATTATCTCACCAACCAATTCCTGACCAAAATAAGGTCTGTAAATCCTTATCACTCCGCAACATCCGTAATTATAAAATATACGCGGCCAGGAAAACAATTTAGAGAATCCTGCACAACATGAATCCAAGAAATTTGTACACAAACTGAAATTTGAATATGTCTTAGAAACGATTTATTTCTTGATGTTATGTTCAAAATGGGAGTCTATTTTTTCCAGAATGGCTGTGATACAAAACTTTTTCGCATTAACGATTCAATTATACAATCACATAATTCATATCATCATTTATAGCTTAAAGACACGTTGGTGAAGTTTCCATATTATTTTCTGTATTATTTTTTAAATTAAATTATTAATTAAATATGTAATCGATAGATATTCAATTAACCAATCGTCAGTTATTTTTAACCAAATTGTCAAAAATATTTCACCCGTGTAAACAATCCACTTGTCCATTCATCAATCCAATCCATTCGTGGTATGCTATTCTGAGCATTATACCTATATGCGTCAAAGTCGTTTTTTGTTTGGTAGATGCTATCCTGGGATGCGTATTTACAGACCGAGACAGACAGAAGTCAATGCGCGTGCGCGAAATTAGAATACTTTTTACCATTCTGGATGCTAGAGTTCCATAGCATCCAATACTGCCGGGCAGTGCGTATCGCGTATTGTATGTGTTGAGGGAGCGAGTCTCTGAAAACACATGCTAGTATGTGTGTGTTTAGGCGCTGGATTAGACGATTCATATATATCGAGAATGCATATGTATTTTGACACGCTTGAGCGTCGTGTCCGTTATGTTTGAGTCTCTGTTAGTAAATTGCAGTATCTGTTTACGGTTTGAAAAATTAATAAAAAGCTTGTTCTTGACTAGAACTTAGGGGATGCTCCGCATCCAAAGCATATATACGGAGGGACCGCGCCACATATGTGTAAGCACCACATATGTAACTATAGTTCCGACTCACATGTTGAGACGTTAGTGCACTTGTCCTTCCGACATGTATTTCGCCATCAACTAAATTACGTTGAGATGGTAGCCCAGAAAGAGACGGAATTTGTAGAAAAATACAAGTCTACAGATGACGAGAGTCTGCAAGCGTAAGTAAATATTTTCCTTTCCCTTACTTTTTTCCGCAATTTCTTTCTGCCCCGCGGTCCCATGCCATTATTATGGAGCTGAAAGCGTGTAGTAGAGTGTAGAGTATGGAGAACTTCAACAGATGTTCCTATTAAAACTTTTGATCTCTGAGGAATACCAAGAAATGCGAATCTATTCTATCCATGCAGAGGCGAACTGACTATCAATAAAAAATACCGTTTTTAAATCAAAATTCGAAAAATGTGGAATAGACAATTAGGCGTCTTGGCATTTTTTGGACTTTTTGAAGACAAGATAAAATTAAGACATACTGATGAATTATTAACAAGCAATGATATAATAATGTTACTGTTTTTTTGTACAGTCACACCAACTTTTTGTTTATATGGACATGTATTTTTATCAATCCTCTCGGCGAAGGGAAAAAGTTAGATTCTACCAAGAATTAGATTTAGTCATTTGATGTAAAGCAATTTGTGCCATACTTGATTGATCGGTATTTGCGGAGTAGGTATGTTTCATTCTTTCCGATTCTAGTGATAATTATTCCAAAAATATTAATAATCGCCATGAAACAGCATTATTTGGCGGGTTTAATCCCAGTATATATTTTATCAGACAATACGGATTAAAAGGCTTTTCCTTTAGAAGATAAATAATATAATATCCCCTTTCAACATTGATTAAACATTTTTTGTTAACCCGTCTGCAGTGGAGGACTAACGGGGAAGATTTGATCGATGGAACATGGAGGCGTTTGGAAGCCCTCAGGACCAGAAGCCCGCGTAAACTGAATAAAAAGCTTGTAAAATTACAACAACTGCTTAAACTTTTCTCTTTTGGGAATAACTCATATAGGTCTCATAGAAATCTTTGCGTCTCACATACTAACACAGTGATCAATATGATCTTAACGGTATTAGAAAGAGAAAATACCACGCTTCATGTACAAATCTAAAACTTAACTACTAAATAATTAAAAAATACATCTTTACGAAGTTTCCAAAGCGTAAACGTACCTTTTTTATATTATTTATTTATTTTAGATAAATCAACAGTTTACAATTTGATTAATTTATGCCAGTATAATTTACCTAACTGAGAAATCAATTACAGATTTCCTTATTATATCTACTATTACATTGTGTATGTAGAAATTATTAATTAACTCAAACTGAAATCTTACACAACTAAAAGATATTACATTATTATAACAGGTGGGTAGGTAGTACATAATATATGTCATTACATAATATATCTTTACATTTATGCAGTTTTGTACTCATTTAATACATTTTTAATAAACTTTCGATAGAATTTTTATATTTATTTTCGTCATTGAAGATATCTGACCACATAGTTGAAGAAAGACCTATATTTTTCTTTCGAGATTCAAAATAAATTAATGTGAATTAGGTGTTATTATATGTCTACCATCTTTTAATATTTGGTTTCGGCCTTCGAGAAATTCTCGGTACGCCCCTGAACAAACAACCAATGAAACTTACGAAATGAGCAAACTTTGCATTTGTTACTAAGCCGCTCCTTATTTCAGGCTCAAAGTTACCAGAAAACTTACAATAATATTATTACCATAATTGAACACGTTATTGATGTGTTTGTGTGCGGTTAATTTAAGAGGAAACCAGGTCGTCGAGAAATTTGAACAATAGATATTTTAGCAAACCGTATTTTTTTAACGTTAACTCCACACAGGAGGCCACGAGGAAAATAATTTCCCTCGGGGGCTGTATCATCTGAGATGCTGTGTGGAGGGTCTTTTTAAGGAGAGGTAGGACTGAACAATGGTCTTGAAGAGACCCATGTTGTAGGAAGGCGGAAACACAGAGATCGGCAAATTATTCCACAGCCGAGCAGATTAACTTAAGAACGAGTCGAAGAAGCGACCCGTTCTCATGTGACAAATGTCAACCGTGTATATATGTTCAGAGCACGCTTGGCGTGTTTCCCGACTATGCACCGGTTAATCTTGCTAATATTATAAACGCGACTGTTTGTGTGGATGTATGTGTGTTAGTTATTCTTTCACGCAAAAAATTAATGAATGGATTTTAATAAAACTTCACAATAATATAGCTCATACATCAGAATAATATATAGTGGTAAAAGTAAGCTCTGGTATTATGAAATTTGAATACATGTAAATGTGTGAATTTCATATATTTTAGCGGCAGCGGGAAAGGCAGTGGGAAGGGGAACGGGGGGGGGTGAGAGGGGGAAGACTGGAAAAGTGGAAGGGAACGGGGACGCACGGTAAAGGACATGCAGGGAGAATAAATTTATTTCTTTTAATGGCATAGCAACGCATGCCGGGTACCAGCTAGTTTATTTATAATGGATATCCACAAAGTTATAGGTTAATTCAAAAGTATGAAAAATATATATTTTTTAATTCACTATGTCACATGTCATACATATCACAAAGTATCCGCTTCATTTAAAAATTTTGTGATAAAAAATAATTTACAGATATTAAACATTGTTCATTTTTTGTGCAATATGTCAGTTGAACATTTTTATTTTCGTTATATATAACATATAACTAACTAAGCATCACGCCGTTTTTCAGAGTAGGCAGAGTGGACGGACCGCTAAACATCTCGGTCTTAGCACACACTCTTTGTCTCATTCACATTCATACATCGTCTGACATATGCTCTTATATTATTCTGACTCTTGACATCGCTTGATTCAAGTATCTGATTCACTTGATCGTGCCATGTCTTCCTCATTCCCATTTGCCTCATACATTCTTCTTAAACTTAGTTAAATATAAATTTAATATTACATATTTTTTATTAATGAGATTGATTACATATATAATATTAGGTCCTTACATATGAAATTGGCGTTTTCCGGTACTGGCAACTTTGATCTCAAATATCTTCTTTTTGGTTAGGAATTCGAAATTCAAATTTATACAGCTATTTACTCGTGTATTTGTGTTTCGAAAATTATAATTCATTTGTTTTTTCCTTATTTTTTTTTTCTTTGCGTCACTTAGTTTACAAAATGGAAAACTTGAAGTATCGCGTTATTTACGAGTACGAGTTCCGCCCTGGCACCAGTGCTGCAGAAACGGCTCGAAGGATTAATGATGTGTATGGCGACGGTGCCGCAAAAGAAAACACAGTGCGTTTTTGGTTCCAACGTTTTCGTTCTGGAAATTTCGACCGGCAGAACAAGCCCCGTGGACGGCCGGAGACCAAAGTTGATAATGAAGAATTGAAGGCTATTGTGGAAGCGGATCCATCGCAAACCACGTCCGAGTTAGCTGCAGGCTGCGGTGTTAGTGATCAAACTGTTTTAATCCACTTAAAGCAAATTGGGAAGGTGAAAAAGCTTGAAAGGTGGGTACCTCACGAATAGACCACACACTGCACAACAAAAAAATTAGAGGAGCTTCAATTGGAATGTCTAAGACATCCACCGTACTCTCCGGACCTTGCCCCAACAGATTTATGGCAGAATATCTCTCATTTCTAAACGCAAACTGCCTTTTTATCAGTACATATATTATATTTTAGTTTTAAAGTTCTTGTTTTGTCCTATGTTACAATAGCACCGCTATTGTCTATTATTATTATTGTCCCGTGTGTGCTATAACAGCACTATCTTTGTTAATTTTGTTCTTCTGTCATTGTTTTGTAAATACTGTATATTCTTTAGTTAATTTTGTTCTTCTGTCATTATTTTGTAAATACTGTTTATTCTTTTATTATTTTCTTAATATTATAAGGAGCACTGTAGAATTATTTTAAAATTTATTATAGTTAAGCGCACTTGAATTGAAATGTCACAAAACTGCGCTATATAAATATAATGTTATTATTATTATTATTATTACCATTTTTTCCGAAATTTGGATAACTTCTTGCAAGGGAAAAAATTTAACACCGATGGGGCAGTCCAAACCGCCTTCAAAGATTTTATTGATTCCCGTCCGAATGGTTTTTTTAGTAAAGGGATCGATGAACTACCTATGAGATGGCAAAAGTGCGTAGAGAGCAATGGTACATACTTTGATTAAATAAATATATTATATTAAAAAAAATCGACTATATGTTCCTCCCATACAAAACGCCAATTTCATATGTAAGGATCTAATATTACACACTTATTACCTACTTAGATTTCATAATTTCTTTATTCAGGATTGCTTGTGTAGAGGAGCGATAATATGTTTATAAGTTATTTTTAAAGGCTTAATAAAAGCATCAAATGCACCTCCGCATCATATTATACCAAAAATCGAATCGATCGAACAGCAATAATACGGTAACGTCTACGTGGTTGAATTTCAGAACCCATCTTCGAGTGCATGTTTGACGCCACGCTATACGTTCCGCGTCACAAATAACATCTGTGTACGTGGAATTTCACACAAAGCTAATGTTATAATTCGGTTTCGAATTCAAGAATTCATCACAAGATGTCGCTACTTCCGTCAGCAGGTCGGATGAGGATGTCTCCCCCCTAGGTATACATGTTGTATCAAGCGGCTATATATTACACATGACATCATTGCTCTATCTCGGTTACTTTGTCCCGGTGACTAACTACACTGGATGACAGTGAATCCAAGGAAGGGGCTATTTTTTTAACCAGTTCCTATTGGATTTATAAAATGGTCACCAACTTTAACTGGGCGAAGCCGAACCAAAAGCCGCCCGCAGGGCCTGGCAGTAAAAACCTGCGGAGCGGGTTTTTAACAGCTAGTAATGGATGATTTCACCATAAAAATGTACAAAATTTTCAATTTAAGAGGAATATAAACGCTAGAAATGTTTCGAATCTCATGCCTGCAAAATTTAAAAATCGCTCGTCTTTTTGCACGAGGCTAGTAAGCGAAAAAGTGTTTTTTATTTATTTTGTGCATAATTTAATAAGAACGAAAAAAAGTTAGAAAATGGAAAACCTCAAAAATAGTCTTAGCCATAAAGGGGTATTTTTTAAAAATTGTTTCTTGTATTACTTCATAGTTAAGTCATGAAAAAACATTTTCTTTGGTGGTTTACGCTTATATTTTTTGTTACATAAATAGTAATTCCAATACATAGAAAAGCTAGTAAACGCTTCGATTTATCCGTAGCATATTTTTTGATGTTCATATTGTAAGCCGATTCGTCGTAAAGATTAATCAAAATAGTATCTAAATAGGATTTCATGTGTATATTCATCTTAACAATATTGAGACTTAAATTTCAGACTGCCAATTCAGTTTTGTATCAAAAAATATGTGACTGTAAAATTCCGTAAATTAGTAAATCTTAGGTTTTACTAGTAAACCTTAGGATGTACCATTAAAATTTTTGCCGTTAAAAGTTGGTAAATCTTAGAATTTACTGGAAAATCTTACGATTTACTGTAGTACAGCTTTGACAGTACCAGATATACCAAAATATTTGACATTATTTTTAACATTATTAATGAGTTATTACAGTAATCTCTTCCTTTTACTCATAAACGGCAAAACTAACCAAAGGAACGGTTAAAACGGAGCTCTCAATGGAAGGACCACATCATACGTGTTTTTGATAGAGAGGACATTTGAAGGAAACATTCCTAACGAGGTGGCAGACGTTTAAATGTGACTTCAAGTCTTACAACAAGGTCATCAAGGTCAAGACCTCCTACCCCTAGACACAATGTTCTTTGTTCAAATGGTAGAGAAAATCACTCACTGACTCACTTTTTACCTCTCCAGTAGGTCTATCCATCTCTTGAATATATACGGGTTCACGTAAATTGACCGAATTGCAATTTTTGAAATCAATTTTTCGAATTCAATTGTTCGAAATGCAATTTTTCGAACTTCAATTTTTCGAACATCAATAGGCCACTTGCATCACATTTTTTAAATTTTTTTTCCGGTTTAGGCAAATATTCTAAGACATTCCGTATTTTTTTTAATCGTATTTTTGAAACCCTGGCGATTTTTTTTTTAAATTTCAATCCGAAAAATCAGACCATTTTTTATAAACCGGAAAGACGGGACATAATTTTATGGCGGCGAAAAAACGATAATTACATAGCCGAAAATCATTTTTAAAAAAAGAACGTTTTCCACACAATTGGCACAGGAGAATAACGAGGCATACCAAAAATATTACTTCTCATAAATATTTTTTTCCTTGATCCATCTTATTTATCATAAACCATTATAATGTTCAACGTCTATATTACTAAATCCAATGTAATATACTTGTACTTGTAAATAATAATAATAATAAGAATATTATGAAATTTTATTTTGTTAAAATCAGCACCATTACCATTATTCTTCTAAAACACGTACGGACATCATAAAATGTACGGGGTGCTCTTAATAACATCTGTCAAAAAGTCAAACCAAATGTTAAGTTCGCAGAGAACAAACAATAAATCTAGTGACCGTTAAATGTCAAATTCAAAAATTCGCCTGAGATCAAAGTGTTGCCATAGAAAAAAAATCAGTGTGGAATTTTCGGAACATTTTCGGAGACGGGACAATTTTATGTAGTGACGTCACGAGCCCAAATAATGGATTTATACATATATTTAAAAAAAAACTGTACATTTCTTAATATTTTTACTAACATTTTCGTAATTTTAGGAAAAAAAAACTATCCACACGATTTTTTCCAAGTCGTTATGAAATCCATGCAAGTGGCCTATTGACCGAAACACTAGTTTTTCGAATTGATATAAGTATGTATACAGTATGTACAAGAGTACTTTATTATTGGATGGACAATATCAATTAACCTAACCTAACCTGACCTAACCCAACCTAATCTAACTAAACCTAACCTAACCTAACAGTATCTCGTTAGTCAGAAGAAAGTGAAATACATATTTTAAAAGTTGATTAACAAATTCGAAAAATACTACACTTTCGGCCAATCTCTGTTAGAAAAATTAGTTTTTCGAAAAACTGAAATTTGAACAATTGATTTCGAAAAATTGAACTCAAAAACACGTCTGATCCCAATATATATACAATGTAATAATATTTGTGCAAAAATGCACTTATTTTTTATGTTAAAAAAGCTTTGGAACGTATTGCGGGTGGAGCTTTTCTGTGTTATTATCTTAACCATAATGCATTAAATAGCAAGCTATGGTGTCGTGAAATTTGCACAGTTTTTTCGAAATGACACAAATTAATCCAATAAAAATTTACTTGCGCATGCTGGGATTTGAACTCTTGACCCCTGGCTCGCTAGTAGAGAACTTTACCCATCGACCACGGAGGAGGACGTCAAATAAGCGTCTTGCAAATTAGGTAGTAAACGCGAGAAAAGTCTCAATGAAGTGAGAAGGGTCGATGGCGCCTGGCGACAAGTTGAAGAGGGGAAGGAGGTGAGGGTGGGGAGGGAGGAATGGGAAAGGAAATGCGGGTAAGGGTAGGTACATTACATACTACCTTCATTCCTACCCTTTATTGCACTGAACCAGACAGACCGAGAAATGCCCGGACATCATGGACGCTTTAAAACGAGCTCAAGGTTGATTACTCAAAGAGATTGGATTACATTACATGCAAATGATTTTATTTACGATGAATTAAATTCTCACCTGGAGTTATTTTTATGTTGTTATAAAGAAATAATTAGTGTCCGACCGAAACAAGATTTCAACCGAAACCGAATCTTCGGTAGCTGTCTTAGTTTCGGCCGAAACCGAAACCGAAACTTTTTTAAACATGTTAAAAATCTATTGTTTACTGAAGTTGGGCTTATTTTTTAAACTTATACAAACAGTTATGTAACATGTGTTAAATGAAATAAAAAGCAATAACCGAAGTATGTGAAATTTTTAATTTTATTTTTACATTACTAAAAATTAACAAACACGTTAACTACTGCTTGGAAAAAAAATCAGTCAATTATCAACACTTTTATGCATTATAAAGGAAGGACCTCAAATTGAGTATTTTAATTAAAATTGCGTTTCCAACCACAACATTCTTAAGACTAAATTTACCATTTATTGAGATCTTTTGCAGAGTTTCGGTGCGGCCGAAGATTCGGCAGAAACCGAAACTAGATTTTTTTGCCGAAACTTGCCGAATCCGAAATCGAAACCGAACCTTCGGTAGGTCACTAGAAATAATCATTAGTGATTTTGGTTTCACCGGGCGCTTTACATACACACTAGGTTCTTGGATTATCGATATTTATAGGTGGTGCAGGTCAGATTATGCAGTGTAATGAACTACTTTATATTTTAACCATTTTTCTACACTTAAATAGACAATCGTGATTTTATATTCCCACGACCAATAGAGCAGAGCTGTTTTTGTTTTGCTGAATTGAGCCGTATCCTATCCCTTTCTCCTTCTTCTTGAGCCAAAGTTTCGGATATCTAAAAGTTTCCAACATCGGGGTTATTTGGTTTTGAAATGATAATATGTTTAGTTCCTACCGGAATGTCATTTCTCGAGTTCCTACCCTCCCTAACCACGTCACCTTGCTGAAGAAAGCAATTTGAAAAAGGGATCAATAACAACATCTGATTTTGAATTGCTGTTTGTGAAAAAACGAGATGACTTTGACATATGAAGGAACTGGTTGGTGTCATTAGTTTCTATGTGTTGTTTCGGCTTCTCATTGGTAAGTGCTTGGTTTTTTCCTACTTCCTTGTAATCCATAGTCTTGCCATACATGTATAATCCTCCAATTTCAAACAAACATAATTTACAGTAAATTTTCCTGTTGCATTTGAAGCTGTAATTCGAAAGCAGTTTGGGATGCAACAGGGGTTATGTGCAGACAACTCTTCTGATACTGACACCCCCTGATCCAAGATTTTGACTCAAGAAGTAAGAGGCAGCGCATCGTAATGTATCGAAACGTAGCGAAGTATCAATGCATGAAAATACGAGTATACCGTAGTGCTAGTAATTACCAAACAATTGGAAATTAAGTTACCTACGTAAAGTACGTACCTAGATTGATTCCAAGACAACTCAAATTTATGCAATTTCAACGTCCCCTTGAAAAGTCATTAACAGTTATTTAAAAAAAATGAAAAATAGCCCCTAACCTAACCTCACGTAACGTTTAATGACTTTTTAAAGGAAGTGTTGATGTTGCATGTTTCTGAGTTATCCGGTCACCCCTTGATTGCATGCAGTTAGCAACACTTTCTCAGAAGATGTGTTCAACTGCCCGGAATAATAGGCTATAAATACTTACCCCAATAATAATAATCAATGTTAGCATAGCCTTTTGAGTGGGTTCTATATAATTTAATTAGCATATTTGTCTCCATGATTACTGTTCCAAAAAAATATGTTTTTGTATAATCCCATATAGGCGTATAATCTTCTTTGCATATGTAAAATGAATATTTATTTGTTTGTCCTATAGTCCTATACCATTCATCCGATTGCGATGAAACTTTTGTGATTCTTTACGGGCACGCACGCGAATGTTTCTATATATAATGGTGAGCTCTGGCGTTACGAAATTTGCATACATTTTTGCAATGTTGTGTATTTCATATAGTTTAGCGGTAGGGAGGGAAGGCGAAAGGGGGAAGAGGAATGAAGGAGGGGATTCGCGGGAGGGGGGAAGGTGGAAGGGGAAAGCGGGAGGGAAAGAGGAGGATACGCAGGGGAGGGGCGACGGAATATTGGGGGACGAGGGATGGGCAAAGGGAGGGTTTGCAAAGGCGACATGGTAGTGGTAGGGGATAGCAGGGGGTAAATTTGGAAAATGTATACTTCTCACACGGACAGCTGTATGTGGCCTACTCACGCGTCGGAAAACGATCTGATTTATTCATGTACGCACGAGACGGGAAAGCAAAAAATATTATATATATTTTTTTTTCTTCTTTTTTTTACATGAGCTCCACACAGGAGGCCCTGAGGAACATAATTTCCCTCAGGGCCTATGTCATCTTTATGCTCACCTATGATGCTGTGTGGAGGGTTTTTTTAAGGAAAGGAAGGAGAGGAGAGTTCTGGGAAGGAAACGGGTTTAAGGGATGGGTAGGAACCTTGGGTTCAGTATGTTCTGGTCATCCGCCTCCAAGACCTAGACAAACCTCACCCCATGAACCCGGGCACCCCTGCTAAATCACCAAACGTAGTGAACCACTTGGGGTGACCTATGGCATATATCCATAAGCTATCAAAATATTGTATATTGCATATTCAATAAACAAAATTAAAACACAAACACTTTCTTGAATTTGCATGGTATCGCACGCCAGGTACTGCTGTTTTATAAAATTCGACAAATTTGTATTGAACGAAATCATTAAAGTGTTGAGTGTGGTGTTGCGATTTTTTTTAGTTAGAGTTCAGCACCATTGATTCGAGTGAATTAAAAGTTTCCCGCTTTTGTTCTTGCCCTTTGAATGAAATGATTATCTTTGAAGCTGGCCCACGCTCTTTGTGTTAGAAAGTTTATTTCAGTTGGAAAGAGATTATGAATGAACAAGACACGAAAAACAAGATACTCGTTAAATAAACTGTAGGTTTAAAGGGGAGGAACAGAATTACTAGAAATAAGAGTAAGGTACCTACAAAGGAAATACTAAAAGAAATACTACTGAAATACTGCTGATCGAGAAGAAAACTGTTTTATTGGGAAGCCGAGATAAGTAACACATAAAACCAACAGTGTTATCAGATTTCCGTAAAGACTGTTTTCCGACAGAACATTCTACCAATACTTAAGTACTAGATATATTTACGATTTTTCAACAATACAGTAATTAAATAGACAATCGTGATTTTTATTCGTTATTTGTTTTTGGGGTGTTATGCCGTGTTGCGCTACCTCCTTCTTTAGCCAACGTTTCAGAAAGCGTTGCAGTGTCCATCAAATGCAAAAAACCATGTCTAAGTTTACAGTAATACCATCTCGTGGTAAACCATTTTGTTTTATACCTTTTCATACCTTTATATTGGCTAAATTCGCTCGAACCATTGTAATTCGAATTCTAACATTCTTACCATTGTGATTTCTAATTTTAGAATTTGGTGTCGCGAAACTGCGACTCCACTGTTAATTGGCGGTAAATTCTGCAGAGCAAAGCCCACGCAGCCCTCGAAGGACCACTCCCGATACTACGTGAAAACGCTAAGTTATACGGGACGATTGAATAGTATACACTGGCAAAACCTGATGGATAGTCAGTCGATAGTTCAAATCTGGGCTTTTGGAAAATTAGATAAGCCCAGACTGGAATAAGGAAAATAGAACTCACCGTTGCAGATGGGGCCCCGCTGATCTCCAGTTTGGTGTACACTTTTCACTGTTTAATTTAAAAAATCGCAATATTCTTACAGTAAGAGGTTACGACACATGCGCCCTGTCTGAGATTTTATTTTGTTCTGAGCAGGAAAGCACACTGTCACCTCTCCAAAGTTGAGTATTTCTTGCAACAATTTTTATGGTGACATTTGGGAAGGAAAGATTAGGTAGGTGGGATAAATTCAGGATTTTGACATATCTACCCACCAAGTCTGCGAATGCAATACCCAATCAATCCCATATAAAGATGCGCAAACAGAATTCGTTGAAAAGATGGAGCCACTTCCGTCGGCTACTCGCAAAGGGACGTGCCCCTGGCTAGCATAAATACCACGATTTAGTGAACTTTCCATTAAGCTCCGTGGCAATGACGCCACTGCTGGTCACGGTTATTTTGTACCGGTGACTGTAGTGGAGCTGGCGACACGGTATCGCTTCCAAGTAAATAAGCCCACTAAAAATTACACATCTACCGGATCTGCCCCGATGATGTACACTGCAACGCGGGGGGGGGGTACGGAAGCACGTGCCCCCCCCTGTCTGTCTTTTTTAAACATTTAATTGAAAATAACCATAGTTTTGAAAAAAAAATACAGGGATAAATATTCTTCATATTAATCATAAAGGAAAATGTTTAGACAACTTAGAAGCCTTGGAAATTAAAAAATCCCTTAAAAATATTGAATCTGTGGCGGCCACTTAACCCGCTCTGCGAAATTTACCGCTGCGCCACTGACCTCCATGGAATACGCTTGAAGCTACGAAATACCTACAGCAAAGGCACCACACTCGTACACACTACGAACTACCTTCCGCTGCAAGGCCGCCTAGGAATAATCCGCCACCTACGCGAAAGAGCTAGAACGTCTGGCAGTACCGTTCAAGTGCCCGCAGAAAGTTCGAGCGATACCTCGGCTTTGCGTGAGTTCACCCGGCATTACCTACCGTTCTCGAAACTACTTGCCCGACCGGCAGAGTATATAAGCCAGCGCTCGCTCGCTCAGTCTCAGTCAGTCAGTACCTTCCATTCATCAGCCGAACAACACAGTCCGAGCAGTGCAGTAACTCTTTACGTGCCTGCGCCGGGCACGGGCCCGCGCAGATAGTAGTGAACCACACATATCCAGTGTGACACCAGGAACATTTCCAGCACCTTCGAGGAACTTCTCCAACTACCATCTCGACATGAGATGACAGGCAACGCGCCAGCATCCTGCAACGAGCAGCAACCAGCATCCTGCAACGAGCAGCAACAAGCATCCTGCAACGAGCAGCCACAAGCATCCTGCAACGAGCAGCAACAATAACAGACAACGCGCCAGCAATCCTGCAACGAGCAGCAACCGGCAACAAGCCAGTAACCACCATCCTGCAACGAGCAGCGACAGCATACTCACCGCCTCTCAAGGTTCCTTCCTGTGTCACGTGTGTGCTCCGACCCACTGGATACACAGCCGCCATACCTCGTCAACGCGACGACGGTCAACCGCCTGGACCAAGGTCACTCCTACACCGCCATGGTGTAGTGCAACACGCCGGCTCCCTGAAGACCAGTGATCTTCACCGCCGTAGTCTCCTGACCTTCCTTCACTCATCACCACTGTCACTCCGCTCCGCATCGACCTCTGCTACGTAGCTACATCAATAAAGACTGACTCATACTTCGACTGACGCCCTTTCATTTCTCTCTACCGATCCGGCCCGCTCCCTCAAATCTTAACTACTGAATTATCAACAAACAAAAAATATTGTCTTATAGCCCAATCATGGATTTATTCCCCTACCCACCCACTCTACATTAATACCTACCTACCCAATCTACATTAATAACTAGAAACGGCTCCACCCCTACTATAATAAAACATTGTTCGAAACTGTCAAATTAGCATAAGCTTTCCCTGAAGAAGGAACGTTTGTTCCGAAACCGGTCGGATTTACGCATTATATAAGTGATTTATACAAAGTTGAATTGTTTCATTTTTCAATTGTTTTGACACTTTTATAAACCTTCCTGAACATACTTGAACTTGTAGAAATAAACTTGAAGTATGATACTTCAAGTTTATTTCTAACACCAATTGTTGATTTTTTGCCCATCCGCCCCTTGTGCCCACCCAGAAAAAAATCCTAACAGTAATTGTTGATTTTTTTGTAAGTCCGCCCCTTGTGCCCCCCCCCCCCAGAAAAAAATTCTGGATTCCCCCTGATTATGCATAAGTTCAATATTTAGTTACTTCAAATAAAGAAATTTTTTCCTACTATAATAGCGCTACTCCCCAATTCAAACACGAAAAATCATTAGTCTATTGAATTGAGTTTTTTTGTAAAAAAAAATCTGTTATTATTTTAAGCTTTCGGTATGTTTAAAAAGCATTTTAATATGTACATGAATATATATATATATTTTTTAAATATAGTTAATTTACTTTTGTGCGCAGTCCCCGCGCGTTCTGGGTACCTAGCATGGTCGATCGATATAAGCCTATGGTCAGTTATCAATATTTGCTATCATGGTCAACAATTGTTTGAGAAATTCCGACCGACGCAGACGCGACGATTGATAAATTTTATTCCGGCCTCATAGTATCAGATATGTTTCGGTATGAGAAATGAAAATGATTGAAATCTAAATAAAGACGTCGCGGCCGTAAACTAATTAACTCTCGTTTAGCGTCAAAAAATAAATTCTAACTGCAAATGCATATTTAGGTTAGTATTTCAGTTCAAAATTGCCAAATTATTAATATTTTTATGTAATTGATTGGCGGTTTCGGATTGTGAATTCGGGGTCAGATCCGCCAGTGTTGCCAGCGTATATAGAGTTGTTACTTATTCCCTGCTAATATCGGCTGGACTATCAACAGTGATACTGTGCTAGGGATAGCGATATAAAATCATCGGAAGTTACGCCTATCGATCCGATATTGTAAAGTTATCGATTTCACCATCCCACTGGCCCAGGTAGTATATCCTGAGTTTGCATCATTTTTTGACAGAATTCACACAATTTCAGGGTTTCCGTTTGGGTATTTTATGGTAAAATCGTTTCCGCCGTTTGACTTCCATTTTCCAGTTCTTCTCGTAATTAAAAAAATGTTTTTGTTGAAAACATATAGCATCGGGTATATCCTTTTGTTGTCTTTTTCGGAGATGACGTTTACTTAGTAATGTTCTGGTTGTTGTGGGGTTGTTGAATTCTACTTTGAGTCACCTTTGTTTTTCATCACTTGGTTTCTCTATTTTGTAAACACGTAGCATGTCACACATAGCTTGCAGTATCTTCGAGGGCAGAGATAAAAAAATAATTATGTAGCGGCCACTTTTGCTAAATTTACCGCGCCGCCTTTGACTTCCACGGAACACGCTGGAAACTACGGCATACCTACCTTCAGCGTAGTACCGACGGCCGCCTAGGAATAATAATTCCGCCACCTACGCGAAAGGCCTAGAACGTCTGGCTGTACCTTACAAGTGCTCACAGAAGGTTTGAGCGATTTCTCACCTTTGCGTGAATTCACGGCATTACCTACCGTGAGACTAACTACTCGCCGCGAGTATATAAGCAAGCGCTCGCTCGCTCAGTCTCAGTCAGTACTTTCCCATTCATCGATCAAGGAACACAGTCCGAGCAGTGCCGCGACTAAGTACGAGCCTGCGCCGGGCACGGGCCCCGCGCAGTCAGCAGTGAACAACATTTATCCAGTATGACACCAGGAACGTTTCCAGCACCTTCGAGGACTCCATCTCCAACTACCATCTTGACATGAGATGTCAAGCAACCGGCAACCGGCAACAAGCCAGCAACCAGCAACCGGCAACAAGCCAGCAACCACAACCAGCAACCACAACCGGCAACGCGCCAGCAACCAGCATCCTCACCGCCTCTCAAGGTTCCTTCCTGCGTCACGTGTGTGCTCCGACCCACTGGACACACAGCCGCCATACCTCGTCAACACGACGACGGTCGACCGCCTGGACCAAGGTCACTTCTACACCGCCATGGTGTAGAGCAACACGCCGGCTCCCTGAAGACCAGTGATCTTCACCGCCGTAGTCTCCTGACCTTCTCACTCATCACGCAGCAGCAACACTCACGGCACCACTGTCACTCCGCTCAGCTTCGACCTCCGCTGCGTAGCTCCAATAAAGACTGACTCATACATCGACTGACGACTTTTATTTCTCGCCCCATCTCTACCGATATGGCCCGCTCCCTCAATTATATATTGTTTTTGTCGTAGCTGGTTCAATACTGTCGGGTATATTACTGCATTTCATTGAGTTCGGTGATTTCCGAAATATGGCGGGGTTGGGATATTTATTCCGATTGCCTTATAAGCCCGTAATTGCTTGCGCCCTTCTACCAATAACTATTAGGAAATGGATAGATTCATTCGTCCGTCACTCCTGGACATACTGATCTTCAGATTCCTACCCACCCCTCGTACCTTTTTGCTTCCCAAAACTTCCTCTCCTTCCTTCATCTAAAAAGACCTTCCCCAAAGATGACATAGGCCCTGAGTGAAATTATTTTCTTTAGGGCCTCCTTTGTGGAGCTAATGTAAAAAAATTACTTGTAATTTGAGTCAATTGTGTCTTTATTGAACTTATTTGCTGGATTCGTTAAGCTGGCATTATATTGTGTGGTATGATATGATTGATTTACAATAAAACAGTGGGTGTTGTACTTTCGAAGAACTACTGTAGCATTCTTTAAATAGGTGTAGATAAGGATAAGAAACACTTTGAATTTTACGATGAATTTTATCCACCCTCAGCAGATAAATGTGCTGTGTATAATTTGACAATGACAGATTCGGCTCTACGAAGAAAATTCCTTTAGACATTACATGTAATTTGCCCGAATATAAAATACCTAACTACGTCTCTTTGGCGATTCAAATGCGGTGCAATTCTTTCGCAAATTAGATTCAATTAGGTTCAGTTAGCATTTACAACGATTATCGACTTACTTTCTGGTTTTACCAATTTTTGCCAAGTTTTATAACCAATTTTGTTCTTTGAAAACTTCTACACAATAATTATTAGTATTTATCACAGATTCTTCTTTTAAAATTTATTTTGATTAAAAGGTAATACCAAGGGGGATATTTAAGATCAGGTAGGTACTCTTGGATTTTACTCGATCAAAGACAATTTAAAATCAAAGTAAATCGTTCTTTGTACCAAAAGATAAGCTTCATATTACGAACTCTCTCTAACAGAGTGCTTGCCATTCTGTCGATTTCGGCTTAACGAACGCTCTGCTTTACCGCCTTCGAGACTTCGAGTAGTCCTCAGTGCGGCGTCTCCTCTACCGCGTCGTTACGTCAGCCGTTATACTCGTATCTACACCGTTACAGAAACGCCGGCGTTGCTGGCTAACGACTCGCTACAAGACACGCATAACGGAGAATGAGAATCCACGACAAATTTCCTTTGATCTGAAACGGATTTGCGCTGTGGTTCTTCTGTTCATATCGCGGACAGAGAGTAAAGAAGAACGCGTTGTGGGCGTGTTTCGAGATCCGAAAGTCTGGGAAATTCTTCCTTAAATTTTAAATACAGAACTGTTTTCATCATTATCATAAAATTTTAATTTCGATCCAGTGGGACGACGATATACGATGTCAAGCAAGTGAACGACACAGAGCGAGTGATGTATGGTATAAAATCAAAAGGTACTAAGTCAGCGGCGACATGGCGACACTAGGTACTATTCCAAGGGAGAGATCGTATGCACGTCATTGACGATTGTCCTAAAAGCCGTTCATAGAAGTCTTACTTTTCACATGTCTTGTATGAAAACGAAAAAGACAATTGATACTAGAAAATCGAATGCCTTTAATCAAATTCATATAGACACTTTGCGAACGTATGTTTTTTTCGAATTGTATAATTATTATGGTATTGAAAGTTATAAAAACAAGCAAAATTCAATTAAATGCTTTATTTTACAAAACGCTCACAACGATAATAAAATTCACAAATTTAATTTTACCGTAAAAAAAATATTATTTTATCGGTATAAAGTTATAATTTTTAATAAGTTCCTGACGGGAACGACTTATTTCTAGATTTGTAATACTTCGAATTCAAATGTCAACACGGTCAACGTAATGACATGGTAAGGTGACCACCCAATTTTGAATGTTGGAGTTTTAGAATACTTGAAAAAAAAACATAATATTATGATATATATATCTCTTGTTTTCATTTTGTGAAAATTTTATATAACTCATTTTTAGTCCGCTGTTTGTAATACGCAATTAATTAAATTTTATTTCGGTACAATTTAATGTTTCTAAATATTCTTGATTATTTCTCGAGACATTTAATTTTCAATTTGGGAGGCGGGAATGGGTACTGCCGCCCCGGGAACCTTTATTGGATAACCAACACCTCTGCCATAGGTCACCCCAAGTGGTTCGCTACGCTTGCGCTTGGTGATTTAGCAGGGGTGCCCGGGTTCATGGGGTGAGGTTTGTCTAGGTCTTGGAGGCGGATGTCCAGGACACACTAAACCCCAGTTTCCTACCCATCCCTTAAACCCTTTTCCTTCCCAGAACTCTCCTCTCCTTCCTTTCCCTAAAAAAACCCTCCACACAGCATCCCCAAAGATGACATAGGCCCTGAGGGAAATTATTTTCCTCAGGGCCTCCTGTGTGGAGCTCATGTAAAAAAAAGAACTACAATTTCGACTGAAAAAGTAAACATGTGCAAAAAATAATTTTAAAATTTGTACTATTCGCGTTGTTATTTCGATTTCACAAATGCACCTCAATGAAGGTATTTATAGATATTAAGTTTTTAAAATAAATATACTCTATTATATAAGTCACTGTTATATTTTGCCTATGTACGAAGTCAACTTGAGTACAATTCTCCCGTCTGGAATGCACTTTATAGTATACATGTACAAGCTGTTGAAAGAATACAAAACAATTTCTTACGTTTTCTAAATTTTAAAATGGGTACTCCAGCAATTATGTTGAACTACAACACTATTTTAAATGATATGAATATGCTCAAATTGTCCGACAGAAGAATTTACACTGACTTGGTATTTCTATATCAAATTCAAAATGATTTAATTGATAGTCCTGTATTGCTAGAATTGATAAGCTTCCGGATTCCACTACGTAATACTAGAAGTCAGGATTTATTTCAGTGCAGAAATTCTGGGACTAACTACCATATGTATTCCTTTTTGCCAAGAATACTAATGGAGGGAAACAATTATACCAAGTCAGTGGACATCTTCAATTTATGTTTAAATAAATATAAAATATTGTTACTGAGACAGTTCAGTTATGTACAATGAATTCTGTATATTTCTTATTAGTCACATGTAATGTTTGTAAAAGCCCCGAAAAAGGGGGTAAATAAATAAATAAATAGTTCTGAAAGAATGTTTACTGTCACCGATCAATATAATAAGAAGCAAGTTATGACGTACATTCCCTTCGAATGCTCATGATGACGTGAATTGTTCTGTCTGGGAATAGTTTATTCAAATCTACATTGAACGCATTTCTATTGTGGATAATGTATTCAGCGATTGCGGAGGATAATGATTTATGAGAATAAGACAAGAGATTTACAAAAGCGTCTCAAAGGTGAATACTCAGGTTTACAAAGGTATTTCTGATTATAAACAAACGGACAGAACGGGCGCACGTGGGTGTCGGCTTGGCGAGGCATTATTGAACACAACTCCTTGCAATAACATCGTTTGCCCTTCATGTTCATGTCAGACAGGAATTCCTCTTTGAAGATGATTTTTATGGAGCACGCGGTTATTTATGTGGTTGTACAATACATAAAAGCGCACTGTTAATGTTTTATTAACTCTATTTCATTCTCCTTCACCTTCACGTTTAACAGTCACGTTTAATAATTACGCGATAAAAAATATGTATTTGTTTTAATCACCTTTTAGGAGAAATTAATCTGCTTAGTTGTAGTGAAAAAGCATACGTATACGAGTAACTACCCTAATTCAGGCCAAGGTAAGAGTTACAAAAGTGGGACGTCTCCGTTGGTTAGGACATGACGATAGTATGGAATACTGGTTTTCACCGGCGGCTTCTCAGGAAATTACTGGAAAAATAATTTTCATACAGGTATGAATTGTTTTTTCCGAAATTAAAAGTAGCCTATTTCACTTCGCAGTTATCCAACTATTCGTATACAAAAAATCACGTCGTTCAGTCGCACGGTTGTGACGTGAAAGAAGGACAAACAAACAAACACACCCTCACATTTATAATAATAGTTGCGATTAGTGGATTTGGAATTTATTCCTGTAATATTCAAAAATCTGTTTCTGAAAAAATCAGAAAATATACAGATTTAGAAAATGAGATTAAAAGAATTTGGTATTCTCAGAATATAAAAATAATACCATTTATTATTTCGGCTACTGGCATTATACTTAGCTCTCTTATTCAAAATTTAGGCATATTAGATTTGTTAAAGAATTTGTATATAAAAATGCAAAAATCAGTCATTTTAAATACATGTACGATTACAAAAGATTTTTTTAATATTTATATTGTGGGATCAGTAGGATTTATAGGTCCAATTAGGAGTTCCACAGAGCCGAACCCTCTGATATGAAAATATCCGGAGTCAGTGAATTATTTTCCCATTTGGTCTCTGGTAGGTTGACATGTTGTTCTTGTATTGTTTTTTTTTTATTTATAATACTTCTATAGTGCAATTGCATAGCGTGGATTGACTAGATGATCATTTGGGGAAGTGCGTGAAAGGGTGTAATTTTTCCTGTGGGGAAAATTTAGCCCCGACATTTAAATCTGGTGCATAAAATTCAGATTAATATTATAATATTTAACAGGGTATTTAAATTAGGAAAATTAGATAGGGATTGTTGGAAGATATGAAGGAATATTAGATGGATGGAGTGTAAAATGAATGGGTATTATTGATTAAGTGTTGTTAATTAATTGTTAATATGATTCTAGGTAGCTAAATTATTTATGCATTAATGGCGTACAAAAGCGATCTACTGTGTTTTGCCTATTGCTCTCAACGCGTACCATGGCGTGGTGCGACTTCTTAGAATTATCTTTGTGTATTTGAAGCAGCGTATTTTTATATATGTAATTTTTAGAGGTGGGACTTGAAAGTCTTGAAAAAGTTGAGAGGTTGAATAATCTGACGGTTTCTTAAATGTTGTCCAAGTGTTTAGTGACCAGTTGAATAGCCTCGTACTTCCTCTTTCACTTCTTCTCTACTTTCTTCGGCTTCAACAGATACCCCTAATCGGAGATTTCATAATTCCGCTGACTTTGGGTAGGGTCCAAGAGCCTCTCATGTAGGATCCACACAAAAGCAATGATATTATTTTCACAGTAATTTCCGTCATAATTTAATTGAAACAAAACAAACAAAAACAGTTATTTCACAAATAAACAATGTGTTCTATATTCTCTGTGGAATTTCCACAATGAATGACAGAGTTAAATACTAGTAGAAATAATCATCCTAAATAAGCTATGTAAATCTAACAATCCACATGCACAAAAATCAACACATTTTGACAAGGGCTTTCTTCTGAAATCTCTGAATTTCACCGCAATGGAAATTATTAACGTTTTTTAACAAAGGAAAACTGTTTTTTCTGTCATTAAACTGGTGATTTATCACGCGAAACCAGTAAAAATCAAATTATCTTAACATTATGAACTGAAATTTGTATGGACTCGGAGAAGCTGAGAGTTCATAGAGATCATTCTGTCTACCCACCGAGTTGTGTTCTAATTCTCTCGCCCACTGGGTGTTTTCATGTAGCCAACACTTCTATAAACTAATAAATATGGCGTCAATATTTATACAAACATCTGCAGCAATGAACCTTGATCTAGAGGGAATCAAAATAGAACAGCGGCCGATATGATTTATTCAAAACATTTACTAATATTCGGGACTAACCGATGCGGATGTACAAAGGCAAATAGCAAGACTAACGTGAATGCTGTTCTACGATGAAAATACGACAATTTTCTTTAGACAACAATCTGGGTAAACGTAATAAAACAGGGGCTGATCTAGAATATTTTTATGCCCGGTAAAGGAAATACAAATGGCGCCCGCCCACCATAAAAATTCATTTTTAATCATCTATTACTTTGTGGTCAATAATACAGTCCAAATAGTCATAAATAGAAATAGCCCTATAACTCTGGAATCAAAATAATAATCAAAATATAGTGTGATCAGCCAAAATACTTATTACTATTTTATTATTTTAAACTATTTTACTACACGTTTTAAGAAGATATATATCAAAGGTTTTAATTTAAATCGTACATGGTTCATACCTTTACATATTCAATAATAAAAAAAATGTGACGGCCTGTGTGGTCGAGGGATAACGCTCTTGACTCGCAATCCGAAAGTCTGGGATCGAATACCTAAATAAATTTTATTTGATTAATTTGTGTTATTTCACAATTAAAATAATACGTAGTATATTTGCGGCATGTCTCAGGGTGGAATCAATATCACCCTGTTGTAAGAACCATTTAGAACTGAAACGTTGCTTGAAATGGCTTTATCCATGTTTGGTGACTAGATCTGATTCTTAATTAGTACCTTCCCACCTTCTTATTCCCAAGCTCCTTCCCTTCCACACTAACTTCAGCCTCACAACAAACCCCAATTGGGTATGCCATAGTCTGACTGTCTTCAGGTGGGCGAGCAGCTGGAACTCTTGTGAGGAATTCACATAATAAAATGAGATAGCTACAATCTGGATGCGTTATTTTATTTTCGCAGATAAGTTTACAATAGTGAAATCAAAAAGGTTTAACAATTCAAATGGTATTTGTGGTATTGAAGGATGCCCTTTTAATAAAGATTAATAATCAAAATTATTACTAAGAAACCATCAGATTATTCAATCTCTCAACTTTTTCAAGAATTTCAAGTCCCACCTCTAAAAAATACATATATAAAAAATACACTGCTTCAAATACACAAAGACTATTCTAAGAAGTCGCACCACGCCATGGTCCGCGTTGAGAGCAATAGGCAAAACACAGTGGGTCGCTTGTGTACGCCATTAATGCATACCAGTTTTGCACAACACTAGGTACTACACGTACAATGGAGTGGTGTGGTTTAATCAACTAGCAATAGAGCTGAGATTAGAACCTGACTACAAGAAATTAAAAAATAAATTAAACAATAATATCTTAAATAATTTAGCCACTTAGAACCGCATTAACCTTTAATTAACAATACTTATTCAAAAATTTATTTTATATTATTATTATTTTTTTAATATTATTTTTTTTTTATACATTTGATTTATGTAAGTACGTATATATAACGTATGTGTTATAATTTTTAATTTTAATTTTTTTAATTAAAAAAAAAAATATATATATATATATATTTTTTCTCTTCCCTTTACACACGAGTAGTTACGCTCTCGTGAAGGTTATATATTATATA
Source organism: Limnephilus marmoratus (assembly GCA_917880885.1). NCBI lineage: Eukaryota > Metazoa > Arthropoda > Insecta > Trichoptera > Limnephilidae > Limnephilus > Limnephilus marmoratus. Next base: position 16,884,274 of record OU862911.1, read on the forward strand.
CATATATATGTTTATACTGTTTCTAATCAATGTTGCATGTTAGTATTAAATGATTTGAGTTTAATCCGATTGTAACCTGAAAATGTAATTACTCATGATTATATTACATGTATATGTATATAAAAACTAATAAAAAAAAATTTAAAAATAAAAAATGTGCAGAAATAAAGATACTTGGCGTTTGTCAAATATTCTACATAGTCCATGTCTATAGGTTTACTTGAATAACAAAAAAAGCTTTTGTCGACCATAAACTCTCCCTTTCCAATATTATCTTTACGAATATAGTTCAGACGGATTATATATTCAGGGTGTTAAAGGACGGATTTGACTTACTTTAACCAGTGATTCCTGACATTATTTGGACATTTTTGAAGTTTTTTTTCCACAGAAACGTAAAAAAATATTAGTTGTTGGGCAGTTATGGGGCGGGCAGGGGTTGGGCGTTTACTCGGCCGAGTGACCAGAGACGGCATACAGAATTTTTTTTTGTTTGATTTTGAACAAAAAAAAATGGAAAAAAAGTCACCGGAGACCAAAGTTTCATTATTATTTTTTATTCCAAATAATGTCAGGAATTACTGGTTAAAGTAAGTCAAGTACATCCCTTAACACCCTGTACATACACATTTGTTAAAGGACGTACTTGAATTACTTTAACCAATGACTTATTTGGAGTAAAAATGTAAATGAAATTTTTTATATCCGGCGATTTTTTGCCTGTTTTTTTATTATCCGTTTTTTGTTCAAATAAAACAAAATTCTTTTAGAAATCTTCCGAGTAACTCAGTCGAGTAACCGCCCAACTACCCCGACCCTACCTGTCTAAATTTAAAGTTTTAATTCGAAAAAAAAAACATTGAAAACGTCACCGGAGATCAAAACCTCATTTACATTATCTACTCTAAATAATGTCAGGAATCCCCCACCATAACATATTCTGAAAACATAAAATATCTCGGCATTGAAATCGATGAAAATCTTCGATGGGATTCACACATAAATAGCATCACAAAGAAACTTACAAAGCTCATGCACTACTTTAGAAACATACGCAATATACTTAATAAAAATTATCTGTATAAAGTCTACTATGCTCTTTGCCAATCACGCATAGAATATGGGATTATAGGATGGGGAACTGCCTCAAACATTCACATCAAGCAGCTAGCTAAAACGCAAAAGGTAATAATAAATATAATCCTAAAAGTACCCATAAAAACTCCATCAAAAGAAATTTTTAAAAACTTTAATGTGTTCAGCATTATTAAATCATACTCAAAAAATGCACTACTCAAATTTAAAGAAAAATATGAATATCTTGCTGACCAACACACCTACACTACAAGGTCAAAATCCTCAAAACGTCTGAACATCACGCAATTAAACACATCTTTTGGCCAGAAAAAACATAATTTCCATGCTACAAAATTATATAATGCCCTTCCAATTGAAATTAAGAACACCATGGAGATACAAATGTTTAAAAAAGACATTAAATTATGGTTAAGTAAACAGGAAGATGAGGAAATCATTAAAATTATGAAGCAACCCCAATACAACCTGCAGACAACAAACATAAATACTTTTATTTTATTTATTGTTATTTTATGAAAGTCAAGAAACTAGAAGATGAGGAAATAAAAATCAACACCCATTCAGCAACATACAGTCCGCCTCGGAACAGGAATACCTAGTGAGGAGGACTGTAAACAAACTACTTTATTTTGTATTCTTACTTATTTTGTAATTTTACTTTATCTTATATTGTCATTAAAATAAAAAAAAAATAAAAAAATCACTGGTCAAATAACAGTTTGTATATTTATGTCCTGTCTTCTAGTCCAGATGTGTCATAAATGATAGATGTTTGTAATAATTGAGAAATCATAGCAAACTATTGTGCATCATGTTGAGTCATCAATGGTAAAACAATGGAGGAGGCAATATTTGTACTATTCCTTGCTTATTTGGTTTTCCTGCTTGGTGGGATGATCCGTGGTTAAACTTTCCATCTACGCCTACGAGTATGCTAGAACCGACATGGTTAAGATACTCTTAGCATAGCAACTAATGCAGCCTAATTACTTATGTTCCACTCCTTGCGACTTGTTTAACCCTTGACATTTGTAGAGGGTGAAAATGTAATTTCATTACTTAGCTAGCCTCCAAGCACTGCTTGGTAGATTAAAAAAAAATAAATTTCAAAATAATTCACTCAACTAAAGACGAATATATAATATAAACGACATACTATTTATACAGCAAATAAGTCGAAATTTACAAAAGGTTTTTTTTTCGTTTTCCAATAAACCGACAGAATTTTAGAAAGACTTAGCAAATAAGCTTTTTTGAATTGTGGGTACTTCTTGGCATTTCGGGAATTCTCTGGACAATTCTAGTAACAATTGTAAAGGTCATGACATTCGTAAGTCTGTCTATTTTGGAAAAAAAGGAATAAATTCAAAACATAAAATTTCACTACCATTAATAAATAATACAGAGAAAGCAAAAGGCCGTGGTAAATACTCTCAGTATCTAATTATTACTTAGTATTCTAAGCTCCTAGTATCGAAAATCTCCTAGGTATCGAAAATAATAAACTTATAACTCTGTATCGAAAAGCTCCTTGAAATGGTTTCAACCGCGTATATATGTTACAGTTAAAAATGGTTTTCAGTTATAATGAGTTTTCTCTAATTAAAACTAGTTTTTACTAACTGCCTTTGCTAAAACTGAAATTGGGATTGAAAAAACAGATATTGTTTATTAAAATATTTAACAACAACCGTTAATTAAAAACCTAACCTAACCTTACGCAAAATTACCTAACCTAACCTAACCTAACCTAGCCTAACCTATCCTAACCTAACCTAATCTAGCCTCACCTGATGTCACTCGACCAATGAGAATAAATCACTATGAACTTTGACGTCAGTTGAAACAGTTTTAACAGAATAATTTCGAGAAAACGCGTTTAATCTAGTTGGAACTAGTTTTCACTTATATTCAACAGTAATTCTAGTTGTAACAAAGGCGTTTAGTGAAAACTAGTTTATACTAGAGAAAACGCGTTGTAATTAAGAACGGTTTTTAACTGAAACATATACTTCTATATATATATATATATTAAATTAGCTCCATACGGGAGGCCCTAATGAAAACCATTTCTTTCGGGGTCTATGTTATCAAAGATGATCGGGTTCTATGTCATCATCGATTTTAAAAAAGTATTTTTAGGGAAATGAAGGAGAGGAAGTTCTGGGAAAAAAAACGTATGAGGGGTGGTAAGAATCTAGCAGTCAGTGTGTTCAAGAGTGATATATCGAGAGAGTCCGAATTGAGATGACAAAGGGACTCCTCCAACTAGCCTCTCCCGATCCGGCCCGCCACTCAGTAGGTAGGTAAATGCATACGCCGCAAAGACTTATACAAACATTACCTCCATGAACCCGGGCCCCCCAAAAGTCACCGAACGTTTTTTTTCTTTTTACATTAACTCCACACAGGAGGCACCGAGGAAAACAATTTCCCTAGGGGCCTATGTCATCTTTGAGGATGCTGTGTGGAGGATTTTTTAAGGGAAAGGAAGGAGAAGAAGATATTGGAAGGAAAAAGGTATGAGGGGTGGGTAGGAATCTGGGGGTCAGTGTGGCCAGGAGTGACGGACGTATGAATATATTTCTCACACTGAGGTGCAAGGCGAAGGGTCGGGAGAATCCGGCTGGAGAGGTCAAAAGGCCTCCCTCAATCAGTCTCCTCCGATCCAGCCCGCCACGCAGTGGTTGGGCAAACGTAGCCACCACCAAGACCTAGACAAACCTCATCCCATGAACCCGGGCAAAACCCCTGCTAAATCACCAAACGTAGCGAACTACTTGGGGTGACCTGTGGCAGGGGTGTTGGTTGTCCAATAAATGGTTCCCGGGGCGGCGGTACCCATACTCGCCTCCCAAATTGAGATCCCAAATTGAACGTAGCCAACCACCGGGGGTGACCTACGGCAGGAGTGTTGGTTATCCAATAAACGGTTCCCGGGGAGACGGTACCCATATCCGCCTCCCAAATTACTTTCCAACTTCCCCTTCGCTATATCCTTTATCTACCCACTCCTATTCTCCAATTGGAAGACCCAAAATTGATTGAATTTGCATTGTTTTATTCACACAATTCATACCATATATAATTATTTAAATTCATTGATTTAAAATATTTTATTTGCATTTCGATACGTTGCTTTAAATGAATTGAGCTATTTTATTGACAGATCTAAATATTATATATTATTATATTCTTTCCAACCCTCCATAATCTTCCACTCAAACCAACACTTAGGGAAAGGTTAAAAAGTTCCACAGATTCGGGACAGTTACAAATCTTGAGCGACATCCTTTCATCAATATCTGCCTATAAAATTTGAGCATAAAGAAGAAATGAAGAAACACAAAACAAGGAGGATTAATGGAAAAGAATATAGATTTCGTAAAAACTGTTTGAAAAAAATAACCTAGAACAGCCTGGACCGACAAATGCGGCTTTTTGCAACATGTGAAAGCAAAGGAAAACAAAAAGTTGTTGCTTTGTTTGGGTGGGAAGCGGAAGCAGGGTTGTTATTCCGTTTACATGGCGAGCGCCAGTGACAACAGAGCTATGACTTTTTTGATCCTATTTTAAAAAAAAAACACAAATAAATTAAATAAATTATTAAATTATTGTGCTAGTCTAATTTGTCCATATACAAATTCAAGCTATTGTAGTACATATTTATGTAGTAAAATGCCACTATTTTGAAACACAATACGATAATGAGACCAGGTTACCTGGTTCCGGGCCGCGTATTTACAAAACCTATACCGATTCAGTCGCGGTAACGACAATTTACATTTTAAATATGCCTCTATATTGGTTATTTTTTATCACATTCCAAAAACAAAAATTGTTCTTAAATCTAGATAAAATAATCTTTCTTATGTGAATATTAGAAATTAATAATTTTATTTCTAAATATTTAAATTTTAATATTATTCTCATACATTGTAAATACACCTCTAGATTGATAATTTTTTATCATTTTGCAAAAACAAAAATTGTTCTAAAATCTAGATAAAATAATCTTTCCAGTGTGTATATGAGAAATTAATAATTTTATTTCTAAATATTTAAATTTTAATATTGAAAATTTAAAGCGGCTGAAACGCGGTAGGGATTGTAAATACGCCGCCTGGTTTGATGGTAAGCTTGATGATTGTAAAAGGTATTACAGTTTTTAATCATGCTTGTGGATATGTCCTACTTCACAGACCCTTCACTCAGATACTCACATAGGACAATCGAAAACAGGTACTTACTTAGAGGCGTAAATTTGATAGGATTGTGAGTTATTTGAGGTTTGAATAATCAGAAAACACATTTTTTTTAAGTGAAACTTCTTAGCACCGTTGTGATTTGAAATTCAGATGAAACGGAAATGACGCATTATAGTACCTACGAAGCGTCAAACTGCGCCCATTGGCTGTTTTGATTGTGATGTAACTTTTCATGGCTCCTATTGGTTGAGATATGAAACGGAAATGACGCATTCCACTACCTACGAAGCTTCAAACTGCGCTCATTGGCTGCTTTGATTGTGATGTCACTTTTCATGGCTCCTATTGGTTGAGATATGAAACGGAAATGACGCAATACAGTACCTACGAAGCGTCAAACTGCGCTCATTGGCTACTTTGATTATGATGCCACTTTTCATGGCTCCTATTGGTTGAGATATGAAACGGAAATGACGCATTACAGTACCTACGAACCTTCAAACTGCGCTCATTGGCTGCTTTGATTGTGATGGCAGGCTTAATTTCGGTTTACGGAAGGTCTTCCAAAATAATAAAACTTTTTTTTTTTATACTAACTATTGGCTGGAGAATCCGAATCCGAAAGAATTTTTTTTCGGAAAGCAATATTAACAAAGTTACACGACTTTAAAATTTTCTATACGCATACATGAAAATCGACATATTGGAAGTATTATGACAGTTTAAAGTCATAGAAACAGCCACATAAAATTAAGTGTTGCCATATCAATAACTAACTTAAGTAATTATTTTTTATAAATTTTACTCACTTTTGGCGTAAACGCTAAACTACTTGAAAACAGGGATATTTTTTTAAATTGACGCGAGCAGGCGGTATAAAGGGGCACAAACCATGTGACACAAACCTAGCGTAGCCGTTAAACTACTTGAAAACGTAGGCTGTTTTTTAAAATTGACGCGAGCAGGCGGTATAAAGGGGCACAAACCATGTTACACAAACCTAGCGTAGCCGCTAAACTACTTGAAAACAGGGATGTTTTTTGCCGTGACGCGAGCAGGCGGTATAAAGGGGCACAAACCATGTTACACAAACCTAGCGTAGCCGCTAAACTACTTGAAAACAGGGATGTTTTTTTGCCGTGACGCGAGCAGGCGGTATAAAGGGGCACAAACCATGTTACACAAACCTAGCGTTAGGTTAGGTTAGGTTAGGTTAGGGACGCGAGCAGGCGGTATAAAGGGGCACAAACCATGTTACACAAACCTAGCGTTAGGTTAGGTTACGCATTTTTAAGACTACGAATTTTCATACTTCGTCGATTTATAAGGTATGTTTGATGATATTATTGCATGGTAACATTTAATTTTGTGTGGTAAAACATTTTTCTAGTTTATCTATGACTTTAAACTGTCATAATACTTCCAATATGTCGATTTTCATGTGTTCCTATAGAAAATTTTAAAGTCGTGTAACTTTGTTAATATTGCTTTCCGAAAAAAAATTCTTTCAGTTTTGGATTTTCCGGCCCATAATTAGTATATAAAAAAAAAAAAAATTATTTTGGAAGACCTTCCGTAAACCGAAATTATTCCGTGATGTCACTTTTCAACGGTCCTATTGGTTGAGATATGAAACGGAAATGACGCAATACAGTACCTACGAAGCGTCAAACTGCGCTCATTGGCTGCTTTGATTGTGATGTCACTTTTCAAGGCTCCTATTGGTTGAGATCGTTTTGATGAAGTTTCGCTTCTACCGCGTGTGAACTGGACTCAATTTTTTTTTTTAAATTTAAATATTTATTGGAACATTTGTGTAGGACATGAAACCTCTTTAGCAACTCCAGAATGGCTTTTTAAAAATTTTATTGCTGGCACTCCGGGCGTTTGTACATGTAAAATATTAGGAAAACAAAAGTTTAGGTATCTTCACTAGACCATATCTGTCCTGAGACGGGTAATAATAGAAAAAAATAACAATATTATAAAAAAATAAAAGAGGTACATAAAATTTAGACAGAGTAAAAATGAAAATTCATAGAATCGTATATAAATCGAGATTAAAAAAAATGTACAAAGGTAGTATTTAAAAAAAGTATATATAAATTGAAAATGAAATTGCATAAATGTTAAAAAAAGTACAAAAAAGCATGTTAAATACATAATCACATTAAAACTGAAATGTTGTTAATTTCTTTAAAAATACGTTAAATGCATTCAAAAATGCATTAAAGCATCTTAAAATACCGAAAAAAACTACTTAAAATATTTTAAAAACGTAATAATATATTTTCTAAAACATTTTAAATAAATTAAAAAATATGCGTAGGTACAGATACAATAACAACATAATAATAAATAGGGTATAGGAGACGAGAAAAACGTGTTTGGATTATATTATACTCGTATTTAAGAAAACATCAGTTCGCGTAATAGTTTCAGAGAGTTGTGTTAACTTTGTGTTGAAATTGCTCAATAAATAACGTGCAAGCCTAGCATAGTGGCGAAGTGATATCAAGAAATTGAAATGGTTAAACGCGAATAAACATGAAATCATTTATCTTTTAGTAGCCTATCGCCTGAGTGGTTTCATCGTTTTGTTATATCCAAGAGTTTTACGATCGAAAGATTAGTCAATATGCGAATACGTTAAGCAGGGGAAATGGCCACTTGGTGACTCAGTGTTTGGCGGAAACTTTACAAAAGGTACTTACCTAACCATTGTCTTTGAATGTGAGGGACAAATATGGGCACTCTTCTCGTCTGTCGCCTGTTCTGTGTTCAATATGAAAGACCTATTTTCTATTCCGTGTTGGTGAAAGGGAAAACATCTTAGATATTATATATTTGAACGTTATACTTATTGACAAAAGATTTTTCAGTGTTTGGGGAACATATTTCAGGTATAATATGTTATGCATTTTAAAACATGGAAGGTCTATAAAGTCTTTTATTACATTACAATTCATTACATTACATTACAACTCAACTGCTTAAGGATTCAATATCACCTACAGTAAATATCTTTCAGTAAATATCTTTTGACTTACGTCACAACATAGTAAAACTGCTCCTCATGCACTTTTTTCCCCTAAAATTTGCTAATCTTCTCCATGTTATTGTATATAATATGTTATAATATAGGTAACTGTTTTATGGAGAACATGAAAAAAATAGACTTTAAATATCATTAGTGAAAGGGAAAAATAGACTTTAGCTGTATATTTGATTTATATATTCTTATTTATTTTTTAGAATTATACTAGCTGGCCCGGCATGCGTTGCTATGCCATTTAATAAAGAAATTGTTTCTCTCTGAGTGTCCTTTCCCATTCGTCCCGTTCCCCTTCCGCCTCCCCTTCTTCTCCTGCATCCTCTTCCCCTCTCGCGTTCCCACTCCGTCACCTCCACCTTCCCTCTCCCCACTCCACTCCCCCCATCCCCTTCCATCGTCCCGCGAACCACCCTCCCAGGTTCCCCTCCCCCTCTCCCTCCCTCCCGCTTTCCATAGCAATAGCCGCTTCCTCGTTTTTTTATACAAATTTCATAATGCCAGAGCTCACCGGAAGTTTTATAAAAACCTTGTCCTGACAATAACGAACACACAAAAAAAAGAATTTTCCAATTTGGTGCAATCGTTCGAAAGTTATGCGCTTAGCAACACATTCAGCGATTCATTTTTATATATAAGAATACACATACAGTCTGCCTTCAATAAGGGCTGAGCGGGTAATTTAAAAACCAGTATTAAATTAATGATACCTACGTATTTCATATAAGCGTCACATTAAAAAATCTGTGTTGTGTGGTATTAATTAGTTTTTTTTAACGTATGTAATATTATGAATATCACTCATTTTTAATTGTTTTATTCGATTTAGCACAAGAATCGCAAGTTAAATTAAAACCAATGATTTTTTTAGAATGCTGTGAGACTGATGGAACTGGAAAACGGGAAGAGAAAATAATGTAAATTGGAAGGTTGGCTACTTATATCTGGTGCCAAAATAGATACTGCCATTTCAAGTAGAAAATTTAGTGGACGAAGGCGATAATGAGAATATCTTCCACGCATTGACCAACGAATATACCATTGAAAAACTGGCCAAAAATTGTCAAACCTCGTTAAAAGGTTCTTGATCTACAGCTGTTAAGAAGGAAAAAACAATGTAACATAATATTAACTACATGAGAACAAATCGCCCTTTAAAACACCACTATTTAATGAACATGGTTTCTTATGTTAATCTTATCCTGACGAAGAAACCCTTAGTTTTGAAACATGTAGATAATTTTGATTGAATAGTGTTTTTTACAAAGTAATTTAATTAAAAATGGCGACACAAAATGAAATTGAAAAGGTTGAAGTAATAATATTAACTGCTTTTGTTGACATCAATTATAATTGTAGAACACTTCAGATTTCGTGCTTAAAATTGGATGAAATAAATACCATTGTAAAGCGACCTTGAGGTTACCTTACAGTTATTATTATTTACTGTAAAATAATGAATAATAAATATGTTTGTTTAACAATTTTATACTCAAAAACTCACAAATTGATTCTTTGTGTGAATAGAAATGAACTACAATGACGAAATTCATCGATGTTTTTAAATTATTTTCCCGATTAGATATTGCCTGAAAATAAATGGGATACTGTTGACAGAATAATAAAAGTGTTTGTTCTGCGAATTGGATAATGTCGACAATAATGGAACTCCGTAGGCTTTTATACGACCATAAAATAAAACAGGTACTTACTTACGTTTATTACAAATGGAGACATTATGAGAGCCAAAACAAATAATATTATTGCGTCGTATTGGTTTATTTATTTTATTAGTAGATATATTGGTTTCCCCCAGGGGCCGCGCTTGGGGCCATTTGTATAAATGATTCAAAGTGTTTTTTAAAAGGAAAGGAAATAAGTTAAGGATGGTCGTGAGAATATCATGATAGATGGTGAAATTGAAATTGAGTATTTATTTTGTCGTTTTATCCAGTTATAACTTATATAAATTATAACTTTAGACGAACGGAAAACTGCTGCCAATCTCACGATTCAATTTTGAAGTTTGTGTATTCGCTTATATTAGCCACATTCGCAGCTCACAGGGACAGACAGACATAAAACTAAAATATACAACATAAAAAAAAGAAAACTATTACCCCCTTAAACGAACACGTTTTTCGTGAAACGAACCCATCAATCTTCATGGGGTGAAGTTTGTCTTGTTTTTGGCGGCGATTACTTCCCTAATACCCTTTTCCTCCACACAGCTTCCCCAAAGATGACATGGGCACTGAATGGAATTATTTAGAGAGAGTACAGCTCAACAGTCAACAGAAGTTTAAGGTACTCCCTCAACCAATCTCTCTCCATGCAGCTGGTGGGCAGACGCATACGCCACCAAGAACCGCAAAAACTTCACCCATGAACCCGGGCACCTCTACTAAGTCACCAAACGTAGCGAACCACTTGGGGTGATCTATGGTAGAAGTATTCCAATCCCATACTCGCCTCCCGAACAGTAATTCTCTTCATGATTTGTAATAAATACCGACAAATCCACAATTATTATTATTTTGCGAGCCAAATAAACTTCCACCGTGGAACAATACGCAGCTCGAACTAGAGTAGAGCAAATCAATTCAAATGTTTTCCGAATGGAGGCGCGATCCGAATAAGCTCCGAAAGCTCGGGAACAAAGCGACCCAGATGTTATTTCACAATTTCCCGAAAGGTGGCGCAATTATTATCGTAATGACATCCACATTAATGAAACAATTATTTTATTTCTCGCGAGATCTTTAGCGTGACATAATGACTATTATTATTTTACGGATAATAAATCACGTTAATTATGTTAAATAATTACACCTTACGAGGAAAAGCTGTCGTATTCTGACAATATAAAATATTTAATTCAATAAACTTAATTTAAAGTAATTATTCCCGTTTTAATCCCAGTTTTCAATTGATGGACATAAACTATTATTCACAAAAATGTAAATTATAATTTATGCCGACAAGTCACAGTTATGTTTGGCTTAGCAAGAGAGGATCATTTGCGACCATAGTCGGTCATCCTTAGCAGGTAAAAAAAAATTTGGCTTAGCAGGTAAAAAATCGAATAGTATTAATGCGGTAACGTCTGTGTGGTTGAATTTCAGAACCCAGCTTCGAGTGCATGTCTGACGCCACGCCATACGCGCCGCGCCACAATCAGTACGCGTAGAATTTCACACAATGTTATAAATCGGTTTCGTATTCAGGAATTCGTCACAAGATGTCGCATACTTCCGTCAGCAGATCGGACGAGGACGTCTCTCCCCTAGGTATAACTGCTACGAATTTGTTAATATGTACTACCTCTCCGGATATGGAAAGATTGACGGTAATACATGGTATCAAGCTGTTAAATATTACATATGACTCATTGCTCTATCTAGGTTACTTTGTCCCGGTGACTAGCTACATTGGATGACACGACAGTGAATCCGAGGAACGGGCTATTTTTGAAACCAGTTTCTATTAGATTTAGAAAATGGTCACCAAGACTAACTGGGCGAAGCCGAACCAAAAGCCGCCCGAAGGGCATAGCAGTAAAAACCTGCGGAGCGGATTTTTAACAGCTAGTAATTTATTATGACGAAAAAGAATTCAAAACTCTTTGCATATTTGCAACTTCTTCGAAAGCGCGTCTCTACAGCATCTATTAAGCTTATCTACGGTGAGCATGACGTCACAGGCGAGCGTTGAGCTTTTTTGTTTGGATGTTCGCCGGATAAATCAATCTTCACGTGCTGGCATGCTCGGACCGCTCACCGCGGACATGCTCGCCCGTGAATCGCCCCGATTATCAGTACCTATCGCTCTGATCAGAGACTACTGCTCAGAACGAAACGTTAGCGTCGCTTGAAATTACTCTTACGGCCGTTATTCCCAATCCTACTGATCGAAAGTTGAGCCGAAATTTTGGCTCAACACTTCTCAAATGTTCAGATACACTCTTCCCAACTGAATTCTCCGACCAACTGGCAAATCGAGCGTTAGTAAACAAATCACTTAGCTGATCGGAGGCTCAGATTGGTGGATCGAAAAGTTAGGAACAACGGCCGTAAGATCCCAACCTTGCTCCTTCCTTTCTCAAACTTCTTTCGGCCTTCACCATGTCTTGCCCTTCACAAGAAATGATAAAAGATTTTTTTTTTAAATTATCGACAGTGAATGTTGGGTATACCTATTAAGTACACGGTTTTATGTTAGTATTCTTTTGAAACTGGGCCAGTCAATTGAAAATTCATTAGGTAAGCTAAATCAATCGTATTAAAAGGGGCCGATTAAATAAACGTTTATTCGGTTCACCGTGCATTCGTGAATTTTATGTAATTACTCTGCAATGCATTCGTTGGTTAGTGTTTACACACATGACAGATGAAAGCAATAATTCTGTAAAGCTTCCCAGAATTCAATAAATCTGAACTGTAAGCAAAGAAATGTCTCAAATTGAATTTATTGCTCTATTGAAATGGGCATGACAGCATGACAGATCAATACTTTGCACTCGAACTTGATGTTTTTTGTAACGTTTTCTCACACCAATAGAAATATATATATATCACCGTAAAAGTCCGAATATTGGTAAATCCTAAGATTTTCCGGTAAATCCTAAGATTTACCAACTCTTAATGGTAAAAGTCCGAACCGTTCTATAATCATCGTTCACCAACCTAACCTAACCTAACCTTACCTAACCTAACCTAACCTAACCTAACCTAACCTAACATGTACTAAATTCTAAAAGTTAAAGCCCGAAAAATCGTTTCTTATTTAAATATTTTAAACGATCTTTTCTGGCTTTTATCATTAGAATTTAGTACATGTTAGGTTAGGTTAGGTTAGGTTAGGTTAGGTTAAGTTAGGTTAGGTTGGTGAACGATGATTATAGAACGGTTCGGACTTTTACCATTAAGAGTTGGTAAATCTTAGGATTTACCGTAGTTCAGGCTTTTACAGTAACATATATATATATATATATATATATATATATATATATATAGTCCAGTAAAGGAAGGAGTTGTAGAGTAAAAAGTCGTCATTTTCAGAAAAAGCTGTTTTTTCTTACCAAATTATTAAGACGGGTTTTTTCTTAATGGGAAGTTCCTTATTGAAGATCCTCCAGCACCGGAGGTCCTTCTGAAAATGATATTTTGCCACTGCACCAAGGATTGTGCAATTGGCAAATGTGGATGCTGACGTGTTCTGCAGCGTGCCTTCACTGCCAAGGAAGATGCCTCAATAGCGTGCCTGTTGCCGAGGACGACGATGAAGACGACGTAGAGCCCTTTCAGCAAGAACATCCACCACTGAGAATGATGATACCATGGATGAACAACGCTTGCCAGGACCCTCACGTCCAAAGAGGATATGAAAACGTGAATCCATATAAAGTTGATAGTGTAACATGATGTTATTGAGAACAGTGCCAAAGGAAATGGGGCAAACTCATACTCAAAGAATTTCATCAAATCCTCATCTGATCGTTTGCTTATACACATCCGCTGAAACAGCAATGTTGGGTCAACTGCAACCTTTTCATCGTGAATCGACGAGCTGACAGAATATATTGGGAACGCCCGATCTTTGCGGGACAACTTGATGTCTGAGAATGTCAAGCCCACTATCGCATTCATTGCCTTTTTCACCAACTCGAACAGCATCGTAGCACGTTATTGTAGCATCTCCGACGACTAACCTAATCACCCATCACAATAATAATGATTATAAAATGAATTCCACTAATCATCTGTTCGAGAACAACTTACCTGCTTTCTTGCGTGCAAAAATTAATAAGGAATTTCTCATTAAGAAAAAACCCGTCTTAATAATTTGGTAAGAAAAAACAGCTTTTTCTGAAAATGACGACATTTTACGAAAAAACTTAAAATTGCTGTAAATATTTACTGGTTGGAGATTTATTTACATATGTATATATATTCTAAAAGGTAATTAAATTATTTACAACTTCTTTCAAATAAATTTCTTTCTTAGATGAATATTTTAGACGATATGAAGGAATGTTTGATGAAAAATGTGAGGTAAAATGATTTTTTTCGAAAATATTTACATTTGTGGAGCGTATAACTCAAAAACGGCTGGGATTTCCAAAATTACGTATAGAATAAAAGTTGTAGATAATCTTATGAGCTTTTACTTATTTAAAAAAAGTTTTCCTCTGCGACGCACCGTTTTTGAGATATAAACGGAAACCTGAAAATCGGGACCTTCCCCCCCCCCCCCTAGCTCACCACCTAGACGTCAGGACTTTTAGTATGTTCACACCCTAAGCATCCTAAACAAGTCCTGAAAGAATCGCTTAGGTTCCTGCTCACGCACTCTACACCTCCTTTTGGACCATTCGTTTACTGGACTAATATATATATATTTTTTTTTACATTCGCTCCACACAGGAGGCTCTGAGGAAAATAATTTCCCTCAGGGCCTATGTCATCTTAGGAGATGCTGTATGGAGGGTTGTTTTAAGGAAAGTAAGGAGAGGAAGGTCTGGGAAGGAAAAAAGTACGAGGGATGGTTAAGAAAATGTCGATCAGTTAGTCCAGGAGTGACGGACGTATGGATCCATCCCTCCAACTGTAGTGCAAGGCGATGAATCGAGAGATTCTGGCCTGGAGAGGATAAAAGACCTCCCCCAACCAGTCTCTCTCGATCCTTTCCACCACGCAGCAGGTGAGCAGACACATCGGCCGCCAAGACCTGCACAAAACTCACCCGCATGAACCCGGGCACCCCTGCTAAGTCATCAAACGTAGCGAACCACTTGGGGTGACCTATGACAGAGATGTTGGTTATCCAATAAATGGTTTCCGGGGCGGCGGTACCCATACCCGCCTTTCAAATTTTCTATAAAGACCTCAGTGGAGCAGCAGTAAGAGGTTGCAGGTTTGAAAGTCGGTTTGGGCAAATAAAGCTAACTTTGAAGAAAATATTACTATAATCTAAACTGAATGATGAAAAAGAACAAGACACAGAAAATAAAAAGATAACGGTCGCAACTGGGATCAAAATTAGTCGAAGACAACATTATTAATTCTGAAATTTTAAATATGAGATTGACAAAAATGACGTTGCAATAAGAGGTCTCAGTTGCCGAGTTCGTGTCCCAGTTGCGACAGTAATTTTTTTGTTCTTTTTCACATTTTTGTGTAGATTATAAGTGTCATCTTCTTAATATATAAAAAAATATGGGAATAACCTTCAAAGTTATAAAAAGTGAGTTGTTCTAATAAAAATGAACTCGTAAAACTGTATTCACTTGAACAGATAATATTATTAAAAATCTGGTTGTGTATCTGTCTGTATCTCCATTCAAGAACTTTTGTTTTTAATTGATTTGTGTACAAATTAATCATTTATAAAAAATCGGTGTGTATTTCACACGCAGTAGACGTAAAACTAGAAAATCGCTAGATGTCGCTTTCTTTTATTTTGCCTGTTTATTTTAAAATGGTTTAATGATTAGATATTGACTTTACAATAGTTGTTTGAAATGGAACGTTGCTTGAAACGTCGGCAGAATTGAAACGTTGGCGTTGTTTGAAATGACTTTATCCGTGAATGGTGACTAGATATGAATAGCCAGGTACTTCCCCACCTTCAGCTTCCCCACCTTCTTCCCCTCTCCACTAACCTTCAGCCTCAACATACCACAATTGGGGATGCCATAGCCTCATTGGCTCCAAGCGGTTGGAAGGACTCCAGACACTAATATCTACAGCCTGTATGTCAGACGAATATCTACAGCTCATATGTTGGACTAATATCTACGAACTTCAGAGTGTTGACTAATATCTAGAGGTCGGACGAATATCTATGACGGTCCCAGTGTTGACTAATATCTACAGAGTGTAGGTTGAACTAATATCTACAGAACGTAGGTTGGACTAATATCTACAGAGGGCAGCTGAGCAAGAGGTTGTACGGAAAAGCATAAATTACTTTAATTACGTAATTATTAACTAAGGCTTAAACGTTTAAAGTACGTACATGAAGTTTTTGCATAATATTAAGTATTTTGCTGTTTACGAGGACAATAATTTATTGAACAAACACGGAGGTCATAGATATTTATTTATTTCGAAATACACGGCACCACAACCTAACTTAACCTAACCTAACTGACATAGAAATGGTCATGGTAACAGACTAAATAATTCAGAAGCACTCGAAATAAAGAAATATATTGAAACAAAAACCCAAATCCTTAATATTCAGCTAAATGTGTCCAATAGTCCGATATTAGGGATTTTTACATATGTACATACATAAATTAAGTTTTTTAAACTGCATACGCAATATTACGTTATTCCAATATGCTATACATAATTGCAAATCCAACCTCTGCCAGTGCTGTAGAAATTGGTCAACACTTTGGTTCTCATAGATATTAGTCGGCAGTTTGAGCTGTAGATATTCGTACGCACTTTGGTTCTCATAGATATTAGTCAGCAGTTGGAGCTGTAGATATTCGTACGCACTTTGGTTCTCATAGATATTAGTCCGATTTTTTCAGTTTTTGAAATTCCTGTAGATATTGTAGACGCCTCCGTTGGAAGCAGTTGGGACTATTGTGCAGTATTCACTTAAAAAAACAAAGATTAAACAATGCCTAGTAAAATAAACAACATTGGTTTTCAAATGTTTACAGGCGTGCATAACGTTTCACGTTTGCATTCACATGAGTTAGTAAACATTGAACGAGTACGGAATCCGGTGCCTTTCATCTGAAATCGGCAGCAACATCATGAAACACGATATCCTGAACCCACATGAATATACAATCCTTCTCCACAATTGAATCCCAAGCGTTCCGCGTGATATCATGATTCAACGCCAATAATACAAACATCCACCGACAGGGTTGGTAATATCACCACTCAGCTGTGTAAAGCAGAGTATATTCATCATGGAGCTGAACCTGTATAGAAGCTGTGAGAGCCGCTAGCTGCAACCTGCCGCGATATTATAATATCTGCTCATAGCGCATACCAACTGAGTTCAACACAACTTTGGCGTAACCCGAATAACATTAGGTAAATGGACGACGGTGTAAGATAGAACTTATGTTCAGATTATCCAAAATAGAATTAGAATCATTGTTTGGAGAGGAAATAGACTCAGCTATCGGTCATATCACACATAACTTAATTGTTAGTCCTGATCTTTTTCAACGCCTATCAAACAGTATTAATAGGCGTGCGTCTGCGCGGTTGAATTTAAGAACCCAGCTACGAGTGTATGTCGGACGCCACCCATACGCGTCGCGCCACAAATAACATCTGTGTACGTCGAATTTCACACAAAGCTACTGTTATAAGTCGGTTTCGAATTAAAGAATTTGACACAAGATGTCGCTACTTCCGTCATTCTCATAGTATAGAATTTAAGTATCTTATTTAGGTATTGCTTGTCACGGTTACTTTAACTCTGTGACTAGCTGTCACTCAGTCACTGGATCACAGTTCACAGTGGATCTAAGGAACTGGCTATTTGTGGAACCAGTTCTTATCGGATTCATAAAATGGTTACCTACACTCAAACTCAAACTGGGCGAAGCCGAAGTAAAAGCCGCCCGCAGGGCCTAGCAGCAAAGACCTGCAGAGCGGGTTTTTAATTGCTAGTCATTCTTTAATCTCCTTCTTTGCAAGACCAACCCAGAACAGAAATCCTTTATCTACAGATCCACGCTTTCATTTAACTTAAATTATTATCACGTTGATATTTTTAACTCGACTTTACGGGAGATAAAACGAAAACTCATTAAGGAACATGACTCAGAACGACGAGTAGATCGTTCAATCTACGCTCCCATATATTTTATAATTTGGGAGGCTGGGATGGGTAGCCGCCGCCCCGGAAACCTTCATTGGATAACCAACACCTCTGCCATGGATCACCCTAAGTGGTTCGCTACGTTTGGTGATTTAGCAGGGGTGCCCGGGTTCATGGGGTGATGTCTGTCTAGATCTTGGAGGCGGATAACCAGAACACACTGAACCCCAGATTCCTGCCCATCCCTTAAACCCTTTTCCTTCCTAGAACTCTCCTCTCCTTCCTTTCCTTAAAAAAACCCTCCACATAGCATCCTCAAAATTTTTAAAAACACACTTATACTGCCATACTTTTATCATTCACTATCATCAGTGGAAAGTTCATAATTGGCATAATTAAATATTTGACTATAATTTTAAATAGTTAAAATAGTGTTTCGAAATTCGATAGCCATCGATGGAAATGAATTTTCCTAGATGAACACATTTCGGTTGACCTAGAAATTAGAGACAGAAAAAGACGTGCAAATTTCAAGATGTTACAGTTGTTTTTGGAAGGAAAGAGAAAACATTAACAGAAGGTGAAAAACAATTTTAATTAAAAATTGAGACCTGGGATATTTTGAGTATATTATTACGATTTATGAGCAAGTACAGGTAGGTATCTATGGAGTTTCACTACACCAAGTTGAGTTTTCAGAACAGAATTTCGAATAACGAGAAACATGAGCCTGTGTAAAGAGCGGTTGTTGGTTGTTATCCCTTTTGAAATTTAATGAGGAACTTATCTTTTTTACCACGCCGTTAACATCCGAGTTCAGTTTTCCTCTGAATAGTAGATATTTTTACAAGCTTTTGAAATAAACCAAGTATCCATTTCTTTTTCTCTTCTCTGCTGAACTTGTGTGGCTAGGTCTGAAAATAAATTGTTAATTCAAGAAATTGAATTAATTTAATTATGACCTTCAGTTTGCGAGCGAATGCCCTTCTCCCCGTTTCCACGGAATATTGCCCGTAGATATGAATTCTGGAAAATTTAATCGCTCGAAATTCACCGCGGAACATTCTCCACGCGGAACATTCACCTTCCATTATTTACCGCAAGAAGTTCACCGCTTGAAATAGATAAAATAATATGTCTGAATGGTGCTAAGGGCTGTTTGTATTACAAATAGCAACAAGTTAATCAGTGAAAATATTCCAACCAAGGTACATATTCCCCCTAATTTCCGACACAGTCCCCGGTCCCCATTACGATCGATGCACTCGGTGAGCCGTGGCACAAGGTACTTGATTCATTTGTCATAGAACTCCGCCGCCAAAATGTTCTCACCGTTTCCTCCGCGTCCTCGTCGTTCTCCGAAGGTTTTCCGGCCAAATGTTGGTTCAGAAAAAAATGTTAAAAGATAGAATATCATTATCATGATGTTGAATGCCTATTTGATTTTTTTAGGTGGTGAATCCATGTTTGAGCCCAAAAAAGCCTCGCCTTGGTTAGAAAAACGTTTTAAAAAGACCAGAGCTCTTTGCACGATTTTCCTCGTGAGCTTCCGTTAACATTTTGGGCACCTAACGAGTACACACTTTGTACATGCCAATTTTACCCTAAAATCGTTTGTAAGGTAGAATTACTGTTATCTGGGATTAAAATTCCGAGCTCATGGATTTCAACAGAGCTGACCGCTCCTGATTGAGAAAGCGAATAATTGTATGCACCTCGCAGGGGGTAGGATTTGACAGCGGAGCGTCAATCTCAAGAGGATGCAAATGTTGCGCTGAAGCAGTAACCGAGCCTTGGAATGGAAAATCTGAGCTTTTTTTACATTAGCTCCACACAGGAGACCCTGAGGAAAACAATTTCCCTCGGGGCCTATTTCATCTTTGGGGATTCTGGGTTGAGGATCTTTTTAGGGAAAAGAAGGAGAGGAAGTTCTGGGAATGAAAAAGGTATGAGGGTAGGAATCTGGGGGTCAACGTGAAGAATTCGGCTGCAGAGTTCTAGGTTAGGTCTCCCTCAACCAGTCTCTCCCGAACCGACCCGCCAAACGGTGGGCAAACGCATTCGCCGTTAAGACCTCGAAAAACTTCGTAATAATAATAATATTATATTTAAGTTTTGTGACATTTCACTTCAAGTGCGCTTAACTATCATAAACCGTAGAATTAAGCAAACAGACTTTCTAATTTTAAGCCCAATTAATTAAGTAGTTTTAAGACTAACACTAGGTTAAGAATGAACACCTGCCTTTTGTGTCCTACTAGAATAAATGTATCGTTTCTTAAATCAGTGGCTTTTTAATTTGTTCCTCCTTAATTTTAAGTTTATAGTTTTAGTTTGAACCCGCCATAAGGAGCGGGCGTATCAATTGGCCCATAAACCCGGGCACCCCAGCTAAATCACCAAACGTAGCGAACCACTTGGGGTGACTTATGGCGGGGGTGTTGGTTATCTAACAAATTGAGCAAGGCGCTAGTCTGCTATATTACTGCCGAAAATAAGTAAAGGTCTTTTATACTTGGATAACTTGTGTACAACCAGAATTTATCCCCTTTTCAACGAATTAGATAACATAAGTATGGTGACAAGTCACGCAGAATTATCACCGCTTCTGGTGGACATCAAAAATATGAGGCAATCAAGATAATTAACAGTAGTAAGTACTTATAATATAAACCAAACACAGAGGGTTATACGAATATGGAGCAAGGATTAACCGTAAAGCTATGTTTGGTGGACCCAAATCGGAAACGAAATGGGAACATACCGCAAGGCTTTTTCTCTTGATAATGTTTGGATGGTTCCCTTTATTACCACGAAAATGCCGAGGAAAGTCCTAAAAACGCCATATCCCTCCCGCCCTCACACTTCTCATTGAATTCCCAGTTTAAAAACCTTATCCCTAAGAAAAAGGCGGATCATGTAAAATATTAAAAATATATAATATATTCGGATCTCTTTGTTCAGTGCCAAGAAAATTCTCTCTCAGTTCTGCTACGAACAAAATGTTGACCTTACCTGAATTTACATGGCCTCATTGAATATGATTATATTATGGTATTGAAATTATATAATTAAGCCCTTGCCTGGAATAATGTTGTATCCAGGATTAATGTTGGGCACATTAATATGCACGTTTTAAGGTAGGGGTTTTAAGGTAAGGAAGTTATGAAAAAAAATTTAGACCTGTGGCAGCGTTTTAAAGTTTGGTTTATGGAAGAATGTTGTATAATGCCATTTATCGAAATCACAGAGCATGGTTTAATTCATGGGAATAAATGGAGAAAACGAATGTTTTATGATTTCAACTAGAAAGACTTCAAAGCCACGAAACTGAACGATGCAGGACAGTAGCATTTGTTCAGAAAAAGGCCTGCTTTTTAGCCGTTATAACAGTTTTGTGGAATAATGTTGTATTTGATCTCAAGACAATATATTTTGAAAGTAAATGGTTTCATTTATTCATATCATTGATGTATTTGAGCTTTTTAAGCTATAATGATATGTGTACATTTATGACAGAAGAGCATGTTGCTTTCTGTAAGGTACGAAGAGTAAAAAAAAACTTTTGTGAAATAACGTTTTGGGTGAAATTTTTATTTACAACATTATTCCACAAATTCAGCACGAATTCTAATAATAAACTCTATTTAGGAACCATTAACCAGCGGCCGAGAATTTAATTCGTCTAACGATGATCTTGCGACCGTACCCTTGAAACGGTACAGGGCGGTTCCGATGAGAAAGATTAAGTATTCTTTATACCAGCATTTTAACACGATAACTCAACATCGATTTTATTTCATTCAAATTTTGCTTTAGTAAATACCTACATTAAAAATACTCAAACTCGTGATGATAAAACTATCCAAATAAAGTCCTTTTTGTAATTATTTTTTGATTGTAAGTATTTATAATATTTCAATAATGTCTAAGCAAGTAATTTTTTTTAAATATTAGTTTGTAAGACCGTTAATAAATACACAAAGTATTTTCGTCACAAAACAAGGGCGCGGATATTTTTTATTGATTTTTTTTAACTAAAATTAAAATTCTGAAAAGTAGATTTCTCAAATAATTTATTGATTTATTTTACTGTTTGATTATATGATTTGAATTTTTTGTTGTATAATACAAAATTTTGTTTGAAAATTTAACAAATCTGCCAAAGACCTACTTATTAGATAAAAGAACAGTCAAATCAATCTATAATTTTTTGTGAAAAAAGTCAATACATCTAAAATTTGGTTTAAAAATGACATATTTCCAGTTTTGTCTGGTTATTCCCTCTTAATTGCCATTCTAGACGACTTTTCATTTAAAACTCTTAAGATTTTTATGTTTTATGTATTTTAAATATTCAATGTGAAGATTTAACAACATTAATTTATCACATAATATCAAAATACATACCAATCACATCAAAATACGTACCAATCATATCAAAATACATACCAATCATATCAAAATACATATCAATCACATCAAAATACATACCAATCATAGAAACATATCAATATACGTACCAATCATGTCAAAATACATATCATCACGTATCAAAATACCACTTTCTCGAAAAAACATTTTGTGAAATTTTCTATATAAGTAGTGCTCATATAGGTATTTCAACAACAACAAGTACAAAAGTTTCTGACTCTCACCCTTCAAGGGTGTACGAGGTCATCATTTCAAAATGTGGAGAGACGAAAGGTTAATGTATACATACTCTTTTTTTAAATGGGCAAATTTCAAAACTAAATGGAATGATGGAGTCGAGTTCAGATGAAGAAAAGATGAGATGTTGAATGGAGGGGAGGCAATTTTCATAAGAGTTTACTTTCATAAGAGGATATTTGTTTAGAGAGAGACAACCAAAAACATGTGATCTAAAGTTTTCATTTGTGTAGGTACTTTAAAAAATATATTATTTCAAATGTAAGCAAAAAAATTACTCTAGAATACCAAAGAAAACGAAATGCTTGTAATGAAAAATTACTCATATTATAATGTGCATCATCCAGTTCACAAGAATGTACCAATTTTTTATTGTCAGAACGATCAAACTATTTTCACGTGAACATAAAACAAGCCGGATATTGAAGATTCTAAGGAATGTGTTCCAATGCTCATAATATTCATAGACCAGTAAATATTACGGGTTTTATGTTAGTTGATTTAGTGGTGAACGGGAGCGTAGGTACATAACTAATCTAGCCAATATACACTCGCAGAAATATATATACAGGTTCTCCACACTTAAACTTTTGGGTATTTATTTTTATTAACTTTTTCTTTATTCAATGCTTTGTAATGTCGCCAATTAACACAAGACCTTTCGACTCTTACCTTATGCCTTAGGCTCATCTGCTTAAGAGAAACGGCTGCGTGGCCTTTTTCATACAATACTTAAATTTGGATTTGAGGAATAATAATTTTTTTATCAAAAGGTATAGCAAATATCTAGTACATATATTTATGTGTTTTACTTTATTTTAAGCCATTAAAAAATCTACTCTTCACGATTTTAGGGATAAATTTTTGCAATTATTGAAGCAAAACTCCTTTAAGCACGCTTGGCTTGGGGAGTAAGCTGGTGAATGCGTGACGAGAGCGTTACGAAAAGCGAGGCGAACGGTAGTTGAGAGGGAGATATAAGTTAGTGAAGATAGAAAGAGAGAGAGAGTTGCGTTTTGTAAATTACTGTAGGGGCAAGAGAGAAAGGTGCGAGCACACATTTTCTTTCTCTCTTTCTCTCACAGCCAGTTACGTTTCGTATATCTAAGATACAGTGCTGACCTATTGTCTGTATAACACTAAGAGAGAGCAGTGCGCGCGCACATTTTCTTTCTCTCTTCCGATCGTATAGATATTATAGATGGAGCAGAAGTTTTACTTCATTTGTGTGGTCTAAAGCACACTCGTTTTTTTATTACATTGCATAGGTATGTCCTGGATTTCCAGGATATGGAAATTTTTAAAAGAGTGGTTAGAGGGGTTACGATGTTTAATTATTTTTTTATTTTTATATTTCATTATATTTACATAGTAGGTTCAGCAAAATTATTTTTTTAAAATAATTATCATTAACTCGCAAAAAATGATCCAAGTTGTCTCTAAAATCGTGAAAAATAGAATTATTTAATGATCTACATTTTATAATTTTAAATAAAGGAGCACAAATTCGTAATAAATATTAGCTACCCTTTTTGATCTTTTAAAAATATTCAGTTTGGTCAAGCGTTGTGGCCTCAAATTCAAATTTAATTTTCCTATGAAAAAGGGCGCCCGAGCCGTTCTTCTTAATACCCCTTAATCCAAATTTCTACCGAGTCTAATATACTTTCCCTTTTCAGCTCTTAAAAAAATGTTTTTTTTCCAAGATAATTTCTATTCAGATATTGAGGTGAGAAATTAATTTACATGATATTCCCTTGATAGAAAAAATCGCGAAGTATGCTCTGAAAATTGTAAAATCTCATGTGTTTCTGTTATTTAACATGTTACTGGTTTGAAAAAATTACTGTGTTTCTTTAAATGCTTAGATGTCCAGATATTTTTACTGGGTTTTAAATAAGTCTTGCTTTATTAAATACTTTCACAACAGTCGCTCACGCTCGTAGAATAAAGATGAAAACTAGATGTGCCTTCCACTCAAATTTGAATTGAAACAAATGTTCCTATGAGCCCAACGGTCCAGGACTCTGTCTCACTTACACTCGCCTGACATCGTATTAGAATTTAATTAGCAGAGATTGGTATTGGAAATTTAGGCCTTGAATTGGATCTCGAAATACGCCCACAAGGCACTTTTTGCGTTAATCAAATTATGTGCTTTCACCTACAGTCCCTCTAACATTCGCACTTACATTATTTCCCTTTTAAACCAGTAATTTTTTTCTTAGTTTTGAACTCTTTTAACTGAACCTTAAGGGCAAATTAAAATTAGTTTATAATCTGCTCGTTCGTAGATGGCGGTAATTTAATTATTTTATGAAAGTTGTGTTGCAAAATATTAAGATGAAATGTTTGTTCGCAATTCTTCCAAGAAAGGCGTGCAAATACAATATTAAAACGAATCAATGATGCAATATTGTATTCGCATGCCTTTCATTAATGAAATGGTTTTTTTACGAACAAAACTCAAGATACACCTCTATCGGTTCTGCTCTGCAGTGGTCTCATATATTATGATACTAGTTTTCGCTAAAACAACTAATCTTCCGACAACTTATCTTTTGTGTATTACTGTATCTACTAATCTATCCACAGTGTAACACCAAAGTCAGATAAGCCAGGCTTTCAGGCGAGTGAGGTAGATACTGGCTACTGACTGCTACGGCCTACGAGCTACGCCGTGTCCTGTATTGTACGTCCTGAGTCCGACATTGACACCGTGGCAGGTCCGGAGTGCGAGGTACTTCCCCGCGGTGACCCACTTCTGGCCTACTCGACTTCCCTGGCGTAGAAGGGAAGTGTTCGGCGTCGATAGAGGCTTCAATGCGATGTAAAGAGGGCAGCATGCCGGCAGGTACGAGGTACTATAACTGCCCTGTTATAAGCTCGCTACAGCTCAGGGCTGGACTAACAATTCAACAAAATAAGCATGTGCTTAGGGTTTTAATGGAAGGGGGGTACTGAATTTAAATAAAACTTAGATTTGCTATGGAACATATGGCACAACATATGTTCCATATGTGTTCCATTTCATATGCATACGGTCGGTCTAAGAGCGAGGTCGACAGCCGTATACACCAGGCGACCAGGCTAGGCTTGCATTCAATAAAAGGTCAAAAATAATAGAATCAAATAATATAGACCTGAAACTGAGAATACTCCTCATCAAGACCTATGTATGGAGTATCTTGATGTACGGCTGCGAAACATGGTGCCTATCCAAAAGAGATAAACGGAGACTAGAGGCTTTTGAGATGTGGTCCTATAGAAGACTACTAGGAATTTCCTGGAGAGACCACATCACAAATGAGGAGGTTCTCCAAAGAATCGAAGGAGGAAGGCACCTGCTCAGGACCTTGTCCGAAAGGCGCGCAAGATGGATCGGCCATGCAATAAGACAAGAAGGCCTCTTGCATGCCATAATGGAGGGTATGACCGAGGGGACCATCACTAGGGGACGCCCACGCCGAGAGTACCTGGAGGACCTGCTGGTGGACGTGCGCTGCTCATCATATGCAGAATTCAAAAGAGCCGCACAAGACAGGGAAGAGTGGAAGAAACGAATAGATGAAATTGCTGCAAACCAATCCCAGGATTGAAACCAGAGAGAGAGATATGGCACAAAATTCCTCCACACAGCACATCTGAAGTTGATATGAATGAACTCTGGTTTGGAGTTAAATGTTAAGAGATGATGATGATCATCTCTTAACATTTAACTGATCACTACTTTCAACAACAGAAAGAAACCGTTTGTATAATTTACTTTCTTACATAATTTATCAAATAATGAGAAAAAAAATATCAGTATTTGTGTGAACAGTGGGTAGACTACGTGTTTTAAAAAAATATAATTTGCTCTGAAATCAAAATATTTGTAAGTAGTTTAGTAAGTACTTAAATAACCAAAAGATTTGTAAGTAAGTACTTAAATAACCGCCTACTTTATAACCAGAGAAAACCGGAAATATGTCATTTTTAAATCAAATTTTAGACGTATTGACTCTTTTTCACAAAAAATTATAAATTGATTCCGAAAGATTGTTATTTTATGTAGTACACGTGTGTTTTAGGTTTTGAGAAAAAATGTTTATTTTTAGTATAATAAGGTTAGGGAACGTACCCATACTACGTGACCAACTTTTTGCAATTTTTAACCCCCCCCCCCCCCCTCCCCCGCCCCCCCGGTGACCAAAAACCTAAGGCCCACGCCGCTCATTTGTACCAAGCGTGGTATTTTGAAGACCCCCCCCCCCCCGAACAGGTAGTATGGGTACGTAGTATGGGTACGTAGTATGGGTACGTTTCCTTATACCAAAGGTCAGTTTTATTAAATTTTAAAACGAAAAATCTTATTTTTAAAGAGAATATTTCATACCATGTTATCATCATACATCTTTGTATTTTAATTTTAGTTCAAATAAAATCATTTAAAAAAAATCCGAACACTTAACAACACGAAAATTTCTCTATTTTGTGTATCTATTTACGGTCTTACAAATTAATGTGTTTAAGATTTTTTACATTCTTATTTTTACATTTTTATTGAAAAATTATAAATACTTATGGTCAAAAAATAATTACAAAAAGTACATAATTTTAATAGTTTTATCATCACGCCTTTCAGCATTTTTGGATGTAGGTATAAATTAAAGCAAATTTGAAATGAAATAAAATCGATATTGAGTTATAATTTTAAAAAGCTGGTACACTTAATAATTAATCTTTCTGATTGGAATCCCTCTGTATGATCGTAAGAATATCTTTCGACGAAATGTGGATTTTCGTCCGCTGGCTGGTTAAAGGCCCTTAATACAATTTAATATTTAAAAGAATTTATACAATTTTACCAAAGATATGTCACCATCTCAATGAGAATTATTTTTCAAACTTTCTTCAGGTACCATAACATTGATTATTCCGATTTAACAGCTCTTAGTAAGAACCACTATCATGCGAACTCGGGATAAAAAGGCAACATCCAACACGGCCGAACCGGAACGTAACAAACAAAATTACAGACAGATGCAGATGAAACGCAAAATAGCCGAGTTTAAGAGGAAGATAAACGCTAGAAATATTTCGAATCTCATGCCTGCAAAATTTTAAAATCGAGCGTCTTATTTGCACGAGGCAAGTAAGCGAAAAAGCGGTTTTTATTTATTTTGTGCATAATTTTATAAGAACGAAAAAAAGTTAGAACATAGAAAACCTCAAAAATAGTCTTAGCTATAAAGGGGTATTTTTAAAAAATTGTTTCTTGTATTTAAGTTGTACTTCATAGTTAAGTCATGAAAAAATATTTTTTTTGGTGGTTTACGCTTATATTTTTTGTTACGTAAATAATAATTTTATTGTAATTCCAATACATAGAAAAGCTAGTAAAAGCTTCGGTTTATCCGTAGCATATTTTTTGATGTTTATACTGTAAGCCAATTTGTCGTAAAGATTAAATATTTAAATAGGATTTCACGTATATATTCATCTTAACCTATTTATTTAAAAAACATAACTTAGTATCTTGTGGTCTCAGCAGGGATTCCAGCTTCCAGCGAAATAAAAGTTTGATCTAAAAAACAACAACAAAGGTGGTTTTTAGTATAACATATAAAAAAAATTAACTAGACTTCGGAGTAGGTACTCGAACTAGACCTATTAAAGATGAAAATTATAAAGAATAAAAACATCAATATTTTAATAATAATTTATGGGCACCTGCTGATAATCCACGTGTTTAAGTTAGCAGGAACTTATTTAGTATTTGTATTCTGTATCTTTCTAAATATTAACATAATTAATAAAAAATACTTATGAAGCTTTTCTTATTTAGATTTATTTTCATGCTGGTCGATTTCATATTCTCCAAAGGATAGCCTGGAGAAAACGCCCCGGTTTCTCCGTCCTTGCCCGGCTCTGCACTACAATGCACAATTATCAAGTTTTAGAATCTGCCTTTCACGCCTCTATGCTTCTCACTCTTTCCCATGCGGTAAAAAATATACTTATTTGATTGAATTATTTAAATATTTTGGGTATTTTAATCATTTAGCAAAACAATATCAAATAATGGCAGTTTCCGAAATTGCCGATAACAAGGAAACCGGAGCAGTCATGCAATAAAAAAATATCCATTATAAGACGATCATTTAATGATGTAATTGTTTACGCAATCCGCTTTTTGTTGTATCGCGAAATGTGGAAGGCAAATGGTGGCACATTATTTATTACTTTGAAGCGTATAAACTGGACCAAAACAAAGCTTAAAGTTTTGCCACAAAGAGCCGAGTGAAACGCCACAAATTAGTTTACTTTATAGAACGGTAGGTGCTTGTATCTGGTGATCGGATTATTCCGACCACGACCTTACCGTCCACGAATATTGCACACAGAATATTTCAGGTTCGAGATTCCGCACGCCGACAACTCATTACATTGATTTCTCCAACATAATATACAGGGTGTCCGGGGGTAAAGTGCTTTAACTTCGGGAGGTGGTTCTACATGATAGTACAAGTAAAAAAGATAAATAACTCTTTTCGAAATTCCAACTTTTAGGGGTAGTTTTGAGGTAAAAAGATAAAATTAGTCCCGCGTGTACGGCCAGATTTATTAATTTCCGCTGTTACGATACGGGTCAATCACAATCGAGTCGGGCGCCCGGCAGGCTATCAGCAAGTAAGATCATACCTCACACTAAGGATTTTTAGTAGTTACGTCTTTTTGTATGGGAAAAAAAATTGGAATTTCGGAAAAAGTTGTTAATCTTTTTTACTCCTACCATCATGTAGAATCACCTCCTAAAGTTAATGCACTTTACCCCCGGACACCCTGTATAATGAAATAATAGAATTAAACCAACTCAGAACCACCTCAGAAAGGTCATTAAAAGCTATGAAAGCATAATTTTAAAATAGGCGGTAACCCTAACTTAACCTGTTTAACCAATTTTTTAATATATTTTTATCATCACTTATGTGTATTTTTAATATTTTTTTATCAATTATGGAAAAAGATCGAAGCAACAGTAAGCGGCATTTCTCGTACGGTTGCTTCGTTCCTTTCCTATAATTCGTGGTTCAGTTCGCGTCTCGTTTCGCAATATACACAGTTTAACTCTAGAGGTTTTACGATTTGTACAATCGTGATGTGAGGAATAATCCGTGCGCAATATTCATGATCGAAATAGTCGTGATGGGAATAATCACTGAACCTTTGTATTTATAGTAGCACGGTTCTGTGTAAGCCATTTCAGCTGCAGTGTTTGCGCTTTGTGTTAAACAGAGTACAGAGTATGAAGCGACCGAAGAATCTCGATTAGAACGGCTCTTACCTATATTTAGAAATTATTGCACGTGTTGAAAACTCCACTAATAGGCAAATAAACACTTGTGGTCTTTCTCTACTGCAGTGAACACAGAACGAATCAAATTGTGTATTGTATGCACACAAAACAGGGGACTGGATTTTCAACTTCTGAACTATGTGGTTGGTTTTCAGGACTTTCAAATCTTTCACTTTAGGAAAAAAAATAACTTTGTTTACATAAACTCACTTGGTGAAGGTAACTGTGCAAAGCTAAGGTGTTTCCCTTAAAAAGAACGTAAAAAAATCGTGAACGAAGTTAATGTTCATGTATGTACATATAGGCACATATTTTCATAGTATTTTTATCTTTTATATTATTTTTTTTATCATATAAGCATAGTAGACAGAGGAACAGGCGTGGTTCATATAGGCATATATTTTCATAGTATTTTTATCTTTTATATTATTTTTTTATCATATAAGCATAGTAGACAGAGGAACAGGCGTGGTTCATATAGGCATATATATTCATAGTATTTTTATCTTTTATATTATTTTTTTATCATATAAGCATAATAGACAGAGGAACAGGCGTGGTTCATATAGGCATATATTTTCATAGTATTTTTATCTTTTATATTATTTTTTTATCATATAAGCATAGTAGACAGAGGAACAGGCGTGGTTCATATAGGCATATATATTCATAGTATTTTTATCTTTTATATTATTTTTTTATCATATAAGCATAGTAGACAGAGGAACAGGCGTGGTTCATATAGGCATATATTTTCATCTTTTATATTACTTTTTTATCTTTTTATATATATGTCTACTCTGATTCATACCCTTTTTAATAAATATAAAATGTTATTTATATACTTTGGAACGGACTTTGTCTAGGAAGGTGGGTTAAAAAAACGATGTAAATAAACATTTGTGGCGACACATCATTATAAATTTCGCCACCAAAAGAGGAATCGAGAAACATCTCCTAATATCCGCGCGCATCGGCAAACCTACTTGCCTAGGTACCTTCGTACCTATACTGGCCGCGATGTACTTTCTCGCCTCCCGTGCCAGCCCGACGATAATAATATCGCCCCGCCTAGAAAGGTCTCGAGACAGCACCGTACAATATCTGTACGGCGCCGAATATTCTCGTCAACTGCCGAGGTGGCTCGTATTACCTACCGCGAGGTAGTTACTCTACCGCGGCTATATAAGCAGCCGATCGCTCGCCCGCTGCAGTTCAGTCTCACACTAACAGTCGGCCAACATCTCAGCATGTAACGATCTCTGTATGGCATCGCTACGCTCCAGGGCAGCTTCCTCGAGGTCCATCACCACGTCTCAGCTACAAGGCCCATCGTGTCTTCAGCTCCTGAGATCAGCTCCATCCCGCGACTTACAAGGCTTGCGTCACCTTCAGTCCAAGGGATCAGCTCACCACTTCATGGCACCCCGAAGCCTCACCGTGCTTCGCTGCCATGGAAACACGCTCCGCCTCGCCAGGACTACCTGCTGGTGGCTCAGCTCACCGAGCCACATACCGTTTATCTCCGCGATTTAAAGCGTCGAGCAACGGCCTGGAAGATAGGTCATCTCCACCGCCATGGTGTCGAGCAACTCGCTGACCTTCACCTCACCATCTCCATCACACCGTGCGCCTGCAGAATCTCATCACAGCACCCCGCATCACATCATGTTACTGCTTTACCGACCTCCGCTACGTAGCCAATAAACGACTGACTCACCACTTCGACATGCCGTCTTTCATTTCTGTCTCCCGCTCCCTCAACTGGTGACCCCGACGTGATCACGTCGCGCTCCCTCAACTGGTGACCCCGACGTGATATGGATACGCAGCATACAGCATCCTTACAAGAGTGTTACCACGACACACCGGTAACACCGCAAAACGAGGGAATCAGTAGAGACGCATCAGCACGGACGCACCGACCAGCAGCATCAACCCGGCTTTCCTGCGACTCCTGGCATCATCTTTCAACCCTGTACTCCGTACACTGGGAAGGGGGTGTGTGGCGACACATCATTATAAATTTCGCCACCAAAAGAGGAATCGAGAAACATCTCCTAATATCCGCGCGCATCGGCAAACCTACTTGCCTAGGTACCTTCGTACCTATACTGGCCGCGATGTACTTTCTCGCCTCCCGTGCCAGCCCGACGATAATAATATCGCCCCGCCTAGAAAGGTCTCGAGACAGCACCGTACAATATCTGTACGGCGCCGAATATTCTCGTCAACTGCCGAGGTGGCTCGTATTACCTACCGCGAGGTAGTTACTCTACCGCGGCTATATAAGCAGCCGATCGCTCGCCCGCTGCAGTTCAGTCCAGTTCAGTCTCACACTTACAGTCGGCCAATATCTCAACATGTAACAAGTGCTCCTGCATGGCACACATCCAGGGCAGCTTCCCGAGGTCCATCACCACGTCTCAGCTACAAGGCCCATCGTGTCTTCAGCTCCTGAGAACAGCTACATCCCGCGACTTATAAGGATTGACGCACCTTCAGCCAAGGGATCAGCTCACCACTTCATGGCACCCCGAAGCCCACCGTGCTTCGCTGCCATGAAACGCGCTCCGCCTCGCCAGGACTACCTGCTGGTGGCTCAGCTCACCGAGCCACACACCGTTTACCTCCGCGACTTAAAGCGTCGAGCAACGGCCTGGAATATAGGTCATCTCCACCGCCATGGTGTCGAGCAACTCGCTGACCTTCACCACACCATCACCTCCGTACGCCTGCAGCATTTCATCACGGCACCCTGCACACATCTTGTTACCGACCACCGACCATCCGCTACGTAGCCCAATAAACGACTGACTCACACTTCGACATAACGACTTTCATTTCTCTCTACCGATCCGGCCAGCTCCCTCAACTGGTGACCCCGACGTGATCACGTCGCGCTCCCTCACATTATATATCTCACTGTACTAAATTTTTTTGCTTATATTTTTATTTAATTTATATACTTTTTATTCCCATCGTAACTTTATCTAAACTATTTGTTTTCTCATGTTAAAGATGGAGGTACTGCCTTATTATTTATGTAAAAGCCCTCTGGGCGTAAAATAAAATAAATAAATAAACAACTAAATAAATTAATGTTCTCCAAAACGAGCTTGAAAAATCATTTGTCATATAGTTGGATTATAATTGTGTAATTTCTACTATTTAAGAAATTCTAAAAATTATAGTACTATATTAAAATTAAATAGTTATAAATACATTGGGAATTCATATGTCAAATATTGGTTTATAAATGTGTAAATTCTAACTATGCAATTGTAAATGTTCTCTAAAATGGCCTGGAAAAAATCTCCTACTTGTGATCTCACTAAAGAAAACACTCATAGAACATTAATAAATGCATTCACTCTGAATTGACCTTGAAAAAAATCACATCTTTGCAATTCTTTTAAAGACATAAAGAAACCATCCCTTAATTATGTACAATTCTTAATGTTCTCAAAAGTTGTATTGACAGAAGCAAATTCCCGTGATATCTTGAACGAAACCATTCCTTTGTTAAGAATATTATGAACTAAATATACAATTTGGCTGTCCGGAAACGGGTATTCTGCCCAGTTGGACAGACAAAATATCACATTGTAATGGATTGTAATATGTATGCATATGTAAATAAATAAATAAATAAACGCCCGGGTTGCCGGCACTGAAACTGAAACTAAACTGAATGTTGAGGAAATTCAGTCATCCTTTTCATTCATTTTCTAACAAATTTCAGCATCAATCTTTTTCAAAGAAAACTTAAATTTGGATTTGAGGCCAAAATACCTTAAAAAACTGAATAATTCTTTTAAAATCAAAAGCAAATATCTAGTACGGATACGTGCTTCTTTATTTATTTGTGTACTAAATTATAAAATAAAAGCCATTAAAGCAATTAATTATTTTATCACAATTTTAGAGGAAGCTTTGGCAATTATTTGTGAGTTAATGATTATGTTAAAAATAATATCACCATAATATTGTTTTAATGGGCTTAAATTTATATTACATTTGCTTTGGATCACAAATTTTTCGTGTGTAAATTTAAAATTTCGACCGAAAAAACGCTTTTATTAGCTGGTCCATTATTTTTATTTATCTGCAAGATTATTTTTTTAATAATTACCGTTGTCACAAAAATATCAAAGTTGTCTCTGAAGTCATGATTAATTCTTTCATGGCCTATATCAGGGCTTCCCTAACTGTGAGTCGCGACGCCCCGGGGCGCCGCGGTATCATTCCAGGGGCGTCGTGAGGCAATCTTTATAGCGTTTCCCACACGCACACTTCGGAGCGACCGAGTCCCGCGCCACTTATTGATCAAGAATATCGTTCCATCATCACTGCAGCGTTGAGGAATTTATTAGCGTTTGCGACATCATACTTGTGCGAGACAGGTTTCTCTGCAGTTGCAGTAATTAAGAACAAGTGCAGATCGAAAATAAATTTGGAGGCAGAGACGAGAGTGACAATTTCGAAACTTCAACATCGTTTTGAGAAACTATGCTCAGAAAAGCAAGCACATCCTTCTCATTAAAATACCAAAGAAAAAACGGTGTGGTTTCTTTTTTATCTTTTTTGTTTGCTTCCATTTTTGTTTTTATGTTGTGTTCTTTATTTTCTAATAAAAAATTTAGATACTATTTTTAGTTTTTCTGACAAATTATTTTCTGTTATTAGGGAACGTACCCATACTACGTGACCCGTCCAGGGGGGGGTCTTCAAAATACCACGCTTGGTACAAATGAGCGGCGGGGGGCTTAGATTTTTAGTCACCGGGGGGGCGGGCGTCGCAAAAATATGGCAACTTCCCAAGGGCGTCACAGTTGAAATAAGTTTGGGAAGCTCTGGCCTATATTTTATAATTTCAAACACAAATAATTAAAGTAGCACATATCTATATTATGCATTTGATATATATTTTTGTTAAAATAATTATTCAGTTTGGTCAAGTATTTTGGACTCAAATCCAAATTTTTGTTTTGTACGAAAAATGCCACGCAGCCGTTTCCCAACGCCAGTTTTCATATCGCACGTTTTAATAGTAAAATAATACGTAGACTGTTTTTTACCTGTAAAACAATATATCCGTTTTAAATGGCGCAGAGGGACTTTCAAACAAATGACGTCACCGGGATCGTACGACATCACAGCCAATGATGACGACCCAACACAGTTGTCCTCATGGCTACTAACTATAACCGGACCATTTATGAAAATTGCACGAATAACCAAATATTAAAAAATAACTCTAATTGATGGGGTGACCCAACAGTTGAACCCCCAACAGTTGCCCCCCGGAATTATAATTAATATAAAATTATTATTTTTGTGCATTCTTTACTAATTTCAAGTCTAAAATCGACTTCAAAAATATCTTTAATAATAAGTTGGTATGAATATCAAGCGAATTTATTTACAGTGTGTAGCGCGCCGTTTTTACGCTTGCCACTACACCATCTCTTTCCCCCGTACAGCGCCATCCTGCTCACCCACCCCTAAGCAAACCAGGATGCGCCGACGCCTTCTGCGCATCTGCCACCCTCGAGCCGCTACATAAACCACACCCCGCAACAAGGAATGGGCTATATAACAGGCTGCGCGCCCTAAATTAGTCAGTTCGTCTTGGCTAGTACGCTCTCTTAGTTGCGCTTCGTCCTCTGGCACGACCCTCTAAGGAGTATTCTACTACCATAAGTAAAGCACCAACCAGACCCCCGACTGCTGCCTTAGTTGCGCTTCGTCCTATGGTACGACCCTCTAAGCAGAACCACAGTCAGCTTTTGTTGTTCCCAAAGCCTAACGGCAAGGTTCCCTCCGATCCCTTGCTCAGTTAATTAGTGAATTGATACATTGTGACTATTTTTACCATATTATGTGATCTGTGAACTTACTTTCTTAAATAAATAACCTTTTACCAACAATTGTGTTATAAAACTGGCGCCCAACTTAGTGGCCAGACACATAAAGTAAAATTAAAATCAGTGCATCTACAAAATTTCGTCGCTACCACGTCGAAATCCTCGTTTCACAATGCAGGCCAAGGAAAGTGCTGGCATCTGCTTCACGCAGGAGCAGTTCGCGGAACTAATGAACTCCATGAAGCGGATGCAGTCGGAACCTACACGTACGGGTACATTCACCACCTGTACGGCACGCTTCGATGGTACCAGAGACAGGAGTGCGGTCGAGAGTTTTATTGCCGCCGCATCCATCTTCAAGTGCGCCGAGAACATCGAAGACGCAAGCGCTCTGGAAGGATTACCACTGCTACTTACGAAAGACGCCGCCGCTTGGTGCCTCGGCATAAAAGGAGAAGTACGAGACTGGGAGAGCGCAACGAACCTCCTCAGGCATGCTTTCGCCCCTAAGAAGCCAGCGTACAAAGTGTACACAGAGATATTTTTATGCAAGCAAGACGCATTAACGTCAACCGATGTGTTCATTGCTAAGCAGCGGATGTTACTCGCGGAGCTACCACCGCCCAGCCATCCAGAGAAGACCAGATAGACCTAATATTCGGACAACTGAATATCCGGATACGAGACAGAGTGCCGCGCGAAGCGATCAATACCTTCGCCGAACTACTACAAAAAGCCCGTGCAGCGGAAGAAAGCCTGTACGAGAGCACGAAGACCGTCCCACTACGCGCGATGGAAAACCGAACAGACGGCCGCCTACGCTGCACTAACTGCCGCAGATTTGGGCACCGTTTGGGAGTGCCGTTCCCGCTACGATACAGGAGTGCACGTAAAGTACACTCCTCCAGTCAAGAAGCTGGAGACACCCAGTGATGCGAAGTTCGCATGCTACGGTTGCGGTAAACCAGGCGTGGTAAGAAGCAAGTGCCCGCAATGCAGCCAAGGGAGAATAGACACCCCTCACCCACGAGCCGATTTTTGCTCGATACATGAAATAGGCCTTCCCCGAGCGAGACCTATACTACACATCGGGATTGAAACTTCCTGGGCACTGCTCACGTAGACACCGGAGCAAAATTGAGCGTAGCGTCAGCTGAGCTACACCGGCGGCTAATCGCTCAAAATTTCAAAACCCAGCGAACCATCATGGACATCGTATTGGCAGATGGTGTCCCTAAACGTCAGGAGGTCGAGACAATAGCCGCCACCTTGACACTAAGAGGCCGACAGATACCCACCAGCTTCATCGTGCTCCCAGGAGGACACGAGAATCGAACACTCCTAAGCGTCGATTTTATCAAAGACGCGGGGATCGATATAAACATTCCCCAGCGTGCATGGGCATTCAC
This sequence comes from Limnephilus marmoratus, assembly GCA_917880885.1. Taxonomy (NCBI): domain Eukaryota; kingdom Metazoa; phylum Arthropoda; class Insecta; order Trichoptera; family Limnephilidae; genus Limnephilus; species Limnephilus marmoratus. The sequence continues at coordinate 16,921,728 of OU862911.1, forward strand.
GGACAGCCCCGAAGTATGGTATATGCTGCATATGGAAAATGACGCCATACCACCAAACCGAGGTATTCGACAACGTCAAAAGACTGGCGAGATAGGAGAAGTGAGAGCACACAAACTCCCTAAGGTTTGCCTACCCGCCCCACCAGTACAGGACAATGAATGCGAGATCTACGTGCCGCCGTTCATGAGTCCTCTCCCACAGACACCGCCTAAGGTTCGTCTGCCCGCCCCACCAGTACAGGACAATGAATGTGAGATCTACGTGCCACCGTTCATGAGCCCTCTCTCACAGACACCGCCTCGCACTAACATTTGGGCTAAGATGATAGCCCTGAATGAGCTGTTTCCCGAGGACGCGATGGAGGAAGACGCCCTAAGGGAGGTAATGATACGCTGCTATCGGCTCTTCGATGACTCCCCAAGAAAACCCAGAAATGAAGTGGAGCTCTGTGCCTTGGACGCCGAAATACTAAGCCTCCGACCAAATGAAGCCACCCACCTTATACCTACCCAGAGGGACCAGCTGGACCGCCTGTTGTGCGACAACGCCGCTGTCTTCTCAGCCACCCGGTCATCTACGACAAAAATTGAGCACCGAATCGAGACCGGACAACACCCGCCGATTTCAGTAGCCCTTTACAGGCTCTCGCCAGCCCGCCAAGCAGAACTCCGCGCCGAGATTAACAGTATGTTAACCCAAGGGATTATAGAAGAAGCAGATTCACCGTGGGCCGCACCTGTGGTTATGGTGCCCAAAAAAGACGGAAACAAGCGCATCTGCATTGATTTTCGCCTTCTCAATGCGATAACAGTACCAGACGTGTACCTCCTGCCCAGAATGGATGACCTGCTACACTCGGCAAAGCAGTCAAACTTTATGTCTACAGTAGACCTACGATCTGGCTACTGGCAGATCAAGATACTGGAGAAAGACCGTGACAAGACGGCCTTTATAACCCCATTCGGACTCTACCGCTTCTTGAAGATGCCATTTGGACTTCGCAATGCGCCCGGGACGTTCCAGCGCATGATTGACCGACTTAAGATCGAGCTAGATGAAGTCAATATCCTAGCATACCTGGTCGATATAATCATACTTTCGCCCACCTTCGATAAACACCTCGCCGATCTACAACAGGTGTTCACCAAGCTACGAGAATTTAATCTCACTGCAAATCGAGTTAAATGCCACTTCTGCTGTCCAAGCATAAAATATCTAGGACACGTAATAACCCCCCGGAGGAATCAGCACCAATCCGGAGAAGATAGAGGCGATCTCTAAAATGAAGATGCCAAGCAATGTCAAACAGCTACAGACATTTCTTCAGACATGCTCCTGGTATAGGCGATTTGTACCCGAGTTCGCCAAAACCGCCAAGCCACTCAGCGACTTGATAAAGAAAGACGCCACCTGGGAATGGAAATCCCCACAGCAGAATGCTTTCGACACCCTGAAAGCACTACTCCCTAGCGCCCCCATACTACGACAAGCCGATGGAAGCAAGGAATTCATCATAAAGTCGGACGCAAGCAGCTACGCAATAGGAGCAGTTTTGGTCCAGGGGGAGGGACTAGAAGAACATCCGGTAGAATACGCGAGCCGCCTGCTACTACCAGCAGAGAGGAACTATTCTACCACAGAACGAGAAGCCCTAGCATTCGTATGGGCAGTTGCAAAGTTCCGAGGATACATTGAAGGAACAGCAATCACCGTGGTTACCGACCACCAAGCGTTGAAGTGGTTAATGACGTTAAAGTCTCCCACAGGTCGCCTTGCAAGATGGGCCCTGCAGCTTCAACCCTACAACCTGAAAATCCAATACACACCTGGACGCTCAAACCTGGTGGCGGACACACTATCACGACCACCATTACTTGAAGACCCACCCTCTATTTGCGCACTATGCACGATAACCCTCGACGTTCCAGTACGCAACGCGGCTGACATCCGCAGAGAACAATTGAAAGACACTGCATTGAAGAAAATCATCGAGTGTTTTGAAGCCAACAATCCAAACGAAGACCTTAGTTACTGGACAACTAAGGGCTACCTGACGCAAAAAGGTGTATTGTACCGATATGCACCCGATATCGAAGAAGAGGACGCTCAACTAGTCGTCCCCGAGCATGAGCAACACCAAATACTCATGGCCTATCACGATGCCCCTACCGCTGGGCATTACGGAGTAGAACGCACGATTCGACGAATTGCCAGACGATACTTTTGGAAGAATATGCGGACCTACATACAGAAATACGTCAAGAACTGTCTGGAGTGCCAGAGATACAAGCCATCAAACCTAAAACCCGCCGGCCTCCTACAGACTTCAGTAATGAACCAGAGGTTTGAAACAGTAGCCTTCGACCTCTTCGGACCACTCCCAACTTCCGAGGATGGGAAGAATTGGATCTTTATCATCGAAGACGTGGCCACACGCTGGATAGAACTATTTAGCAATTTATAAAATAGAGAAAAAATAAGAAAAATAATAAATAAAAATAAAAAGTAGTAGGCATCATTCGATAATAAGTCTTCTTAAAAAAAACAGGAAAAATCTTTAATTGAGTTCTTATTAGTCCATCGGGTCTGAGATTATGGGAGTCAGTGTTCTTCTAAGCTCGATCCTGAAGTCAAAGGAGATTCTATTATGAGAATATTTCCGGAGTGGTTTATCCTTCCCCTAAGTCCTGCAATCCTGGTTCTTAATAGAGCTTTAAGAGGGCATTACCAGACAAAACCGGAAATACGTCATTTTCAAAAAAGTTTTTAGACGTATTGACTCTTTTCCACAAAAAATTATAAATGGATTTCGAAAGATTGTTCTTTTATCTAGCATTCGTATGTAATAAATTTTGAGATTTTTTTTTTAATTTTTAGTATAATAAGGTTATTCCATAGGTCGTTGGCAGATTTGTTCAATTTTCAAAAAAGTCTTTGTATTATACCACACCCATTTCAAATAATAAAATCATGCAGTAAAATAAATCAATACATTATCTAGCAAACGTATGTTTTAGAATTTTAATTTTAGTTTCTATAAAATCATTAAAAAATATGTACGTACATGTGTTTCTTGGCGAAATTTGGTCCGTTTGTGTATTTATTTGCGCACTTACAAACTAATATATTTCAGATTTTTTAACATTCCTATTAAATTTAGACATTATTGAAAAATGATAAATACTTATAATCAAAAAATAAATAGAAAAAGTACATTATTTTAATAGTTTTATCATCACACCTTTCAGCATTTTTGGATGACGGTATAAATTAGAAGTAATTTGAATTGAAATAAATTCGATATTGAGTTATAATTTTAAAAAGCTGGTACGGAGAACAATTAATCTTTCTCATTGTAACCGCCCTGCACGATCGTAAGAACAACTTTCGACGAAATGTGGATTTTCGTCCGCTGGCTGGTTAAACGCTCTTAAATCCTGGAACTCGCCCTTCTGTGAACATTGAGGAGACACTGCAGTGCCTGGGGAGTCCGAACATCAGACGGTAAGCATTATTATATTGCACCCGGAGCCTTTCCATCGTTCTTTTTTTGAAGTTTGCCTAAAGCTCGCATGTGTACAGGGTGGTGCAGAAGGCTAGGAAGAGCGTCCTTTTCACCCGTGGACTGCATAGCCGAAATCTTCTACTGAGCATGTTGCATTTTATGCTCAGTTCGCGCCTCTGCCTGTCAATATCTTCGTCATCTTTTAATTTATTATTGATGACATGTCCTAGATATTTGGTGGATTCTGGTGTTTTTAGAAGTTCGCCGTTCAGAAAGGCGGGCGTAATTTTTTGGACCTTCCCAATGTTTTATGACAAACAGCGCGGTACTTAGTTATATTTTATGAAGTTTGTAGTTATGCTTAGTGAGACCGAATGCATATTGTATATTAGGTCCTTACATATGAAATTGGCGTTTTTTATGGGAGGAACATGAAGTCGATTTTTTTTATATAATGTATTTATTTAATCAAAGTATGTACCATTGCTATCTATGCCCTTTTGCTATCTCATAGGTAGTTCATCGATCCTTTAACTAAAAAAAACCATTCGGACGGGAATCAATAAAATCTTTGAAGGCGGTTTGGACTGCCCCATCGGGGTTGAATTTTTTCCCTTGCAAGAAGTTATCCAAATTTCGAAAAAAAATGGTAATCTGTTGGGGCAAGGTCCGGAGAGTACGGGGGATGTCCAATTAAAGCTCCTCTGATTTGGTAGCCGTCTGTTGTGCAGTGTGTGGTCTAGCGTTGTCATGAAGCAGCAGTGGCCTAGAGCGATTAACCAGCCTTGGTTGTTTAGCAGCTAGCTTTTCCTTCATGGTTTGCAGTTGCTGACAATAGACATCTGCCGTAATCGTCTGGCCAGATTTAAGAAAGCTGTAGTGAACGACACAAAAAAAAAGAAAACACAACTGTGTTTTCTTTTGCGGCACCGTCACCATACACATCATTAATCCTTCGAGCCGTTTCTGCAGCACTGGTGCCACGGTAGAACTCGTACTCTTAAATAATGCTATATTTCAAGTTTTCCATTTTGTAAACTAAGTGACGCAAAGAAAAAAAAACAATTAAGAAAAAACCAAATGAATTATAATTTTCGAAACACAAATACACGAGTAAATGGCTGTATAAATTTGAATTTAGAATTCCTAACCAAAGAGAAGATATTTGAGGTCAAAGTTGCCAGTACGGCAAAAGGCCAATTTCATATGTAAGGACCTTATATGTAAGTATGATGGGGGGCCAACTGTAGGGGATCAACTGTCATCGAACCAATTCAGAATAGACGTTTTTTTAAAGTAAAAATATGTTCACTTAATTCTTAGTTATTCACTTCAGGAAATCAGATATTACATGTTTATTACAATAGCAGCAATGAAAGTTGAACATTGTACGGGAAATTAACGAGTGTTAAGAATCATAAAGTCTTTTAATTAAAAGCTCTGATTTTCCTAACGCCAACATTCCATCGAAAGTAATCTAGCGAACAGGGTACGTGAAATGTTTGCCTGCGCAGATACCAGCGACCATACGGCCATTAAAAGTTTATTAGCTCCAACGTGATTCGTTTGGCCACAGTATAATGTGCCAACAGCTAGATTAGTTTAAAACAAATTCTCGTGGAATTATTACAAATACAGAACAATAACCAGCGGCCGAGAATTCAAATTTCGTCGAAAGATAGTCTTGCGATCGTTCCCTTGCAACTGTACAGGGCGGTTCCGATGAAAAAGATTGATTATTCTCCGTACCAGCATTTTTAACTAACAACTCAATATCATTACTTCAAAATTTGCTTTAATATGTACTCGTACCTACATCCATAGAAATAAAAATGCTCAAACGAGTGATGAGAAAATAATAAAAATCATGTATTTATAATTTTACAATGCAAGCAAAATGAGTGTGTAAAAAAATCTCAAATATCTTGGTTTGAAAGACCGAAAATAAATAGGCAAACTGAAGTATTTTCGCCTTCAAGATGAAGTTATACGTGAAATCCTATTTAGATACTATGTTGATTAATCTTTATGACGAATCGGCTTACAGTATGAGTATCAAAAAACACGCTACGGATAATTTGAATCTTTTACTAGCTTTTCTATGTATTGATATTAAAATAAAATTATTATTTACATAACAAAAAATTTAAGCGTAAACCACTAAAAAAAATGTTTTTTCACGACTTTACTATGAAGTAATACAAAATACAATTTTAAAAAAATACCCCTTTATGGCTAAGACTATTTTCGAGGTTTTCTATGTTCTAACTTTTTTTCGTTCTTATAAAATTATGCACAAATTAAATAAAAACCGTGCAACTAAGACGCTCGATTTTAAATTTTGATATTTCTAGCGTTTGTATTCCTCTTAAACATGTACTCGGATTTTTTTACCGATTTTATTTGATCTAAAATTTTACTGTATTTTTTTTAAACATTTTCGTTTAAAAATTTAACAAATCTGCCACTATAATGTCACGGTATAACCTTATTATAATAAAAATAAACATACTTTTTCGAAATTTAAAACAATAAATTTATTAGATAAAATAACAATTTTTCTAAAACAATTTATATTTTTTTGTACAAAAGTGTTTATTCATCTAGAATTTGGTTTAAAATGGTGTATTTCGGTTGCGTCTGGTTATACTGGGTTATACACTATTAACTTTATAAGTTATACACTAAAATATTCAATCCTTAATTAATACAGCTGGAGTGACTTCATTTTATACCATGTAAAAATATAGTGTGTTTACGGCTAATTCCAGCTTGAAAGGTACTCTCAGTATCGTCCTGGTGTAAGACCACCATTCAGAACTGAAAAGTTGCTTGAAATGGTTTAAGGGTGTTTAGTGACCAGATCTGAATAGCCTGGTATTTCCCCACCTTCCTCTTCCCCATCTCTCTTCTCTCCTCAGAACTGGCTCCACACAGGCTCCAGACGGGAACAGTTAGGACCATTGTTACAACAACCGAAACAAATCAAATAAGACCTGGTTTGAAATACCTTTAACCGTGTTTAGTGAGCAGATCTGAATAGTCAGGTATTTCCCCACCTTCCTCACCCTATCTCCTTTCCGTCCCCAGCACTGGCCCCTCTCTGGCTCCAGACGGGAGCAGTAAGGACTCTTGTTACAACAACCAAAACAAAACAAATAATACAAAAAGACTACCAAAATTAGTATGTTTGATTGTTTACACTTACAATATCAGTGATCACAGTGTAGCTTTATAGCTTTTAAAAAACTACCACTGTCTCTGTAGTTGCTTCACCTGAAACAGACAGGCAGAGAATATGGAATGACGAAAATCTCTGTCTTGGCACACATCCTGCCTCATTAGCTTCGTCCCGACACTCCACAAAACGCACAACACACATTCCTAAATAGCATATAAATAATTAACCCCTCGGGCTATTTTTTGTTCGCTTTTCGGAACAACTCAAATAGGTCTCATAGAAATCGTTGTGTTTCCCTTGCTATGGTCAGAAATATGTTCTAAGTGGTTTTAGGTTTAATTCAAAAGTCAACCCCAAAATAATTCCAGTGTAAACCTTTATGAAACCAAAGTTTCCGACTGAAGTTTGAAAAAAATCTATGAAATTTTGAGAATTTTTTATTAATTATTTTTACATGAATACTATATTTAATACATTTTTTATGTTTCATTTCTCGTATTAAGATAGAAAAAAACGTAAGGAAAGCCATTTTAAAAATATTTGCAACAAACACGGCTAAAACCATTTCAAGCAAAAATGGTGGTCTTACACCAGGGCGATACTCAGAGTATTTTCCACTCTGGAACATGCCGCAAATACACTTTATATTATTTTTAATTAATTAATTGTACATTATCACGCACGTTGGATTCGAACCCGCAACCTTCGGATTACGAGTCGAGAGTGTTACCCCTCGACCACGGAGGGATTATGCCATTACAATTATTACCTTGTAATAAGGTTATTTGGGCGTTTATCCAGGTAAAAGTTTATTGAACATAGGTTTTTGATGTGAAAACTTCTTTAGCACCATTGTGATTTGAAACTCGATAAAACCGAAAATAGCGACACTTTTTTTTTTACATGAGTACCGCACAAGAGTGCCAACTACTCCCGTTTGGAGCCAGTGGGACTATGGCATCCCCAATTGGGGTATGTTGTGAGGCTGAAGGTAGTGGGAAGGGGAAGGAGATAGGGAAGAGGAAGGTGGGGAAGTACCTGGCTATTCAGATCTGGTCACCAAACACGGCTAAAGCCATTTCAAGCAACGTTTCAATTCTGAATAGTGGTCTTACACCAGGGCGATACTGAGAGTATCTTCCACTCTGGAACGTACCGCAAATATATCTACTATATATTATTTTAAATTAATAAAATGTGAAATAACACAAATTAATCAAATAAAATTTATTTGCCACGCCAGGATTCGATCCCGCGACCTTCGGAGTGCTAGTCAAGAGCCTTACCGCTGGACTACGCCGGTCGTCAAAACACTACAAAGAGACAAACACATGCATCTACAGGATTTAGCCTGCGTGAGAATGAGATAGAATAATCGGTCTCTTCTGTGTGCGGTGCTTCGTAGCCTATCGGTCTCCTATTTGTGCGGTGCTTCGTAGCCTCCCTACTCTTGTCTACTTTAGTTTTCTGTAGGTTTCACTTCTACCGCGTGTGAATTGCACACTCTGTTCTTTCTAGTGAGTTTGATATTAAATGCTATTAAATTTACCGATGCCAAAATGGTTTGCGTTAATCCCACTATTGCGTGTAATTTGGGGGCAGGTACGGAATATTATTACGCTTATTTTAAACATTTTTGTATTCCACAAGTTCTGCTTCGCGAGTAACCAAGCGGCGCGTCTGGCTCACAAAGTGAAAATCGATCGCACAATCAGCGCTCGGGAGGCAATTTTGAAGTCACAAAGACGTGATTTAAAAATACCTTTAAAAAATATCACATTTCTTGTTCATCACAGTTGAACAGTTCCCTGAAAACGGAATGCAAAGTAGGTAAGAAATAATTTAATTTTTAATTTTTTAATTTTAAATACATAAACGGCTATACTGCCTTTTATAAATAAACATATAATAGAGTACAAAAGTAAGAAAAATAATATCATTACATAATAGTAGTTTTAAACTTAAAAATAACATACAATTATTTTGTGTATCACAACAAAAAATAACAAGAAATAAAAGTGAGAAATATCATCATTTCATTTCAACATGTCCATATTGCGTATATAAAGTTACATTATGGAAAAAATAAAAAATAAAACTTAAAAACTGAAACCTAAAAATAACATACAATTATTTTGTGTATCACAACAAAAAATTAAAAAAAAGAACAATGAGAAATATCATCATTTCATTTCAACATTTCCATATTGCGTATATAAAGTTACATTATGGAAAAATAATTTTTGAGTGCATATTTATATTGCGCTAATTTTAAGAAATAAATGTCGCCGATGTTAGCATATTCATTTCCCAAAATATGTAGTCGACTGATTGGTGAGTAATAATGTGATAATGTATGTGTGTTATTATAGTAGAACGGTAGAGTCAGTCTATTGTTAGCGCGACCAGGGCAATGAAATCGTATTAGTTCTATTAAATCAGGGGTATCCAAGACCGAGTGAATTATTTTATATAATATTAATAGATCACAGATTTTTCTGCGATCTGATAAATTTACGAGATTAGTCCAGTTTAATAACAAATTATAGTCAACGGATTCTCTTGGAATACCTAATTTAAAACTAATATACCTAAGGAATCTATGCTGGACTTTTTCAATCGCTTGAATATGGATATTGTAATGTGGAGCCCAAATCGTAGAGTTATATTCTAAAATGCTTCTCACTAGTGTTATGTATAAAATGCGAATAGTATCAATATTACAAAATTGTTTGGTTATTCTAATAATAAATCCTAAAATCTTCATTGCTCTATTAATAATATTAGTTATATGGCTAATAAATGTAAGTTTTGAGTTAAAAATAATACCTAGATCATTTATTGTTTCTACTGAGTTTAATATAATTTTGTGAAGATTGTATTCATAAATGATCGGTTTCTTTATTTTATAATCTCTTATTATTTGACATTTACTAATGTTAAGTGCCAGTTTATTGCATATACACCAATTAAACAAGTTGTTTAAATTTTTTTGTAAAATTATGCAATCAGAAATATTTTTAATTTTTTTATATAATTTTAAATCATCAGCAAACAACAGGATATCAACATCGGAAAAAAGGTCTACAATGTCATTAATAAATAAAATAAACAGTATTGGTCCTAAATGGGAGCCCTGTGGCACACCACTAGTGGCAGAAAAGGCATCCGATATTACGTCATTTAACTTTACAAACAGTTGCCTATTTGTTAAATAACTCTCTACCCATTTAAGAAAGTTCCCGGTTATACCCATACTCCTTAATTTATTTATCAATATTTTATGACAAACTTTATCGAACGCCTTGCTGAAGTCAGTATATATCGAATCTACTTGACATTTATCTGCAAAGGCATTCGCTATAAAGTTTTCATATATCAGTAGATTTGTCAGAGTTGATCTATTCTTCATGAAACCATGTTGAAACCTTGTTATAATCCCATTTAATTTAAAAATAATTTTATCCAAAATAATTTTTTCGAACAATTTTGGAATAGTTGACTGTATACACACTGTATATACACATAATATTCACTAACGAAAGTAATAATTTTACATCTTATCTTATACTAGCTGGTTGGTACCCGGCATGCGTTGCTATGCCATTTAATAAAGAAATTGTTTCTTCCTGCGTGTCCTTTCCCATTCGTCCCGTTCCCCTTCCTTCCCCCCCCCATTACTCTCCCGCGTCCTCTTCCCCTCTCGCGTTTCCACTCCGCCTCCTCCACCTTCCCTCTCCCCCCCCCCTTCCCCCGTCCCGCAAACAATTCAATTTGGGAGGCGGGAATGGGTACCGCCGCCCCGGGAACCTTTATTGGATAACCAACACCTCTGCCATAGGTCACCCCAAGTGGTTCGCTACGTTTGGTGATTTAGCAGGGGTGCCCGGGTTCATGTGGTGAGGTTTGTCTCAGTCTTGGAGGCGGATGACCAAGACACACTGAACCCCAGATTCCTACCCACCCTCTAAACCCTTTTCCTTCCCAGAACTCTCCTCTCCTTCCTTTCCTTAAAAAAAGACAAGACAAGACAAGACTCTCCACACAGAATCCCCAAAGATGACATAGGCCCTGAGCGAAATTATTTTCCTCAGGGCCTCCTGTGTGGAGCTCATGTAAAAAAAAAAAAACCCCTTCCCGAGTTCACCTCCCCCCTCCCTGGTTCCTCTCCTGCGTTCCATAAATTAATTCCTGAATTCACATTTAGTTTTCAAACAGCTCGCGTGCCACATATTGCAATTTTTTTATACAAATTTCATAATGCCAACGCTCACCAGTAGTTTGATACAAAACCTTGTCCTGATAATAACGAACACAACAAAAAAAGAATTATCCAATTTGGTGCAGTCGTTCGGCAGTTATGCTGGAACATACATTTCGGCGATTCATGTTTATTAATGGGTATAGATAATATATAAAATAAAGTCGGGTTAGTTACACCATTTATAACTCGAGAATGGATGGACCGATTTTTATGATCTTTGATTTGTTGGATTTGTCTATGCCCCGAATATCAGAATAGCTATTAAAACATTGGAAAAATTTATGAGTAAAATTCTTTTCCTCGTACATTTTTTATGGAACGAATTTTCATCTTTTGAAGAGCTGCAGCAATATTGTGATAAGTACCTATAATATTGAATAGTGGGTGAATTCTAAAAATTCGAAAACGTCAAATGTTAATGCGCTGATTGTTTTGCTTTTGTTCTTTGCATATAATCTTGCCCCTCTTTCTTACACACTAAAAGTCAACTCTCGATAATGTGCAGACAAACGGTGAACGTATGTCTGCACCCCTCCAAAGGAAAAATACAATAATTATATAAAATCTTCCTCACACGTCTAGAAGAAAATGAAAGTAAGTGGAAACACAAGAAAATCCGTAAACAATGCCATCTCTGATACCGACAAAAACAAAACACGGGCAGTTGCGCGTCGATAATTGCTTCATTGTGTAATTTTTAACTTAATAACAAAAAAATAATTCAGCTAATAAGTTAACCCAAGAGCTATTGATTCTGAGGCGGCACGAAGTTCGCCGGGTCAGCTAGGTAAATAATAAATTATAAAAATAAGAGATGTGTAAAACCACGAGTTTTCATTAATTTATTTACCGACCGGTTTCACTTTGCTCAAGCAACATCAGGGTACAAATTAATACTAAACAAGAAATACATAATGTGTGCTTATGTATAATTACAGAGGAAGACAACAAGATAAAAATATAACAAACAATAAGGGTACATATACATCAGTACAAAGAAAAGTGGAAAAACCGACAAATAATTATGCAGCCTAATGGATTATAATAATATATGAACAGGGACAAAGCATTTTACCGATTTTACTTTCGTGCCTTTTGTTTTCATTATCTGGATAAAATTTGAAACACCAATGGATGAAACCCAATTTAGGAGGCGGGTACGGGTACCGCCGTCCCCAGAACCATTTATTGGATAACCAGCGCCTCTGGCACAGGTCACCCCAATTGGTTCGCTGCGTTTGTCGACTTAGCAGGGATATCCGGGTTCATGGGATTTGTATAGATCTTGGCGGCGGATGCGTTTGTCCACCTGCTGCTTGGCGGGCCGGATCGGGAGAGACTGGTTGAGTTGGCCTGGGAGACCTTTTGACCTCTTCAGTCAGTCTTTCTCGACCTATCGCTTTTGCCTTGCAGTGAGAGGATTGGATTCATTCGTCCTATTCTTTGACGCACTGGTCTCCAGATTACTACCCACCAGGCGTAGCCAGGTTTTGATTTAGGGTGGGAAAAAATTTAAAATCTATTATAGATACCCAAAAAAGTGGGCTTCTACAACATATTCAAATTTTAGGCTCAGTGAATACAAAGAACATGAACGGGAGAAGGAAAACCATTCTACGAAGTGCAGTAAATTTGAAAACGCAACTCGGTCGACAATCCCAGAGATCATGCATCGGCCAGCCAGGGTGACGTAAACATAATAAGATAATATGAATCAAAACTAATATCTATCGAATCATGTTAAGAGTCGAAGTATAACCAGATTTTATCCCTGGTTGTAGCCATCAGCCTTCCTATCTGGTATGCTGGGTATTAATAGCCTCACCGATATAAGGAAAACTGCTTTGCTGATAACAGCACATAACCTTCTGAACAGCCATATCCGATTCGTGATATTAAACAAATATTAAAGTTTTATGTTCCCGACAATTAGCTACAGAAGAGCACACAGGCACAGGACTTTCGTTGTTCCGAAATGCCGAAATAACCACCTTTGGTAATGCCGCTTGGAAAAATGATATCGAAGGTCGAAACCCAGTCAATGGCCAGCCACTGTTATAGCTAAACCATTGCTACGTTTGATATACATTTATCATTGGTTATAAATACTGTAAATGTACATTAAGGTGGTCCAAAAACTTTTTTTTATTATTTTTCATTTGGCCACCCCGTGAATTTGTTACACGTATTCATAGAAATAACATAGTAAAATTTCAGCGCAATAGCTCAAGTAGAAAGGGGTGCTCAATGGAGTGTTGTTTTTGAATTTTTTGTGTAAAATGCTTAATTTTTACTTTTTGCTACAGGCCAGTTTCGTGTGTTAAACTATTAAATAAATATTAAAATAAACTACTGAAGAGTTTTATGGACAAATGTGAACAGTATTTGATACTTATTTAGTAGACTGTGAAGTGAATCAGTGTAGTAAAATGTGTTCATCTACTTGAAAAAAATACGAAATTTTTCTACTTGGGGTTCGAGATATTGAGCCATTGATGAGGCTTAACCAACATCCTACTCTTCAGCAAGTTTTACTCCGTTATCACTATGTATTAAATGATTCCAAAAATGTGAAAGATTCCGCGCATGTACTTATTCAAGAACTTGTAAAAGTATGGAGTAAATCTAGTATTCCGACCAGACAACAAAATCACTGCATTGAAAAACTGATTAAGTTTGTTAAGAACTGGCTGCTATTGAATAAAAATAGAGGAAGAAATTCTGAAGCACAAAAAAAGGAGAGTATTTGTTTAAAAAAGAACTAGATAAACTTTTTGATATTACCCATGCAAGCGCTTTGAATTTGATAAAAAATGCGGAAGACAGAGCGTTTCTCATCGATCAAAGATGAGAACGTAAGATGATTATGACCTCAATCGACAAGAAACTAGAAAAGGTCAAAGAAAGTTCTCTAAAATGGAAACAAAGATCTGAAGAATTGAAAGAAATGGCTGCTGAAAGTAATGCTTCATCTTTGGTGGTGTCAAGACAAGAGTTAGAACTTGAGTGCAGCTTTAGTAGCACTTCTAGTAATGCTAGCATATTAGAGGATAAGTCCAAAGATGAGTTTGTAGTGCGTTAAGCTGTCTACAAGTGACATATTTACACAATACGTTACCAGTGCGCTTGATCGTAATAAGATTTAAACTAATCAAGAGAGAAGAAAAACAAATTGTTCGATTTGTTAGTTATCATCTACACCAAAGTTTGAATCGAAGCGTCTTTGGCGGCAGATGCACCAGTAAATGACTTAATACTTTGGAATAGCTTAAAATTGTACGAAGCCATTGATTCCGAAATCAGTATAGCAGCTAGGGGTGTCTTATTGCGTCACTTATGGTATTTGTAAGAAGAACTAGTCTCATTTACCTAGTTTTCTGAGAAACAGGCCATTGTTCAAAAAATAAATTCTGATGCCGGTAATCGTTCAGTACGAGGTGATTCTGCTAAGCTTGCCTCAGAGGTTACATTAGAAGCGCAACACAAAGAACGTTGAAAACGCTCTTAGTTCTTGAAATCAAGGACTCTTGTAATTACCTCCTAAGACTTGGAATAACAACGTTGATTACCTTCAAGGCAAAAGCTGAGTCAAAAATTTGCGTGTTGTTAATGATACAGCGGAGATAGGTTTATTAGTTTATTACAGCACGGCACTCACTAAGAATGAGGAAGAAAAGCAATTTTTACTTCACATCGTTGAACAAAATAGAAAAATCGTTTCTACTGAAACATTCAAAATGGAGTTAACAAACATAGTTTTGAAAGATTGCGACTAATATTATGTTAATTATTGCTTTGTTACCAAATTTTGTTCAAATTTAAATACGTTTTATACTTATTTGACTAAATTACTTGTAATATTAATAAACCTTAAATTACGTGTCTTACATAAAATCCAGAACTTTTGTCGGAAACTTCTAATTCGATGAGCACCCCCTTGTATATAAGATAGGGGGCTGAAATTTTTTACACATAATAGGAATGATAGGTGTAACAAATAAAATGGGTGGCTACATCTATATTTGAAAAACAATATTTTACTAAACAGGCCTGGACCACCTTAATGTACATAATACAAAAATAATGGAAGTTTACGTATGAGACGATGAATAAATCTATTCCTACCACTGCGAGGAATTGGATTGATAGATAGCACATTAGTTAGTTAACATTATGGTAAAACACGACGATCTTTCTACCCACATTTTGGGCATTTTTTCGAACGAATACAAATTCGTTCCACCATAGAAGAAATAGCACAAAGCAAATTAAATTATGTAAAACTAGGAGAATTCTAGGTAAGTACACATAACTAATACGGCGAAAAACTTTAATAGTTCCGAAACTTACAGTGGAATGTTTAAGAGGGCATTACCAGAGAAAATGAGAAATATGTCATTTTCAAATCAGATTTTAGACGTATTGACTCTTTTCCACAAAAAATTATAAATGGATTTCGAAAGATTGTTCTTTTATCTAGCATTCGAATGTAATAAATTTTGAGAAATTTTTTTAATTTTTAGTATAATAAGGTTATTCCATAAGTCGTTGGCCGATTTGTTAAATTTTCAAAAAAGTTTTTGTATTATACCACACCCATTTCAAATAATATAATCATGCAGTAAAATAAATCAATACATTATCTAGCAAACGCATGTTTTAGAATTTTAATTTTAGTTTCAATAAAATCATTAAAAAATATGTACGTACATGTGTTTCTTGACGAAAATTGGTCCATTTGTGTATTTATTTGCGCACTTACAAACTAATATATTTCACTTCTTCTACTAGTGCAAAATTATTTTGTGGTAACATTTTAAATTCAAATTAATAAATAACGTTGTATTAACCACTTAATTATTTACAAAAACCGACATGTATCGTCAGCAAAGCTGACTTCCTCAGGGTTTTGACAGAACTAATTTTTAAAAATATGATTTATTAAAATTATAATTTATTCATTTAAAATAATATACAGTATATTTGCGGAACGTTCCAGAGTGAAAGATACTCTCAGTATCGCCCTGGTGTAAGACCACCATTCAAAATTGACACGTTACCTGAAATGGCTTTAGCCGTGTTTGGTGACCAGATCTGAATAGCCAGGTACTTCCCCACCTTCCTCTTCCCTATCACCTTCCCTCCCCACTACCTTCAGACTCACAACATACCCGATTTGGGAATGCCATAGTCTCGCTGGCTCCGAGCAGTTGAGACTCTGCGGTATTCATGTAAAAAAAAAAATGCTATAAAATAACCCCGGGGAGCATAACGGTCATGTTCATCAGTACGATATTTTGAAATATCCTACTAATAACCCAGAAAACAGTAATATTTTTGTTTAATTCGCTACAAGTTTCTCTGCATTATAATTGTTTTGGTGGTATTCATGAATAATCTGAGTATTGTACCAGATAGAGGGTACACTTTTACATACGAGTATAACTACATTCTTAACTCAAATTCCGATTTTTCGGAGATGTTTGACTAATCAATTAGATGATCAATAGTTCCCTGATGGGATGGGTTAAGGGATTTATTACTCCAGGTTTTGAGGAGACCCGTATTAAATGGGGGAGGAAATATGAATGCCGGTTGTTCATTCTACATGGAGGTATGGGGGCTCCATCGAAGCCAGAGCCAGTTAGCCTCTCAAAAACTGGGCGTACTGTACAGGGCCCGCAGATACTTTAATAGTACACAACTGCTAACCCTGTAAAAATCACAAGTGCGCCCCACGGTTGAATTTGGCAGCCACCTCTGGTCTGGAGCTCCAAAATACCTGAAAAATACCCTCGAGTCTGTGCAGAAACGGGCGGTCCGTTTGATAAATTCTCCCATCTTAACAGACGGATTGCAATCTTTAGAGCACAGGCGTCGGGTGGGAATGCTGTCCTCGTTCTAGCGCTATTACAATGGAAGATGCTCCGAGGAACTAGCATCATTGATCCCTTCGGCACCGGTGCATAGTCGAGAAACACGCCAAACGCGTGCCCAACATTTGTACACGGTTGACATTTGTCACATGAGAACCGGTCGTTTCTTCGACTCGTTCTTGTGTTCAACAGCTCGGCTGTGGAATGATTTGCCGGCCTCTGTGTTTCCTCCTTCCTACAACATGGGTCTCTTCAAGACCAATGTTCATTCCTTCCTCTCCTCAAAAAGACCCATCACACAGCATTCCAGGATGACATAGGCCCTGAGGGAAATTATTTTCCTCGGGGCCTCCTGTGTGGAGTTATTGTAAAAAAAAAAAAAAAACATACATCCACTTTTCAAAAAAACTAGTTAGAGATTCGACTCGTTCGTAAAACTGCAAAATTAGGCAGGTACTGCATCTAATTTCATTGAGGCAAACTCACGTGGCTGACTCGAACTAGAGGCATTCGATGTTTTGCATTCTGCACAAAAAAAATACAAAATAAATATATGGCATGGTTTGCCCAGGTCTTTCTTCTGATATTCCAGAACCAATGTATTCTGTTTGTATATTTAGAATAAATATTATTTTAATTTTCTATACTGTTTTGACGTATCCACATTGGATTTCGCGGCAATGGAAGTTTCTAGTTCTTTATTTTTTTATTTACCGGCATCCGCTGATAAAATACTGATTGATGACAGGTAATGTTGATATTATAGGTTATAATAATTAGATGTATAAATATTGGGGCATTCAGAGTTTAATCTGGAGAATATCCAAGAAACGTACGCAGTAACAGTAGAAATCTTATGTAAACAATACATTTTGCGGTTAGGCGAATTCAGGTCTAGTCATCGTTATGTTAATTCTACTCTTTGCTATTAATTCCTTCTACACATTGGAAATTTTCCCGCAGTTCGGTTTCGGAGAAGGCTAACAATAATATTGCAGTCCATCAGAATGGTTGGAATCAAAAGATAACATTAAACAATGCCAGAAGTAAAATGGTTTTAAATTCAAAGTGATTGTTCGCAGAAACCGACCAACTTATTCCAACATAATTTTGAAATATGGAGAGAAAAGCTACAATTTTAAGTTTTGCTATGGAACAAACCAATTGTAAAGAGAGGCCAATTTTTAAGAATTCTCATATTTTGCAGTTTAGAAGTGGGACGTGGAACCAATTACCATTGGTACCATTTCAACTGATTATAATAAGTGAGGTATGCCAACAAATTGAAACATAACCTTTGAATTTTCAGAATTGTGGCGGACGGAATTTCGAGTTAGGTTAGGTAATATTGGGTTGGGTCTTATCTAAATATGTATATCATATTTTGTGAGCCTTCGTTAGGTTAGTTTGTGAAAGATTATGTTAAGTTAGGTTGGGTTAAATTGCTTTCGATTTGTTTGTATGTTTAATCAGTTTAGTGAATGTTTTGGATGCCAGATTAGATTAGGTGAGACACAGTGATGCTAAGTTACCTTTCTTTGGGTTATATCTTTTAGATATTTAGTAGTCAAATCATTACTGACAGCATTTTTCAATCCTTTTGCGGCGAGTACGGAGTCTTGTTGTCCTATACATGAGCTTAGTTAGTATTTTGTGATTAGTCTCGTTAAAGGAATGTTATGTTAGGTTAGATTGAGTGTGATAAAGTGAGGTTAGGATTCGTTTCACTTGTTTATATCTTGGTTTGGTAGAGAAATTCTTATTGACTGTATTCGTTGATCGTTGTGGACAGAATCTTTCTGGTCAGGTTAGATTAGGTTTAATTATGTTAGGTTAGTTCAGGTTAGATATCTCTCATTTTTGGTAGAAACCATTATTCGGTGTATTCCTCAATCCTCGTGCTTCCCGGACATGAATACCCGGTCTTGCATCTTCTGACCGTTATGTTTAATGTGGCCTGGAATAATCTTGCCGGCCGAGATAGATGGCTTTCGGAATCCGACCAGTCTTCTATAAATACCTCAACAAGCGGAGGTGAAATGCCGATTGGCATACCAATAAAACAACGATTTTGCACATGCCAATACGATAATAAAATATGCGCTCTTCCCCGGGCGTAGGTTATTGTTTTAGACGATTTTCATTCTGACGTGAGCGACCTCTTTTTTCATGTGAATACCAAACGAGAGTCAGTGGGACTATGCAAGGAGATGGGATAGAGGTAAGTCGCCAAACAATACTAAATCATTTAGTTCCAATGAGGAACTCAAGTCCAATTTTTTTAACTTAAATAATTGCATATTTATTTTTGTTTTTCGAGTTAGTTTTAATAGATAAAATAATTGTCAAAGTTTTAATTTTTCAAGATCCCCGAAAACCACCGTATGGGTAGTGAATCGTGTGACGTCATCACTCCCGAAAAGTTACTATAAGATTTGGCAATCAGCTGTTCAACTGGCGCCACTTTGAAATTCAGAGATCGAAGTATTCTCCCCAGAGTAGGATTACTATTTTTTTGTGCAGTAGTTTTTGAATATTTTCAATAAAAGAGATAAACCAATAAGAGACCCCTTCATTTTTTTAAACTGAATTATTTAGGTCTAAATGTTTCAATAAACACAACAACTGAATCTCTATAAACAGTATGTAAATAAACGAATAAGATAAAACGTTGTTAATACGATGGCTTGTGTCATACATACATTCCCATACAATGACTTTACGGTGTTCAGTGACGTCACCACAAAACATTTCAATAATACCAACCTGGCGGCGTGTTTCTTTGAACCGATTAAAAATGGACTTTTTAATATTTTTTTTAAAACTCTGCTTTTTATATTATTAAATAAAACTTACATATTCAGAATCAGTGGTTATTGGTCTATATAACATATGAACATATTTTTTTTAAGCCATAATATTTTTCACTGGAGTTCCTTATGATAGGTGCTGAGAATAGCGCACCTCTCGTAAAATTTGAACAAAATTTTAGTTTTCATACTGTTCATAGTAAATGATGTCAATTAGTATCGTTTTTTCGATCGTATCTACCGATTTGTACTTCAAAGCATGCTTTTAAGTTAAAATCTTTAAATTTTCGTTAAAATCTGTATAGTTTTATTCTGGTTTTTAGTTTAGTGATCTTTTATGAGAAGTTTTAAAAAAGGCGATCTTCACAAAAAATGACAAGCAAACATATTTAAACGAGCGGCACGTTTGATAGAATCCTTTATCTTAGCAAACAGATTTCAATCTTTAGACTACATGCGTTAGGCATTGAAATCCCTGTTTATCTGGTATTTCAATGAAAGATGACCCGAGGAATTGGCGTCATTGATCGTGTTTGGCATAAACATTTGTGTATGGTTGTCTGTTCCATGCCAACTCAGAATCAAGTCAACTTAACACCTCTTTGAAAAGTCATTAAAATCTATAAAAAAATTATTTCAAAATAGCCGTTAACCCTTTTTATCATCACTCTGTATGTCCTTTCTGAGGTGGTTCTGAGTTGGTTTCATTCTGAGTTGGCCGGTCACCATGGTTGACATATATCACATGAAAACGGATTGTTTCTACGACTTTTTCTGGATTTCTTTTTCAATAACTCGGCTGTGGAACGATTTGCCGGCCTCTGCGTTTTCTCCATCCTACAACACGGTTTCTTCAAGATTCACCCCTTCCTCTCCTCAAAGAGGTTCTCCAAACAGCATCCCAAAAGATGACGTAGGCCCTGATCGAAATTATTTTCCTAGTTAATGACAGTTTGAAAATGGCCTTGTAAGCCGAAACAGCTGTAACAAAAATTATTAAATTAAGTTAATTTTTTTTTTTTAAATCTTAGTTATTGCAAAAAAAACTGAATTGAGTAGATTATTTAAGAAAGCATAATATAATCTCCTGAAAACAGTCGTATATTTTTGGGGAAGACATTATTTTAATAGCTTTTTAAAGTAGGTAATGTCCATTTTGTTCTTCATAACAAGATCTCATTCAAATAAGTTACACATAGTGAAAATTGGTTTTTAAATCTGATGATAGTCATAAAATTTCCATTAATCTCAAAATATGCTTTCCATTTTTTAAAGGGGTTTTTTTAATAATTTCAAGCGTTCGATGCTAAGTAAAAACGATAAAAATATTATTACTGTTTCACTCTGGAATATAATTTTACTATAATCGCATTTATAGATTTGTTATTATTAGAAATAATAATTCCGCAGCAGAAGTGGGTTCGGATGTACCCTTTCTTACTTAGAACAAAAAATTTAACATTAAAGAAGAAAATAACACTAATAATCTAAACGAAAATATGAAAGAGAACAAGACACAGAAAAATAGGAAAAAATAATGGTTGCAACTGGGACTCGAACCTAGAACCACTCGTCTAATCGGGACGTGCGCTTTTACCAATTTACACATTGCCACCTTCTAAGAACCTTTATAATTGTCAATCTCATATTGTAAAATTTTAGAATTAACAATATTATTTTCGACTAATGTTTCGATATCATAGGCAACTACCCTTTTCATTGGAAACAATCGTTCAAAGAACTGTTTGTAACCTAGATAGCGTCTCGGATAAATATATCCGATTTTATTTATATGGAACATTTGACCTCCTTATAGAAGTCTAAATGAAAATATTTTTTTTACAAGAACTGGGCTGGGTCTCTTGTGAGGTATTTATATTAAAAATACGTGAAGTTTGAAATTATAAGAATAAAATTGAAATTATGAGAATCAAATTAAAATTATGAAAATCAAATTAAAATTATGAAAATCAAATTGAAATTATAAGAAAGAAACCCAAGCATTTTAAATAGTCAAGTACTTAGAGAACTCTCATTAAATTATGTGAAATTAATAAAGGAAAAGTGAACTTATGAAAACATTAATGTCAGATTTCTAATTAACTGAGTTGTGTTCTACATATATATTACTCATTGAAAAATATTTTTACTGGCTTAGGATTGTGAAAAAATATACTACATCTTGCAAGAATCTCGGAAAACAGCTGAAAAAACAGCCCATCTCGAAGTGAACAGGTAACTACAATACAGTACAGTACAGTTAAATATACCTAGTGATGATTGTTAATGTGTTTCGCACGTCATTAGTTCTAATGGTTTTCTCGCACGCCATGTTTCATTTTATTACACGGTAGGAAAAACTGACATTGTTTGGTTCTAGAATCTAGAATTTCTTCTTTAAATTTAAGAGAATACTTTGACAACAATGTAATACCCTTTTACCCCCCATACTCAAATGCATGTATATTTTAATGATATATCTTCTTTAGGGCATAACAAACATAAGAAAGAGGACATTTAACGCAGTCTTTAATCTTAGAGTCTTTGTATTATGTCTCGCAATATAATACAAAGACCTAACTGACAAAGCTCTAATTTTTAATTTAATAATTTATTATTAAATGCTTGTCATCGGAATTTCATGAGAAATCAGTGAGTATTTTTAGGACATCCTTCACAAGGAATTAATGATAATTATCGCGTTTGCTTGCATTTTCATCAACAGTTATTTGCAGGGAAGAGCTTTTGTTCGTGGTATTATTTTTTGATTTATGTATAGCATTGTAATATTATGTGAACTTATTTCCCGTAAGTTTCTTATGGGAATTCGTATGATAAGGTGCAAATTTATTAGATTTTGGTGTTGTGGTGTAGGAAAACTGTTAACAAATAGAAATTTTCCATTAACGAAAAAATGCAACGCATGGAAAAGGTTTGAAATCATAATAATAATTCTAGTTACAGCGTTTTTGATTACTTAGTGACGAGATTTGAAATTGGATACCTGTAAATAATGCATGCACATAAACCTGACGTAAATAGATTTTAGGCGTTTAAAGCAACTAATTAATATGTAAATAAGGTATTAGAAGTCGTCTTACATAAATTAGAGGTTCGTCCATCAATCCAACCACCTGAGGAACATTTTTTATAACTATAATAATTGAATCAGTCTTCATTCTTCGATAATTCAATTTCACCGTCGAAACCTCTCATCATAACATAACTAATAAACCGAAAGGGTTATCAATCCGTGGCACATCGCAGGTAACGGCGATCTTGTCACAACTCGGAACTGCTATATATTTTCACATTATTTCAACAAAACACATGTCACTGTAAAGGGGAATCTGAGAAAATCAATCCCGCCCGTTCATTCGCACGCGCCGCGGAACACAAAAAACAAATAAAAAAAGGTTTTCCTTACACACTCATCAGGGCATATTGCGTTTGATTATCCTGTCACTTGTTGAGACATTTCGTGGAACGGACAGAGCGACGAACCCTCCGTGGAAGTGACCGCCTGACGGAACCGCGGAACTGACGGAACACGGAACCCGCGCCCGCAGTACGGAAAGCGAGTCACCGCTGCCAACCCGACCCGGCGAAAAGCCCCCAAGACTTCTGACAGCGACGGCGCTGCTGCCAACAGGGGAAATGGGTAAGAGCTTTCGGGAAATGACGCATGCGCGCCGCGACCAAGGTAAATGGAATTTACTATTCAATTTTCTCGCTGGATATTTTGATGATGCTTTTAATACTGTTCGCAAATTGATCGTTTTCACGTGATTTGTGAGCAACACTCTGCAAGTGCGGGCAGGGAGACAGATAAACGAAAGGTTGGGGGAGATATCCACATATTATGTAGATATCATACCGTCTCTTGTGAAGAAAAGCTTTTACAATATTTATTGATATTTTACCTGACTCAGGTCGTTGTCAGTGAGTATATCTTTAATTCGGTTTGTTTTATTTTAATAAATATTTTTAGTGGAAGGTAAACGAAAAAGAGGACAGTAATAACACTAATAACTAACAAATCAGATCTAGTAATCATAGATTTTTCGATTTCAAAGTCTTCAAAGATACTAGTATTTGGTCAACAGGGCCTTTCTTGATATTACTTATTCTTTCTAAAAACTGGTTGCGATAGGCTATTTCCTTTATTTTAAATATTTTACTTCTTCTTGATATTCTTGCGGGAATGGTCATTTTCTGGGTCACTAGTAGGATATTTCATACGAATTTATGACTACCAGTGTTATTTTATAGCATTTTTAATATGTAAAACACAGAGAAGTGTAAATAATACTTCATTTATGGCGATCATTCGAATATTGCTTATATAAAACTTAGTATAGAGATGTCTGACTAATCAACTGGACGATTGATGTACGTACTGAACGGACTCCGGAATGTCTTTGATGAATGAACACATATTAATTCCATCCGTGACAGGGCCTACAAACTTCTAGGATTCATCATAAGAGTGACTAAACCATTCCGATCACCACAGGTAATTAAAATACTGTATGTCTCTTTTGTTCGCTCATTATTAGAATTCGGATCAGTCACGTGGAATCGCCAACACAAAGTTAATATTGAAAGGTTAAAAAGAATTCAAAAAAATACATTGAAATACTTGACTTTAAATCCTTTCGAACATCAGAACATATAAAGGACTCATTAACATTCCATAATTTATCAACTCTAGAAGATAGAAGAAATATATCAGACCAGAAATTTGTATTCAAAATCTTAACAACGTCGTTGACAACAACTATCTTCTAGAAAACATTAATTTACACTGTCCAATACGAAGTACAAGGTCAAAACAACTATTCCACATCCCGCACTCAAAAACAAATTACATACAACATTCATTTCTCAGAAGGACGCGCACAAAATACAACAACATCTTTTCAGACGCTGATATTTTCCATTTGTTCTCAGGCCATTACCAAATGCATAATAGAAAAATCACCTCACGGACGGTGGTAAATGGCTCACCATGTTTATCTTTGAATATTATCTTATGATGTAATATGTATTTTTTTTATACAGGTACACAGTTTAATTTCATCTTACGAGTATCTCTTCTACATACTTTTATCTGTGTTTTTATTTCTTTTTTACATATTCTTTTCTTCTTTTTCTACCACTTAATGTTTTCTTTAATGTTTTAATCTATGTTTTTTATATGTATACATACAATGAATTTTTGCGGAAACTTCGCTGATTCTTGCAAACATGTAATATGTATAACTGTTAGTTTCCCGAATAAACTAAAAAGAATGAAAACTTCTGAAGAAGCTTTAGCCAAAATAAAAAAAAACCTTTATTTGGCTATACAACTCTGTTCCTTGGCATTCATTCAGATCTGCTTTAAAAACCTTTTAGCATTTCTTTGTTCCCTTTCGCAAATGCACTTTCACAAATTGCAGTTTATGATAGGTACAGCCATAATTTGCATTGTTTGTTGAATGAAGGCAAGAAATTAAAATGTTTATAAAAACATCCCATATCATAAACAATTTTTCCTCTTTGTATTACTTCTCTATTGTGTTTATAGCCCGGGCTTTGAACTCTCGATTTCATGAACAGAGTCAGAAATCTTAGCTTGCAGTATGTTTGTGCGTTTAAGATGAATATATACGTGAAATCCTATTTAGATACTATTTTGATTAATCTTTACGACGCGACGAATCGGCTTACAGTATGAACATCAAAAAATATGCTACGGATAAATCGAAGCTTTTACTAGCTTTTCTATGTATTGGAATTACAATAAAATTATTATTTACGTAACAAAAAATATAAGCGTAAACCACCAAAAAAAATGTTTTCTCATGACTTAACTATGAAGTAAAACAAGAAACAATTTTTAAAAAATACCCCTTTATGGCTATGACTATTTTTGAGGTTTTCCATGTTCTAACTTTTTTTCGTTCTTATAAAATTATGCACAAATGAAATAAAAACCACTTTTTCGCTTACTAGCCTCGTGCAAAAAGACGCTCGATTTTTAAATTTTGCAGGCATGAGATTCGAAATATTTCTAGCGTTTATATTCCTCTTAAGGTGATCCACTAGTCCTGGAAAAAATTCGAAATCGGAATCCCCGCCTCTTATTGGGAGGGATTAAAAAATACTTGACAAGACTTGAGAAGAAGCTTTTGGAAAAGTTGTAAAAGGTATTTGAGAGTTGTTTTTTACAAGTTTATTTCGTGAAGGCCTCTAAAAAACATTACCTCCTTTCTTACTCATTGTTTATTATAATAAAGGGGAATTTTAAAATTGATTTCACGGAACCAAGCGACAGGTGGGGCGGAACTAATACAAAATGCACAAAATCGTTATGCGGACGGCATAGCGTTTAAATCTCAATTCCAAATTCGTTGAACTCCGCCCATTTTTATTTACGCCGAAAAAACCTGAGCGAAATTACATTGTTTTGTTTTATTTTGTGAAATTCAGGCCCATATATTATTTTTTTTTCCGATTGATTTTCTAAAGAACTTAATTTGCCTCATTACATAATAAAGCTTTTACCGAAATGGTAGTAGGGGTAGAATTAGTAGAGATTTACACTTTAATGTATTTTTATAGGTTAGATACTTTATTTTTTCCAGACTTAGGTACAAATAGACTTACTTAAAATACTCGATTATTTCCAAGGCCAAGATGTGTTCTACTCGCAGTATTTAATTGAAGCATCTCTAATATTTTTCAGCCAACAAATTTTCAAACCAAAAACTAGTGATTTTTTAAGATTTTTCATTATTTCGCATGGCTTCATCTTAAATAAAGCTATAAATATCAAGCATTTGCACCTTTATCGAAATGTTGATGTAGCTATGATCCGCAAAACACCTACTATATATGCATAATAAAGGTTGTTAATTACAAACGTAATTTACAACAATCTTTTAGTATTTATTTTTATAATTAAAACATTAATGACCTATATCTTGGTACCCTTGCTATTGTAATGTATTATTGATTAATTATATTCGATGGTCTCTTCAAGGTCGATACAATATTAATGAACTTTAATACTTGTAAATAATGTGTAGATTGTGTAATTAATGTAACGTAATGTAATTAATATATAGATTACCCAATTACTTACTTTTTTGTAATCTCTCTCTCTCTCTCTCTCTTGTACCATTAAGAGCGTTTAACCAGCCAGCGGACGAAAATCCACATTTCTTCGAAAGTTGTTCTTACGATCGTGCAGGGCGGTTACAATGAGAAAGATTAATTATTCTCCGTACCAGCTTTTTTAATTTATAACTCAATATCTAATTTATTTCAATACAAATTAGCTTTAATTTATGCCTTCATCCAAAAATGCTGAAAGGCGTGATGATAAAACTATTAAAATAATGTACTTTTTGTAGTTATTTTCTGATTATAAGTAATTATCATTTTTCAATAATGTCTAAATTTAATAAGAATGTTAAAAAAATCTGAAATATATTAGTTTGTAAGTGCGCAAATAAATACACAAATGGACCAATTTTCGTCAAGAAACACATGTACGTACATATTTTTTAATGATGATATTGAAACTAAAATTAAAATTCTAAAACATGCGTTTGCTAGATAATGTATTGATTTATTTTACTGCATGATTATATTATTTGAAATGGGTGTGGTATAATACAAAATCTTTTATGAAAATTTAACAAATCTGCCAACGACCTATGGAATAACCTTATTACACTAAAAATTTAAAAATTTTCTCAAAATTTATTACACGCGAATGCTAGATAAAAGAACAATCTTTCGAAATCCATTTATATTTTTTTGTGGAAAAGAGTCAATACGTCTAAAATCTGATTTGAAAATGACATATTTCTGGTTTTCTCTGGTAATGCCCTCTTAAACTATCATATCATAAATTTATCGAACTGTATAACTTTTAATGATAATGCAAGTCACGTATTTTTGTTTTCCCATGCGTACTATGTATCGCTCTGTTAATTTTGCTGCGTTCTTTAAAACTTGCTTTAGAACAAACTATTCATGTTTAAGTTAATAATAAAATCAATATAGTAAATACACATTCCTCTACAACTATTTTCATAGTACCTTAAGCACTTCTGTTTTACCATTATTTCCTGTACTAAACTTTTATAACTCCTTTGTACAACTTTTCATGAAAACGAAACTACGTACCTACGTATTGAACCTGTTTATATCCTTAATGTTCAGTTTATCATGTTATATACTACATGCTTATAATTGAGTCCTATAATTTCAATACCCGCTATATCCGATTTTTTGACAAAATGATCTGAGAATGACATCTTGTTCACATTTTTGCGAGGAACAAGACTAACCTAAATTTGAGTTTCAAAACCTCCCTTATCACGATCAAAAAACATGTTAAAAATGCGAGTGGATAACAAAACTCGCTATATCATTCAAGAAGTTACTATCAAAACCCGCTATATCGGAATGCAACCAATCACGAGCAGTTATTTTGCCACGATGGTGGGTTTAGAAACACGCCCCTCAGGTCAGTTGAGTTTCAAAAGCCTCTATATTCCATACAAATCACGAAGTGAGTACCAAAATCCGCTATATCCGTTTTATTTATCCAAATTACTTAAATATTTCCAGACTTACATTGAAAAATGAACACTTTCGAATGTATATTACTCCAATTCATTAAATTAAAAACAATTTTTTATTTACGCTAGACATGTGACAGTTTTTTGCGGTTTTCTCCGAATCAGTGAAAGTTGATATAGCGGATATAGAAATTGGGGGGGCACGGGGGCACGGGGGCACGGGGGCACGGGGGCACTAGGGGGTACTTTTTCTTTGCAACCTTTCCCTATTCCTCCATTTTTGTTTGCTTCATAACATCAATCGGGTTTGCCATGGTCATATTGGTTCCGGGTGATGGAATACGTATACGGTGCCCAAATGAAATCATTCATCGAACTGGATTGATATATTGTAAAGTTTCTTATTTATTATGACGCCAAATTTGGATTGATTTTGAAAAAGAGCTCCAAAATTCAAAATTTCTTAAGTAACCACTTTTAATGTCACTTAAATTTGGCTTTTTGAAAAACCTACAAATGTAAAGGTGAAGTATAATTTTTCTGTATAATTGATTCTAGGCCCGAGATCAAACCAATAAATGCATTCATTTGTTTTTATTTAACCAAGTGGACCACACGAACGTGGCCTTGGATAGCGGTCGCCGGTTGGGCAAATGGTTCACTTAGAAAATTTCTCCTTCCTGATCTCAGCTGCCTTTGTCTCTAATGCAGGGTAGCAGAATCCCGTGTAATCATCTTTTAGTTTTAAAAGCCTTTTTCCAATGGAACTGCGCTTGAAGGTAAAATCTGGCAACAACCAGACCTTGCGCATTCTCTCGTGATCAATCAAGTTTTTCCTGAAAACGGTATTTTATAACATGAATTATCAAAACTGAAAGATATCCTGATGAAAGAATTTCTGGTAAAATATGTTTCCAAAAAACCAATAGCATTATTCTGTAGTAGGTACAACAGAAACTAGTAGGTAAACACCGTAGAACAAAACTGAGTGTTGCAAAAGAAAGTAAATTTAAATATCAAATCCAAGGACGATTTTTTACTAGATATCTAGGGAGGAATTCAGATCCCGCCAAATGTTGAGGATTTTAATAAAAATGCACTTTCTAGATGGGAAAAGTGTGGAAAAGTTGAATAAAAAAGAAATTAAAGCGCGCTCGGCAAAATTGAGGAAGATACAGCCGTTTAAAGAATGTATGGAATGACACTTCATGAACCGATACTATCAGCCATTTTGAAAACCAAATTATTACCTTAAAGTTGGTAGCACTCGTAATCATCCTCATCTGTTGTAACATGGTTTATGTAACATGGTCTGTGCCCCTTTATAGCGCCTGCTCACGTCAACGCAAGAAAAACATCCCTGTTTTCAAGTAGTTTAGCGGCTACGCCAGGTTTGTGTAACATGGTTTGTGACCATTATTAATTCTGTTTTTCATAATTACGTTTATATCACACGAAGTTAGCTACAATCGTATCAACCTTCGTTAAAGCAAGTCTGAGATACCAACATTATGAACAAAATGGCTGACAATATCGGTTAATGAAGTGTCATTCCATACATTCTTTAAACGGCTGTATCTCCCTCAATTTTGCCGAGCGCGCCTTAATTTCTTTTTTATTCAACTTTTCCACACTTTTCCCATCTAGAAAGTGCATTTTTATTAAAATCCTCAACATTTGGCGGGATCTGCATTTCACCCGATATCTTTTAGCACGTCGTCCCTTTTTTATCATTTTCTAGATTCTTACATACCAGCAAGTGGTTGGAAGTCAGCTCTCCCATTTCAAATATGTATTGATGTTTTTAAACCAACTATAAGTACTTACCACTTACTATTAAGCAAAGGCTATAATATTATTTTTATTTCTGCTACATCTGTACCTATTTTATCCATATTGTATATGTAATTTTATTAACTCTTGTTTTATTCAAGTTCATTATGTATACTTATTATCATGTATATAAGTTTATTTATTTTCTAATATAGGTAATTCTAATGACATAATTTCTGTACCTATTTTACAATGGCACTACTCCAAAATTCAAACACGAGAAAAGTTTTCTCTATTGAGCTGGGTAGTTTCGTTAACAAAAAATTGATGTATTTGTAATTAGTTTTAAGAACCATGTGTTTTTCTTTAAATCTTTTGTACGTACGGATTTCAAATAATTAAAAAAAATATTAAAAAAGACCGGCTTAGTTCGAACAATATTAACGAATACTATACGATCACGGTGCAAATTGCTGGTTCGCCGATTGAATAAACAGGTTGCGACCTTTAATCTCACAATGATTGCGGGGAAAAACGAACACTTTTCAAAAGAAGTGGGCGCTAGTAGGTATACAAAAACACGTACAATGCGTCTTATGGTCTGATCAAGTTCCTTAATTAAGTGGTTAAGCTTTATCAGAACATACAGATAAATAAAATAATCCTCCTTACTCTGCTGAAGCATCAATAATAAAATCCGTTTCACCGTTGTAGAATTTTAAATCCATATTGTTATGGTACGCCCTAAACGACAGAATTCGAGTCCATGGGAGCACCACCGCGGACAGCAACACCCCGCTCCCCCCTGTTTCCTGCTTCCTACCTCCTCTCCTCTCTGCACTCCCGCGCGCACCAACGCGTCCCGCCAGTCGAGAATTGCAAGCGGCCTCGGGAACACGTTACGCTACCCGGATCGAACGCCGAGTTCGCGGCTAATTTCTGTCGACCAATTTGAACGCAATTACATCTGCGATGTTAATTGAAGTACATACGGGTTTTAGCGCTGGTATTCTGCCATGCCTGTGTGAACTTCGGGTCCTGTCCTAGACTCGGGAAGTGCCCCTGCTGAACCCGGAAGGCGTGGATCCCCGAACATCATGTAAGCTGTACAAATATTCCCTCTTCTGTTTGTGTCCTTTAACGATAGACTGTAAACCCTCGCGAAAAGCCATCACTCAGGGAGTTTCGTTTCAGAGATCACGAGGTATAAACACGATAGCTAGGTTTGTGTAATATGCATTTCTTGTATTGAA
Organism: Limnephilus marmoratus; assembly: GCA_917880885.1. NCBI lineage: Eukaryota > Metazoa > Arthropoda > Insecta > Trichoptera > Limnephilidae > Limnephilus > Limnephilus marmoratus. Next base: position 16,952,973 of record OU862911.1, read on the forward strand.
TTGTACTGTAATAACCTATGAAACTGTGTTTTGAATTTGCAATACATGAATCTATTTAACTCAATCCTGTTGTTATTCTGCCTCGGCAGGAGCATTTCCTAGAGTGTATTTCCCGGACGACCGTGGGGGAGAGAGAGAGTTCCGAAGCATTCGTGCGACCTGCCCCTGGAATAGAGGGTACTTTTGTCTCTGCTGTGAGCTGGCCTGGGACATGTTAGGGCCCATCATAACAACTGTCGCCATAGCGTGGGGCCTCGGAATTTTTTCTTCTCTCTATCACGATCGCTTCGCGGAGTGCAACTCGTCGAAATCCTCCCTGTACAGGAATTGTTTTGTGAACATTAATTATACCTTGATATTCTACACCCAGTGTACAGTGAATTCTGTGAAAAAACCACAGAAACCTATGTGTAAATTGGATCCATAACACAGATCTGATTGTAACCATGAATCACGCCGCAATTGAAAACACGGCCATTTTGGAAGCTACTAGAAAGCGCCAATACTTTTAACCGCGAACTTGACTGCGCAGGCGTGACCCTTTTGTTCACCAAGCTACGGTCAATTTCGCGCCAATCTCAACGGCAAATGTTCACGCGATAAATACCTATTCTCTGGATTGCGCGCGCAAGTGCTTTGTCTCGCGCCAAAATTCCAACGAAAAAAACCCGTCGGAAAGAAATAATTAACTGTTGCTATGCAGCGTTTATAATCAAATCGCCTTTTTATGACTGAACCGGATAGCAACGGAAATTATTATTATAAATTTGATTCTGGAACCCCAGTTATTTTGCGAATTCCTGAATCAAAAATTTCGGACTTACGTTTTTTTTTGTTGTTTCTGCACAATATACCAATTGGCCCACTTGTGTCTGTCAAATTAGTGCAACTTATATTTCACCAAATGGACAAAATAATGACTTTTTTTCCCATTCTACATTACAGGTACCGTTTTTTTCAGCATAAGTGTAAAGTGAATTGTGTTTTTTTTCCTTACATAAAGAAAAGTGAAATAATAATAAAACAAATGATTGATTCCATGAATAAATAAAATAATTTTAATGTGGTTGTCGTAACGAATCCCATATTCAGTTATTTTCATCCGGAAGTTTGTTCTTATTTGACAGAAGAGTGCCTTTTGTGAATTTTAGTGCCTTTCTCAGTGCAAAGTGAAGTGAAAAAAATAAAAAAGCCGTTTTCTAAAGGTCAGTCCTGGCAATTTTTTTTGAAAATAAATAAATACTTGTGAATTTCACAGTTTTCTCAAAAGTGGTCAGTGAAACACAGAAACCTTTACTACTAAGGTCTTTCCACGCAAAATTTTTTTTCGTATGCCTTCCTTCGACAAAGATTCTGGTGTCATTTATACCAAATTGTAGTATGAAATACAGTTTTCTATAACTATTTTAGAAGTGCCAACCAGTGGTTACCAAGTGAAAAGTGCCTCACAAAATTAATTTTGCGTTTGCTAAAGGAAACCCCTGGCAAAATTTTTTTTCACCACCCGGGAAACTCACAATGGAAAACAATCAAGCTATGGCATCATCCAATTTGGGTATCATTCCCAACGTGCACAACTTATCCAAAACTCACTTACAAACTGCTTTAAGGGATAGAGGACTCTCGCCATCAAGCAAATCTAAATCTACATTAAAGGCTTATGCACTTCTATTTAACAAAAAGTACATTAAGAGAATAAACCTCGCCCCCTCAAGCGAAAATAATTCACGCTCGGCTACGCAAGTTTTGGATAATCTTGTTCCTAACAAAGAACCTATGCTGCAAGTAATGGTAAAACAGGACATCGCACCCACCTTGACACAAGATAAAACTTACGATTTATCCTCTTGGAAAGTCAAATATAATGGCGTCTCCGATGTGCTGGATTTCATCGACCGTATCGAAGAAACGGCTACAATCAAAAATATCCCATTCGAGATTCTACGAAAAAACTTCATAGAACTCATCTCCCCAGAATTGATACCCTGGCACCGCATTCAAAAAACTAAATGCAAAGATTAGAATAAACTCAGATCTGCCCTAATCTCGAGCTTCGGAAAAACAGAAGCCCAGCACAGGATCAAATTATCTTTACTATCTATTAAACAGCTGGTAAATGAACCTGTAGCAACATTCATAGAAAGGGCTGAATTCATTAACATCAAGCTTTCACATCCCGTTTCGGAAGCTGAACTATTACCAGTCATAACTGATGGCCTTTTAAGCAAATACGAGAACATCATCACCTCGCAGAAAATTGCATCCCTGGCCCAGTTAAACGAGGTCTGTCTCCTTCTGGAATCATACCAGGATAGGAAGAACATAAAGAATGTGTCAAATAATGTAGTTGTGCCAAGCCGTTCGTCTGGTTTAAAACCAGAATTCGACAACAAAAAAGTGTGCTCTTTTTGCAAAAAAGTAGGCCATCTGGCCACTACTTGTTTCAAGCAAGCGAGGTTTCTGGAATCCAAGGAACCCCGAACTTTCAAGAGGCATCACTCTAGGGACCGCTCTCCTCCACGCGACGAACTGCGCAATATTTTCAAGAAATCAAGGCACAACATGGAAAGGTTACAAAACCCAAGCGATGTCAGACCTCAGGTGGATTTCTCCAAGCCCCCACCAAATTTCTACATGAAGAGGCCAACAAACTAAATAATAACCTCTCAGGCACCCATTCTGAACCAAGGTCTAAAGAATGGACTGATTGGTTAGCACACATTAAGTATTTTAACCAGACCTTAAATGTTTCTTCGGTTTGTTGCAAACAAGCTAAAGATGGGAGACCCTATGCTTCTTTCTCTGTTAACAATGTGACCTTTTCCGGATTACTTGATAGTGGGGCATCTATCAGCTGTCTTGGCAACAATGCTCACTTGCCTTTTGTTAACAGTGATTTTAGAATTTCGCCCCAATCGACACACCTGACGACTGCAGATAATGTTTCTCAGCCGGTCATCGGTGCCCTTGCCCTGCCAATTAATTGTAACAATAAAATAGTTACAATCAATTTTCTAATAGTGCCCTCTATATCCCAGAATTTCATCCTTGGCGTTGACTTCTGGAAGGCATTCAATGTTGCTCCCCAAGTATTTAATACTCTTGGCGAAACCTCCACTGCCGCTCAAATTAGTGAGATCCGCACAATAATACCTCACGAAAATTTAAGCACGGACCAGGCTCTCCAACTAAAGGAAATGGTCAATAAATTCGAATCAATATCCTTCGAAAAATGTGGACTAGGTTTGACAAATTTGGTGGAACACCATATCAAAACCAATGGCCCACCCATCAAGCAACGTTATTACAACTTAGCCCCCCAAAAACTTAAACTTTTAGAAAACGAACTTGACGAAATGTTAAAAATGGGTGTGGTGGTTCCCAGCAGAAGTGCATGGACCAACCCAACTCTTTTGGTTTCTAAAAAAGACGGCTCTGCACGTTTCTGTCTCGACAGTAGACGTTTAAACTCTTGCACGGAAGCTGATGCGTATCCCTTACCTCACGTTCACGCAACCTTAGACAAGCTGCGTAACGCCAAGTTCATCTCTTCTGTCGATCTCAGCAAAGCGTTTTGGCAAATACCCTTGGACGCAGAATCGTGCGAAAAAACTGCTTTCGTTGTACCTGGTAGGGGAATGTTCCATTTTAAAAGATTACCCTTTGGTCTAAAAAACAGCCCCGCCGAGTTACAAAGACTGATGGACAAACTTTTCGGTCCTGAAGTCGATAATAGCCTGTTTTGTTACCTTGACGACCTCATCATCGTCAGCGATACCTTTGAAAAACACCTATTAATGCTGGAAAAAGTTTTCCAACAACTCAAGTTCGCTGGTTTAACCATCAACTTGAAGAAGTCTGAATTCTGTAAGTCCCGTCTACGTTATTTGGGATTCATTGTCGACGAAAAAGGTCTAAGAACAGACCCCGCTAAGGTGGAAGCCATGGCAAATTTTCCCCGACCCAAAAACGCGAAGGAAGTCAAAGGTTTCCTTGGACTTGCAGGTTACTACAGGAGATTCATCAAAGACTTTTCCACTATTGCAGCCCCCTTAAATAAAATTACCGGCATTCGTAAAGGTGTCAGCAATTTCCGATGGTCTGTCGAAACTGAAGAAGCGTTCACAACTTTAAAAAATGCCCTTCAAAAAGCTCCCGTTCTGAATTGCCCGGATTTTGCACTCTCTTTTACCCTCCACACGGATGCCTCCAATGTAGGAATCGGTGGAGTCCTTACTCAAGAATTCCCAGATGGCGAACACCCTGTAGCGTATTTTTCCCGTACACTAAACAAACACGAGAAAAACTACGGAATTACCGAGAAAGAATTATTGGCTGTATTGGATTCTGTTCACCATTTCCGCGGTTACATAGACGGTAGCAAATTTACTGTAGTCACAGACCATAGTAGTTTGAAATGGTTGATCTCTTTAAGCAATCCCTCCGGTAGGCTCGCTCGCTGGTCCTCCCGTTTGTCTCAATACAATTTTGATGTTGTTCACCGTAAAGGCGCGGACAATATTGTTCCCGACGCCCTTTCAAGAATTGAACTAGCTTCATTAAATGTTGACACAATTGCCCCCCCTCCATCTACAAAAGATGAATGGTACTTGAAAATCTTCGAAGGTTGCAAAAATAATCAACAAAAGTTTCCTAATTTTATCATAAAAGAAGGACAACTATACCGTAATTGCAAGGCACCACTATCCATCCTCGAAGATTACTCGTGGAAACTTGTCGTTCCCCTCTAAGGTAGAGAACAAATAATCATTGACAATCATAGTGCTCCCGACTCCATACACCCAGGAAATTTCAAGACGTATAAAAAAATCGCCTTGAAGTATTATTGGCCTGGTCTCTTTAAGCAAATTCGCAATTACATCTCTAAATGTGAAACTTGTAAAGCTTATAAACATAGCACGGCAGCACCTGCCGGCCTAATGGGTAATCCCAAACGTGCCGACAGACCCCTACAATCATTGTCAATGGACCTCGTCGGACCCTTTCCTCGAAGTTATGCCGGACACATGCACATACTTAGTGTAGTGGATGTTTTCACTAAATTCTGTTGGATCTTCCCTTTAAAAAGAGCCAACGCGTCCGCCATCATCAAACTCCTGGAAAAACACATTTTTATACCTTACGGAACACCCAGAACCATAATAGTTGATAACGGAAAACAATTTATTGCCCAAGAATTCAAAGATTTTCTTGCCAAATACGGAATCAAGGACATTTACTATAACACCTTGTATACTCCACAAAATAACACTGTCGAACGTTATAACCAGACAATTAACACAGCTCTAGCTATTCTAGTTGATAAAGATCAACGTACTTGGTGTAAAAACCTAGATAAAATTCAGGCTGCTATGAACAACACGGTTAACCTGGCCACTGGTTACACACCTTTCTTCTTAAAACACGGTATGGAACAAGTTGTTCACGGTTCTCTACATAGGGACACAAACTTTCCTACGTCAATTGCCGCCACAAGCAACCCTACCGCGGACTATGCCCATCGTCTGGAAGAACTGTCGGCCATCTACAGTGAAGTCACTGATGCTTTACTCCTGGCTCATCAAAAGAGCGCGGACAGATACAACCTACGTAGGAAACATGTCACCTTCAATACTGGAGATATAGTTTGGAGAAAGAACAACACACTTTCCCAAGGAGCCATGTATTTCTCTGCCAAGCTGGCACCACGTTTCGTGAAGGCCAAAGTTCTAAGAAAGATATCAGATCTAGTGTACTCTTTGTCTGACTCCTCTGGAAAGCACATTGGTAATTACCATATTAAGGATATTGCAAAGACTGGAAGTGAGGAGTCAAGTAAAACTGCCCCCACTATCTCAGCAAACTCAAAATGATCCAGTGTGTATCACCACAACCCTTTGGTAAGCACATCAAGTCTTACAATGACTGGCGTGTAAAGTGTCAATTACATGTCCACCCTTTCGTTGATGAAACGAATATTGTTAAAAAATCATTTTTGTAAATTTATGTACACTCCACGGCGTAGTTTGCCCCGTTCATGTTTATGAATTGGCAACCACCGTAATTTTTGTTCCACACGTTTTTTGTTTTTTTTCTTTTTTTTTCGATTACGATTTCCCATTGTACACAAACCCGGTATATTTACGACTCTCTGGACTGATAGGTATCTGGAAGTAGGCTGAATTTAGATCTATCGTGGTGATGAATTTTACGCCATGAAAACGCTGTATTATCTCAGAAGTTAATGGTGGTTTCTCTACTTCGGCGTGCATTCTAGTATTTAAAAATCTAGCATCTAAAAGAATCCTAACGGTTCCGTCCTTTTTTAAAGTAAACGTTAGAGGACTAGAAAACTGTGTGGCCTCCCTACTGATGATTCCTAGTAATTCCAATTCTCTAATTTTTTCGTCAACTTTATCTCTATAAGCAAAAGGTACAGGATAAGATCTCTTAACGAAGGGCGTCTCGTCCGTCATCTTTATTTCGTGAGTGTACAAAGTTGTGAGACCCGGCCTGTCTCTAAATACATTCTTATGTTTGATTAAAATCTTTTCCAACCCTTCTTTTCCTTTTAACTCCAAATCTAGCCCGGACACAAATGTCGTTATTCTACGCTCGAGACACGCCGTATCATTTATTTCGGGGTTTACTTCGATACTAATTATTTTTCCACTTGCGCAATTTTGATTGCTAATCTCACCTTTAGGTTTCCTATAAGTTATCGATGAATTTACCAATTCTATTTCCCTTTTACCAACGTCTGTTTTTATTTTCAATTTCCTATTTTCCCCACATTTAAACTCAGCTGTATATTCGTCTAACCAATTGATATCTAATATAACGGGCCTAATCAACTTGGGTATTATTAAACATGGCGTATTTATTGTAACATTTTCAAATCGTAGCGGCACTAGAACCAATCTAGATATTCTCTGGCTTTTGTGTCCTATAGCTACCCTAATCTGTATTGCTGTTACTGGCATAATCGGATAAAGCGTTTCATCAGTTAAATAGTTTTCGTAGAATTCTTGTGCTACACACGTGATCTGACTTCCGGTGTCTATTAAACAATGAACTTCCGTGTTATCTATATGTGCTTTGGCTTCCGGTAATAACGGTAAAGTGCTACCCTTTTCTACTTCCTCATAATCTCGGTCCTCAAAAATGTTGTTAAAACCCCTAACTTCCCTACCCAATTTTTCTTCAATCATTTCCAATTTATTCCATTCGTCAGTTATATGTTGCAGTGAATTGACGCACACTTCCACACTCATTTCCTCCTCTGTTCTCGTTTCTTCCGCTCCATTTTTCCGTCTTTTTACGTACTTTTCAGCTTTTACTGGGGCAGTCATTCCTTGTTCATCCTTTCCTAATCCTTTCGTCGGATTCCACCCCCATCTCATCATAATCTTCAATGCAGTGTTGTGTCTTGGCGCCGGCGTCCCTCCTCCTGTGTGAGTCGTATCCATGGAGACTAATGAATCAACCCCCGTCCGTTTCCCGAATTATCTGCGACCACTAGCTCCTTCCCGGTTGTAGGTATTGTAGGATTTCCTTTTGGTGAACTGCTAACTTCGGTGCATTTGCTGCAACTAACGCCTTGGCCCACACTTTCTATCGCGTGTATCCTCCTTTTTATGGCGTGGTAACGGTCACGGTATTTGTCCTTCTTGCTAACTTCCTCCCCACTCCTCTTCTTTAAGTTCCGTTCTTCTGGCGTACATACCATTGTATCTAGTTTTCGAAGAAACTCAGCGGCGACAATCTCGTCTCCTGATTGTCCCGAAAACCATAGCGATTGAATTTCCTTCGGATAATGCCTCATAATTTCGTCGACTATGCCCAACGGAGTGTCAGTAATCTTCAAAGCCTTAGCAAGTTCCCAATAGTTTGCGAAATGAGTGAGCATGGATATATTTTTCTTGGCATCATATACCCCCTCTGCAAGTCAGCGGCGAACTTCATTTTTCTTAATGTCTCCCCAATAGGTAGCTAAAAAATCTCGTTCGAAATCTAACATAGTCTCCCATCGCTTATTGTACAATTTCGCCCACGATTTGGCTTCCCCTTTTAAATTCTCTCGTACGACAATTAAAGGATCCGTACGTTTCACTTTCCTAGTGTATTCTTTTAAGTCCTCGAGGAAACTAATGGGATTTTGATTTCCGCCGGAGAATGATGGTCGTTCCTGTTGTGGTAACATTTCCACGACTTGGAGAACGTTTTTCGGCGCATTATCCTCTCCTATCACCGCCACTGTTGCTGGGTTTTCCAACTGCTTCTCTAGTTCCTGCATCTTATTGACGAGTGGTGCTAAAGCTGCCTGAATTATCGTAGTTATGTCTCCTATGTTTACTGTTGAAGTCTCGGCTGCAATATTTTCCCCGATTGCTGTCACTAAAGCCTGTGTTTTCCTTCCTGTTCCACGTTTCCCCACCATCTTCTTAAATTTTCCGAGTTTTGTCGGCTAATGTTTATATTTTCCTTACTAAGCGACAACCTTATAATCTCTATTTTAATTTTCTTAATTATTTATGTAAATGTTGCCTTTCTTATTCTATATATATTTTTTTTTCAATTTTCTCGTTTTTCTTATTTTTCTTAAATTTTTATTCTTTTTTATTTTTATTTTCCTTTACTTCGTTAATCTTATCTTCGTTTTCTTGTTCCTTTTCCTCGGGTTTTTCCTGTGAAATTATTGGTTTATCATTTTCATGTGGAAAATTTATTTTTCCACACTCCCTCTCAACCTTGCCTTGTTCCCCTTCTGGCTGAGCTCCCTTGTCTCCTCCCATATTCTCCACACGCAATGTAGAATATTTGGAACGCTTGAATATGTCTCTAAGCTCATCTTCCGTTGATATTTCTCCAACATCTCTTTCTGTCGCATCCGCCTTCCTCTTTTCGGCCATTCTCGTTTTAATGAATTTAAATTATCGAATTAAATATCGACTATATGTAATTGAAAAGTTTTTTTTTTTTTTTTTGGAACCTGCCCCCCTATAAAACACATTATTTTCAATTATATTATAATTGTTTGCATAATGATTGCAACCCGAATTAACCCAACTCTACAAACGCACAATTTATTTCAAATGAATGTAGGTAGTTGTAAAACACGGAATGAATATTTTTACCCTATTGTTAATGAATATCCCGTGATTTTCGTTCAAACAATAATTATTTATTGTTTAGAACGTCAACCATTTCTTCATGGTTTACAATACCTATTGATACTTTCGCAAAATCTGTTTTGAATTTGCAATACCTATCAAAACAGATGTTCGCACATCAATTTGCAAATACCCATCGCAAAATCTTGTTTAGAATTCGCAATACCTATCAAAACAGATGTTCGCACATCAATTTGCAAATACCTATCGCAAAATCTTGTTTAGAATTCGCAATACCTATCAAAACAGATGTTCGCACATCAATTTGCAAATACCTATCGCAAAATCTTGTTTAGGATTTCGCAATACCCACTGATATTTTCGCAAAATCTTTTTGAATTCGCACTTTTAGAGTTAAACCTCTTTTTTTTTCGAAGTCCGAATAATCAAATGTTCCATTTTATTTAGGTATATATCTTTAAACATTCGTCTACGATATCAAAAGTTCTCAACTCGACGTATGGTTGGATGAATGCATTGTTTTCATCAACATGACCTCAACCAAACCCTTTAAAATGTATTTTATTTTATGTTCCTTAGATTTTATGTTATGACTTTTTATGTGATAATCTCCACATAAAACATAACATTATCTATAAACAATGGTCACATTATGTAGATAAGTTCCCCCTTTTATCTCTGAAATGTGTTTCCTCTTTCATCGAAACCGAATGTTGATGTTATTTTTAACGGGTGTTTATTTTATAATGCCTCAAAGTGGTGCGTGTCGTTTTCGATGTGTCCCACCTTTAAATGCTAGATGTTTTTTTTTTTGTTATCAGTATCTCGATGTTGACTTTTATCAATCTTTTCGATGCTTACGAACACCGCGCGTTATCTCGAATCACATTGTTTACATTACGGTCGTTAACATTCCTGACCCAGATATGTCAATTCTTAACTCATTAAATTTGTTATTTATGGCCTGTCTTGACTATTTGTTTACATAGAGCATATTTGACCTAAATTCTTTTGTATACAATAACAAATGAAAGGGGTCTTTATTAACAAGTTCATGGTCACTCGATTTAACACTTTATATTGACACTTTTAAAATTATTTTAAAACTGTAGAGTTTATTCGTTAGCACTTTTTTTTTCTGTATTGTTATGTTTATTTATTTCTTTATAAATAATTTTTCTGTGTTTGTTTAACGTCGCACTATTCTGATTTTTTTTTTTTATTAAATTATTTTCACTTCAATTAAAATGAACTTTTTTTTTTTTTATGATACGTCCTAATTTTGTTATTATTATTTTTTTTTTTTCCAGTTTTTACAATAGATTGACCAATAAAGTTTTTCAACCCAAACTTGTATAACTCTGACTCCTGGTCCACGGCTTTGCAGTGTAATAATTCTCTCTTCCTCCTCCAGATTTAACTTGGTTTAATATTAAATATATAAAACTCTCCTCGTCATCGGCAAGACAGTTGATATTTCTATCTTTTGATGCTGATTTATTTTATTTTTGGAATTCTTTCATCCCTTCAAGTTTTCTTGAACTTTTCTTTTGGCTCTGATCGATATTTAAATTTTTAAGGCTTTGCATGTGTGTAGTAGGGATGGAAAATTCCTTCCCTACGTCACACAAGCCTTCATGTAAATTGGACCCTTATTTTCTTTGATAACTACAGAAAGCTACTTAAAGCCCCCTTGCACTATATACCTTTAGAGATATATGTACTTAACTAATTAATACGTTATTTACGACCTTGAACGTAAATATTTTCGTATTTATGTTGTAATTAAACTCCATCAAACGTTGTGTAATTTTTTTGATTTATGATATGGGACTTTAATTACTTTCATTTTGTGGTAACTTCTTGATTCTAGACAGAGCGTTGAGTTTCAAACTGCATTGGTCTCTCCCTTGCAAATCTAACTTTAAATAATTCACCTAAATGATCTAACTTTCCCTTGTCGCATTATTATGATTCCCAACATCCTAACGAACTCGTAAATAACTGTAATAATCGAAATCACGCATGTTTTATTGAACAGATAATTAAGTATGACTCAAATGGTTAATTGTTAGTAAATTTGATTATGATTGTTGTATCTGCTTGTCATCTCTCCAATCCGATTCAGCTGCTATAAGGTACATATAAAGATGGGTTTAGTAGGTTAATGTAATTAATAGATTGCATATTAGACGAACTCAGAATACCCTTTTTCTGCCGAAAATTTGGCTCCTATCCTCCTGCAAGTTAACAGGATGGTCAAGGATCAACTAGAACTTCGCACAGTCAGCCGACGCGATTTTCCAGAGGGTCTTAGTACCTTGTTCTGTCAATCTTCCATGTCGTCGTGCACGTCATTCAGGTCTTTCCCTAAGTCCCGAAACCCCCAAATTCCTACTCCTCCAAGGTCTACTATTTACTTAGGGCGAACCGGTTTCGTCCTATCTGCAATCATATACTCACGGTGTTGTGTAGAGTTACGGGTCGTGAATCCTCCCTCCACGTACAAGAAATGATGTGAGAGTAACTCTGTCGAGTCTAAAACGCTAATTGTAAGCGGGTCCACATCATCCAATGTACAGTACATAGAAAGATATATATGTAAACATACGTTTGGGTAGGATTATAACCCTCAATTTGAGGCTAGCTAGTCTCAAATTTCGGGCTCGGATTTCGTGGAAAGGAATTCTGCACAAAACCTTAACCGATGACCGAATATATACATATTAAAAGTGGGTAATATTAATAGATACTAGTATAATAAGCAATTATCTGGCGATATGTTCTGGAGATTCGCCAAAACTCCAAGCTTTTGATTGATTTGGTTGACAATTTTCTTTAAGAGATTGCCATCTCTATTATGTGTTTGGTTAATGGTCCTTGGTTTTTTAAGGAGCGACCACTGCCTCCCATTGTTGAACTGTTTTCTAAATTTTCCCCCAAGGTTCAACTTTTGGTAAAATTTTTACTCTCCCGTGATTTTTCAACTGCTTCATGTAAATTATTCATACCTGTAAGAGCAATTATTTCATAATTTTTCCCCGATTTTTCATGTAGTTCTTCAATAATCTTTTATCTGACTATCCCATGATTTTCAAATGTTCGATGTGCCTATTAGCTACCTAGGAGAGTAGTTAATCCATAAAATTTTTCTCAAATGTTCAATGATACTCTTCAAGTTCTTTTATTTGACTATGCCGTGATTTTTCAAATGTTTGATGTGCCTTTCATTTGTTTAGCTTATAAACAATAAAACAAAACAATAAATCTAATTATTTTCAAATTGTTCAATCCTAAAATATCTCTTCAAGTTCAAATTAAAGATTGTGTTTAACCCTTTTTTTTATATATATAATTGCGCAACGTTATGGTGTTGCCCTATCCTAAGGTTGACATCTTCCTAAAGCATTCAACACAGTGCCCTACTGACCGAGTTGTTTTATAAACAATTTTAGTTATGTCAACATTCCCACTGGCCTCGTGACCTAGATTCCAAACGTGAGATTTGTTTACTCTTAAACATTCCCGAATGTGAGATTTATGGTCCTAAATTTTTCTTTTGAATTTAGTAGTGATAATTTCCTTTTCGCCGAGGTCTAACCTGTTCCCCGATAAATTTAGTCATAATGCATACATATACTTTGTCTCGATACATAAATACACAGATATATATATAATTTTATTATAGTTGAGGTAAATTCTAATTTCATAACTCATTTTTTTTTATCATTTTATATTAGCTGAAGAATATAGTTATAATTTACATATTTATGTCTCGATACATAAATACACAGATATATATATAATTTTATTATAGTTGAGGTAAATTCTAATTTCATAACTCATTTTTTTTTTATCATTTTATATTAGCTGAAGTTATAATAAATAGTACATATATTAATAAAATAAGTATAAAATATGAACTTGAAATTTTTTCTAGCACACAAATAGCATAGTGCGTTCTAAGTAGGTATTAGTAATCGATACCTTTTACTTTTATTTAAGTGTGTTTCTTTTTTGATTAAACCTTTCTTGGAATAATATATATATACATATATACATATACATAGATATATCTATTATATATATAATATTTTATATATAATATTTTAATATAGATACATATCACATATTAAGCAAGTAATACTTTGTTATAAAATTAATTCAAATACCAACTGTCTGCTGCATGCCGCTCTCACCTTGGAACCTGAAAATTTTTTATTTTAATTTTTAATAAACTTACCCCAAAAGGTCTACTCCGTCGGGTTCTACACGACCGACCCTTTTGTGTTTCCTTACCTAATACCTACTCCTATGTTATCAACTAAATTCAAATAATTTTTTTTTTTTCGACTTCAATTTTATTTTATTCCCGTTTAATCTATCTAAATTAAATGATGTTTATCGTTCTAACCGCATTTTATTTCAAATCTCGTTGGTTAACTTAACACTTTTTAAATTAAATTTAACAATTAATTACTTATTTTGTGTTCGTTTTCCCACCGTACTTTTATTTCGCAACAAAGCGTTATACAACTAAATACCGAACAGATTGTTATCATGCGTATTTATTTCAACCTCCAGATTTATTATTATAATTATTCCATCGTTAAAATAACACTCCGTTTAAATTATAATTTTTAAGCAATAACCAATTCACGATTATTTACGAAATAAGAGATTTATTATTTTTATTTTTGTTTGTCACCGAACTCTTCTATTTTGCAGTAAGATAACGTATTTCACTAATTATTTAAACTTTCCGAAATAATAATTATTATTAAATTATCACAATCTCATTTAACAACAACTTAATAATTTGTATTATTTATTCCAAAGTCCATATTTATTATTATTACTTTATCTAACACTAGATTAATCCTGTGATGAATTATTACGTTCGATTTGCACTTTATTTAAGGAACTATTACTGATATGTTTTTTTTTTCCCAAGTATTAAGTCCTAAAATTTAACTAAACACTGCTTTTAAATTTGCCAAATACAACACCACACTTTTCACTAACACAATTTAAATTTATGATTTAATCACTTCACTGAATCTAATTAATTATTATTAATGGTACTAATCTCTTACACTGAATTTAATACCAAACTTTGGACACTTAGAACTTTCTGTTAAAATGCATTTTATCTAACACTAGATTATACTAAGTCCGAAATCACTTCTATTGACTTGACTCCAATTATTTCAGAGTCATAAAATTTTTTAACACTTAGACAATTTTTCAATTAATAACCGCTTTAAACGTCACGTCACGTCTCACAAACTTCCGCTTTTCAAAACCCCCGATGACTAACCAAAAATCACTAAGTCCTGTCTTTTAAACCCCTTTCAGGATTAGAATGGTCTATCTAAGCTATCTTTGATCCACGAATTTAATCTCTAACAACTCGAGATTTCATATATCGATTCTGTCATTTTTGTTTAACTGTCGTTAGGTCCACCTTTCATGACTTTGTTCATGCCCTATCTCGTTTAAACATTTTTCCAGGATCGGACCGGCGATATTACGTCAAAATGCCCCTCATTCCTTTTGTCTGTTGGTCATACAAAATTAGCTCAAATTTCATAATTTTTTAGTTATTTTTTTTCTCAATTCGTAAAAGGTCCGTCTTCGATAACTATATTTACGTCTCGATTTTTCCGTACCTATCACAAATCATGATTATCTCCATATCGAAATGTTTACTATGCAATTTCGAGTTGCAATTTTTATAATTTCCACTCTATCTCACTGCTACTTGTATGAATTTTTCCATTAAACCCGTATTTTCTCTATTTACGTAGTATATCTGAATTTTCCCCTTTCCCCTAGAATTTTCTTGTATTCACAACACTCTTCCTACGAATTTCCTCTTTTATCCTTATGTTGCTTTCCACAATTATATGATTTTTTATATTTCCTGCCGTATTTATTGTTTTCATCGATACTTCTGAATTTTCATGAGTTTTCCTTACGGAATCATCTTTTAATTGTTTTTATTTTCTTTTCTACTACCCCCCGTTTTGCCTCCGATGTATGTCACCTCTTAGAAAATTTCATTTTCTATATACTACTACTTTTTATGTTATTTTTCACATTTTTCATAGGAGAAACTTCCACTTCGGTCCTTAAATATATGTCAATTTTTATTACTTCATATGGATCTTCCCCCAAATTCCGTCCCTTTCTCCCCTGAATCTACATTAATTTAAAATTTGACATCTGTTTATGTCTGGACTTCGATGTACCGACCGATAACTCAGCGTTTATTCGAGGGTAATAAAATCTAATCGTTTTTAGTTTGAATAAACAGTCCCTATGCCCAATGATAATTTTTATCGTCCAAAAAGCCATTAAAATGGGTTTAATCGCCTAAAACCATGTTCGTTTTCTGGTTGTTTTAATAACAAAATCACGTGTGGGGTCGTCAACTCAAATAATGTTTACGTCTATCATCAAACTTTCCTATCTTCCATAGTACTTTCGTCAAACAATTGACGGAAAACAATTCCTTTTTGTTTGATTTACCTAACGCAATGTAACCAGTATGACCTCCCTATTCCAAATATATAACGATATCTATTTAAACTCGTCTAAAAACGCAAAATTAAGTCGAAATCTTATATTGTTCAATAAACACTTCCGTTTAAACGTCCAGTTTTTCCATTAGATTTCCTTTTCAAATCGTTTTTCCTGACGTGACAAAAGTGACATTCCAAATTTCCAGCGTTTTTCTTCCTTTTAAATGTAAAATGTACGCTTTCCTTTTAATCTGGTCTCCTTGACTTTCTATGTACTCGTTATACGGCTGAATAACCCTACAGTAGCTTTTCTTACGTTTTACACGTCTTTTCTTTAACCTTCCTCTGATCATAATTTTCTTGCTATTTTCTTGCCTAGTTTTTCCAACATAATATGGATTAATTTGTTCGTTAACGGCGGTCGTCAACACCTTCATTGCACTGATTGTTTATCTTAAATCTAGGGTCATTGTACCTGATGCACCGGGCGTGAGACCCTGTTTACATTATAGTGTATTGATCTTTCGGTTGATGACGATATTTTTTTCCATAAATCTCAGGTTAACTGCCTAGTTCAAAGTCCATCTCTTTGTTCAAAATATGAATACGCCCTCCACTTTTGTGATTGGTTAATCATTCTTTGTGTTTATTTTCGCGCCTAAGAAAGGGTCTTTCCCTGTCTCGTGACGATTTTTAATACCATCTGTGGTTTTTTTATTAATACTCATCTCAATCTACTTAATTGTAGATCCCTATCGTCAACAAGAATTCAATTTACTTTGATCCGGTAGATGTCGCAGGTGTGTCTGTTTTATAATTAATTGGTATTTTCTTTTTGAATTAAAGTGGGAAGCTACGATATTCTCTTATTTTCACTGTTGATTAATGCAATTCATCACAGTTCCCTCCTCTGAACTCAATTTGCTGTGGCTAACGTTGTATTTTATTTAGGCGTCTTCTTCTTTTTTTTTTTTTTTTTAGACACCGAAATTGTGTTCAAATTTAGGCCAGCTACCTTTCCCTCCCCATGTCGTTATTCCTTATCTATTCTTCGTATCCTATTGCTCCCTATCTCCCCTCCTCATTTTGTTATCCCCTATCTCTTCTTCGCATCCTATTACTCCCTATCTCCCCTCCTCATTTTGTTATCCCCTATCTCTTCTCCGTATCCTATTGCTCCCTATCTCCCCTCCTCATTTTGTTATCCCCTATCTCTTCTCCGTATCCTATTGCTCCCTATCTCCCCTCCTCATTTTGTTATCCCCTATCTCTTCTCCGTATACTATTATCCCTATCTTCCCTCCTCATTCTGTTATCCCCTATCTCTCCTTTATATCCTATTATCCCTATCTCTTCTCTGTTTTATCGGATTGTTAACAATCTTGAATTGAATCTCATTGTATTTTCTATTTTCTTTTCGCGTAGATTTTACTTTATGGAATTTTCTGTAATTTTGATAGACTCAAAATTAATCTCTTTTTCGCTGGAACACGCCCCTCGACTCGCGTGTTTTGGTGGTCCTCAACCAAATTGGACTAAGTCCCTTACAATGATTTAAGTAAAGATTGTTTACAATCTCGCGGCCTTTCGACCAACTGAAAAGCGGGCGGTCTCTTGGTGTGCAAATAATTGTTTTTGTTTGTAAGTATAAGTTTTTGTGAAATGTATATGTTTTCGCACGACCTCACCCAATCCGACAATCAGTGGTATACATGTTCTATATAAATTTTCCAGCATTTTTTTTTTCTTTATTTAAACTTTATTGTCTAATCCTTAATTTCTAATTGTTATTTCATAGTTCATTCAAAATTGTCCTAACCTAAGTGTTACCCACTCTAATTTGTAATTTTCATAAATGTTCTTAATTATCCTCAATTGGTTCAGCGTTCCCGTTTTTCCCCGTTTTTTTTTTTCGAAATCTAACTATTTATATCGTAATTCTAATGTTACCTTCTTATTTTTACCTAATTTCTACCACATCTCTACAGATAACATTTTTATTTCAAGATTTCAAAACATTTTTCTTTTCTAACTCCTAAGCAATGTTTATTTAAAACTCTATTCTATAAAACGTACCATTATGTGTGTCATATAATATCTCTAATTCTTTTCCTCTTAAGTGTCCTTAATTACCTAACAAAAATTTTTTTTTCTTTTCTATTCACTAGCACATCAAAAAAAAAACCCCCCCTTTTTTTTTCTAAATTATAAAATCAAAATTAACGAATATTTTTTTTCTAACTCTATTTCTATATTTAAACATGATTGTCGCTTATTAAGAAACTTGTCCACTCTTATAGACTCGACGACGACCCGCCCCTCGCAAGCAAACTGATAGCCTAACATTTTAGTAAAGTTTCTTTCTTCCCCTACCCCAAGACGTATCCTAACATATCTTTATTTGTATTTCTCAATCGTTTATTTATTTATTAATATTTTCAAATATTTGCAAATTTCGAATTCTATTCGTTGACTTCCACTAACTTTAATCCTGATTGTTGTTCCTTGTCACTCGTGTAATATCTCGCTAAATGTATGGCGCTATAATCTCCTTTTATTTCCCGAGTTACCGGATCAATTAGGGTATACGTGTTACTCTAAACTACTGATCCGATGACGTACGGCCCTTCGTAAAGTAAGTTGAATTTCTTAATTTGTTTTCGCAATAAATTTGACTGTGTAATCTTTTTCAACTTGACCATGGCTCCGATTTCATAGGTCACTAGTCTTTTATTGAGATTATAATATTTTTGTCGATTTGTAGCGCTTTTCTCCAAATTTTTTTGCGCCACCATTCTAATTTCATCTATTGTTTTCGTAGGTTTTCCACACCCTTGAGTATACTTGTCTAAACTATAAGTTGGTGATTTCCCGAAAGCTATCTCGTTTGGTGAAAATCCTGTTGAACAGTGTATTGAATTATTGTAAGTCTGCTCTATTTCTTTAAGGAAAGCTGACCATTTTGTATGTTTTTCGTGACAATAAATACGAAAAATTCTTCCTAACTCTTTATTTACACGCTCAGTTATATTCGGTCCAGGATTTCGCACTGAAGTATGTACGATTCGTATGCCCATTCTATTCATGTGGTTTTCCCATTTTTTCGATGTAAATTGAGATCCGTTATCAGTTAACAAGGCATCTATTTGTATGGTTTTATTAAAGTCCTCTACACAATTTAATACGGTCTTTGTACTTGCTATACTCAGTTTATATAATTTTACAAATCGGCTGAAGGAATCCTGGATAACAAATATGAATTTTACGCCACCCATTCCCCTCGGTAATGGTCCGTATAGATCTGCCATAGCTAATTGTCCTACTTCTTTGGTCATGATTGATTTACTTGGCCCTACAGTTGGTCGAATTTCGCGCTTCGCCATCTGACAAAGGTGACATCCTCTTACTATGCGTTTTATGTCTCGGCTCATACCTGGCCAGTAATACCTGTCTCCCATAGCTGATCCTGTTTTGAAAATTCCCCCGTGCCCAATTTCTAAATGTATCATTTTTATTAACTCCTCAGTCAATTCCTGTGGTACTGCTAAAACCGTTTTGTTTAGCCCTGTGGTGTAATACAAAGTTTTACCTATTTTCTTGTAATTTTTTAAATACCTATTAACATTTTTTGTCGGTGGTCCGAATTTTCCCTTGCGCAAGTACCCGAAAATTTCTCCCAAAAATGTGTCCTGTTTCTGTAGTTCTGTTATATTTTCTAAGTGTTTTCGAATGTGTTGTCTACCTTTAACCGCAAAAGCTGCTATTTCTGGGCATGTGTTTTTCTCCTCCTGCACGTTTTCCGCATCACAAGAGTAACGAGATAAAATGTCAGGTCCTATATTTTCTTTTCCTTTAACGTACTCTACAGTGAAGTTAAATTGATTTAAATACAAAATCCACCGAGTTAGGCGACTACTGTACATCTTCCATGTCTTCAAAAACGTCAACGCTTGATGATCTGTTCTTATTATCAAATGTACTCCCCTTAAATACGTCTCAAATTTATGTAGAGCATATATTATCGCCCACAACTCTTGCTCCGATGTGGTCCACTTTAACTCTGGTCCCCTTAAAGCTTTGCTAATAAATCCAATAACGTGGTGGTTTCCTTCGTTATCTAGCTGGTATAACTCCCCCCCTATTGCAAATCCCGAACTGTCTGTCTGTAAATAATATGTACTATTTGGATCATGATGATGTAAAATAACTGTTTCTAAAAATAATGTTTTCACCTTCTCGAATGCACGCTGTTCTAAGTCACCCCACCTCCAAGTTCGATTTTTCTGAAGTAAATCACATAAAACACGTGTTGATTCCCCATATTTATTCGCGAATCTACGGTAATAATTGCAAAGTCCAAGGAAAGCTCTAACTTGTTTGATTTTCTTGGGTACCGGAAAATTTTTAATCGCGTCTATTTTTTCCGGATCCATTTGAACTCCCAAAGGCGTTATAATATGTCCCAACATACGCACTTCTGTGAATAAAAATTGACATTTTTCGAGTTTACAAGTCATGTTTGCTGCCTCTAACCTCTCAAGTACCGCGTCTACATGTTCGAAATGATCTTCTTGGCTCCCACACGTATATATTATTAGATCATCCAAGTAATTAGCGCAGAATTCTCTCAGTCCTGGGCCGAGGATTTTGTCCATTCCCCTTGAGAAACTCCCAACTGATGTCTTTAACCCCTGCGGCAATACCTTGTATACATACGATTTCCCATTGTACACAAACCCGGTATATTTACGACTCTCTGGACTGATAGGTATCTGGAAGTAGGCTGAATTTAGATCTATCGTGGTGATGAATTTTACGCCATGAAAACGCTGTATTATCTCAGAAGTTAATGGTGGTTTCTCTACTTCGGCGTGCATTCTAGTATTTAAAAATCTAGCATCTAAAAGAATCCTAACGGTTCCGTCCTTTTTTAAAGTAAACGTTAGAGGACTAGAAAACTGTGTGGCCTCCCTACTGATGATTCCTAGTAATTCCAATTCTCTAATTTTTTCGTCAACTTTATCTCTATAAGCAAAAGGTACAGGATAAGATCTCTTAACGAAGGGCGTCTCGTCCGTCATCTTTATTTCGTGAGTGTACAAAGTTGTGAGACCCGGCCTGTCTCTAAATACATTCTTATGTTTGATTAAAATCTTTTCCAACCCTTCTTTTCCTTTTAACTCCAAATCTAGCCCGGACACAAATGTCGTTATTCTACGCTCGAGACACGCCGTATCATTTATTTCGGGGTTTACTTCGATACTAATTATTTTTCCACTTGCGCAATTTTGATTGCTAATCTCACCTTTAGGTTTCCTATAAGTTATCGATGAATTTACCAATTCTATTTCCCTTTTACCAACGTCTGTTTTTATTTTCAATTTCCTATTTTCCCCACATTTAAACTCAGCTGTATATTCGTCTAACCAATTGATATCTAATATAACGGGCCTAATCAACTTGGGTATTATTAAACATGGCGTATTTATTGTAACATTTTCAAATCGTAGCGGCACTAGAACCAATCTAGATATTCTCTGGCTTTTGTGTCCTATAGCTACCCTAATCTGTATTGCTGTTACTGGCATAATCGGATAAAGCGTTTCGTCAGTTAAATAGTTTTCGTAGAATTCTTGTGCTACACACGTGATCTGACTTCCGGTGTCTATTAAACAATGAACTTCCGTGTTATCTATATGTGCTTTGGCTTCCGGTAATAACGGTAAAGTGCTACCCTTTTCTACTTCCTCATAATCTCGGTCCTCAAAAATGTTGTTAAAACCCCTAACTTCCCTACCCAATTTTTCTTCAATCATTTCCAATTTATTCCATTCGTCAGTTATATGTTGCAGTGAATTGACGCACACTTCCACACTCATTTCCTCCTCTGTTCTCGTTTCTTCCGCTCCATTTTTCCGTCTTTTTACGTACTTTTCAGCTTTTACTGGGGCAGTCATTCCTTGTTCATCCTTTCCTAATCCTTTCGTCGGATTCCACCCCCATCTCATCATAATCTTCAATGCAGTGTTGTGTCTTGGCGCCGGCGTCCCTCCTCCTGTGTGAGTCGTATCCATGGAGACTAATGAATCAACCCCCGTCCGTTTCCCGAATTATCTGCGACCACTAGCTCCTTCCCGGTTGTAGGTATTGTAGGATTTCCTTTTGGTGAACTGCTAACTTCGGTGCATTTGCTGCAACTAACGCCTTGGCCCACACTTTCTATCGCGTGTATCCTCCTTTTTATGGCGTGGTAACGGTCACGGTATTTGTCCTTCTTGCTAACTTCCTCCCCACTCCTCTTCTTTAAGTTCCGTTCTTCTGGCGTACATACCATTGTATCTAGTTTTCGAAGAAACTCAGCGGCGACAATCTCGTCTCCTGATTGTCCCGAAAACCATAGCGATTGAATTTCCTTCGGATAATGCCTCATAATTTCGTCGACTATGCCCAACGGAGTGTCAGTAATCTTCAAAGCCTTAGCAAGTTCCCAATAGTTTGCGAAATGAGTGAGCATGGATATATTTTTCTTGGCATCATATACCCCCTCTGCAAGTCGGCGGCGAACTTCATTTTTCTTAATGTCTCCCCAATAGGTAGCTAAAAAATCTCGTTCGAAATCTAACATAGTCTCCCATCGCTTATTGTACAATTTCGCCCACGATTTGGCTTCCCCTTTTAAATTCTCTCGTACGACAATTAAAGGATCCGTACGTTTCACTTTCCTAGTGTATTCTTTTAAGTCCTCGAGGAAACTAATGGGATTTTGATTTCCGCCGGAGAATGATGGTCGTTCCTGTTGTGGTAACATTTCCACGACTTGGAGAACGTTTTTCGGCGCATTATCCTCTCCTATCACCGCCACTGTTGCTGGGTTTTCCAACTGCTTCTCTAGTTCCTGCATCTTATTGACGAGTGGTGCTAAAGCTGCCTGAATTATCGTAGTTATGTCTCCTATGTTTACTGTTGAAGTCTCGGCTGCAATATTTTCCCCGATTGCTGTCACTAAAGCCTGTGTTTTCCTTCCTGTTCCACGTTTCCCCACCATCTTCTTAAATTTTCCGAGTTTTGTCGGCTAATGTTTATATTTTCCTTACTAAGCGACAACCTTATAATCTCTATTTTAATTTTCTTAATTATTTATGTAAATGTTGCCTTTCTTATTCTATATATATTTTTTTTTCAATTTTCTCGTTTTTCTTATTTTTCTTAAATTTTTATTCTTTTTTATTTTTATTTTCCTTTACTTCGTTAATCTTATCTTCGTTTTCTTGTTCCTTTTCCTCGGGTTTTTCCTGTGAAATTATTGGTTTATCATTTTCATGTGGAAAATTTATTTTTCCACACTCCCTCTCAACCTTGCCTTGTTCCCCTTCTGGCTGAGCTCCCTTGTCTCCTCCCATATTCTCCACACGCAATGTAGAATATTTGGAACGCTTGAATATGTCTCTAAGCTCATCTTCCGTTGATATTTCTCCAACATCTCTTTCTGTCGCATCCGCCTTCCTCTTTTCGGCCATTCTCGTTTTAATGAATTTAAATTATCGAATTAAATATCGACTATATGTAATTGAAAAGTTTTTTTTTTTTTTTTTGGAACCTGCCCCCCTATAAAACACATTATTTTCAATTATATTATAATTGTTTGCATAATGATTGCAACCCGAATTAACCCAACTCTACAAACGCACAATTTATTTCAAATGAATGTAGGTAGTTGTAAAACACGGAATGAATATTTTTACCCTATTGTTAATGAATATCCCGTGATTTTCGTTCAAACAATAATTATTTATTGTTTAGAACGTCAACCATTTCTTCATGGTTTACAATACCTATTGATACTTTCGCAAAATCTGTTTTGAATTTGCAATACCTATCAAAACAGATGTTCGCACATCAATTTGCAAATACCCATCGCAAAATCTTGTTTAGAATTCGCAATACCTATCAAAACAGATGTTCGCACATCAATTTGCAAATACCTATCGCAAAATCTTGTTTAGAATTCGCAATACCTATCAAAACAGATGTTCGCACATCAATTTGCAAATACCTATCGCAAAATCTTGTTTAGGATTTCGCAATACCCACTGATATTTTCGCAAAATCTTTTTGAATTCGCACTTTTAGAGTTAAACCTCTTTTTTTTTCGAAGTCCGAATAATCAAATGTTCCATTTTATTTAGGTATATATCTTTAAACATTCGTCTACGATATCAAAAGTTCTCAACTCGACGTATGGTTGGATGAATGCATTGTTTTCATCAACATGACCTCAACCAAACCCTTTAAAATGTATTTTATTTTATGTTCCTTAGATTTTATGTTATGACTTTTTATGTGATAATCTCCACATAAAACATAACATTATCTATAAACAATGGTCACATTATGTAGATAAGTTCCCCCTTTTATCTCTGAAATGTGTTTCCTCTTTCATCGAAACCGAATGTTGATGTTATTTTTAATGGGTGTTTATTTTATAATGCCTCAAAGTGGTGCGTGTCGTTTTCGATGTGTCCCACCTTTAAATGCTAGATGTTTTTTTTTTTGTTATCAGTATCTCGATGTTGACTTTTATCAATCTTTTCGATGCTTACGAACACCGCGCGTTATCTCGAATCACATTGTTTACATTACGGTCGTTAACATTCCTGACCCAGATATGTCAATTCTTAACTCATTAAATTTGTTATTTATGGCCTGTCTTGACTATTTGTTTACATAGAGCATATTTGACCTAAATTCTTTTGTATACAATAACAAATGAAAGGGGTCTTTATTAACAAGTTCATGGTCACTCGATTTAACACTTTATATTGACACTTTTAAAATTATTTTAAAACTGTAGAGTTTATTCGTTAGCACTTTTTTTTTTCTGTATTGTTATGTTTATTTATTTCTTTATAAATAATTTTTCTGTGTTTGTTTAACGTCGCACTATTCTGATTTTTTTTTTTTATTAAATTATTTTCACTTCAATTAAAATGAACTTTTTTTTTTTATGATACGTCCTAATTTTGTTATTATTATTTTTTTTTTTTCCAGTTTTTACAATAGATTGACCAATAAAGTTTTTCAACCCAAACTTGTATAACTCTGACTCCTGGTCCACGGCTTTGCAGTGTAATAATTCTCTCTTCCTCCTCCAGATTTAACTTGGTTTAATATTAAATATATAAAACTCTCCTCGTCATCGGCAAGACAGTTGATATTTCTATCTTTTGATGCTGATTTATTTTATTTTTGGAATTCTTTCATCCCTTCAAGTTTTCTTGAACTTTTCTTTTGGCTCTGATCGATATTTAAATTTTTAAGGCTTTGCATGTGTGTAGTAGGGATGGAAAATTCCTTCCCTACGTCACACAAGCCTTCATGTAAATTGGACCCTTATTTTCTTTGATAACTACAGAAAGCTACTTAAAGCCCCCTTGCACTATATACCTTTAGAGATATATGTACTTAACTAATTAATACGTTATTTACGACCTTGAACGTAAATATTTTCGTATTTATGTTATAATTAAACTCCATCAAACGTTGTGTAATTTTTTTGATTTATGATATGGGACTTTAATTACTTTCATTTTGTGGTAACTTCTTGATTCTAGACAGAGCGTTGAGTTTCAAACTGCATTGGTCTCTCCCTTGCAAATCTAACTTTAAATAATTCACCTAAATGATCTAACTTTCCCTTGTCGCATTATTATGATTCCCAACATCCTAACGAACTCGTAAATAACTGTAATAATCGAAATCACGCATGTTTTATTGAACAGATAATTAAGTATGACTCAAATGGTTAATTGTTAGTAAATTTGATTATGATTGTTGTATCTGCTTGTCATCTCTCCAATCCGATTCAGCTGCTATAAGGTACATATAAAGATGGGTTTAGTAGGTTAATGTAATTAATAGATTGCATATTAGACGAACTCAGAATACCCTTTTTCTGCCGAAAATTTGGCTCCTATCCTCCTGCAAGTTAACAGGATGGTCAAGGATCAACTAGAACTTCGCACAGTCAGCCGACGCGATTTTCCAGAGGGTCTTAGTACCTTGTTCTGTCAATCTTCCATGTCGTCGTGCACGTCATTCAGGTCTTTCCCTAAGTCCCGAAACCCCCAAATTCCTACTCCTCCAAGGTCTACTATTTACTTAGGGCGAACCGGTTTCGTCCTATCTGCAATCATATACTCACGGTGTTGTGTAGAGTTACGGGTCGTGAATCCTCCCTCCACGTACAAGAAATGATGTGAGAGTAACTCTGTCGAGTCTAAAACGCTAATTGTAAGCGGGTCCACATCATCCAATGTACAGTACATAGAAAGATATATATGTAAACATACGTTTGGGTAGGATTATAACCCTCAATTTGAGGCTAGCTAGTCTCAAATTTCGGGCTCGGATTTCGTGGAAAGGAATTCTGCACAAAACCTTAACCGATGACCGAATATATACATATTAAAAGTGGGTAATATTAATAGATACTAGTATAATAAGCAATTATCTGGCGATATGTTCTGGAGATTCGCCAAAACTCCAAGCTTTTGATTGATTTGGTTGACAATTTTCTTTAAGAGATTGCCATCTCTATTATGTGTTTGGTTAATGGTCCTTGGTTTTTTAAGGAGCGACCACTGCCTCCCATTGTTGAACTGTTTTCTAAATTTTCCCCCAAGGTTCAACTTTTGGTAAAATTTTTACTCTCCCGTGATTTTTCAACTGCTTCATGTAAATTATTCATACCTGTAAGAGCAATTATTTCATAATTTTTCCCCGATTTTTCATGTAGTTCTTCAATAATCTTTTATCTGACTATCCCGTGATTTTCAAATGTTCGATGTGCCTATTAGCTACCTAGGAGAGTAGTTAATCCATAAAATTTTTCTCAAATGTTCAATGATACTCTTCAAGTTCTTTTATTTGACTATGCCGTGATTTTTCAAATGTTTGATGTGCCTTTCATTTGTTTAGCTTATAAACAATAAAACAAAACAATAAATCTAATTATTTTCAAATTGTTCAATCCTAAAATATCTCTTCAAGTTCAAATTAAAGATTGTGTTTAACCCTTTTTTTTTATATATATAATTGCGCAACGTTATGGTGTTGCCCTATCCTAAGGTTGACATCTTCCTAAAGCATTCAACACAGTGCCCTACTGACCGAGTTGTTTTATAAACAATTTTAGTTATGTCAACATTCCCACTGGCCTCGTGACCTAGATTCCAAACGTGAGATTTGTTTACTCTTAAACATTCCCGAATGTGAGATTTATGGTCCTAAATTTTTCTTTTGAATTTAGTAGTGATAATTTCCTTTTCGCCGAGGTCTAACCTGTTCCCCGATAAATTTAGTCATAATGCATACATATACTTTGTCTCGATACATAAATACACAGATATATATATAATTTTATTATAGTTGAGGTAAATTCTAATTTCATAACTCATTTTTTTTTATCATTTTATATTAGCTGAAGAATATAGTTATAATTTACATATTTATGTCTCGATACATAAATACACAGATATATATATAATTTTATTATAGTTGAGGTAAATTCTAATTTCATAACTCATTTTTTTTTTGATCATTTTATATTAGCTGAAGTTATAATAAATAGTACATATATTAATAAAATAAGTATAAAATATGAACTTGAAATTTTTTCTAGCACACAAATAGCATAGTGCGTTCTAAGTAGGTATTAGTAATCGATACCTTTTACTTTTATTTAAGTGTGTTTCTTTTTTGATTAAACCTTTCTTGGAATAATATATATATACATATATACATATACATAGATATATCTATTATATATATAATATTTTATATATAATATTTTAATATAGATACATATCACATATTAAGCAAGTAATACTTTGTTATAAAATTAATTCAAATACCAACTGTCTGCTGCATGCCGCTCTCACCTTGGAACCTGAAAATTTTTTATTTTAATTTTTAATAAACTTACCCCAAAAGGTCTACTCCGTCGGGTTCTACACGACCGACCCTTTTGTGTTTCCTTACCTAATACCTACTCCTATGTTATCAACTAAATTCAAATAATTTTTTTTTTTTCGACTTCAATTTTATTTTATTCCCGTTTAATCTATCTAAATTAAATGATGTTTATCGTTCTAACCGCATTTTATTTCAAATCTCGTTGGTTAACTTAACACTTTTTAAATTAAATTTAACAATTAATTACTTATTTTGTGTTCGTTTTCCCACCGTACTTTTATTTCGCAACAAAGCGTTATACAACTAAATACCGAACAGATTGTTATCATGCTTATTTATTTCAACCTCCAGATTTATTATTATAATTATTCCATCGTTAAAATAACACTCCGTTTAAATTATAATTTTTAAGCAATAACCAATTCACGATTATTTACGAAATAAGAGATTTATTATTTTTATTTTTGTTTGTCACCGAACTCTTCTATTTTGCAGTAAGATAACGTATTTCACTAATTATTTAAACTTTCCGAAATAATAATTATTATTAAATTATCACAATCTCATTTAACAACAACTTAATAATTTGTATTATTTATTCGATTCTGTCATTTTTGTTTAACTGTCGTTAGGTCCACCTTTCATGACTTTGTTCATGCCCTATCTCGTTTAAACATTTTTCCAGGATCGGACCGGCTATATTACGTCAAAATGCCCCTCATTCCTTTTGTCTGTTGGTCATACAAAATTAGCTCAAATTTCATAATTTTTTAGTTATTTTTTTTCTCAATTCGTAAAAGGTCCGTCTTCGATAACTATATTTACGTCTCGATTTTTCCGTACCTATCACAAATCATGATTATCTCCATATCGAAATGTTTACTATGCAATTTCGAGTTGCAATTTTTATAATTTCCACTCTATCTCACTGCTACTTGTATGAATTTTTCCATTAAACCCGTATTTTCTCTATTTACGTAGTATATCTGAATTTTCCCCTTTCCCCTAGAATTTTCTTGTATTCACAACACTCTTCCTACGAATTTCCTCTTTTATCCTTATGTTGCTTTCCACAATTATATGATTTTTTATATTTCCAGCCGTATTTATTGTTTTCATCGATACTTCTGAATTTTCATGAGTTTTCCTTACGGAATCATCTTTTAATTGTTTTTATTTTCTTTTCTACTACCCCCCGTTTTGCCTCCGATGTATGTCACCTCTTAGAAAATTTCATTTTCTATATACTACTACTTTTTATGTTATTTTTCACATTTTTCATAGGAGAAACTTCCACTTCGGTCCTTAAATATATGTCAATTTTTATTACTTCATATGGATCTTCCCCCAAATTCCGTCCCTTTCTCCCCTGAATCTACATTAATTTAAAATTTGACATCTGTTTATGTCTGGACTTCGATGTACCGACCGATAACTCAGCGTTTATTCGAGGGTAATAAAATCTAATCGTTTTTAGTTTGAATAAACAGTCCCTATGCCCAATGATAATTTTTATCGTCCAAAAAGCCATTAAAATGGGTTTAATCGCCTAAAACCATGTTCGTTTTCTGGTTGTTTTAATAACAAAATCACGTGTGGGGTCGTCAACTCAAATAATATTTACGTCTATCATCAAACTTTCCTATCTTCCATAGTACTTTCGTCAAACAATTGACGGAAAACAATTCCTTTTTGTTTGATTTACCTAACGCAATGTAACCAGTATGACCTCCCTATTCCAAATATATAACGATATCTATTTAAACTCGTCTGAAAACGCAAAATTAAGTCGAAATCTTATATTGTTCAATAAACACTTCCGTTTAAACGTCCAGTTTTTCCATTAGATTTCCTTTTCAAATCGTTTTTCCTGACGTGACAAAAGTGACATTCCAAATTTCCAGCGTTTTTCTTCCTTTTAAATGTAAAATGTACGCTTTCCTTTTAATCTGGTCTCCTTGACTTTCTATGTACTCGTTATACGGCTGAATAACCCTACAGTAGCTTTTCTTACGTTTTACACGTCTTTTCTTTAACCTTCCTCTGATCATAATTTTCTTGCTATTTTCTTGCCTAGTTTTTCCAACATAATATGGATTAATTTGTTCGTTAACGGCGGTCGTCAACACCTTCATTGCACTGATTGTTTATCTTAAATCTAGGGTCATTGTACCTGATGCACCGGGCGTGAGACCCTGTTTACATTATAGTGTATTGATCTTTCGGTTGATGACGATATTTTTTTCCATAAATCTCAGGTTAACTGCCTAGTTCAAAGTCCATCTCTTTGTTCAAAATATGAATACGCCCTCCACTTTTGTGATTGGTTAATCATTCTTTGTGTTTATTTTCGCGCCTAAGAAAGGGTCTTTCCCTGTCTCGTGACGATTTTTAATACCATCTGTGGTTTTTTTATTAATACTCATCTCAATCTACTTAATTGTAGATCCCTATCGTCAACAAGAATTCAATTTACTTTGATCCGGTAGATGTCGCAGGTGTGTCTGTTTTATAATTAATTGGTATTTTCTTTTTGAATTAAAGTGGGAAGCTACGATATTCTCTTATTTTCACTGTTGATTAATGCAATTCATCACACACTACGCAACGTTCATGCCATGGCACGCTTTGCTATGTAATGCAATATTGTAATTTTCACCATTTTTGTTTGTTGTTTTTTCATCATATCGGAAGGAATCTCTTCAAAATTTTTTCTTTTATGTTCTGTAAGTACTGGAGCGTCGTTCTAAAGTCGGATTTGGTAAACTCCAAAGCGTTAAATCACGACCCAGGACTAGTAAACCATCTTAACATGCTCCATATTTTACTCATCATGGTAAAAATAAGTGGTTACTCACATAATCACATTCCTTGTGTACAGTAGTTTTCAATTTTTCTCAAATGTTAAAAAATTGATGGCGTCCTACCCGAGCTCTTTGCTAACAAATTGGATTTTGACACGTCCATTTTGAAATTATATGTATATAAATAAAGGAAAAGCCTTTAAATTGGTCTTTCCACCCTTATACAAATCTTCTTGGGCCCGTTTCAACTAAAGTACGTAAAACCAAATACTCGGTCTTTTGTTGTTATAAGAAGTCCTCGATTTGTCCCTCTTCACAACATGTATGTCTTGTATTACATGCCTCAACCCTGACGGAAAAGGTTAATAAAACCTAACGGCAGCCCTGTTTTCCGTACATAAATAACCGCAGTTTAACGTAAATCATCAATGTTTTGTTTGATCATCGTTTTGCAAACATAGGCATTCAACTCTTGTTTCGCCATTTAACCAAGTATTTGCAACCTAAATTGCACATAACCTGGTATGTTGTAACTGCACAAAGGGTATGTAAAACCACAATTGGTCCCTTTTGTTTGTCCCCACCGAAGTTGCTACAATAGACAGTATGTAAAACCATATAGGTCTGTCTTTGTTTGTCACATGGTGTAAACAGAAATGTACTCTGTCATCACCCCGCCTTTATAACATACGAAGTGACATTAAATTGTTTACCTCCTTGTTATTCTATCGTACGCTCCTGGGCTACGGAGTTAGTTAATCTAACAAATCTTCATATACTGTGTTAAAACAAGCATTGTTAACGTTTATTGTGTTGTATTTAAACGCAACCCTGTTACATTATAGGAGGGATCCTTAAAATACCTGCCACAATACGAGAAGTTCGTCATAATCACTTTTGCTCATAGCTAAATGTTATTGAGTTGGTCGTGTGACATATTTGTCATGAGTACCGTTTTGTACATTCTATTTTGGTCGTGTGACATATTTGTCATGAGTACCGTTTTGTACATTCTATTTTGGTCGTGTGACATATTTGTCATGAGTACCGTTTTGTACATTCTATTTTGGTCGTGTGACATATTTGTCATGAGTACCGTTTTGTACATTCTATTTTGGTCGTGTGACATATTTGTCATGAGTACCGTTTCGTACATTCTATTTTGGTCGTGTGACATATTTGCCATGAGTACCACCCTTTTGTATAACCTGTCCTGGCGTGCGTCATTTATTTGCCGTGAGCACCGCTTTTATGTATAATTGTGTATAAACTCTGTACACTACACGTGGAGACGTTAAAACACTTACCGTGATTCGTGTGAACGACATAATATCGGCTTTGCCATCTTCTTTAAGATGCATTGTATAAACTCTTTGACTTCTGTCTATAATTGAGTTATATCTTGTGTGTACTTACATATTTTGTACACTATACGTGGAGACGTTAAAACACTTACCATGAGTCGTGCGAACGAAATAATATCAAACCTTTTGTGTGCGATCTACGAAATGTAGTCCACAACCCTTTGTTGTCATTCAACGCCGATGCCCGTGGACTTCCTGTTTTTTTACTTCTTTGCAAAAGGAAAGAAGCCCAGGAATATCTACTATCCCAAAAGGACTAGTTTTCAGCTTCACTGTCAATTATGGGGCATAGTGCTGTGGGAGTTAATCGATTGAGCACAAAACCACCTAACTCGTTGTCTGGAGAACGAATAAGAAAACCCCCAGGTTTGTGAAATTGGAGCAAGGGTCTGTCTTTTCTCACAATCATGTAGAAGTTTTAAAATGACCCCTAATCTTTTGCCCAATACACGCGAAAGATTAGCCTCTTTGTTATAATGTGTATTCAAATTTCTCCTCACCCTTGTCTGATAAATGTAAAGAGTCAGGAAATCTGCTGGTTGATTATGTTTCATTTTGAATTGGAAATTAGTCCAGTCTCTAGCAAATTTCGTAACTCGTCTCCCTTCTCCCCTCCTCCCCCCATTCCCCCATGTTCTCAGATTATGTTATGAAGTGAAAAATCTGTCGTTGACCATATTTCGCCCTCACTTGGAGTTCGAATAGGTAACTGTCCGGTTATCTACAGGTTTTCCCCCTCAATCTCTGCATATGTCTCACCTTTTTTCTCTTTCTCAATTCTACGAAACACATTCATGAATGTTGGATATGTACGATATGCACTTGGCGTAACGTCTGTCTCCTTTTTGACAACCTTTATTCATGAATTGGTTTCCCTTTGCCGTGACTAGTTCACGATTCTTTGTCTTGTTCTTTGAAATTCTACGAAAATGTTACCATCTTATGTTAACATAGGCCATAGAGGGCCGGTTGTTTTTTAACCAAGACATATTGTCACTCGGCAAGCGCCAAGTCATCCTGGAAAAGGAAAATGTTCATGTAATCACAATTTAGTTAGGAATCTCTCTTCGTCACTCTCTGAGTCGGTGGTTAAAATTTCGTTTATTTCATTTTCTGGACACATTTTGTTTCTCTCCAAACCTTTTCTTCATTGGTCCCTAGGCAGGTAAACTTCAAGAATTTTGCTCTAATAATAATTTCTCCCGGATTTAAAAAGAAGCCCAGGCGGATGTCATCACCAACAGCCAAGCTGAGCTTCACTTCCTGACAGCACGCGCTGTGGTTACAAGGTCCCTCCTGCTGCCATTTTCTACGTATTTGTTCCTGAAAGCACAGTCCATACCGCTCATATGTATGTTGTCTTGTCGTGCCACAGCAAGCTGAGTTGTCCCACCATACATTATGACACTCTAAACTACCTTTTGGGCACGCTAGCTCCTAGGTTTGTTCTTACTCTTGCTATCAATGCCAACCTTGCCGTCTCTTGCTCTGTCATGCAGTGACGCATATATCGTCATGTGTAAACCATCATTACCTTGACCCACCAGTATTCGCTGAATGCGTACCAATACAAGTTATCTTGAGCTACATTATGCTTCAATAACCATTATATACGATCCGTGTTTACCATAATAACACTTAGGATTCATACTGGCATGTCTGCAGATACTGGATTCTTCTCTTCAATGGCCTCTGTAACCATAGTCGCGGCACAGCAACCACAGTCTCCACTTTGTGAACTTCAACGTCTTCAACCAAACCAGGTGTTTTCTAAGGCCTAAGTGTACTCTTGAGTGTTATCTCAAAT
The DNA here is from genome assembly GCA_917880885.1 of Limnephilus marmoratus. Classification (NCBI taxonomy): domain Eukaryota; kingdom Metazoa; phylum Arthropoda; class Insecta; order Trichoptera; family Limnephilidae; genus Limnephilus; species Limnephilus marmoratus. The sequence continues at coordinate 16,986,582 of OU862911.1, forward strand.
GGGTCTGATTGCAGTGATAATGTAATCCTTAGAATCTGTGAAACCACGTCCTTTTCTTCGAAATTCTCCGAAACCAAACAAATCCACGCTTCGCAAACTTAGCTCCCAAACCAATGAAACCTTAGAATCACACTTTTTCTCTTCTCTTGTACAAATGTATTGTCATTCTTTCAATTGCATAACCATGTGTATTGTCATTTTTTCAATTGCATAACCATGTGTATTGTTATTTTCAATTGCATAACCTTGTATGTTGTTTTACACCATGTACTTTCCCCAAAGTTGTCTTTTCCAAACATTCTATGTACCCCCATCCATTCCCTACAAACATTGTGACCTAAACTATAGCATAAACTGTATGTTCTAGCTAGGCAATCTCTCAAGCAACGAATCTCTCAAAAACCCCGATGGAAGCATAAGAGGATTTTTTTTCCCTACAGCTCCATTGCCACGTCGCTTTTTTTCCAAGCGCGGGGGGAAGTGTTATGGTACGCCCTAAACGACAGAATTCGAGTCCATGGGAGCACCACCGCGGACAGCAACACCCCGCTCCCCCCTGTTTCCTGCTTCCTACCTCCTCTCCTCTCTGCACTCCCGCGCGCACCAACGCGTCCCGCCAGTCGAGAATTGCAAGCGGCCTCGGGAACACGTTACGCTACCCGGATCGAACGCCGAGTTCGCGGCTAATTTCTGTCGACCAATTTGAACGCAATTACATCTGCGATGTTAATTGAAGTACATACGGGTTTTAGCGCTGGTATTCTGCCATGCCTGTGTGAACTTCGGGTCCTGTCCTAGACTCGGGAAGTGCCCCTGCTGAACCCGGAAGGCGTGGATCCCCGAACATCATGTAAGCTGTACAAATATTCCCTCTTCTGTTTGTGTCCTTTAACGATAGACTGTAAACCCTCGCGAAAAGCCATCACTCAGGGAGTTTCGTTTCAGAGATCACGAGGTATAAACACGATAGCTAGGTTTGTGTAATATGCATTTCTTGTATTGAATTGTACTGTAATAACCTATGAAACTGTGTTTTGAATTTGCAATACATGAATCTATTTAACTCAATCCTGTTGTTATTCTGCCTCGGCAGGAGCATTTCCTAGAGTGTATTTCCCGGACGACCGTGGGGGAGAGAGAGAGTTCCGAAGCATTCGTGCGACCTGCCCCTGGAATAGAGGGTACTTTTGTCTCTGCTGTGAGCTGGCCTGGGACATGTTAGGGCCCATCATAACAATATCAAATAGACTTCCCGAAACAAAAAAGGATTCAATGAAAAATATACGTAAATCTGATAAATCTGAAAAAAACAGATATAAGTACCTATCTAAAAATTTGGATGCACTTATGAATATATTTAATTGAATAAAACCTTACTGGTGACGACATCAGCTGAATATCTTGCACAGAAGGGGACTACATTGACGAGCCCCTTGTCGCAAGCCTTCAGCATGCTTTCGACTGTTTGTTTGGCGCATTCGTTGATTATTTTCCCGTGACTTCGAATGGTCTTAGCGGAAAACGCGGGGTTGATGACGTGACGGTGATCTTTCCATTTCGGCCCTGTAATAAAATGAAGAAGGTTTTTACTTAATTGGAAGGTTTTTTATTTATTTTATTCAACACTTCACGATTTGGTTGGTTTACCCACGTGTGAAATTTATCTATCTGGGAAACCAGTAAATTATAGATTTCCCCATTATACTGATATAATATTACCTACATACTGTATTTAAACATTGAATTTGCAATCGATCATCACTGTTAAGAACAAGAATGGATACAGGGATGAAGAGAAAGTATTTTCTCTCATACACAGGTAACGTTTACATCTCTTTTAAACCTGTTCTGTTATACCCCAAAATCAATCAAATTTCGTGATTTTCTAGAACAAAAGTTTATGGTTACTGGTTACGTTTAAATGCTGTTTTTTCCACCGATGTTAATAATTTTACACACAAATATATATTTTTTAAGTTTGTTAAGTGAGTAGTGCACAAGAGCCCCAACTGCTCCCGACGGCGTTGACGGCCAGCATAGCACAGCGGTAAGGCTCGAGGCTAAGGAAGATCGCGGGATCGAATCCCGGCGTGGCAAATTATTTTATTTGATTAATTTGTGTTATTTCACAATTTATTCATTTAAATTTCATAATTAATTCAAAATAATGTATAGTATATTTGTGGCAAGTTATCTTAGTATCGCCCCGGTGTAAGAACACCATTCAGAATTGAAACGTTTTTGAAATGGCATTAGCGGTGTTTGGTGACCAGATCTGAATAACCAGGTACTTCCACACCTTCCTCTTCCCCATCTCCTTCCCCTCTCCATTACCTTCAGCCTCACAGCATACCCCAGTTGGGGATGCCATAGTCTCACTGGCTCCAGACGGGAGCAGTTGAGACTCTTGTGAGGCATTACTATAAACAAAAAGAAAACTAAATCTTTCTTTTGAATCTATGTTATAATGTCAGTAGGATATATAATATATGTTTTTAATTTACTTTAAAACATTTAAATAAATATTTTTGTAACCGACGAACTTTTTACCGTTGGTCGTAATAATCAATTTGTTAGGTACTGCGACCGTCGCCTTTTTTTCCACTAGGAAAAAACCAAAGAACATAACTAACTTTTTACAATTTTATCTTATAACTAGCTGATCCGGCGAACTTCGTACCGCCTCAGAATCAAAAACTGTTGTCAACTTATTAGCTGAATTGATCTAAATTGTTTCTCCCTGCGTATACCATACCTTGATCTAAATTGTTTCTCCCTGCGTATCCTTTCCCCTCTCGCGTTCCCTCTCCCTCTCCCCACTCCACTTCTCCCCTTCCCCCGTCCCGCTCACCCCCCTTCCTGAGTTCCTTTCCCCCTCCCCCCACCCCCCTCCCCGGTTCACAGTTCAATATTATACCTTATACCCCTTACAATATTGCTGCAGTTCTTTCAAAATAGGAGAATTCGTTCCATACAAAATGTATAGGGAAAATAATTTTCTTCGGAGTGGAACACCCTTTACTTTTAGGGGTATGAAAAATAGATGTTGGTCGATTCTCAGACCTACCAGATAAGCACACAAAATTTCATCAAAATTGGTCCAGCCGTTTCGGAGGAGTATGGTAACAAACACCGTGACACGAGAATTTTATATATTAGATTTATTAGGTATAATTTCTTTTTATGTGAGAATATCAATCGTCCAGTCAGACGTGATTAGTTAGACATCTCCAAATACTAAGTATGAGATAATAAGGAATGGAATATTTAAATGCTCACCATAAATAAAATGTTATTTACACGTGTCTGTGATTTACATATTAAATATGCTATAAAATATCACCGGTTGGCATAACGGTCCGGTACATTATTATGACATTTTGAAATGTCCTACTAGTGACCCAGACAATTTTTTGTTTAATTCAGTGCACGTTTTTTGCCTTATAATTGATTTGGTTGATTTTAGGAGCAATCTGAGTATAGTACAGTATGGTACACTTTTACAAATAACTGCATCAAACCTAACTCAAATTTCGATTCTTCGTAGGTAGATGTCTGACTAACCAATTGGATCAAAATTCTTAAATTATAGATGTGTCCAGTTGGTACTTTACCTGAGAGTGTCGACAATCCTTCGCCTATGAAAAGCTTTAATAAGTCATACATCGAACCTTTCGAGGAGGTTTCTTTGCTCATCATCACGCACTGGAATAAAGGATAAGGTGTTAAAAATAAAATAATTTAAATTTATAATATTGGTACCTACATTATGTTATCAGAATTTAGTTTGCAGTTAATAAAGACTTTAAAGCCCAAAAAAAATAAAAAGGGACATAATTCTTAAATTGTTTTATTTTTGGGGTATTATGCTGTGTTGCGCCAACAGTTTCCTTCTTTAGCAAAAGTTTCGGACAGTATTACAGCATCCATCAACCCTGATGAAAGAAGGAGCGTAAAAGGGCAAATACAGCAATATAGGGCGAACGAGCACAAAACGCAAAACGGCACAATACCTCAAAAATAAATCAAATTAATACTTTTGGCCGTGAACATCTCAAATCTTGATAGGGCCATAATTTGTTGTTTTTTTGTATTCCTAGGTGCTCTCCTCCAGCCAATTTCCAAGGGTTTCCCGAAATACTTGAAATTTTAAAAAAATATTACTGAATTTTTACTTCAAATTAAAAATATTAATTTACAGAATCCTGTATTATTACTTGAAATTAAAAATATTAATTTTCGGAAAACTGCATTTAAGTTAATTTTCACTAGCAAATAGGAATTTAGGATATGTCATCGATATATTAACCATAGATTAGCCCTCCCATACCCAATTCCAATCCCAAAGTGACACCACCTACGAGAAATTTCATAATACAACTACCCATTTAATTCCGTTGCATCTCTTGCGTGTGTTGTACTAGGAAGAAATTAAACATTTTTTATCAAATGTTACTTTTCTCGATACGCTGCCTCGAATTCATATGTTATACGTACATATTTTTTAGATATTCATATAACTGATTAAATTGTTAATAATAAAGTCCGAGAAAGCCCATACCTAAAATATTCCTAACTGGCTGAAATTTGTGTTTTAAAAATGAGCTTCACAAAGCTAGTAATTCCGTTACCGCGAACTTGCTGGAAAATAAATTAGCTTCACGCAGACCAACTAAAGGTACAAACACAAACCAATGCTTCTTGCGATCTTTTGACTGTGAGATAATAGCATTTCTTTTTGATAAATGTTTTCGTAAACCAATATTTTTGGTTCCGGTGTCATTTTTAAGACCTACACGCCCTGTCTAGATATACTTGGTCGTAAATATATACTTGGTTGTAAATATATACTTTTGTGTGGTAGTCGAAAAATCTGAAAAACTGTATACACCTAAGATATTTTTTATAAATAAAGAGTAATAAAAAAAAACTTACAAGTATAATCTTTGGTCTAAATGAGGAATCCGCCCCCCGAAACAACTTGTGGCCCTAATTACAGAATATAAATTTATGATAACACAAGATAATCCACTCACGCTTTTATTGGTGTATGTTGATCTTTGACAACTACTTAGCGTGTGCCCTCTACCTTAATTTCGCCTCAATTGTTCAGTTCAAATAAAATAACCGCACGAGATAGAAGGTTCCACAAACCGCAATAATTCGCAGTTAAATTCACCTCGCCGCACAGGATACAAGTCCTAAAATCGCATCGCTTTACAGTTTTTTTTATTTTTTATTTTTATTTATTGAGTTAGTTTATACTACATGAATATAAACTAATAAGCACAATGTAACATTTCATTTGATAAATTTAAATATTTTTACAGTAAGCATAACATTTCTTTTTAAATACATTCATTCTTCATACTTTCAGGCATTTCATCATACATCTTTAGTCCTCTGTACATTAGGCAGTTCTGTGATTTTGATTTCTTCATTTGTGGCAATCGAACTCTGTTTATATTTCTTGTTTCGTAATTATGAATGTCTCTATTAAAAACAATTTCATCCTTAAAGTATTTTGGCATTTGGTTTTTCATAATTTTATGCACAAAAATTAACACATTAAAAAATAGTAGTCTCTTTTTTATTGGAATCCAATTTAGCTCCTCTCTCATTTGATTAATTCTTGCGTATTTGCCTTTCCCCAGTATACATCTCATAGCTTTGTTTTGTATAACTTCTAGTTTGTTCAAATTTCCTTCAAGTTGTAGTAATCAAGTTGTAATAATCACGACAGAAGTCATAAACCGCAGCTATTTCGCAAGTAAATAGGCCATCGCCGCACCCCGCGCCGCCTGATATCGCTCATCGAATACGCATTCAAACGTTCATTTCCCAATCACCATTCCCTTCCAAAATCTCTCCAAACTAACATACACCTTTCCTAGTGAACACCAGTGGAAAGCAGAATGCAGTTCGGTAATTGAGATCAAATATAATAAAATAGATCAGAACCGCATACGCATACAGTCCACGCAGCATTTGATCCCTCGATCTCGAGTCGAAGAATTGGGTCCCCACCGCAACACACACAAAAAATCTTTCTAGTGTGTGTCATGATAATAATAATAATTGGATAATTTGTAGAGCGCCGATTTTGTGAAAAGTCGTTTCAAGAGCGCTGAACAATTTATTATAAATTCTCAGGTTCTATCTAATTTTATTTTTTACAAACAGATACAGAAAACACACTTACCTGTCACTTCCGATAACACACACTTTTATTAGAAAGTTTGTTCTTGGAGAAGATACGTCTTTGCACGCAAAAGACGCAATATTTTTTTAAGCACTAGACATTGCACGATTTTATATTTGCTGCCCTCCATTACTTTTGATATTACATTTTTGGGAAGATTGGTAGCGCAAGTAGAGTTGATATTATTTGTTTTGGATAATTGTAGAATTTAGGACTTTTTAGAATTGGAGATTTTAATTAACTTAAAAAGTTGATAATACGTACTACCATAATATTGTTTGATTTATAGGTGCAGGTTGAAAAAATGTTTGTGTAGCTGCGTTTTGGATATGTTTTGTTGTTGTTGGAAACCCGTTGTTACGGAAATCGGACTCCACCACTCGTAGACTACAACGTCCAAAACTATAGGTGTATTCTTACCTCAAAATCTTTTGGAGTGGACAGAATGACGGCAAGATCAGGTCCAATCCATATTCTAAAGATTTCTCCAAAGATGTCTTCCATGCACGCATCTGGTCATTTAATTCTGGAATCATTTCGAAATATTTTATTTTCTTCGCATTATTATCTTTAGCTACGAGTATACTCGTATATCTTAGACTGGGAGGCGAGATAGGTAAACCCTAAGTCATCGAGTACACGGATGAAACTACTTTGTAGTGATAATGGACATTTAGAAAACCTTTAAAAAGCTGGTCTGCCGGTGCGCCTCTTGGCAGGAGCCGCACGGTCATGGAAATAGTGAGCGATTTTTTTCGAAAAAATTACGTCATCGAGTACACGAACGGGAATGGTCTCCTATGATAAAGGTCGATTAGAAAATGAGAAAAAAGCAGGTCTGCCAACCGGCAGCCTGGCACCTTCGCAGGCAGCCGGCGTCAAAGTGGGGTAAAAAAGAGTAAATTTTACGTCATCGAGTACACGAATAAAACCAACGAATAACTATATTCCAGATCATTCCATTTGAGAATTTCTTGGTCTGCCGACCAGCAGCCTGGCAGCTTTTGGTGTACGATTTTTAAAAATAAACGAAAATGATAAAAAAAAATAATTTGAGAGTTCCGAGAGTACCTACCCATCCGTCAGGCGAGCCTTTCGACTACAAACCACAACGTGCCGCGGTGCCCCTCACCGCTGTCGCGTGTCCATATCTTTGTACAAATTTATAATACTGATAGTCCATTTAAGATTGCCTAATAGTCTATAGTACCTAGTTATAGTATTAAGTGCACATATATTAGATATTTGCCACTTATTATTCAGTTTCCAGTATTTTGGCCCCAACTCCAAATTTAAGTTTTGTATGAAAAAGTCCGCGCAGTCGTTCCTCTTAAGTCAGTAATGAATTTTCTATATAAATTTTTGTACAAAATATTACGTTAAAACAAATTCTATTTCTGCATAATAGGATATCCCGTTCAGATGTGGAATAAATTTGGATTTATACCTGTAGAATGTTGTGATTTACTTTTAATTTTCATAAGCAAAAGCTGATCACATTAATTTCACATACCTACTTATTTACCGTCTTTGATTTACCAGCTTGATCAAAAAGTTTTAGGATTGGCCACCGTGTGACGCTTTCAGTCACCCGATTGGAATTCTATTTTTTTGTTAGGTCACCACATCTGTCATTGACGCTTTTCTCTAAATTTCAGCATCATAGCTTTACGTTTGTAAAAGTTACGCTGTACTGAGTACCTCTACCTTTTACGTGTTTTCGATTTTTTACAAGTCTGAAAATGGCATCTATTTTTCATCACAACAACGCACCGTTGCACAATGCCAAGGGCTGATTTAGGGGGAGGGGCACGGGGGCACGTGCCCCCCCCCCCAGACGGTATTTTTGTGTACTGTGGAGATTCCATCACAGTACATACTTAGAAGCAAAAACTGTCTCTATTAAACATTTAATTTTTCTATTGTTTTGACACTTTCATAAACCTTCCTATACATACTTGAACTTGTAGAAATAAACTTGAAGTATGATACTTCAAGTTTATTTCTAACAGTAATTGTTGATTTTTTAGAACGTCCGCCACTTGTGCCCCCCCCCCCCCCCCTCAGAAAAAAATCCTGGATCCGCCCTTGCACAATGCAATCCTTGTCCGTGAGTTTTTGACCAAAAACAACATAAATACTATCCAGCAGCCTTTGAATTCACTTAATCTGGCTCCCTGCGACGAAAAAATCGCTTCGCGGAATGTCATAAGGGAACGTACCCATACTACGTGACCTGTTCGGGGGGGGGATCTTCAAAATATTACGCTTGGTACAAATGAGCGGTGGCGTCCATAAGTTTTTGGTCACCGGGGGGGGGGGGGGGTTAAAAATTGCAAAAAGTTAATCACGTAGTATGGGTACGTTCCCTAACAACATCGCAAACGGCTCTGACGGACATCTTGAAAATTGAGTCCCATCGGTGATTCGAGGTTTAGATCAAGCGCTGGCGAGCTGGCGTAAGTGCGTTGCAATTGACGGGGAGTACTTCAAATGGAACCATATCGATTTTAAAGAATAAACTTGTATTTTCAATGTTATGAATAAAGTACTAAAACTTTTTGATCAAGTAGTATTTGATTAGTAAAGGTGTTTTGTCGTTTCTGATATTTCATTCGTTTGTTAAATCATTACTGGTGAAAGTGTGTTAGACTGCGACAGTGATCTAGGAGGTTTTGATTAGAGGCTCGCATAATAGAGTACTCGCATAATAAATAGCTCGCACAAAAGTAGGTTTTAAATTTGGTATCTATGATATATATATTTTTTTATATAATTTATTTTTTATTTTTGATAATATGTTTTACACGGTATTTATGTGATAATTTTACATCTCAGGTTTTTTTAATACCCTTCCATTTAAAGCATTTGCTTGTGTATGGAAGGGGAGTGTACATAAATATTATTAGTTAGTACTTAAATAAAACATTGTACATAAATATATTTGAGCTGCAGTATTTATTTTGATAGATAACAGTGTGTATTTAAAAAAAAGAATGTTATGGAAAACTAAGGATATTTATAGATTAATTAAGTGACGGTAGTTTTTTTCTTAAGAATATTTTTAAAATGTCTCTTGATAGAGAGCAGTATTCGGGTTTTATCATTAATGCTTCTGATTTCTTCTGGTAGACGATTGAAAAAAGTTCTTCCCTGGTAAGTGTAATGATGCTGTGCAAAATACGTATTTAGTTATATTTTTTTTTTAAATTGTGTGTATCCCTTTAGTGGGCGCATCAGGAAATTATTTGGTTATAATTTTTAAGTTAGTATTTATTTATTATTACCTATCATAACGAATATTAATAAATAGGCAAATAAATACTCGCAACTGGTAAAAATCTCGGCTAACTTATCCTATATGTAGCCATTATTCATTGGTTCAAGTGCCGAATAGTAAATTCAGACTTTTAAAATAAATAAATAAATCCTGTATAATTAATCTGAAATGTCCTTTACCGCCAGAATACTTTATGAGGAGGATGGTGAAATACCCCCTTATACCAATCATAAGAAGGGTAGTTTGCGGGGGGGGGGGGGTTGAAAGGGATTGAGGATTTAAATGTAAGTACCGAAAAAGATTCTCAACTGCTCCCAAAGGGGTTTGTTGAGGGGGGTGAGAGTAGGTGGGTGTGGGGATTGTTTGTGAGGGTGGCTGGGAGGTTAAATATTAATCACACCTCACCTTACTTTCTCATTTGAGGTGCAACACCTCAACAACTCATTCCAATTTTCAGCATGGAATCATACCTCAACTCATTTCAGTAACCAACATGGAACATCGAGTTAGTTTCAACAGAAAAAAGAAGGACTCTGAGCTTCATGGAAAACGATTTTTTTGTTCATGGCCCTTCAACAAAATAGCCAAAGCAACATCATTGCATTTATGATGCCCCTTTAAAATAATCATAACTAGCTGACCCGACGAACTTCGTAACGCCTCAGAATCAATAACTCTTGTGTTAACTTATTAGCTGAATTAAATTAACTTTTTTATTACGTTAAAAATTACACAATGAAGCAATTATCGATGCGCAACTGTCTTGTTTTGTTTTTGTGAGTATCAGAAATGGCGTTATGTACGGATTTATATATTTTTCCTTTGGAGTGGTGCAGACATACGTTCACCTTTTGTCTCATTTTCGACTGTTGACATTTAGAAAAAGTGGCAGATTTATATGTTTAAGAACAAAAGCAAAACAATCAGCGCATTGACATTTGACGTTTTTGAATTTTTGGAATTCACTCACTATTCAATATTATATTTATTACAATATTGCTGCAGCTCTTGCAAAAGATGAGAATTCGTTCCATACAAAATGTATGAGGAAAAGAATTTTCTTCGTAATTTTTTTTTTGTAAATATTTTAACAGCTATTCTGCTATTCGGGGCGGAGACAAATCCAACAAATCAAATATCATAAAAATCGGTCCAGCCGTTCTTGAGTTATAAACTCGACTTTGTTTTAATATATTAAGATAACCAAAAAAAAGGACGAATTTCTTGTACGGGGTTGGCTACCATAAGAATTAATTAATAATAATTGGAAGACTAACCTGCGAACTTTCCGAAACCACCAACATCCAAATCCAAGGCATTACCAACGAGAGGAAGGGCGAAAGGTCCTGGGAGCTGGTAACTCAGTAAATACAGTTTCCTACGGCTCCAAAGCCATCTCCCAAACCACCTCAAAAATACAACCAGGAAAGTCCCGTACAACAACGTAGAAAAAACATCTCGGAGAGCTAAATATATCATCATAAAACCAATAACGAAAATCTTTCAAAAACAAACTTTGTGATTCAAAGCGTAAAATTATGCTAAGAAAGTAACACGAGAATTCAACATTTATATACTTTCTTACCTAAAAACTTGTTTTTAAAATAAGTGTTGATTAAAAAACGACATGAGAATTTTTTGTCATGATCGCAAATATTTAAATCAAATTTTATGTAAATTATTATATATTTTTATATTTATTCGGGTTTAAGTTTTAGAGCAGAACCGCAAGGAATTTATTACATACTGATTAATTTAATGTTGTAAATGCAGTGCAATAAATCGTGCGTGCGAACCAAAGCGCAAGCCACCACGAATCATAGGAACTAAGGAACCGCAAATTTTGCGAAACGGGTTTATATCACTGCATTTAAAATAAATTAACTAATCAGTTTTATGATTAATTCCTTGCGGTGGATTACCCGACAGTTGATCCGCCGACAATTGGTCCCCCGAAACGATATTTACTATAAATTTATAATTTTTTGTGCATTATTTACCAATTTCAATCGACTTTAAAAATATCCTTAAGATGAATATATACGTGAAATCCTATTTTGATTAATCTTTACGACTTAACTATGAAGTAATACAAGAAACAATTTTTTTTAAATATTCCTTTATGGCTAAGACTATTTTTGAGGTTTTCCATGTTCTAACTTTTTTTCGTTCTTATAAAATTATTATGCACAAAAAAAATAAAAACCACTTTTTCGCTTACTAGCCTCGTGCAAAAAGGCGCTCGATTTAAAAATTTTACAGGCATGAGATTCGAAATATTTCTAGCGTTTATATTCCTCTTAATAGTAAGTTAGTATGAATATAAACTGAATTTATTTAAAGTATCGATTTTTTTCTTATGCTTTTTTGCTTATGCGCTTGACAAGTAGATTTTTCCTTGATGCGTTTGAATGGAAATATGTTTTTCGGCGGTACATCCTCTATACAAATAATCCCTTCGGGTCACTTAGTTATATTTTGTGTAATTAGGTACACCGTACTTTCTCTAAACCGACTGCATATTATATTTCTGTATGCTCCCTCCCCCTACTTTAAGAAGTTGACGTAATTTTACAAGTTTTTTTATTCAGGGGCTCCAAACGCCTCCATGTTCCCTTGATCAAATCCTAAACAAGGTTTAAAGGCACCAAGACACTGTAAAAAAATGACATTTTTTAATTTCATTTTCTGAAAGATACATTTGTTAATAATGCTCTCACCAAATGTTATAAGAAAATTCGTAAAAATTGACGGAATTACAGCATTTTATACGAAACCGTTTAAACAGTTTGTATGTAAAATTATCCTTTATCGAAACTTTTAACGCGTTTTCTCGAGACTACGTTTTTCAATCCGGTTGACAACGTATTAGAAAAACTAAACTTCTGATTTGCATGCATAAATGTCTTAAACTGTTCAAAAATCCAGTCACTATGAGGGGACAAAGGGATTTTTTTTATAAAGGGCCCCAATCTATTTTTTTAAATGAAAATTTTTCCTAAAAAAATCGAAAATACATTCATTGGTCCGCCATTTTTCTTTTTTGTAGATATCAAAATTCCCCTACGTGGTGCCATAGATTTTCGAACAGTTTAAAACTTGGTGCATGCAAATCGGATGTAGGTATAGTATTTAATGTGTTGTCAACCAGGTTGAAGAACCTCAAATGCATCTTTCGGAAAAAAAGTTTAAAAAAGAGTTTTTTTTACAGTGTCTTGGTGCCTTAACCTTTCAAAGGCCAGGAACGCGCCCGCGCGCGAGACTGGAATTTCAAAAAAGAATATTAATTCAAATAATTTGGATGCGATTTTAAATTTTTTGTATAAAGAAACTGTACCAAGGAAAAAGTCGGAATAGCTTCCTCCATTCTTGTTCTTAAGGTAATTTCCAAAAAAATTTCCAAAAAACCCTGGCCCTTGACAGGTTAAAGCCTTGTTTAGGATTTGGTTAAGGGAAAGTGAAGGCGTTTGGGACCAGAGGCCCGGGGCGGGCCGCCCTCAACCTTGACTAAAACCACGGTTTAGCCAAAACTCTCTATTTCTGAAAATACAAAAATTATAGAACATACGAGTACATAATACCGTCTAAGTTACATTCCAAATATGCCAAAGCATTTTGATCACATTGATCTTAAACATTTAATTTCGCCTCTGTTTAACATGTGCATTTTGTACCTATGTTCCAAGTATATTAATTTATCATTACTCATTACAATATTTTTTCCTCGAGTAATGTCATTATTGTCATTAATAACTTAAATCAATCTTGTATTTTGTACCTACCTATGTTCTAAGTATTAATTTGTCATTACTCATTACGATATTTTTTTCCTCGGGCAATGTCATTAACATATTTTGACGGCCGGCGTAGTACAGCGGTAAGGCACTTGACTAGCATTCCGAAGGTCGCGGGATCGAATCCCGGCGTGGAAAATAAATTTTATTTGATTCAATTTGTGTATTTCACAATTTATTCATTAAAAATAATATATAGTATATTTGCGGCACGTTCCAAAGTGGAAGATACTCTCAGTAAGGTGTAAGACCACCATTCAGAATTGAAACGTTGATTGAAATGACGTTAGCCGTGTTTGGTGACCAGATCAGAATAGCCAGGTACTTCCCCACCCTCCTCTTCCCTATCTCCTTCCCTCCCCATACCTTTAGCCTCACAACATACCCCAATTGGGGATGCCATAGTCTCACTGGCTCCAGACGGGAGCAGTTGGGACTCTTGTGCGGTATTCATGTAAAAAAAAAAAAATCCTAAGCAAACTGCCGCTCATTTGTACCAAGCGTGACATTTTGAAGACCCGCCCCCTCCCCCCCGAAGAGGTCACGTAGTATGGGTACATTCCCTTAAATAAAGAAATTGTTTCTCCCTACGTGGCCTTTCCCATTCATCTCCGTTCCCGTTCCCATTCCGCCTCCCTCCTTCCCTCCCTGCTGCTAAACAACATGAAATTCACTCATTTTTCAAACATCTCACACGCCACCTTTTGTAATTTTTTTTATAGAAATTTCACAACGCCAGATCTCACCAGTATATACTGAAACCTTATCGGGCGTGTGCACAACAACTCTCCAATCAAACGAATAGCATAGGAAATCATTTCATAATGCAAGCGCACATCAAATCCCCAAAGTTTCATCGCAATATGATGAAAACTATAGGAAAAAAATTCATTATGCCAGAGCTCACTATTATATTTATATAGAAACCATCCCTGGCGTGCGCACATCAAATACCCAAAGTTTCATCACAAACGGACGAATGGTTTAGGAACGCAAAAGGGACAAACAAGCAAGCAAGCAAACATACATTCATTTTTACATAATAAATATCTAGGATTATTATGCAATATTAAAATTATTTTTTTATCGATTGCACAATACACATGAATTGCAACCTTTGTATTAAAGCCTGAGTTGGCATTTCTTTCTAGTACCTACCTATCTACCTAGGTTCCTTGGCAGATAGCTTTGATACAAATTAGTCCAGCGGAGAATTGGCAATAAATTGCTTTTTCAATTTGTCGACCTCCGTGACCAAGCCGTTGTTTATTGGTTAGACTCAACTGGAAAATTGTCATTTTTAAATCCACTTCTAGACGTAACGAAACTTTTCTACAAAAGAAAGTATAAATTGTTTTCGAAGTGTTGTTATTTTATCGGGTAAAGGTGTGTTTGAAATTTTTTTAAAGTTTGAATTTTTTATTATAAAAAAAGTTATACCGTTGGTCAGGACTTAGGCACCCAAGGGATTTTAAAGTGATGATTTTTTCAGCGATGCCTGAGCTTATTTGGAGTAAAAAAATGTGTATGAACTTCTGGTCTTCGATGACTTTTTTGATGATAATTTAAAAAAAAAAATTTCTTCAAATTCAAACAAAAAAAAATCTTCTGTTTGCTGTCATTGGTGACTCAGCCGAGTAACCGACCAACCCCTCACCCCGCCTCCAACTGTCCAACACCTATCATTTTTTAATGTTTTTGTGAAAAAAATATATACCTATAATAATAATATTTAAAAAAAACATCAAAAATATCACCGGAGATCAAAATTTCATTTACATTTTTTACTCCAAATAATGTTAGGAATCGATTCCTTCCCTTCCCTAGAGCCCCACTCCACTTATCCATCAACCCCCCTCTCCCTCCCCTCCTTTAAAAAAACTTTAGGTATGTGCCTACTTTATAAAAAACAAATAAAAACTTTTCTGTTTTTTTATTTATTTTTTATTTTAACTTTATGAGTAAAACCTCAAATTGTAATATTTAAATAAATGAAGACAATATAAGCGAAACTCAATCGAAAATCTGGAAACAGAAAAATCAGAAAAACATATTGACACCTCTGGGACGTCCTGCGAGTCCCAGAGGTGTCAATATGTTTTTCTGATTTTTCTGTTTCCAGATTTTCGATTGAGTTTCGCTTATATTGTCTTCATTTATTTAAAAAATTTCTGATTCATACAATGGGTTTTATTAAGTTTTGAAAAAAGGAAGTTATGTTGCCGCACCCTGTATTATGGTGAGCTCTGGTATTTTGAAAAAATTTCCTATACCATTCATTCGATTTCTGTGAAATGTTGGTTATTTGTTTTGCGCACGCCCGCGAAGGTTTCTACATATAATGGTGAGCTCTGGCATTATGAAATTATTTCCTATACCATTTACCCGATTGCCATGACACTTTGTTGATTTGTTTTGTGAATACCTGCGAAGGTTTCTACGTATAATGGTGAGCTCTGGTATTTTGAAATTATTTCCTATACCATTCATCATTTCCATGAATTGTTGGTTATTTTTTTTGCACACCCCCGCGAAGGTTTCCTTATGTAATGATGAGCTCTGGCGTTATGAAATTATTTCCTAAACCATTTATCCGATTACCATCCGGGTTCATGGGGTAAGGTTTGTCTAGGTTTGGCGGCTAATGCGTTTGCCCGCCTAATGCATTGCGGGCCGGATCGGGAGAGACTGGTCATGGGGTTCCTTTTGACCTCTCCACCCGGTCTCGCTTGACCCATCGTCTTGTACCGCAGTGGGAGGGATTAATTAATACATCACATTGATCCCCAAATTGCTACCCACCCCTCATACATTTTGCCTTCTCAGAACTTCCTCTCTATTTATTTATACGGAATACTTATTATCCCCCTAGTAACAACTTTTTTTTGATATCACCAAACACCAAATCCCAACTTTGATTCGATTCGAAAATGAAAATCAAATGAAACAAAATTGGACTACAAAACCACTCCGAATTTAATGTATATTCACCAGTTTTTAGCTTGTAATTCGAGTTTCCGGACACTGTGTATAACGTTAACATGATAATTTTAAAACTTATACCAAAGTTCATGAAACCGTTTGTGATAGATCGTCAAAATAAATTACATATAAATATGTGGAAAACCTACATAAATACTTATTATACGTGTGACAAATTTTAGAACAAATTGTATAACACAAAACTTACCACTACGCAGAGAATATTCAATATTTTTGTCAGAACGCACTGTATCGAAACCCAGATGTGAGCGATAGTAGGGTATGAATGGGATCTATCTAGTTCTAAAAAAGTCCATTCGCGAGCGCTGACGGTTTGCTCGTAAAATGCTCTTTAAAAGTATTTTTTAAAAATGTCATAAAAATTATCTTCTGAAAATGTTTTGGGGATATTCTCTGACCTAATTATTTTCAGTGGGGTGCAGTCCATAATTTTTGAAAAAGAATTTATGAAAAAAAAAAATTTCAATAAATTTTGACATAGCAGGTTCAGGTAAAACATTAATTAATTCACAAGGTGCGGTCCCTCCATACATACTGTGGATGCTGCGCTTCCCTTCCTTTCTAGGTGTATAATAAATATTATAATAATTGTAATTTATTTATTCCAAATAATAAAAAAAAGGATTGGGCCATAGACATCAGAATGAATAGACCAGAAGATACAGATGAGGGGTAAAACCAAACTATGAGGGGCGAAGAGAGGAAAGATACTGTGATTCGTTAAAAAATCAATCTGACAGTATATAGGCATCTCGCATTATAATATCATCATTTAGTTCTTTAACCCTTAGAAGACGGGTAGTATTTTGAAAATATCTGAAAACCAAACATAATATTGAAAATTATATTTGAAATAATTGACAAGTTTCTTCAATATCACCTTTTTTGTTTTCGAAATTTCATGGACAGGAACAAAATGCATTAAAAACCTCTAAAACCTAGCTCTACACCCACATATTGCAGTTCATTTGTAGATGTAGTCATGATTTCACTGCACTGCTATTGTAGTGTGTCGTATCCTAGGGGTTAAAGCAAAATCTGCTTTGAATGAATAGACCTTTTTACATGGGAGCGCGAATTGCTTGCCATGTTAATAACATATTTGCTAAGGCCAAATGCTTGCCCCGAAAACATTCGCCCCAATTCACATAGCAATATTTTGTTGCCGTGTTTAGTTAAGACACTTTTAAAAATGTTTTATAATTTACTTACCCCTGTAACCAGCGACGAGGACACTGGAGAACCGCCCACATTCGCTATGTCCATATAATATGTACCTATAATGTATAGCGCAAGCTGCCGTTTTTGGCGTGTTATTTCGTAAAACGTAGGGACGTTAGTTCCGCGCTGGTTACTACAAGAATGATGACGTCACATATTTTAGATTCAAGCGTGGCTCTCTCCCCTCCCCATGGAGCGCGCTGGCGCCAAGGCGGAGCTATAGCCGGTTCCATGGGGAGGGTGAAATAATAAGTTTTTATCACTTAGGGCAGGTCCAGATATATTCATATGTCCGTGGATTGGGCATATTTTTTTCTAGCCGTAAACAGCAATAGATAAAAAGTCAAGATTCTCAGCTACGAATCCCGAGTTAGTACGGCTAGCAAAAAGAATATATATTTTGAGATTTTTATAGCCAAAAGTATTATCATGATGTGTAGTATTGACAAATCCAAAGTAATGAACGATTTCTTTGGTACCTCGGCAATATTGTACTGAAATACCGACCAAATAAGAATATTGATGTTTGCAATACAGTATCACTACACATAACACAACCACAATCGACACACCTGCCCTGAAGATGGACTCTGCAATACTGCCCGAAACGTTGGCTTAAGAAGAAGGAAGCTCGACACGGCGTAATAACCCAAAATTAATCATGATTGTACAGGATGTAACAACACATACCCGAAGCATTTTAAACAGCGAGTCCTAAGCATATTTGGATTAAAAAAGATACCTAGATGTCATTTTGCTGTTTGATGATATTTTTTTTTATTAAACAAAATAAATATTTTTCAATTACACGGCGCCACTGATCAAACTCGGGGTACTTGACTATAACATATTACTTCCTGTATATATGTTATAGTCAATCCTCGAAGTTCCGGCGCTCCTAGGTTTGACTAGTTAATTCCTTAGGTCTGAATTGAAGTCTTTGGCCCGAAGGCTTTGGTCAAACCTGGGAAAAACCAGTTATTCTGCGAAGAGACTGCGTATCGACCTTTGATTATGACATATATATATACAGTACAATCTCACTAATCCGGCACTTCAATAGACCGATCCGTCCAATAATCTGACACCCTCCGCCCGCACCTCCCTCGCCCCTCTACACCTATCTATGCGCTCCATCGCCGCGTCGTCATCTAACAGTCTAACCTCAAAACTTATCTCATGTGCTTGTGCATACGTAAATATGTATGCACGTGCACATGTTTTTAAGTGTGAATAGTGTGTATATTCTCTTTATGAAATGCTTTGTTTTATTTATTATGATTTTTTCTCTATAATGCAGTATTCCGAACATTCCAATAATCCGGCACTCTCTGGTTTATAATAGTGCCGGATTAGTGAAATTGTTTTGTACATTCATTTTTTGTATTATGTCATTTACAATTAATATAAAATAACTAGTTGGTACCTGGCATGCATTGTTATGCCATTCAAAGAAATAAATTGTTTCTCCCTGCATGTCTCTTCTTGTGCATCCCCTTTCTCCTCCCGCGTCCCCTTCCCCTCTTGCGTTCCCCTTCCCCCCTCCCTCGTAACCCTTCCCGCCAACCTAACCTCCTTCGTTACCCTCCCCCTCTCCTGCCTTCCATCTCTCCCGCTAAAATATATGAAATTCACTATATTCAAACCACTATATATTCAAACCACTGGAGCGCCACCTGTAGTAATTTTTTATACAAAATTTAATAACACCGTAGCTTACCTTTATATACAGAAAAACTCTTCTGCTAAAATGCAATGTTCTGTAAAAATTTTTAGTCAATCCATCAATTACTTTCCAAGATTTGCAGACCCAAACATATTTTTATCAGACCTAAATTTTTTATATACTTAGCAGTTCAGAAAGTACCATAACGGGCGGTGATTTTCAGTTTTTTGAGGGATGGCAACACTGAGTGGTAGAAGAGAATCTCCTGACCAGAGCGAGCATCGCAGGAATATTGTAGTAAACTCACATTGCAGTGTCCAATTGTGAGAAAGATGTTGGCAAAAAATCCCGCCAAGTGCGGTGATCCGCTTCTTACTCACGGAAGGAATAATACCAACAAGAATAAAAGGTGAGGATTTCTGAGCTCCATTGTGACTGAAGATGATAGTGGTTGACTCATTACATGCCTGGGAAAAAAAATAGTCGTTAAAGTTGTGTCATACCAATTCCCCATCTGCCAAAAAATTGAAAACCACAATTTCAGGCAAAAAAATCATGGCCTCAGTGTTTTGGGACCGAAAAAGCATCATTTTGGTCGAATTTCTGCCTCAGGTTGAGACCATCAATGCACAACAATATTGTGATACCCTAAAAAACTCAAAACGAACATTCAAAACTAAAGGAGGGGAATGCTGACCAGAGAAGTGTGCTTGTTTCACGAAAACGTCTGTTCTCACACAGCCATAAGGCGGAAACACACTTGTGTGTCGTGGCGCGCAAGAAGCACATCGGTTTCATACATTTATAATGGTTAGAGACATGTTTGTAGGTTGTGGCGTGTCGACAAGCGACGACGATGATTGGTTAATTTGTAGTCACGACACACCACACCCCACAAGTGTGTTTCCACCTTTAGCCTAGGATACGCTCTTGGACTCATTTGGTTGGGATGTTTTGAACCACCCCCCATATTCCCCTGACTTGGAGTCTTCAGATTATCATCTTTTCACCTTCTTGAAGGCATATATGAATGAAAATAAATTTTCAAACGACGAGCAGGTGCAGAAAGTGGTTCTGAAGTGGGGGAAGGAGCTGGCGGGAGAATTCTTCGAGGGGGACATAAAGAAACTTGTGCCACGGCTCACCACATGCATTGAACGGGATGGCGATTATTTGGAAAAATAGTCAACAAGTGTATCAACAATATCCTGTAATTTTCTTTCAAATACACTTTAAAAAAAAAAAAAAAATTCTGTACACTTACTTTCTGAACATGCCTTGTATATAGGTATGTCCCAAAGTGGTAGATACCCACTCTGGGTATCTGATAAAAGACAGAATTGAAACGTCGCTTGAGATGGCTTTAGGCGTGTTTGGCGACCAGATTCGAATAGCCAGGTTACTGACCTTCAACTTCATCATCTTGTACCCCTTCCCACTACCTTCAGCCTTACCATATAATATTGGGGATGCCATAGTTCCACTGGCTCCGAAAAGTTGGAACTCTTGCGAGGTATTCACATAAAAATAAATAAAATAAAAACTCGGAGGCAGGTTTATTTATTCAATCAAAAAATAATTTGCGTAATAAACAATAAAGGGTAAATTTTCAATCGCACTGTCCACGCTTATTACGAATAATTTTTAGAAAAAAACTTTTAGATTCGCCTTTAAATTTCAATTGCGTAAAATCAAAATTCCGATACGTTGTCAATCCGCTGCCATTCTGTCACTGTGTTATGTTGGTATCCCTGATACATTACGAAGAGCTAGATACAATCGTAGCCGACTTCATGGGATACATGAAATGGCGCGAAATTATGAAAACACAACAGAATTAATAAAATAATGTAAACCTCTAATCAGAATCACTTCAGAGTCTAGCTGAGGCACTGGAATCATGTTGGTATTCATCGTCATTATAATTGAAGAATAGAAATAAATAGAAAAAACAAAAAATATAACAAAAAAAAAACAAAATACAGGTTTCACCAGCCATTTTGAAAAACGAGTGGAGTCGGTCTTTGGTTTTGGGCAATGATCTCTTCCACAGAAATGCGCAGAGATATCCCTCATAATGGCCTTACTCCTCCCGAATCTGGGAACATTTCCCCTCACATCTCTCAAAAAGATCTACAAAAGTTATGCTGTGGTTCATACTCAAATGGATGAAGCCTTCATTTCCAAGGCAGTCAGTCATACGCCTTCCAACAATCGCCTATAATTGTAGTGCCTGGCAGTATGTACTCTTTGATGATCTTAAGTAATGTTTCCTTCGAACGATTCTCGACTCATCAGACAAACATCTTCTTGGATCCTCTCTCGAATCCGCTGAAAATCCACTTCCTGTCAACAATTCTTCCTCGGTTGTTTTTTCATTTCCCAATTTTTGCCTCGTCTATAATCTCAACGGTTACACCAACACCTCCAATTTGTTGTTTCATCTTGTGGCACCAGACCACGCCCACCTCCCGGCAATAAGACGACCAATTTACGACTGTCTCACTGCTTAGGTCAATCTCTTCCATTAAGAAAGCGGTCCTGGGTGGACGCATCATCATCCAAAATGTAACGAAGGTACAAATTTTTGCAATTGACAGGCTTGACTGGTTGAAAAACGTGCCTTTTCGTACTGAAACGGAGAAATTGCACCTCGTCTTGATTTTTTTGTGGCCCGAACTCACTACCGATGTTTTACGGCACCTAAACATCGGATTCAAAAAATTAACGTACTTTTCACAATTTTTTTCCTTGAGAATAACTGTGTGGCTCCTCAACCACTTTCTCGTTTCTAATTACATTCAAAAATCCCAAACCCCAACGGAACAAGACTGGCACGCTTCCATGGCACCAAAAACGCTTGCATGTTTTTTTTTTTACATAAAAAAATTTTCAATGTAAAAAAAATTTTTCAATGTAAAAAAACTCGCCTAAAAGCCTTTATCCGTTTTATTATATTTCCAGAATTTCGTGAAAGTGGTGCTTACATAATACGCATAAATTACATGGTAATAACGAAAAACAAACTATATAACCATCATGCCATTACCAAAAATCGCAAGTGCGCCCCACTAACTTCTAGCTAGTCCTTATTTTATGGTAATTATAAATATATACAAATAAAGGATTGTAAACATTATATAATTCTGTTGTTTTCATAATTTCGTGCCATTTTATGTATCCCATGAAGTCGGCAACGATTGTATCTAGCTCTTCATAATGTATCAGGGATACCAACATAACACAGTTACAGAATGGCCGTGGATTGACGCCGTATCGGTTTACAAAGTGAATTTTGATTTTACGCAATTGAAATTTAAAATGTATCATTTTCCGCCGCCCTGAATGCAAAAAGTTTCCTTTTATAGTAATTAAGGCGAATTTAAAGGGTTTTTTCTAAAAATTATTCGTAATAAGCGTGGACAGTGCGATTGAAAGTTTACCCAATAAAGTTTAAAAAAGTGTAATAAATCACATTAGGTTTTTAACACAAAGATAAACATATTTACAGATTGATAAATAGTAATACATCATTATTTACAGTTCAATACAAAAGTATGAAAATTAGGAAATAATTCAGTTTAAATTAGCACAGCTAAGATTTGTTCCCTTTCGCCTATTCTGTAAATGAACCTGAAACAAACAATAAAAGGATTAGCTTTACAGTAAAACATTATTTTTATTCATGACAATGTAAATTGTAAATTTCTGTTGAATGTGGGATGGTATTTCGAAAACCGCGTGAAAATTACCTTGATGAGTTCTGGTCAAATATCGGTATAAAAACAAAACAATTTGTTTTTTTGCGATTATTTTCTGTTTACCAGATAAATATATCTTATTATTCATGTAAGCGTATATCATGACATTATCGTAAGAAGTTTTTCCAGAATAGCTAACTAACTAAAAAAAAAATTTAAAATCTCCCATTTTAGAAAAAATTGTCAAAAAATATATTCATACAAATATAAACAGATTTTATTATTTCTACACAAACCTGAATACATATCCAACATGAAAAAATACAATTCAAAGGAGTTTTCAAAGAAATAATGACCTTTATACTTATTTGAAAACATTGACAGCTGCCAAAAACCACCCGCAAATTTCATGGAAAACTTTTAAAATCATTCAGAGTAGAACAGAACATAGGTCCCAGATTGATATTGGCGTAAGTGATTCTGACCTTGTTCTTCATACAGTTTCTTTATACATATGGGTTAAAATCGCATTTAAAAAAATAAAATAAAAAATTGTGCCCGCCGGTGGGCAACCATTTCTATGACCAAAATATTTATCAGAGCCATCTGTGTTGTCTGTACAGTCGAAGCCGGATATAACGACCATCAAGGGGCCGGCGATACTTTGTCGTACTAACCGGACGATGCACAAAAAAGCCAGATAATTTAAGCTTGTTTTTACACGAGACATGCCGAACTACTTCGGGTTACAATATTTGGTTCGCATGCTTCTAAACGGTGTAATATAGCAGTCTTTTCTTCAATTGAAAAATACTTTCGCTACACGGAACTCATTGTGTCGAGCTTGTAACCTAGTCACAACAGATGATAAACACTGACTGTGATTTACGCAGGCTAATACTGCTAATAAGGATAAGTGTTAGTGCGCGGTGAGTAGAAGGGCGTGGGGTGAAGAGGCACCGGACTAATTATTATTAAAATAGGTCAAAATAGGTCGCTTTAAGCAGTTGGTCACTTAAAACGGAGTCGTACTAAATGGATATGTTTTTCTAGTACCTAACTATGAAACCTAACTTGAATTTACATTGTCATCGCTAAAAACGGTAAGTCGTTATATCCGAATTCTACTGTATTTCTGAAGATTCATGTATGACGAAGTTCTAACATCAAGTTTTAAAAGCTTCCATTTATTTTATACGGTTCTAACATGACTTTGATCCTTTTGCAATTGGTTTATGTCTGACAGTCAATCGTTTCTATGAGGTGCTGGGTTCGTCACTGTAGTTGGATAGGTTTAAAACTTCGCCTTACCATGTTCTGAGGGGTTAAAGTTTGCAAAGACGAATTTTCATGTATTAAAAATTTTCTGATTTTAAGGTTCAATCTTGTGTAAAGTATTTTAATTTAACACATTTTAAAGGAAAATATTTAATTAGAGTGTGGCCCTATCTTTGAATGGCATTAGCTAAATTAATTATAACCTTATGCAATGAATTATTACGCCCTAGCTGATTGCATATGGTTCGATTCCATGACAGTTGATTCCCCGACAGTTGGTCCACCCGCATACTTATAAACAATATGCAGTTAGTTTAGGGAAAATACGGTACACATACATACATAAAATATACCTAAGGTTCCTGAAGGGGTGTGCAGGGAGGATGTATCGCCGAATAACAAAAGCATAAAACATTGGTGTAAAAAACATAAAAGTGCCTTGGTATCTTCATCGATCTCCGCAAGGCATTTGATAGCATATCACATTCCAAACTTAACGAAAAACTAATGCAAATTGGATTGAACGGAATAGTGCTATTATGGTTCCAAAGTTATCTGAAAGAGAGACTTCAATATGTCAAAATAAATAATACACTAAGTGAACCCAAAACCTCATCTTTTGGTATACCACAAGGAACTGTCATCGGTCCAATCCTTTTTATAATATATGTAAACCAAATGTTCACTCTTCCTATAGATGGAGATATTATATCATATGCAGACGACACTGTGGTTATCACTAGAGGGAAATCATGGGAAGAAGCTATGAGTAAAGCAAATATCAATATAAAAATACTCAAAACATGGTTTGACCTAAATTGTCTCTCACTAAAAACTGAGAAAACATATTTTATCCCATTCTCTTTGAAAGAAAAAAATGTCGAAAACAGTATTACAATTAAAATCCATTCATCACAATGTGAAAACAAAAAGGAATGCGACAGTGCAATTTGTTTACAAATAACATGCAAAAATAGTATAAAGTATCTGGGTGTAGATAAGACACTTAAATGGAAAGAACAAGTCCAAAATACAGTAACCAGAATAAGAAAACTTATATACATATCTATTAGACTGAGAAACATCCTATCATCCAGTATGATTAAAACTATCTATTTCTCTCTTGCCCAATCTATTCTACAATATGGTATAATCGGATGGGGTGGGACCTTCAAAACTAACCTCTTACCCGTAGAAAGGGTACAGAGGTTGATTTTAAGTCATCTTACGAAAACCATCTGTATTTCCAACAACACAGCTATTTGACTCTTTTAGGGTTCTGTCTAAATAAAATTTTCAAAAAGAACTCATTATTACAAACTCATAAAGATCATTTCAATCCATCAACAACAACATTCACAAACATAAACAACCGACCACGATCACGTGGCAATTTAGAAATTCCAAAATTTAAAACGAGTGCTTCCAACACCATTACGCTTATCAAGGTATAAAATTTTTCAATACTCTCCCATATAAAATCAAGTCTGAAAAAAATTATAAAGTTTTTAAATCCCAAATAAAACAACTAATAGACCAACCCGACACTAATTATAAGTTTTAATTTCATCATCACAACAATAACAAAAAAAAAATCTAGAACATATCCTCTAAAAATATTTCATCAGCATATCAAATTGAAAGCAAAGTACATACGCGTTACTTGTAGGCACCAAATTGTTACAACTTTATTATATGTACCACGGACATATGAATATATCTGGACCTGCCCTAAGTGATAAAAACGTATTATTTCCCCCTCCCCATGGAGCCGGCTAGAGCTCCTCCTTGGAGCCAGCTGGGCTTACGAAAGCCTCGCTTGAATCAAAAAAATGTGACGTCATCATTCTTGTCCTGACCAGCGTAGAGCTAACATCCATACATTTTACCAAATAACACAGCAATATATGAGAGCTTGTTCTATACACCTACCTAGAACATAGCGAATGTGGGCGTTTCTCCAGTGAGCTCGTCACTGGTTACAGGGGTAAGTAAATTATGAAACATTTGTAAAAGTGTCTTAACTAAATACGGCAACAAAATATTGCTATGTGAACAGGGGCGAGGATTTGGCCTTCGCAAATATGTTATTAACGTGGCAAGCAATTCGCGCTCCCATGTAAAAAGGTCTATTCATTCAAAGCAGATTTTGGTTTTAAGAACTAAATGGCGATATTATGATGCAAGATGCCTATATACTGTCAGATTGATTTTTTAACGAATCACAGTCATCTTTCCCCTCTTCCCCTCCCATAGTTTGGTTTTACCCCTCATCTGTATCTTCTGGTCTATTGAATTTGGATGTCTATGATATGTACCTACTTTTCCAATACTGTCAGCCCATCCATTTCAAATATCAATGTTTCTAAACCAACACTATGTACCCACTACCTACTTACAATCTACCTATTGAGTAAATACAATAATATTATTTTTATTTATGATATATCTATTCTTGTATTATCTTATATTATATTGTATCCTATTCCAATTTAACTGTTATTTACTTCAAGTTCATTATGTCGACTTGTCTTCATGTATATATATTTTTTTAATATAAGTACTTGTAATAACATACTCTCTGTACCTACTCGCATTTTACAAAGGCACTCTCCAAAATTCAAGCATGAGAAATGTTTTTCTCTTTTGAATTGGGTAGTTTCGTTAAAAAGAAATTTATATATTGAAATTAGTTTTAAGAACCATATGTTTAACTCTAAATCTGTATATGTATGTATTTTTTTAAATAAACAAAATAAAAATTTTCATTCAAATGCATCAAGGATAAAACTTTTAGTCTACATAATGCACCAGTGTAAAGTACAAAAAATCAACAGTGTAAATAAATTTGTTTGATATCCAAACCGATTTATTATTAAAGGTATTGTTGAAGTCGAATTTAGGCGGCATTTTATGGCGCACCCTATATATGGAGCCTAATATAAACACAAAAATTCTGTAAACCACGGACATATGAATATATCTGGACCTGCCCTAAGTGATAAAAACGTATTATTTCCCCCTCCACATGGCGCCGGCTGTAGCTCCTCCTTGGAACCGGCTCGCTCCATGGGGAGGGGATATAGCCTCGCTTGAATCTAAAATGTGTGACGTCATCATTCTTGCCGTGAACAGCGAGAAGCTGACATCCATACATTTAACGAAATAACGGCAGCTTGTGCTATACAATATATCTACATATCAATATGCACATAGCGAATGTGGGCGGTACTCCAATGTGCTCGTCGCTGGTTACAGGGGTAAGTAAATTATGAAACATTTGTAAAAGTGTTTTAACTAAACACGGCAAGAAAATATTGATATGTGTATTGGCGCGAGTCTTTTTGGGGCGAGCATTTGGCCTTAGCAAATAAGTTTTGAACGTGGCAAGCAATTCGCGCTCCCATGTAAAAAGGTCTATTCATTCAAAGCAGATTTTGCTTTTAAGAACTAAATGGTGATATTGTAATGCGAGATGCCTATATACTGTCAGATTGATTGTTCAACGAATGACAGTCATCTTTCCCCTCTTGCTCTCCATAGTTTGGTTTTACCCCTCATCTGTAACTGCTTGTCTATCCATTTGGATGTCTATGCTGTAAACACATTTTTTCAGTATACAATCAGCCTAATCAGTTGTCATGGTATGATAGGTTACAACCATATCTAACAAGTTTTAACCAGATATTTGGAAAATACAGACATATGTATTTAGATCATTGCCACTCCCATCTCAAGATAACCAGATAAAACCTCCAATATGACGAAATTGATATTTTCCAGGCGTTTTGATTTTTTTTCAACATGACAAAAGTTTTCCATTTTTGTCATTTTATTGGGAGAAGCACAATGCTAATGCTGGAGGTGTCAATACCTGAAATATTTTAATTTAATGATAATCATCATCATCATCACTATTGGCTCTACAACCCCTGGTGGGTCTTGGCCTCCTCAAGAGTCTTCCTCCACTCATCTCGGTTTTGTGCCAGCTCTCTCCAGTTTGGAAGCTCCAAGATAAATATGTTTTGAGGACGTTGTTGCTCCATCTTAGTCTTGGCCTTCCCAGGCTCCTTCGCCCTATTGGTCTTGGGTTCAGCAGGGACCTTGGTGCTTGATGCTCGGTCATTCTCTCCACATGACCCAGCCACCGAAGTCTTCCCAATTTTATAAATTTTGCGACGTTTAGCACCTTAAACAAAGTATAGAGCTCATTGTTATAGCGTCTGCGCCAAAATCCATTTTCTAGAACCGGTCCGAAGATGCCCCTCAAAATTTTTCTTTCAAAAACGTTCAGTGCTCGCTTATTCCTCTTAGTTAGTACCCAAGTCTCAGCTGCGTATGTAAGTACTGGTTTGATAAGTGTTTTGTACACTAATATCTTCGTGTTTCTGGACAGCAGTCTGGACTTTAATTGGTTTTGTAGGCGGAAATAACAGCGATTTGCGTTCACTATGCGCTTCTGGATCTCCTCTGTGATATTATTGTCGTTTGTTATCAGGGAGCCTAGGTATGTGAATCTTGGTACCGTTTCGAAATTTTGGTTTCCACATGAGAGAGTTGGGATTTGTTGGGTGTATCCTACAGCCATGTATTTGGTCTTTTGCTGGTTTACTACGAGACCCATATTTTTGGCAGAGCTTTCAAGATTTATAAAGGCATTACGTAAAGCATCTGGAGTTTTCGCGATTATGTCGATATCATCAGCGTAAGCCAATAGCTGCACAGAGTTGTCAAATATCGTTGCTCTTATCTCGATGCCTGAGTCACGAATAACTTTTTCTAAGGCTATGTTGAATAAGAGGCAGGCCAATCCATCTCCTTGTCTCACCCCGTGGAGCGCTTCAAAGGGCTCGGACAGATCACTGCCAACCCTGACTCTACACGTTACTGGGGACATTGTTAATTTCACCAGATTGATCAGTTTACGCGGTATTCCGAACTCACTCATTGCATTGTACAATGCATTCCTGTTTATGCTATGGTATGCGGCCTTGGAGTCTACAAAGAGATAATGTGTTTCGACATTGTGTTCTAGCGTCTTTTCCAAAATCTGTCTTAAGGAGAAAATTTGGTCAATACATGATTTGCCTGGCCTGAAGCCACATTGGTAGTTGCCAATGATTTCTTCAGACATTGGAAGCAATCTTTTGTACAGGATGTTAGACATAATTTTATAGCCGGTGTTTAATAGCGTTATTCCCCTGTAATTGCAGCACTCGAGTTGATCGCCCTTCTTATGTAGTGGACACACAATTCCTAGTCTCCACTCTTCGGGCATCTCTTCTTCTGTCCATACTTTTTGGATAAAGGTATGCAGGTATTGGGTAAATTAATTAATGATAATACGATGCTCTTAATACAAACAGGCTTATCTCAAATTCAGAAAATTTTTAAGGTGCCGCATCCCCGCCCAAAAAGAAGAATATGGAGAGATATGTAATTACGAATGTTGGAGAGAGCACGCTAATATTTAGCGTGACAAAATTGAGGCGAAAATTGCAAAAATGTTTAATAAAACAAGACTCGTTTAAAATAGAGCAAAAATCTCGTGGGGAACATCTAAAATAGCATTTTAAAGAAACACTGTGATTTTTTTTCATATATACAGGGTGTCCGGGGGTAAAGTGCATTAACTTCGGGAGGTGATTCTACATTATGGTAGGAGTAAAAAAGATTAATAACTTTTTCTGAAATTCCAACTTTTTTTTTCCAATACAAAAAGACATACCTACTAAAAATCCTTAGTGTAAGGTAGCACTTACCCAACAAAGTTGCTGTTAGCTTGCCGGGCGCAATTGTTGCAACGTTGCTTGTTGTGATTTGGCCTGTATCCATGGAAACAGTGGCATAGAGAGGGGGGGCGGTCCGCCCCAGGTGTCACCCAACAGGGGGGTGACACTCGACCGTGGAAAAAAATTTACGAAGGATATTGTCACCAAAGTATTGTATACATGAACACGGTCTGTTATTTTCTTTCATATGTTCCCAGTGGAGTGCCCCGGATTTTGTGTCTAGGTCTTTTGCGAACATAGCCTATATTTGTAGAGAAATCTGAAATTCTCTGGTGAGCTCTGGCATAATGAAATTTGCACAGTTTTCCTGTCTGGAATTTTAAGGTCTATGCAACTATTTTTAGCATGCAAAATCATTTCCATTATGAGATGCGGTACTGTGAGAAGAGTCTGTATGAGACGATGTATGAAATGAATGAGGCAAAGAGTATGTACCAAAACCGAGTTGCTTGGCGGTTCATCCTCTCTGCCTACCCCTGCAGGGAGACGGTGTAATGGTCAGTTAGTTAAAAATAAAATTTTAATAGCCTTTTTTGCCGAATAAGAAATATTTATAATTACCTTAACAATTTGAGCATATTCATTTCTATTGAGCATTTCATATGCGACGGAGAGCAAGTGCTCAGCGGAGACATGGAGCACCTTCTCTCCAGTGCAGAAGAAGTCCATGCCCAACTCCAGGCCGGTGCCGAAGTCACACTCGTCGGTAGCAATGTCGGCATTCAGGATCACATCTTGCAGAGCGGTCATGGCCACGGTTTTCTCAGAATCGTTCGTTGCCTTCACCAGGTTGGATATCATCGTTTTTATCGTGGCTACAAATAAAAAAAGAAATTAAACAATATTGTGTGAAAATTTTAGATCATTAACAAGATCAATATGCCTGTCGTTTGTGTGATCCGTCAGCAATTATTCCCAGATGTTTTGCATGTGATCCACCCATCCAATTAAACACCGAGAATATAAATATGTAACATCAAGCATAAATATTACAAGTCAACCTCACGATGATGCCTCTATTAGAATTCACTCCTGTTTGAATTCCGATGAGTGTTGTCAGTGTCCCTACATTGAGCGCACTACACAGATGAAGTATCTTGGCCTTACCATTGATCCAAATCTCAAATGGAATCTTCACACTCAAATAATTTCAAACAAAATAAGAAAAACCACGCACTTTTTACTACGAAGAACGATACAAAACTTTCTTGACTTACAACACTTGAAAATAATTTATTTTGCAGTCTGTCAATCAATTATTGAGTATGGTATCATAGCATGGGGAGGTGGCACTGCATCTGCACTAGACACAATCATAAAGGCACAGAAAACTATTATAAAATTAATCCTTAGACTACCTCTAATTACAGACGCGAACTTAATCTTTAATATTATGAATTTGTTTAACGTCGGCAGATGTATGCTAAAACAATCCTCACTCATCTGTACACAAATATACATAAACACATACTAAAAAAAAAGATTAAATACTCGCTGTACTCGAAACAATAATAACCAATAAACTTACTACAAATTCCCATAACACGTACTACTTTTGGTCAACGAAACTTCAGATACCTAGCAACACGACTTTACAGCATTCTTCTAGATCAGTGGTTCCCAACCAGTGGTCCGTGGACCACAAGTGGTCCGCGAGATCTAAAATGTGGTCCATGCGACATTTATTTATTTACTACAAAAACCGAATCTAAAGGTATCCAAAAGCTGATTTGTAACCCTTTTGGTATTATTGATTGAGAGAAGCTGAAGAAGTCCAAGAAGAGCACATTGAATTGCAAAATGATAGTAATTGCAAGGACGCGATTAACAGTTTATCATTATGGTACCTTGTGGTCCCTGTGAGAACAAATAAATATTTATGTGGTCATAGTGGTCCCTGGTCAAAAAAAGGTTGGGAACCACCGTTCTAGATAGAATAAAAAAGGGATTCACAAAAAAATTTCAAAGAAATCATAAAAAATTAGGATTAAAAGTAATGATAGGGCCTTCAACCAAATTCAAAATTATTAAGAGGGCATTACCAGAGAAAGCCGGAAATACGTCATTTTCAAAAAAGTTTTTAGACGTATTGACTCTTTTCCACAAAAAATTATAAATGGATTTCGAAAGATTGTTCTTTTATCTAGCATTCGAATGTAATAAATTTTTAGAATTTTTTTTAATTTTTAGTATAATAAGGTTATTCCATAGGTCGTTGGCAGATTTGTTAAATTTTCAAAAAAGTTTTTGTATTATACCACACCCATTTCAAATAATGTAATCATGCAGTAAAATAAATCAATACATTATCTAGCAGAGTTATGTATTAGAATTTTTATTTTAGTTTCAATAAAATCATTAAAAAATATGTACGTACATGTGTTTCTTGACGAAAATTGGTCCATTTGTGTATTTATTTGCGCACTTACAAACTAATATATTTCAGATTTTTTTAACATTCTTATTAAATTTAGACATTATTGAAAAATGATAAATACTTATAATCAAAAAATAACTACAAAAAGTACACTATTTTAATAGTTTTATCATCACGCCTTTCAGCATTTTTGGATGAAGGTATAAATTAAAGCTAATTTGGATTGAAATAAATTCGATATTGAGTTATAATTTAAAAAAGCTGGTACGGAGAATAATTAATCTTTCCCATTGTAACCGCCCTGCACGATCAGAAGAACAACTTTCGACGAAATGTGGATTTTCATCCGCTGGCTGGTTAAACGCTCTTAATGAAACCAATGTGCTGGTTTTTATTATTCTAAATTATTATTAATACAACCAACATATTTTAATACAAATGTAGGTATGTTCATAAGTACTAAGTACTATAGTGATACCTCACAAGAGTCTCAGCTGCTCCCGTCTGAAGCCCGTGAGGCTATGGCATCCCTAATCGGGATATGTTGTGAGGCTGAAGGTAGTGGGGAGGGGAAGGAGATAGGTGGGGAAGTACCTGGCTATTCAGATCTGGTCACCAAACACGGCTAATGCCATTTCAAGCAACGTTTCAATTCTGAATGGTGGTCTTACACCAGGACGATACTGAGAGTATCTTCCACTCTGAATTGAACCCAGGCACCCCTGCAAAGTCACCAAACATAGCGAACCGCTTGGGGTGACTTATGACACGGGTGTTGGTTATCCAATCAAAAGAAAAAATACAAGATTTAATCCGTCAAGTCTTTTTGCACGGTTTTCAGAACAACTTATAAGGGTCTCATAGAAATCTAGAAATCGCTTTGTCTCCCTTACTATCATGGTTAGAAATATGATCTGTGAGAAAGAGAAAAAGCTTTATATTAAAATCTAAAAGTTAACCGCAAAATAATTAAAATGTACGCCTGTTCACGCCTTTATTGTTACATGTTGCTTTTTGGAACTACCTATTGTGTGCCCTCTGCCTTAGTCAGTTCAGTTGAATTTACCTCGCCGCAAAGGACACAAGTCCAAAAACCGCATCGCTTTATAGTTCTAATAAAACACTGCATGAGACAGAAGGTCCCACAAACTGCTATAATTCACAGTTAAATTTACCTCATCGCACATGACACAAGTCCTAAAATCGCATCGCTTTACAGTTGTAATAATCACACTGCTTAACTCGTTGAATGCCGGGAGTAAATGGGGTTGGTTGTAACCAATTAGCGTTCGCAAAAAGCGGCAGCCATGACACCCAATGTCCGGCGATTCTGACAGCGTCCTTGAGAAATTTCGTACATAGAAAGGTCAAAGTTGAAGACCAAAGAATTTTTCCCGCGCATGCGCAAGAACTGCGCACGTTCCCGCGCTCCGGTAAATCATTAATATAAATTATATGGAGTGACCAAGCGAATTGTGGTTTTCTCTATGGTAAAGAGCGATAATAGAGCAAGCGATTCTGACCGTGTTCTTCATACACTTTCTTTATACATAAGGGTCAAAATCGCGTGTAAAGTCTCACGACACGCCAGCGCACGAGCGGCACCTGACAGAAGTCATAAACTTTTTTTTTTTTTACGTTAACTCCACGCAGGAGGCCCTGAGGAAAATAATTTCCCTCAGGGCCTATGTCATCTGGGATGCTGTGTGGAGGGTCTTTTTGAGGAGAGGAAGGAATGAACATTGGTCTTGAAGAGACCCATGTTGTAGGAAGGAGGAAACACAGAGGCCAGCAAATCATTCCACAGCCGAGCTGTTGAACACAAGAACGAGTCGAAGAAACGACCCGTTCTCATGTGGCAAATGTCAACCGTGTACAAATGTTGGGCACGCGTTTGGCGTGTTTCCCGACTATGCACCGGTGCCGAAGGGATCAATGATGCTAGTTCCTCGGAGCATCTTCCATTGTAATACCGGTAGAACAAGGATAGCATTCCCACCCGACGCCTGTGCTCTAAAGATTGCAATCCGTCTGTTAAGATGGGAGAATCTATCAAACGGACCGACCGTTTCTGCACAGAGTCGAGGGTATTTATTTATTTATTAAACTGCAGCTATTTCGCAAGTAAAACGGCCATTGCCGCGCCCAGCACCGCCTGATATCGCTCATTGAATACGCATTCAAACGTTCATTACCCCACCATTCCTTCCCAAAGATCTCTCTCTCCCAACTAACATATACCTTTCCCAGTGAACACCAATATCAGTGGAAAGCAGAAAGCAGTTCGGTAAGTGAGATTCAAATATAATAAAATAGTTAAGAACCACATTCGGATACAGTCCACGCAGCATTTGATCCCTCGATCTTGAGAGGGAACATTTGCTCCCCGCCGCAACAACGCCTTTATCCAAACCTTCCGACCGCAATTTGAAAAAAATTATGAAACTTTGATATTTTATTATTAACTAGCTGGGGTACCCCGCTTCGCTCATGACAGCATTCGAGAGTGTTCTAGAATGTTCCATCAAGAACATTAGCGAACCATCTAGAATCTAGAACTTTCTCGAAACTTTTAGTCTCACCGACATACTCCGCTACTCCTTCCAGAACTTTCTAGAGTTTTATCGAACCTTCTAGAACTTTCCGGAAGACTGTTCTTGAAATTTCTAGAGGGCGTTTTATTGGACATTCTTTTAAAAATATATATTGATTATTTTTACATTATTAATTATTTTTAACGACAAAAAAAGAGTTGAAGATAACGTTTATAATAAATTTGCCTGATAAATTATGCATCTGTTTTTATTTTTTTTCGTTATCAGTAATTTTAGTTAGAAAAAATGTAAGATAAACCATTTTTAAAACTTTTTTATGTTTGCGTGCAAAATTTTATATTTCAAAAATTAAATGTTTATTTCTAATTATAAAATTTGAAAACATATTTCATCACCTTTCCAAAAGAGTTTTTAATTTTCGGATACATTTATAAATATTTCATTTATTTGAATTTTATTGCAAAATGGAAATATTTTGACTCTCTGACAAAATACGGTTGAGGCCTAGGAGGTTAAAAGAAAAGGACTGAAAAAGATATACCTACATGAGGAATAAAATGTGAGTACTGAAAAAGATATAAAATGTAATATTATAGTATGGTATTTGTCTCACCATCAGATTCAGCGAGGCGCCTGTAGCCCAGATTAGTCTGTCGGTTATACGGAACCAGGATGCCCGCTCCGTGAAATGTCTTGGCCACTACGGAATTCATACGCTTCTTCATCAGCGGAGTGTTTGGTTCCAGTGTAAAATTGTTTTTATTCGCCCACTCCTTCAATGGAGTGATAAGCTTTTGGCAAGCAATCGAAGTGAAAGGTGACTTCTTCTTGGTAGCCTCTAAGTATGCCCTGCAAACAAATAATAAAAACAATGTGAGTTTTTACGCGTATGATGCAAGTTTCAACTCTGAAAAATTGAATAGTTGTCATATTTTAGAATAACTATTTAAGAATGTTAAAAATTAAAGCACTTATGACTTTGGTAGAGTTAACCCATTTTTTTCTCTTTTATTACATTAGCTCCATAGGCTTGAGGAAAAATAATTCCCTCTAGGCCAATGTCATCATCACGTCATTTTATCATCATCTCCGGTCATGAACCTTTGATACAATGATTTGCACAATGAGCATGCCTCATAAAATCATGGGTCTTAATTATTTTTACTTACAAAACAGCACCAAAGATATTCTCTGCAACGGGAGTGATCTTGCAACCTTTGTCAGCCTCGTTGGATGCAACGAAACAGGGAGATTCAGATGGAGAATCCCTAAAGTACCCCATGTGGAAACCATTTCTCCCAACTGAGGTAAGAATTGTCTGAAATTTTAAAATGAGATTAGATTAATTTAGGAGGCGGGAATGGGTACCGCCGCCCCGGGAACCTTTATTGGATAACCAACACCTCTGCCATGGGTCACCCCAAGTGGTTCGAAACGTTTGGTGATTTAGCAGGGGTGCCCGGGTTCATGAGGTGAGGTTTGTCTAGGTCTTGGAGGCGGAGACCAGGACACACTCAACCCCAGATTCCTACCCACCCCTTAAATCCTTTTCCTTCCCAGAACTCTCCACTCCTTCCTTTCCTCAAAAAAAACCTTCACACAGCATCCCCAAAGATGGCATAGGCCCTGAGGGAAATTATTTTCCTCAAGGCTTCCTGTGTGGAGCTCATGTAAAAAAAAAAAAAAAGATTACCAAACATAGAAAGACACAAGAGAAACAAATATGGAAAGAAATAAAGAAACCAAATTTGGAAAGACACAAGGAAATATGGAAAGACACAAGGAAATACGGAAAGACACAAGAGATAGGCTGATAAACAGCCTTAAGAGTGCTTATGAGAAATTTGCATACCATCTTCTTATCAATAATAACAATGAAAAGATTTAATAGGGTGAAACTTACTTTTCTGGGTATCTTCTCTAATAATGATAATATCTAATACTGTCCAGCTTTCTAGAATATTTAACAACGCTTCTAAATAACAAAAGAATCAAAAATTTCATCATATTTAGTACAATTTCAGTCATGCAAAAAAGGATGAGTTTTATTTGCAAAGTTTGTACTTTGGGGAGGTATACTTTTATATACAGGGGAGGTGAAGGTAGAAGTTACATATTTACTATCTATTATTATATGTAGTTTTGATTAAATAATTTACCTGAAATTCTGGTGGATCATAAAAATAGCGCCAATGGAGAAGATAGTCGCTGTTATTCTTCCGAATGGGCAAGTTCCCCAACAGAACATCGAAAGGTCCAACCATCGATAGGTTAACAGCTTTGAACACATTCTTCACTCCATCCTTCGTTGCCAGTGAATTACAAAATTCCCAAAAACTGTGGAAGTCGTCGGGCATCTCAACTAAGAATTTCTCCTGAATAAACTCCGAAACATCTTCTGGAATGTCATGTGTTCCTGAATCTTCTTCGCCGTGTTTACTTGAAGACACATTTGCTATGTTATCTGGACTCCGTTTATTCGACGGACTTCTAGTTTTAGTCACATCTGGCGATTTCGATCTATCATCTGATATGTCATCAACTACGTTTGTTGGAGAATTTACAGTTTGAACAGCATTCAACTTGATAATCTTTTTTGGTGGACAGTCGTCTTTCGTGGGAGAACGTTGCTTCTTAGGGTGTTTGAATTTTTTCAAATGTTCGGGGTTTTTTTGATAACATTTAGGGACATATTTACAAACAGGTCTCGGATCTTTAGCGTACTCCGCCTCTTCGGACATTTTTTAAATCTTATATTGTTTGTGTGAAGAAATACTTAATATCTAATTAATCATTTAATAACTGGTTATAATAAACGCCATGTACATACATGAACGAACTCAATCCCGCCAGATATTATTTTATTATGAATCACGAAATCAACGAAATGTCAAATGAATCCATAGAAAAAAAATCGAGAGTCCCCGTTATCGTCTATTACTGTTTTTCAACGACAAAAATAGATTTATGGCTGTGCGGAATCCACGAACCGGCGAACCTATGCAAGTTGAGCAGATGTATTGGACCAATGTGCTGGCCCAACGTATACAGGACCACTCTTGGCGTATATTGTCCGTTGCAACTCGTTGGCCACCAGCGTTGGCCGACCAATTTGTGCACACAATTTTTCGTGCACACATCAAAGTGATGTACCTTTAAGTATTTTTAATGCCTAGAATTCACAGAATTGAAAAAGATGTGCAATCTTTTTTACATAGCAGGCATGTGTCGGGTAGACGCAAAGTTAGTTAAGGAAACGAAAGTTAGTCAAGAGACCGGAAATAGTCGTAAGGTTTTATTTTGTGCAATTTCCACCTTGCAGAAATTTTCACTCCAAAGAACTTTCGCAACTTCAACCTGTGCAATAACTAAGTGTAAGAATAAATAAGTTAAAGTGCCAGTGTATCAACCAGGACGATCATTTGTACGCGGAGACTCCGTCATCAGCAACCAAAGGGAAATGACTGAACATTTTATTTTATTTATTTTTTCATGTTCTCCGTAAAACGGTTATTCACCAATACATTATGGAGAAGATTACAAAATAGACAAAAAGTATAGCAAAACACATAAAAAGGTCAGTTTTACTACTTTGTGACATACGTCAAAAGATAATTGTTAAACTGCCTGTAGGTTACGTTAAAAATGTCAATGTTCAATGCAGACTCGTTGAGCAGTTCAGTCGCTCTGTTGACTGGCGCGTTCTGATAGGCAGAAGTCCTCGCTTTTGGAGCATAAAAAATTTCGAATGAATTATTAATATAGGTGGTGAGATTCATAAGATTCGTTGAAGGTGACAGTGTGGGTCGAAATCCGTGCTGATTTTCGGTGAGTGCGTGTTTTGTTTGGTTATATATCTGTGAATAAATTATGGTTTCTAAAAGTTTTGCGGGTGCTGACAACACAGCTACAGGTCTGTAATTATCTATTTCTGACTTTTTTCCTTTTTTGTGTATAGGCGTTACTTTCGTTAGTTTCCACATTTCCGGAAAGATATTTTTGCGAAGTGATAGGTTAAAAATATGTTTTAGAGGTTGAATAAAACAACTTGCATATCTTTTGAGGATTGTAGGTGGAATACAATCTGGGCCGACGGAGTATTTAGGTTTTAGCTTATGGAAAGCTGTAATAATATCGTCATCGTTAATTTCATGAATTTGTACAGGTAAAGAATCAAATGACGATGAAGCTATAGAGGATATGTCAAGTTTGGGGATATTGTCGCTAAATACTGATTGAAAATAGTGTGCGAAACCTGCGGCGATCTCAGAAGATCCATCATATTTATTGTCTTTGTAGTCCATGTGGTTAAGTTTGTCACAGCCGCGGCGTTTATCGTTAGTGTAAGACCAAAATCGAGTTGGGTCTGTTATTATACTGTTCTCGGCCTCACGTATAAAGTCAGTGTAGGCCTGACCAATTAACCGTTTGATTGATTTTCGCAAAGTTTTAAAGTTAGCTAAGGCATGTTCGGATTTTGTTTTTTTCCAAAGATGGTGCATTTTAGTTTTTTCTCGTATGAGGTGAATGATTTCCCCATTAAACCATTTCGGGTATTGTCTAATATCTTTGAGCATACGTGTAGATCTTTTCTTAAAACAAATGTTGAAAATATTATTGAGCTGTTCATAAAACATTTCGACAGCTAGATTTACGTCAAGGCAATCGTAATGATTCCAGTGATGTTGTTCTAAGGCATTCTTAAGTGTATTATCTGAGCTTTCATGGAAAATCCAACCCACGTTTATGTCTGGAGGCAATGTGTCTGTTTGTATATGTGATTGAGTTGTGTAATCGAACGTGAATGAAAGTGAAGGGTGATGAATATCCTCTCTGACTAATGGGGAGTCATGGCGGCAGATAACAGCATTTTTAGAATTTATATTATTTAATACTAAGTCTAACATGTTTGCATTTATGTTATAAACAGTGTTGAATTGTGTTAAATTATAAAAAGAACAAAAGTAATCGAAAACGTCAATTGGGTTTTTCCCTGAGGGAAAGTTGAAATCCCCGAAAATAATAATATTTTTTGATTGTAACTTTACACTTTCACTTATAGTTTTGTCGTAAAATAATTGATACTGTTCAGATGTTGTATTTGGAGGAAAATATACAACACATATATAAATGATGACATTTCTATGCGATATTTTCACCCATAAATCTTCACCTTGGGTTTCCATGCAGTCCATTCTTTCCGCGTGTGAGTGGCTGTCAGCTCGGAGGGCTAGGAGAGTCCCTCCTCCGCGACTGCCTCTATCCTTCCTGTAGACGTGGTATAGGTTTTCGAATAGTTCCGACGAAAAGGTGCTTGAAGTTAGCCAAGTTTCGGTAAGAGCAATCAGAAGTGGTTTCTGGCACATTACGTTTGTCATGAAGTCGATAATTTTATTATTCAGACTTCGAACGTTCTGGTATATTCCACTAATGTTTATCTTTTTCGGACGTCGTATCGACCGTCTTAGTTTGGGGTCGTGGTCTCCGAAATGACCACTCATTGAAGGCCACGTTTTCAGGCCAGATCGTGGGGTCCAGCAAAAAGTGGAAGTAATTTTCCGGTATGCCTATTTTGAAGGCAGCATAACGTTCATGCCTCGTGACCAGTTTTTCGACAGTGTAAATTAAATCCGGCTTCTTCTTTTTTAAGAATGAAGATATGTTTTCTTCTGTGGTATTCGGGTGAAGCATGAATACATGCAGATGTAGGTTTTTGGGAATAGTGACCAAGCTGTCGTCGATAGACCCTGTTCCTTTACAGATTGGCCGAGATCATCGTCTACCGTTGACGAGGGCATCGCTGTACGATGTTATTGGCTGGGTTGGCAGCTTGGGCATAAGAGGCTGTATTGTACTCTATAGTTGTGGAGCAGAAGACGCCGCTGCAGCAGATGTGGAAGCAGAATGTAGATCTTCCTCCGGTTTTCCTTTTTTAGCAGTGGATCTTGTGGTCATTTTGCGGGTAGCGGGCGGCTGGACGCCGCTAACGGGAAGGTAAGTCTGGCCGGGGCGTCCGGCTAGAGCAGCTAAGGTAATAGCAGGAGCCGGGGCGGGGCCGGGGGGCCCGGGCGGTGGAGGTGTCCCAGACGGCTGCCTAGTGATATCACCGTACGCTGAGCGCACACACACATTGAAGTCTGGCGCCAGCGCTAGTACCTGGGGAGTACCTTGTCGTGCGATGTCACCTGCAGTTACGTTGTACGAGTACTTGCATGATGGGCACACAATTTTAGCACTACCGACACTTTGGTCACTTAAAATTGAACGAATCGTGGTCAGTTCGCTACCGAAACCCTCGATTTTGCCACTCAAAACATCGACCGTTTTAATCAGGGACTGAATGATATCACCATACTCTTCCATTTTGTAAATAGACTAGAACGAACGATTAAAATGAATACTATCGAGCGCCGATGACAGAAGACGTGCGTCGCGTGTTGTCGCTAGTCGTATTTTATTTGTTAACCGCCGAAGTGATCAGACTCTGAACAATTACGTAAAGACTTTTACCGTAGAATAAGCAAAGAGACATTCTAATTTTAAGAACTAATTAATGAAGTAGTTTTAAGACTAACACTAGGTTAACAATTAACACCTGCCTTTTTGTATCAGAATAAATGTATAACTCGTAACATCAATAGCTTTTTAAAGTAAAACTTCTTTACGCACCCTTGACTTGGGGAGTAAGCTGGTGAATGCGTGACGAGAGCGTTATGAAAAGTGTGATCGGGCGAGGCGAACGGTCGGGCGAGGCGAACGGAAGTTGAGAGGGAGATATAAGTTAGTGATTTTTTTTAAATTTGATCCCTCCTTAATTTTAAGTTTATGTTTAAGTTTGAACCCGCCATAAAAGAATCTTAGCGCTAACCCGCCAACAGCGTTCACATGTTGGCCTCATCCGTCATAATCGTCGTAGTCATCATCCACCATTTTCTTTTGCGCCATTTTTGAAGTGAAAACTTCTTTAGCGCCGTTACGATTTGAAACTCGATGAAACGAAAAATAGCGACACTAAAAATAAACAAACCACACCCATAGGATTTTGTGCGGTGCTTCGTAGTAGACGTGGGCAAAATTGAATGACCGAATTAAATGAATAAATTCAATCTTGTGACACACTCAATCTAATTCTCAATTTCAAAAGGAATTGATTCTTCATTCCTTATCTTTGGCCTTGCATCCTACGATTTTTAACGACACCATACATTTTTTATTTCCATTTATTTTACTGTTAAATTATTTCAATGAATAATGTGTTCTGTAAACGATTTAAATATTATATTGTTTCATAGGTATTTAAATATTATTAAACGGGCCGCGCGCCGCAAAGTTTTCGACGGACGATATTGTGAACGACTCGCCTATTACGATTGTATTCCGCTACCGCCGCGCCGCTATTCTAAAAACACCCGAACATCATAAGTCCATGTCCCAAAATGGCCAAAACGTGGCCGCGATTCATCCGGGTTGCCCGAGCATCTCTTTCACGCAAGGAATTAATCATTTATCCCAAACAATAGTCCTGAGATTGTCCTAAGGTCCCCGCCGTCCCAGGTCCGTGTTCAATGTCCGCGTCCCAGGTACCTAGTCTGTCGAAATCGAGATTGTCCGATTCCGACAGACAGAGGAATTAAAACAAAAGTCTTTTTCACTTGTGACGTCATGGTCTTTTGTAATTCTTAGACCTTAAAAATGACGTCAGGCGTCATCGTCACGTCAATGTCACGATATGTCCCAAACGTATCCCAGTCCTAGGTCCGCAGCTCGCGAGTAAATCAAGTCACTGCTAGGTAAGACACAAAACATTTATCAAAAGTTACTAATTCATTCGTCAATGCCAGCCCTTAATCCGTCCGCGCGGTTCATTTATTCCCCCGCGCGCCAAGCCGTCAATTTCATTACATAGTTAGTCGAAAACTTTCGACTTTGAATCTGAACATCAGCTAGAAAAGTGAGAAGCGATGCTTATCGGTTTTTTGGTACGTACGAAAGATATTGTACCTACCTACTTTTAGACGTAGATCTTGGGTCGATATAATATGTAAATTTGCAGATATTATAACGCCAATTAGCTGTGGTTAGCTGTCATAAAATACTCATCTTAATGTTAAAATGATGTTTATATTAGATCACGTGAAATGGAACGAAATTATAAGTTTAATAAATAAAATAAAATCAATAAAATTTTAAGGGTGAAACGAAAATTTGTATAATTTTAAGATATAATTGCTAGCAATAAATACATTTTACATACGAAAAATTACGACACTAAAAAAAGACAAACAATATAGGATTTAGCATGCGAGATAATGAGATAGAATAATCGGTCTCCTCTTTGTGTGGTGTTTCGTAGCCTATTGGTCTCCTCTTTGTGCGGTGCTTCGTAGCCTTCCCACTCATTGTGATTTTGAAAACCGATGAAACGAAAAAGCGACACTAAAAAGAGTCGGTTTTAGCGTGCGAGATAATGAGATAGAATAATCGGTCTCCTCTTTGTGCGGTGTTCCGTAGCCTATTGGTCTCCTCTTTGTGCGGTGCTTCGTAGCCTCCCCACTCATTGTGATTTGAAAACCGATGAAACGAAAAAGCGACACTAAAAAGAGTCAAACACATTAATCTATAGGTTTTAGCCTGCGAGATAATGAGATAGAATAATCGGTCTCCTCTTTGTGCGATGCTTGGTAGCCTATCAGTCTCCTCTTTTGCGGTACTCCGTGGCCTCCCGGTCTAGTGTGTGGTGTTAGCCTCCCCATTCATTTAATTTTCAATTTTTTTTTTTTTTTTTTTTTTTTTTTTTTGAATTAAAGGAATGAATAAAAGGAATCAATTCAAAAGGC
Source organism: Limnephilus marmoratus (assembly GCA_917880885.1). NCBI lineage: Eukaryota > Metazoa > Arthropoda > Insecta > Trichoptera > Limnephilidae > Limnephilus > Limnephilus marmoratus. Next base: position 17,030,288 of record OU862911.1, read on the forward strand.
CATGGGAATCAGACTGAATCGATTCACTCCTGGGAATCATTCTGCCCACGTCTCTTTAGTTTTTTTGAAGGTTTCACTTCTACCGCGTGTGAACTGCATTCTCTGATTTTTTTAAACTTTTCTTTGGAAATATTAAGTTAATAATCAGTGGTTAGGATGGTTTCTACATACATCTTGATCAAATGGCGAATGCAGAATTTTCCCAACGATTTGGCCAAACATTGGCCCGAACGAATTGGCTAGCCCAACGTGTAAACAGCGTATTTTTGGTTTAGAGTATTGGCCTAACATTGGCTCAAGGTGTACTGGCATTAAAATCGTTAACGTAAATGGCCCCTAGAGTGAGGGGAAATTGCCTGGCAGCCATATTGTACGACAAATTTTTGGAATGGTGCATACAATGCATACAAATGCAGTGGCATAAAATTAATTATATAATATGACATAAAATGTATAAGCACGAACCTTGAATTCTTCGAATTCCCACAGCAATAACACGGTGTGGGTATTATGAAAGCGGCCAATCGAGAACAATTGAAGCCGTGGGTGACGGGGAAGATGTATGATTGATACATGTCTTAACCTACTTAATTTTGTTGTGACATATCCCTTTTCCTGTTTTATTAAATACCCAAAAAATCCCATCAGCCGTTTTAAGCATAAACAATTTTTTTTAAATAATTCGTTTTTTTACCACTTTGCACAAAAATCATTTCGAAAGTTTGCCACATAAAATGGCTGCCAAATTACCTTAGATTTGGCTAAAATGTCATTCATACAAATTCGCAAATGCTCTGCCTAGGGTCTTATAGGTTCATGACGGAGGCGTCTACTAATATCTACAGGAATTCCAAAAACTGAAAACATCGAACTAATCTATGAGAACCAAAGTTTTGACGAATATCTACAGCTCAAACTGTTGACTAATATCTATGAGAACCAAAGTGTTGACGAATATCTACAGCTCAAACTGCTGACTAATATCTATGAGAACCAAAGTGTTGACGAATATCTACAGCACTGGCAGAGGTTAGATTTGCAATTATGTAGAGCATATTGGGATAACGTAATTTTGCTTATACAGTTTAAAAAACTTGATTTATGTAAGTATGTATGTAAAAATCCCTCGTATCGGACTATTGGACACATTTAGCTGATTAGTCCAACCTACGCTCTGTAGATATTAGTTCAACCTACGCTCTGTAGATATTAGTCAACACTGGGACCGTCATAGATATTCGTCCGACCTTAGCTCTGTAGATATTAGTCAACACTCTGAAGTTCGTAGATATTAGTTCAACATATGAGCTGTAGATATTCGTCCGACATATAGGCTGTAGATATTAGTATCTGGAGTCTTCATGACGGAATCACTAAAACATTTTTTTTATAATGTATATAGCCCGCATTAGTTTTTCAATGTTTTTCAGCTGCAGTGGTACTGAGGTGTCTGGTGTCTATGGTCTTAGAATCGCAAAGCCTGTACATGTCAAAGTGAAAATTTGAAAGGCATCTGTCAAAAATCAATTTTTAACAGAGCGGCTAACTGTTAACTTTCACTCGTCGCGGTTGGAATACTACGACAAGCACGATGGACGATCTACCAACAGATTTCGATGTGATCGTTATTGGAACAGGTATTTTTATAATCTTTTACATACCGTAACTTTGCTGCAAACCCCATTACGATTATGATTATTATGCGCGGCTCCACCTTATGCCCATAGTACGTTATTTCGTCACTTATAATTAATGTAACATACTTCCTTCCAATGCAAAAAAGTTAATAATTCAACAATAGTTTCGTCCATTATGAAACAATCTTTGGTAACAAAGAAATACTTGATCAATTTATTACTTAAATCTCCATTTATTTCTAATTAGAACACTGCTACAAAAAATGTTAGTAATGGAATTCAGACAATTAATGTAGTGTTGCCAAATTTGTAATTGAGAAGTGAAACTATTGTTAATTATTTATTGACTCATGCTATTGATTTACTGGTCTGACATATTTTATGATTCATGTAATGAAAACAATGCAACACTCTTCAAAATAACTAATTCTCTTATAGAATTCTAATTCTCTTATCTGTATAGAATGAAATAATAAAATAAATTGATAGTATTTAAAATTTCTATCTATTTTTAATAATAGTAAAAAAAACAGAAACATAATACGTGGCACTGTTTCTTTTTTTGTAAAGCATCGGTGAATTCGATAGAATGCACACTTACGTTCTATATATTTTTGGTAAAGTATTCTTACTCCGCTTACTGCTAAATACGCCCAAATTATTGAAATAACACTTCGTTTCAACTTAATTAGAGGAAGACAGAAAAATATGCACAAAATACATTATTAAATTCTTAGTTTGGGTTATTTAAACCATTTATGCTTATTTCCAACCTTCAAACTTATTTTACCAATGGGAATATATGGCGAAGGAAATGATGTTTTTGTCAAATGTTCAGGAGCAATAAAAACGGTTTTATTTTATTATTAAATGACTAACTAACTAACCATCACGCCGTTTCCCGCAGGGGTAGGCAGAGAGGATGGACCGCCAAACAACTCGGTCTTGGCACACACTTTTTGCCTCGTTCACATTCATACATCGTCTCGTACATGCTCTTCTATTATTCTGACTCTTGACATGGCCCGACTCAAGTATCTGATTTACATGGTCGTGCCATGTCTTTCTCAGGCGTCCCTGACTTCTTCTACCATTCACATCTGCGTCATACATTCTTTTCCTCGTTCATTCGCTCTACATGTCCAAACCATCGAAGCGTTCCTTTCTTGATCTTACTCATTACGCTTACATCAGCCTTGCATGCTTTGCGGATCTCCACATTTCTCACACAATTATACATGGTTTTACCACACATACGCCTCAGGGATCTCATTTCTACAGCATTCAGTCCACTTTCATCCTTCCTCTGCCAGTTCCATGCCTCACTGCCATACATCAGGGTAGGTACCAGTACTCCATTATGGACTGCTAGTTTCGCATCTTTGGACAGTTTTTGTTGGTGCCAACGGCATTCAGCCCTCCATTTTTATTTTTTTTTATTTATTTATTTTATTCATTTTACAAATATAAGACAAAAAGTCCCGATAAACTGCTTTTTAGCAGTTTATCTAACGGGTTCTTTACATTAAAGATCTTATTATAGAGATTTAATAGTTACATTTTTACAGTTAAAGATATAAAATTAAATTAAAAAATTTTACAGAAATATACTTAGATACATTTTTAAAATTATAGATATAAGATAAAATTAAATTTTTTACAGAAATATACTTGGATAAAGAAAAATTATGAAAACATGTAATAAGTAATATGTTATTGTAAGCTAATACAAATTAATTCTTTCCGTAAGCCAAGTCTTCAGTAAGTTCACCAATTGTTTGTTTTGGGCACAGTTTTTAATTTCAGCTGGAAGCATATTTAAACAACTGGGAATCATGTAATTTAACGTTCTTTGTCCATATTTATTTGTATGTTTAGGTACAATTAGTCCTTCATTAAAGTTAAAACGAGTATTATGGTTGTGTTCCAGCCTGTTTATATATAAAGGGTTATTTATGTGCTGAAATATAATTTTGTACCACATAATTGCTCTCACTGAAAGAATTTTGAGACTTTGATAAAAGTATGGAATATTATGCCTTTCTTTGTATACATTTTTTTCAGCTAATAATTTAACCAATGAATTTTGCACTGATTTAACATGGTCTATATTTGTTTTACAAGAAAATCCCCAAGCTGTTATTCCATATCTTATAACAGATTCAGCTAGAGATAAATAAATTATTCGAAGTGTGCAGATGGGAACAAAAAATTTTATTTATACAATCTGTTTAAAATTGATCTTAATCGTTACCTTCATTAATAGAGTTACCTGCATTCACCCTTTTTTTAATGTCTCTTTCAGCCTTCCCATCTCTCGTAAACATACTTCCCAAATAAACAAACTCATCCACCTTCTCCAAGTATTCATCATTCACAACTATACTGCATACTGTTTTCGTACTCTCTCTTTCAAACACCATAACTTTAGGCTTACTTACATTAACTCATTCTTAATACATACTTCGTTTATCCTTGACACGAAAGACTGTAGATTTTCCATACTGTTAGATATCAGCACCGCATCATCAGCATACAACAGGCAACTTACTTTCAGATTACTCAATTTCTCTCTCTCAATTCTTGCATGCAGTTATCCATGTATAGATTGAATAACCACGGCGACATTACGCAGCCTTGTTTAACACCTTTTGTGATGTCAAACCACCCCGTAAAATCGCCGTTCAGCCTAATACATGCAATGCTTCCCCCATATAGAGACGCAATTGCCTGTATGAGATTCATATTCACTCCATACTTGAACAACACCTTCCATAGCTTTTTCCTGTCTTAGAGTTTCTGGTTTTTTGCAAGAAACTTCTCAGTGAGCATTCGCAATGAGAAAATCTGGTCCATGCACCCCTTTCCACTCATAAAAGCACCTCACAAATTAAATGGAAAACGTAAATTCCAAAATACACTTTTCGTAGATTATTTATGAAGAACTATGTAGGCTGATTGTGAAATTTTATTGATATTCTTTTTGATTGTATACTTAGGAGAGAAAATTGGAGTTGACTTAATTTCGATACCAAAATTATAAATTAGTATTTGGAGTTGGCTGATTTTCAATGGTAACCTTTACAATATTATTATATCTTGTCGAATTTGAAAATATTGACCCATAATCGGCAGAACAACGTAAACGACATTTTTGTCAAATTACGATTTTTAAGGAAAACTGTTCAATGCTGCCCAATACATCAGTGACAAAAATATTGCTGCTCTATCTTATATGCCTGACACTTTTTTAGTACCTGTAACTTTTAGCGTAAGCAATTGTGGTCAGTTACGCTGTCTAGGCTGTTGGTCGACAATGTTTCAGTTTAGTCGGTTAGCGTCCATCTGGTGACTAGTGCAGACGTGTCGGTGGCGAGTAGCTTCGGAAACTAAATGGAAATTCTTGAGTTTTTTTTAAATGTATTGTTTTGTATTTGGATATTAGTGTAAAAATACCGTCGAATTGAGAACCTCCTCCTTTTCGAAGTCGTTTAAAAAGTAGTAATGCAAATTATATCAGTTATCCCAATTATGTCTGGAGCCAGTGAGACTATGGCATCCCCAATTTTGGCATGTTGTGAGGCTAAAGGTAGTGGGGAGGGGAAGGGGATGTGGAAAATGTAACTGGCTGTTCATATCTAGTCAACACGGCTTAAGCCATTTCAAGAAGTAATTCTAATTATACACTATACACCAGCGCATAATTACAAAAAAAATTATAATAAACATTTTTATCCGAATACAACACAAGAGTCCCAACCGTCTGGAGCCAGTGAGACTATGGAATCCCCAATTTTAGTATGTTATGAGGCTGCAGGTAGTGAGGAGGGGAAGGAGATGTGGAAAATGTACCGGGCTATTCAGATTTAGAAACCGTATTTGGTGACTAGATCTGAATAGCCAGGTTCATTTTCAATATCTCCTTCCCCTCTCCTCTACCTTACCCGGCCAAACAACTATCCGTTTCATCTCTACATTATAATGTTCAACGTCTATATTACTGAATCCAATGTAATGTACTTGTACTTGAAAATTATAATAGTAATTTTTTTATTTTTTTTTTTATTTATTTATCTATAATAAAATATATTTACAATGGTTTTATTTGTATGCCTGTCTCACTAGGGTATACCTGTGTCGAGACAGGCGTACAGGTATATAAATGAATATAGTAGTTACAAGGATATTTCAGGTAAAATACATATTATGAATAGAATTAAACAGAAGGGTGATTGGAAGGGTGGTAAATCTTTTAAAGAGAGTTATTTTAAAAATGTTGGAGATGGAGTAATGAAATAAATTCTGCCTAATCTATTTTTAGGTTAAATTTGACAGGATTCCATTATTATCATTTATTTTATAAGGGTTAGGTTGTATGTGAATAGTTTATTTTTTATTTATTTATTTAAATACATGTTACATAATTAGACATTTACATAGAATTGGATACATTGAATCACCATACTAGGCGGCTGCCTGTTTCATGGTGACAATGGAGGATATTTACTTTAAGTGAAGTCTATTGTTAACATATGGAACAATTAGTAATGTAATGATGTTGAAAATTGGTAAAGTTATAATAAAAAACTAGTAAAGAGAAAAAGAATTGGGTAAGGATAAGTTTGTGAGAAGATACATATCCTTATTTTAAAATTTATATGTGTGAGTGCATACGCATACGTATATACAGGTGCACACATCCATACACACATAGCCATATACACACACACACTTACACATATATATGCGTCTAGGTACATGAATACATTAATATGTATATATACGGCCATGGACACAGTACCAACACATTTACACACAGTTGTAATTTTTTTTTTTTTTTTGAAGTGTATGAAGGTGTAATTAGAATGGAGCTTGAGTATTTGCAGTAAGTATCTTTCCAAATAGTATTGAGATATATGTTAATAAAAGAGGTGTTATTTTCTAACATGGTGACAGAATATAAACAAATACAAGATAATACAAAAAATGGAAACAAAAAAGATTACAAAAGGCATAGCCTGTTCCTATAATTCTATTTTTTAACATATTAATGAAGTGATTTTAAATTAAAACATCATAATATTATAAAGCATTACTTTTATAAGAAAAATTATGTCAAATTGAGCTATAAGCGGGGTAAAAACATAAAATATGACATTAAATATGATAATTAACCGATGATTATGGAAGTTTAACCTCTCATATCGGGGATGTTCCGAAGGTTAGAAAATTTCCGTTTTGCATTAAAATCATTTTGCATTTGCAAAAACCGTTTTTAATTTTGAATAAATTGAATGACAAATAACCCAAAAACATTAGTAATAAAACATTATTATATCTTACGTTTTGTTTTCTTTTAACTATTAATAATTAATAACTATTTTAGTATGTGAAACAGGTTATAAACACTGTCATTGTCACTCATCAGAAGGTCAGTAAGCGCCTTTTTGAAAGTGAGATATTTGTCTTTGGACTTTATTTCAAATGATAAATTATTAAAAATTTTAGGTGCAAGAAAGTTGAACTGGGACTGGGCCATTGAAGTTTTTGTTGTGGGAATAATATAATTCGATAGGTTTGAATATCTTGTGTTGTATTTTGAATTTATATTTTTTTTTTTTGTAAATTTGAATTTAAAATAAGAGGTAATATTTTTTACATATATGGATTTTACATTAAGAACTTTGAAGTCTTTAAATAGGTCTTTCGTGGGGTGTATATAATGAACTCTGTAAATAGTCCGTATTATTAATTTTTGGGCTTTTATTAATGGATCTAATACAGTTTTGGAGCATCCTCCCCAGATAATTATACCGTACGATAAGATTGACTGACACAGGGAAAAATATACTGTTCTCATTGTATTTTTTTGTAGTATATTGCGCAATGATCTAAAGATATAAGCCAGTTTCCTTATACGGCTTGTGACGTTAATTACATGTTCTTCCCATCGCAGTTTGTTATCGATTATTACGCCTAAGTATCTGATGGAGTCTACTCTTTCCAATGGATTGCATAAACAGCTGGATATATTACTACAAGAATGTATTTTTAATACATGATTACTTGAGGGTTGACTTGGATTATTTGTACTGAATGTTAGGTATTTTGTTTTGGTTATGTTTAGCGTTAGTAAATTATCATCCAGCCATTGTTTAACATTTTGCAAAATTAGTTCCGCTTTATGAAAAGTTTCTACCCATGTTTTACTTTTTAGTATCAGGGCAGTATCATCGGCAAAGGTGATTATGTTGCCATCAATTTCTAATCTACATAAATCATTAATGTATATGAGAAAAAGTATTGGACCGAGTACACTGCCCTGTGGTACACCAAAATTGATTCTGATAGGTTGAGACGATTTGTATGATGGTAACTTAACAAATTGCTTTCTGTCTGTTAGGTAAGATTTGAACCAATCAAATGCCTTATTCTTTATTCCAATTTTATGAAGCTTAGCTAGGAGGATTCGACGAGAGACTGTGTCAAATGCCTTAGCTAAGTCTAGAAATATTGCCAGACATTTATCACCTTTGTCTAGGGCTTCTGTTATGTGTGATGTTAATTCTAGAATAGCTGAATCTGTGCTGAGCCCTTCTCTGAACCCATGCTGGTTAGGCGAGAGAATATTGTATTTTGTAAGATAGTCAGTAAGTCTTTTTTTTACGATTTTTTCTATGATTTTGGAGAGTGATGATAAAATGGAGATAGGTCTATAGTTTGATATCTCAGTAGGAGTTCCAGACTTAAAAATTGGTTGGACCAAAGCAAGTTTGAGTTTGTACGGAAATATACCTTTGTCGAGACTGAGGTTAATGATATGTTCCAGTGGTAGATTTATAAAAGGTTCAATAATTTTGAGTATATTTGAGGATATTTTATCATGATTACATGAATGGGAGGGCTTTAGTTGTTTTATAGTTTGTGAAATTTCAGCAGAGTTGGTGGGGTTGAGTGTGAATGAATTGTTTGTTTCACAAGCAGAGATATTTATATTGTTGGCAAGAGCATTTTCATCGGTAGATGTTTTATTTAAAATTTGTGATGCTAAGTTTTTTCCAATATTACAAAAATATTCATTTATGTGATTGGTCACAGTGTCAGGGTCGACTTTTAGTGAAGTGTCTAGTCCGTTGATGTTTAATTTATTGATTGTTGGTGTTGAATGGTCAGTGTCAGATATTTCTTTAATAATTTGCCAAATTTTTTTATTATTATTACCGGCTCTGGACAATTTATGTTTATAGTAGTTTTCTTTAGTGATTCTGATGAGATTGTTACAAATATTTCTGTATTTTTTATAAAATGTTTGGGCTTGTGTATTTGGATTGTTAATTAAGTTTTTGTGGAGTTTGTCCCGTTTTTTAATACAAAAAATTAAACCATCTGTTATCCATGGTTTTAGTTTTTTATTTTTTGAGTTGTTCAAAGGGGATTCAACGGTAACAGCCTGAATATGTTTCAATAGTATTTCAGAAAATTTATTAAATGCAACATCTACATCTGAAGAATTTACAACAGAGAGCCAATTTTCTAATTTAATTTTGGAGGTTAGTTCCTCAAAATTGATCGTAGTCTTTAATGTATTTTCACATGAGGTAATGGGAGTGGATTTTTTATTCATGAGGCCAATTACTATTGAGAAGTGATCAGTTATAGTTGATTGATAAACAATTCCTTTAGAATTTTTTTTTGTTCTTAGGAATATGTGGTCAATACATGATTTGGTCATGTCGGTTACTCTAGTTGGGACATTAATATAAGAAACAAGCCCGTATTGAGTCATTAGGTTTTTATAGTCGAGTGTTTGTGTTGACATGGGCTTAAGTAAATCTATGTTAATGTCGCCTATTACCATTAGTTCTTCATTTGTTCTACAGTTCAATAATGCCACGTCTAAAGATTTAAGGAAGGCTGAAACATTTTGTTGTTTAGGTGACCTGTATAGTGCAAGAATGGTGGTCTGGTTTATTTTAATTTTGAGGCAGTTGGCATTGTCGACGGATAATTCAGAGATGGTCGGGTAGAGATCGGATTTTACATAGACGATTACTCCATCTGACTGTGTCTTGTTATTCAATGTATTGAAAACAGTAAATCCTGTAATTTTTTTGTGAGTATAATTTGATTTGATCCAACATTCTGTTAAAATTATTATGTCAAATATATTATTCAAGTCAGCAAGCGTTACTAGTAGACTGTTGAAGTTCTTATCTATGCTGCGAATATTTGTAGAGAATAATTTTAATTGTGTATATGGCTTTAGTGTATCTATACAAGTTGATGCAACATTAGTTTCAGAGGTAATTATATTACCATGATTTTCTATTTGTACATTGATATCATTCATTTCTAAATCCATGGTTTTCTATTTGTAAAAAACAAAAACAAAAAAAAACAAAAAAAATGAATATTTAAGCAAAAGTTAATTTTAGAACGAGCAGGTCGATAGAGTATAGGTAAGTTTGATAAATAGATAAGAACATGGTAAGTGATTATGCGGGAAAGATATGAGTGCAATAGGTACGTTATAATATAATAAAAAGTTGTAATGATTTTTGGAATGTGCAAAGATGTAATTAGAACGGAGCTTGAGTAAATTTCAGTTTTGCATTTGCAGTAGATTTCTTTCCAAGTTTTATTTATTATTGAGATAAATGTTGTAAATGTTGTCAGTAAACCTAGAGTAGAGAAGCGACTGAAGATATTATTGCTGGTGAGGAATATTTGTGTTAATAAAAATGTTATTATTGGTTTATACAGTAAGAATGTCGAATAATACGATATGACATTATATTTTGTGAGAATAAGTATGTTAATACCAGAGTGAACCATTACAGAAAGTATGAATACATTGTTTTCGGTATAAACATTATGAATGGTGTTGAATTTATAAAAACATGCGAGTGAAAAAATATGTATGGAGTGATCTACCATTTTCTTAAGGAATATTAAAAAGGCTTGAGATTTGGCCAAAAAAGGTGAAATATGGTAGGAATAATTAGAAGTTAGATAGGCAATTATTATAATAATTATGCTGATACAAGAAAGTAAGAATACAGTTTTGAGCATATAAATGTTAAAAATATATTGGCTTGATTGAAGACAGAAAATTACATTTTTATACATATTGCTTTTGGTGGTGTGATTCATAAAACAACAAGAAATAACATGCGATGTAATTAATAATAATAATAAGAATAATAGTGGGAGTACAATAATTTGAGTTCGTAAAATCTTCTCGAAAATGTAGGTATGATCCGATAAAAAACAAGCGAAGGAAATGTTTACATAATTATCAATCATAAAGCATATTATAACAATGGAGTGGATAATAGCTAGGTAAGTGCTTTTGGCGATAATACTTTGGTACCATAAGTAGGTTTGCATTGATAGGTGTGATAAGAAACAATAATTAAATACAGTAACATGTGAAAAATGCAAAAGTATGATTAAAAAATATGTAAATAAAACAGTAGTAATGGTTTTTGGGAAATACAAAAACATTATTTTGACAGAGCTCGAGCATTTGTAGTTAATGTAAATTCTGTAAATACAAGTGAGTATAATAATAGTTAACCAAAATAAAAAGATTATTACAGAAAATAGGAGCATCCAACAGTGAGTAAATAAGGTATTAATACTCAGATTCCTACGAGAACATGCATGAAGAATAATATTTACACAGTAAACTGATATTATCTTAAAGAATACTAAAACAGCGTGATTTTTTTTGGTTAGAGGAAGAGTAAGGTTAGAATTTTTAATTGTAAGATTTGTAATTTTTGTAATATTTTTTCTGTTACTAGAGAATGAATTATTTTGATAAATCTTAGGTATTATACTTAGTGTGTGTGAATTGTAGATAGTGGTAATATTCGAATAAAAACTTGTAATGACAGTATTATTTATGGAGATATATAATTTTTTCTTAGAGAGAGTTAAAGAAATGTGGGTTACATTCAAAGGAGATAACGTATAATAAAAAAAGTGAATACTGATATAAACAATTTTCATACTGATTTTGTTGCTGCATGAAAGAACTACTAAAAAGAGTAAGAATGAATTATTATGAATTAATACATTATTTTTAAAGACAAAGAAAAAACGCATAATATGAAAACTTGCGGTGAAAATGATATTAGCCGGATTATTTTCGTTTATCGGTGAAGTAAATGTTGAGGTACTTTTTATCATCTGTCACAGTTGTTGACGTTTTTCTCGATCGAGATCCATGATGTTTTTAATCGTAATAATTTTGGATGTATCCGTTTGTCTTAGCAGAATGCGCCCCGAGGATGTCCAAGAGTATTTATAGTTATAATCTCTGGCAAATTTTTTAGTTTGAGAGAGTAGGAATTTTCCTTTTTGCGTTAAATGATCCGACACGTAAATCCGTTTTGCTTCTTGCGATAGCCCTAAATCTGCTGTATTGAGTTTGCTTGAACTGGAGGTAGAGGATTTTTTATATTCTTTGATTTTGAGTAGGAAGTCATCTCGAGATTTAATACTATTGAACGACACTATTATAGATCTGGGATTTTTTTCAGACAATTTTGGTCCTAGTCTGTACATTTTATTAATTTCAGATTGTAAAGGTATCGTGTTCTCTCCGTAATTAATGATTTTTGATATTTTTTTAAGAGTTTCCATAATATTTTCATTGGTTGCTTCAGGGATGCCTCTGATGTCGATATTGCACATCTGTGTAATGTACTCCAGCCGGTCAATTTTGTCGTCCTGAAGAGAAGTAGTTTTTTCTAATACAGCGTTTTGTTTTTTTAATTCTAATATATCAGTATTGATAATTTCTTGTGAGGATTCAATTTCAGTTATGCGTTTTTTTAGCTGGTCTTGCTGATCCGCTAAAAAATTAATTGAATCAAGGATTTCTTTATTTTGTGCGATAATTGATTCATATTTTTGTTCAACAAAATCCATTATGGATTTTTTGAAATTATTTAGTTCCATAATGAAATAATTCGACGTAAGTAAACCGCTTGCGCCATCTTTGTTTGAGGAAGGAAATTTCTCCTCGTCTGTTGACTGCTCGACTGCCGATTTAGAAGGTTGGGTTAGCTGCTTGGTAGATTTGCCGCTAGATGGCTCTTGATCTATTTTCATATCACATATCGTATTTTTGCTCTTTTTTTTCGTAAAATTTTTTGAACATTTTTTACATTTCCATTGAGAATTACGAGCACCACGTAGGTTTTCCCCAATCTCTGCACAAACAAGATGGTAGCCGTTTTCACAGACTACACACGCTATGAATTCGGCTGGACTGTCAATATTTTTGTCACAAACGATGCATAATGTATTCATGTTGAAATTAATTTATAAAGTGATTTCGCTGTGAATAAAATTGATTGTATGATATTTTCAACACAGATATGGCACTTTTGTATTTTTTAACAGCTGGCTTGTTTTAGTACAGAATGACAGTTTTATTTTTATTATTTATTTTTGACAGTTAACATGCAATTTCTTTGGGAAGACAAAAAACATGAAAAAATAACACTTCGCAAGATATAAATGCACTGATTAGAAGCGCGATCTTTGAATTGGAATAGTTTAGGTCTTTAAGTTTAGTACACTACAGTTTTATGTTGGTTTTTAATAAATTATAGCAGACGTAAGAATATGTCAACACTAGACTTTTGTAGTAGGTAGGTAGTTATTTCTGTCTATGTGTGATTTATTTTACAGATATTTGTGATAGTGTGGCGTCCAATACTTATAATCCATTTTTTAATATCTTGTTTGAATTTTGTAAAGGAGTCACTTTGTCTGATCGTAGTTGGTAGTGTATTGTATAGTTTGCAAGCTATGTATTTAGAGTGTCTTTGCCCGAAGGTGGTTTTGGAAAAAGGAGTTTGGAGAAGTTCGTTGTTTTTGGCTCGGGTATTGTGTATTGTTTGTGTAGCTTTGTATGGTGTTTTGTTGTTTTTGTGTAAATTAAGTAATATGGATCTTGAGTAGAGCTGTTTTATGTCCATAACGTTGAAGGAATTGAAGATAGTATCAGTGCTGGTAGTAAGCGGCATTTTAAGAATTATTTTTATGATTAGTTTTTGTGCTTTCATGATGGGATCAAGGGCATTGGAATATGCATTACCCCAGGCTAGAATTCCGTATTCGATGTGAGATTGGCACAATGAGTAATATACTGTTTTTAAAAGTTTTAGGTTAAGGAAATTGCGTGTTTGTTTGAAAAAGTATATAGATTTTCGGATTTTGTTTGTAGTATTATGTATATGTTGTTTCCAATTCAGGTGTGTATCGAAGGTTACTCCTAAATATTTGATAATGTTTACTTGCTCTAGGCATGGGCAGTCACAGTTCCGGTTTAGAGATGAATTTTTACATTTGTGTATTTTTAATGGCGGGGCTAGGTATGACTTTGGGATATTGGTGAGACTAGACAGTAAGTATTTGGTTTTCTGTACATTTAGAGTTAATATGTTCGAGTCAAGCCAATATTTTACCTGTTGAATTCCTTCCTCCGCTTTGGAATATGCGGTAAGCCAATCTTTTGCTTGGAAGAGTAGGACAGTGTCATCGGCGAAACTGACAATAGTGGCATCGATATCTAGGTTGCATAACTCGTTAATATATATTAGGAAGAGCGTTGGACCTATTACACTGCCTTGAGGGACCCCGTAACTAATAATAATAATAAGAATATTAATAATAAGAATATTATAAAATTTGATTTTGTTAAAATCAACACCTTACCATTATACCTCTAAAACACATGCAGACAGCATAAATGTACGGGGTTCTCTTCACAACATCTGTCAAAAAGTCAAACCCAATGATAAGTTCGCAGAGAACAAACAATAAATCTAGTGAATGTTAAATGTCAAATTCAAGAATTCGTATGAAATCAAAGTGTTGACGTATAAAAAAATAAATCTGTGTGGAATTTTACAAAATTAATAGGAACATTTTCGGAAACGGGACATTTTCATGTAGTGACGTCGCGAGCCCAAATAATGGATTTATTTATTTAAAAAAAAAACTGTACATTTCAAAAAAATTTTGTAAAAAAATCTACCCACACGATTTTTTCCAAGTCGTTATGAAATCCATGCAAGTGGCCGATTGGTCGCAGTACAATTAGGCAACTGTTCAATCTCTTTTGTAGTAATCAGTGTATCACGACGCTGTGGCAACAGCGGCCACCCACTCATCAGGAAACCTTAGTTTATAGTAAATGTTGCCATCCATATTGTATTTAACTCGTTGAATGCCGCGAGTAAATGGGGTTGGTTGTAACCAATTAGCGTTCGCAAAAAGCGGCAGCCATGACACCCAATGTCCGGCGATTCTGACAGCGTCCTTGAGAAATTTCGTACATAGAAAGGTCAAAGTTGAAGACCAAAGAATTTTTCCCGCGCATGCGCAAGAACTGCGCACGCTCCCGCGCTCCGGTAAATCATTAATATAAATTATATGGAGTCACCAATCTAATTGCGGTTTTCTCTATGGTAAAGAGCGATAATAGAGCAAGCGATTCTGACCGTGTTCTTCATACACTTTCTTTATACATAAGGGTCAAAATCGCGTGTAAAGTCTCATGATACGCCGGCGCACGAGCGGCAAATGAGAGGTTAAAAAATATTGTCTTACAAACTCTGTAAAGTTGTTTATCTTTCCCTAAAAAATACCCCAGTGAGTCTTTTAGTTATCAAAACATCTTTTCTGTATTTTAGTAAGAATTAATTTGAAGAAACCATCATCACTTTTTTTCTTCCGGAAGTCACCTTCAAAAAATCTATAAAAATATATTTACTATTTTCATCTGAAATTTATAAACATTTATTGTACATATTGGTTTCAGTTTTTTTGCATTTTTAGGCACACTGTTGATGGCCTTATTGCCCTCTGTTTTGCGTCCGAAATACTTGTGCTCCCTTTCTCGATTTAAAACATCAGAAAAAAACAGATTTTAGTTTTCTGATTTTATTCCAAAGCGGAAATATTTTGATCCACTGACAAAATACGATTGAGTAACATAACAATGTAGGTAAGTAGCACAACAATGATTAAAAAAATGTATATATTTTGACAAAATACTGTCTTTTTTATAGGTCTTTCAAAGATAAGTGCTTAATTTGATAGTAGTTATTTTTTGTTAAGATGTGACATCCTTTGTTTAAATTGTTTTACTTATTATTAATAATTTTATGCGTAAAGTACAATGGTCTGTTTATCACTGTGTCATTAACCCCAGGTGGGGACCTTCATTTCAAACATATCTCAGCACAATATTTACAAACTGTGTAGGTATTTTAATTAAAATAATATATAGTTTTAAATAATTCTCAATATTAAAAAATTGTTTTGAGAGATATTTAAAATAAAATAACTGCACAACTAAGCTGCTTCTGCAAAGAATTAATTAAATATTTTAAAATGTCGATTTTATCTAACAAAATAACCATCTTAAGCTTTTAAAGACTATGTCGTTAAAGAATTTGCGATACCCGTTGGTATTTCAAATTCTCACACACATGCGTCATCTATAGATGACGCTCATCTTTTAGGCACGCAATCGGTTGGCATGTATACATGACACTCTTCTAAAAAGGATTAAGCAGATTCCCCCTCTGACCCCCCACCATACGAAAGAAGAAGCAGAATGATTGAGTTGACTACAATATTAAAATTATAAAAAAATATCACCATTATTTTTTGGGGTTATGCTTTGTTGCACTTAATTCTTCTTTAACTAACGGTTGAGACAGTTTTGCAATGAATGACCAACTTATGGAATTATCAATTTTATAAAAAATTTGCATTGATTGTTGGAAAAATCTTAACACATTGACGTGACAATTGCTGAAAAATGCCAGTCACAGAGATTTCTGATAGGACACATGCATTTTGTTACTCTCCCACCTCCCCCTTCCCTCATCTCCTTTCCCTCCCCTCTACCTTCAGCTTCACAACATATCCATAATAGGATAATTTGTATAGCACCGTTTTTGTGAAAAATCACCTCAATGGCGGCGTCTCACTGATTCCAGAGGGTTGGATTTGTTGAAACTCTTGCAGTATTTACATAAAAAAAATTGTAGTAAAAATTAACACAAAGTTAATTGTGAAGTCGGTGAAAATTAATTTTAAAATGTAAACATGTAAATTTTAAAATGTAATCTTTGGGTGTGAAACAATCAAGTATAGAAGTGTTCACATTATTATAAAAACTTGACTTCCCTGTTTAGGATGTATATATGTTTTAACACCAGTCATTGGCTAAGTTTGGGTTGGGTCCCACCAACGCGTTATGAGTTCAATTCCTCGTCTAAATCCTCCTCCATAGCTAAATCCTCCATCATGACACATGCAAGATTTTCGGCTTACTGTGGTGGCAATATTAGATTTTCAAATATTGCCAGGTTATTGGTAACGCGGGAATGTTTGTCTCACTTAAAAAAAAATACCAACATTTGTGTCGATAGACATTGTGTTCATGAATGTTTTAAATAATTTCGAAATATTTATCTTTTTTTCTCCGTTTAAGGCATGACCGAGTCGATAGTTGCCGCAGCAGCTAGTCGAATTGGTAAAACTGTGTTGCATCTGGACTCGAGTGACTTCTATGGGGGACTCTGGGCCTCCTTCAACTTCGATGGGCTCCAGAAGATGATTGAGGATGCAAAAGGAAAGAGTTTCGCTAAGGATGAGTTTGGAATCTTCAATGTGGAAGACAAGTGGTACATTAAGGAGTAAGCATGATATTATGTATTATGTAATATTTTCACTAAACCTAGAGTTTTCGAACTCCCGTCACATTTGAAATATCCACAAATAGACGATTAGCCAATTTTTGAATTGTCGATTTTTAATTTTTTAAGAGCCTCCATTAGCTTTGATATTTGAGTTTTATCTGAAGTTCTTACACCTTGACCGAAATCAGGATATTATTAATGTTCATGTTTGAGAATATCATATTTTCCTTTATAGTGGAAATGAGCAAATGCCTACAACTAGGTAGAGGTTCAGTTTTGATGTTCTTAACTTTTGCTTTAATATTTTATTTATTTACTGCAAATATTTGCCTTTTGCACACTTATAATTATAACAAAACATCTGTTAAAATATTGTTACATAGAAATGAAATAAGAAAAACAGCATGGATCAACACTGGTGGTTAGATGAAAATTGTTGATTTGTATTTTAGAAGGGTTGTTAAATATCTCGTTTTAAGCGTGTCCAGTCATACTGAAAGTTTACCTGTATTTCAATTAAATCCTCACATTCGTTTCATAACTTATGGACCCTGTAAATAAGTGGTGAGCAAAAACAAATTTATACAATGGAATGGGTGAATGACCTAGATATTCAATTTGATAAGTGTGTAATTTAAAATTACCGCGAGTAATGATTTGGTACATGTGTAATTTAAAATTATTGTGTGAATTTGTCAAACGTGTTACTTCCATAGAAAACATCCTTAAATAATATATCGTTATATACGAGTAGTGTTGCCAACTAGATTTTGAAAATGAAGCCAGATGTTACCCTAAAAGGAGCTAAAAAAGAGCTATATTCGGGGTCGGGACTGAAGAAATAAAACGGTTCCTTCAAATTTTCGTCCTTTTTTTTTTGCATGAGCTCCACACAGGAGGCCCTGAGGAAAATCATCTTTGGGGATGCTGTGTGGAGGGTTTTTTTTGGGAAAGGAAGGAAAGGAGAGTTCTGGGAAGGAAAAGGGTTTAAGGGGTGGGTAGGAATCTGGGGTTCAGTGTGTCCTGGTCATCCACCTCCAAGACCTAGACAAACCTCATCCCATGAACCCGGGCACCCCTGCTAAATCACCAAACGTAGTGAACCACTTGGAGTGACATATGGCAGAGGTGTTGGTTATCCAATAAAGGTTCCCGGGGCGGCGGTACCCATTCCCGCCTCCCAAATTAGAAGTCCTATATCGTATCCTATCCTATCGTATATATATGCGTCCTACATTGTATCCTGGGGAGAGTAGGGGGAGAGGGGGAGGGTTTCAATGCGAAAATAACCGGGTCCTAAAGAAATAACTCTTAAATTGCCATTTTTCCTTCATGATTTATGTGTAAAAAAAGAGCTAGATTACCTGAAAAACAAGCTAAACCATTTTTGGAGGAGCTTTGGCCTCATTTTGGAGCTAAATCAAGCTCTAAAGGAGCTGAGTTAGCAACACTGCCTACGAGCTAATCATTTTAAATAACACACCTTTGAATGTACATATTTGTGCACATTGATTGCATGGAAAGTTTCAAATTGAAGCAGTTTGGAAAACATCCTTTATAAATTTTTCTCATTTCCCATCAATTCCAATTTTGAAAAATTCACAATCATACGGATATATGTAGGTACTCACAAAGGAAATAGGCCACTTGCATCAATTTTTTTTTAATTTTTTTCCGGTTTAGGCAAATATTCTAAGACATTCTGTATTTTTTTTTTTTTTAATCGTATTTTTGAAACCCTGGGGATTTTTTGAAAATTTCAATCCGATAAATCAGACCATTTTTTATAAACCGGAAAGACGGGACATAATTTTATAGGTGTGAAAAAATGATAATTACATAGCCGAAAATCATGTTTAAAAAAAAGAACATTTTCCACACGAATGGCACAGGACAATAACGAGGCATACCAAAAATATTACATCTCATAAATATTTTTTTTCCTTGATCCATCTTATTGACCATAAATCATTATAATGAACAGCGTCTATATTACTAAATTCAATGTAATATACTTGTACTTGTAAATTATAATAATAATACGAATATTATAAAATGTAATTTTGTTAAAATCAGCACCATAATCATTATATCTCTAAAACACGTACCGACATCATCTGCACGTTCTGAAGAGAACCCCGTAGATCATTAAAAGTACGGGGTTCTCTTCAGAGCATCTGTCAAAAAATCAAACCAAATGATAAGTTCGCAGAGAACAAACAATAAATCTAGTGAACGAATTCAAAAATTCGCCTGAAATCAAAGTGATGCCATATAAAAAAATAAATCAGTGTGGAATTTTAAAAAAATAATAGGAACATTTTCGGAGACGGGACATTTTCATGTAGTGACGTCACAAGCCTAAATAATGGATTTATTTATTTAAAAATAACAAAAACTGTACGTTTCTAAACAATTTTACTAACATTTTCTTAATCTTAGTAAAAAGATCTATCCACATGATTTTTTCCAAGTCGTTATGAAATCCATGCAAGTGGCCTATTATGTTCTAATGTTTGTTTTCTTTAATTTTTCAGATCTAATAAGGAGGCAGAAATTGAGAAGGAAATTAAAGAAATTAATCTGGAAGAAGGTGGCGAAGTTCCTGAAGTGGGAGAAAGTGGAGATGGGAAAATTGAAACTTCTGGAACAGTTTGGACCCAAGATAAAGTCAAAAGTGAATACAGAAAGTTCAATGTTGATTTAGCCCCCAAGGTACAATTTTATTTACTTTACTAGATAATACAATCAATACTTAATAACAATTGAAGACAAATATTTTCATGATAAAAGACAAATGACTATTTAATATTATTGACATATTTATGTCAATTTTGTATTTTATTTCCAACTAGCTGAAGTACCCAGCGTTGCCCGGTGTTTTTAGATTCTGTGTATTCTGCTTAAGGGGTGGTTTTTAGAAATGTCATGTAGACAGTGGCTTTCTTGTTTTGAAGATTATGTGTGCAAAATTTCATCAATCTTGGAATAAAACTAGATTTTAATAAAAAACAAAGTCACAGATACTCTTCTTTATATATTTACTAGCTGGTACCCGGCATGCGTTGCAATGCCATTCAAAGAAATCTGTGTGTCCTTTTCCATGCGTCCGGGTTCCCTTCTACTCTCGCCGCCTTCCCCCTCCCTCGTCTCTTCCCTCTCCGCGAACCCCACCTTCTGTTATTTAGTTATCAAAGTACCTACCACTAATGCCATCTTTGTCTATGTTTCTAAGCTTAATAAATATCAGTTCTCGCTGTCTCCTGAATAAAACAACGTGTTTCATTTAATAGGTTATGGGCCCAGAAGATTCCCAAGCGTTTTTTAAATAATCAGTCACGATAATTTAAATGGTATTTGTGTTAAAAATTCATTTCTTATTGTCGCGGATGTATTTGTTCGTATTGAGAATAGGGCAAGGAGTTATTGCGAAGGCAAACTCGTAATTAGTGTCGGGACATTTTTAACAAAAATGGCGGCGGCATCATATCTCACAAGTATACCCAAGTTGGTTGGACGACAAAACTACGACGTATGGGCGTATGCCGTTGAAAACCTTCTTATATTGGAAGGCATGGAGAAGTGTATCAAGGCCGAAGAAATTGTTGCAGTTGGAGATGATGCAAAAACAAAAGCGAAGATAATCCTCACTATAGATTCGTCACTGTATGTACACATCAAGCAAGCTACATCTACTGCAGACTTGTGGAAAAGGCTAAAGCAAATGTTCGATGATAATGTTTTTTCAAGACGCATTTCCTTATAAAGGAGTTTGATATCGATTCGTCTTGAAACTTGTGACTCGATGCAGAGTTACGTCACGCAAATTATTGAAACTGGCCAGAAATTATCCGGAACCGGATTTAATGTGAACAATGAATGGATATGCTGTTTAATGCTTGCTGGTCTACCAGAAAAATTCTACCCCATGATATTAGCAATCGAGCATAGTGGAATAATAATTACTGCAGATGCAATAAAAACAAAATTGCTTGATGTGATGACCGTGGCCGGTATCAACATTACTTTCTGGACTCCTTTGTATGGATCCAGATTCCTCTATATTGTGCTCTCAGTTCAGGGAGATTGAACAATAAATACTCGTAGGTAGACTTAGCGAGTTTATTCCGAGATATGGTACAGGTAGTGCTTCTTACGAAGCGATAATCCAAAGAGGACGGTAGACAGCAATCACACCCTTTTATACGTTCCTCATGCTGTCTCACTCATACACGCATGTCTCTTTCATACCGCAAGACATACGTTCACCACATCCCTCCACACTTAAATCCGAAGACAGTTACACAACATGAACTGATAATTATTTACAATACATAAAATATTCCAATATTTACAATGTAAGTAATTCATGTTGAGTCGAGAGCTGAGTGCTGCCTTCATTGACTCATCTGTGTGTTCGTGGTCGTAGTCGGTCCTTCCAATTTCCCGACGTTGACGCCACTGGATCACTGGGGCTGGAATGAGAAGGAGAAAAACCCATTAGACTGTCATCCAGGCCAAAGCTGGAGACATCGTATTCATCATACGACAGTCTCTTCGTCTCAGACGCGACATAAGGATTGCTGTGTTTCTTTTCCCATGACACACATAATTTAGACAACTGATCAAAATGCCTTTTCCAAAACATAATTTTACCATTTAAATTTACCTCAATTATATAAAGTTTTTTTCCTAATTGTTTATACACTTTCCCTGGTACCCATTTATCATTGTTTTGGTCTCTGTAATCTCTAACCATTACCTTTTGATTAATCGAAAAACCCACCGATTCTTTATTATTTCTTTTATAATAATATTTTTGATTTTCCTGACATTTAGACATTTTAATTTTTGTTTCTTTCTTAATTCTATTATCCTTATCTCTCCCCCCTCTCGGTACAAAACAGTTTAAGTTTGACCTTAGTTTCCTTCCAAACATTACAACTGCAGGTTCTAAGCCAGTTGTACAGTGTGGTGCATTTCTGTAATCAATTAAAAAATTTCCTAATTTTTCCTCATAACCTGACTGAAACTTATTTCTTATCATCATTTTTTTTTTTAAATTTTTACACGTTCGAACCGCGTTTTCTGCTAGACCATTTGATTGTGGATGATTTACCGGAGTAGTTAAATGTTTGATGTTATTCATCTCACAAAACTCTTTGAAGTCCGCTGACATGAAAGCGGCTCCATTATCTGAAACTATTGTCTGTACACTCCCGAAATAACTAAATAAACCCTTTAATATTTTAATAGTGTTATACGAATTTGGAGACTTTACTTCTACACAGTCTAACCATTTTGAGGTTGAGTCAATAATTACAAGAAAATATTTATTTGCAATTGGGCCCGCATAATTAATATGCACCCTACTCCATATTTCTTCCGTTATAGGTAAATCTCTGTTATTTTTAAATAAACTTAGAATTTGAGTATCCAAGTCATTCTCTACGTGAACTGGTTCCTCATTCCCAATTAATTCTAATTGC
The DNA here is from genome assembly GCA_917880885.1 of Limnephilus marmoratus. Classification (NCBI taxonomy): domain Eukaryota; kingdom Metazoa; phylum Arthropoda; class Insecta; order Trichoptera; family Limnephilidae; genus Limnephilus; species Limnephilus marmoratus. The sequence continues at coordinate 17,053,154 of OU862911.1, forward strand.
ACTTTACTTTTATTAAAACTACCCGCTTCCTCCGAAAAAACCTCCTGGAATTTTCGAATTTTTTTATTCACTTTACTTCTACCATTCTCAAATACACTATGAGAAAAAATTTCACTACCCTCCTGGGCTGAAATTGATTGTTCATTTATTTCCCCATTATTTTTTTCTATTGGAACGATTGGTGACGCAAACTTACTATAGTTTACCGGAACTGAAATACCTTCCGATTGTAAATGGCCCAATTCCGCTTCAACCTTTGCTTTTAAGGCAAACGGTATATTTCTCGGATTGCAGAATTTCGGTTCCGCATTCTCTTTTAATTTCAAATGCACTTTATATTTATTGAATTTACCCAGTTTCTCCGAAAAAACCTCCGGGAATTTCCGAATTAAATTATCAATTACACTAGTATTATTTTCAACCATATTGTGAGAAACATTTTCACTTCCCTCCTGGGATAAAGTAGATTGTAAGCCCGTAAATCCAATATTAAACTTTTTAATGAAATCACGCCCTAGAACCGTAATTGTTCCATGTTTTACTACGCAAAATTCTAACATTTCCCTATAACCGTTAAAATCAACTGTTAATAAGATACAACCCAATAAATTTAACTTACAGTTAGCGTAACCCATTAAGGTTAAATCCTTTGGTTTTAACATCAAATGTTTGAAATGTTTAACATAATCTTCGTCCGTTAAAATCGAAATTGCCGCCCCTGTGTCCAATAAACCGTTTAGTTCCACATTATTCACTAAAACTTTGCACAATATTGGTTCACAATATACTGCGTTTATCCGCAACATGTTTTTATGTTCCTGCGTATTTACGAACACTGAAGAAATGTTATTATTATTTAAACCGCGACATATCTTCCCAATATGCCCTTTTACTCTGCATTTATAACAAAACATGTCTTTCAATTTACAATTTACTGAATCGTGATAATTCCCGCAATGTTTACACTTTGTTCGGTCCGCTGACCTCGCTCTGTACGATGTAACATTCTTGTCCGAAGTTCTAAAAAAATGTTTACCTACCGAATTTTGTTTTTGTGACAAATTGTTCGATGTATTTTTAAATTTATTTACTAAATCAACACTTTCCGTTTTAATTTGCTTATTCATTACCTCGAATGAATCCATAGCAATAGCACATTCTATAACCTTTTTTAATGAAAAGTTTTCAGCCTCTACAAATAATTTCTCCTTAATACGCCCCACTCGAAGACCGGTGACAAAAACATCTTTTAAATTATATTCAAGTCTGTCCTCGAATTTGCAAAATCTAACGAGATTTCTTAACCGTGCTATATAATCATTAACCGATTCTGAACTTTTTTGTTTCGTAGCAAAAAAAATTTCGCGCTCTTTGAACACATTTCGTTTGATACATACATGATTCTCTAGTAATAACAATAAATTTTCGACCGTAATATCTGTAATTTTTTTAGGAAAACACAAATCAATCAATAAATCTATTGTCTCTGTGTGTAAATGAGATATTAAAACCGCTCTCTTTTTTTCTACCGAATTTAACTTGTCATCATTGACGAGGATGAACTGTTCGTATTGCAACACGAACGTCTCCAGTTTGTCCCTCAAATGACAAAACCTGGGCAGTTCTCCCCCTTCCATCTTCACACAGATACAATCAATAAAAGCAGAAAATTTTACAAACAGCACTCAACTCACGACTCTGTTGACTTGATGCTGCTGCTCCGATCTCGCCCTTCCGCGGACCGTCTCCTGGCTCCTGAACCCTGGTCGTCCTTCAAATGCCCGGCACGCCTTCCGTGAGGTCTGCACCTGGTCTCTGGTCTTCTCCTGAAGACCCGGACTTCTCCAACCACGCCTTACGTGTATGCTCCTGATTCTCGGCACTGAATAACCAAACCAGCGCCTTGCTGTTCCTCGGATGCCAATATCTGCTGCTCTTGCCTGTTGCCCCTGTAGCCTCAATCTCGGATTCCTCTTTCGACTGCCAAATGTGACAATTTGGCTGCCCGTGGTTCTTTTCAAACCGCGCCAAATGTGATATGATTTGACTGCTTCTCGTTCCTTTTCAGCTGCGCCAAATGTGATTTTGGCTGCTTCTCGTTCCTTTACCGGCTGCGCCAAATGTGATGACCGTGGCCGGTATCAACATTACTTTCTGGACTCCTTTGTATGGATCCAGATTCCTCTATATTGTGCTCTCAGTTCAGGGAGATTGAACAATAAATACTCGTAGGTAGACTTAGCGAGTTTATTCCGAGATATGGTACAGGTAGTGCTTCTTACGAAGCGATAATCCAAAGAGGACGGTAGACAGCAATCACACCCTTTTATACGTTCCTCATGCTGTCTCACTCATACACGCATGTCTCTTTCATACCGCAAGACATACGTTCACCACACTTGATATGGCAGGAAATGACACGGAGTCAGTTGGGGCATTTTCCGCCAGAGTGCGCCCGCGCCGCAATGTTGACGGAAATACATCGAAGGTCAAAACCGTAATGAAATCTATCAGATGTTATAGATGTAAAAAAGAAGGGCATTTTAAAAATCAATGTCCTGTTGGGCAATCAGAGCGAAAGAAGACGTCAAATGCATTTTCTGTTGTGTTTTTGAACGGGAATTACAACAAAATGGATTGGTTTATAGACTCGGGCTCTTGTTTTCACATGTGAAGTGCTATGCCTGTTTTATGCTCGGGAGAAGCTAAAATTATTACTTTAACCCCGAAAAGTAAATATGAAGTTATATTAAAAGATATTTTATGTGTGCCAAAACTTACAACAAACTTGATATCTGTCAGTCAGTTAATCAAAAATGGAAATAAAGTGGACTTCAAAAGAAAATGCTGCTATGTTTATAGTAAACAGAACGAGTTAGTTGCTATAGCAGATTTGACAGATGGTGTTTATAAACTAAGAATGGAATACAAGTTAAAAGTTCCTGAAAGAATAATGTCTAATTTAGCGGTTTCAGGCAACACTTGGCACCGCAGATTGGGTCATGTCAATAGTAATTATCTGAATAAAATGACCAGTGCTGTAGAAGGAATGAATCTTCGAGAAAAAGTTGATCTTGGCAAAACATCGTGTACAGTTTGTTGCGAGGGAAAGCAGTGTCGTCTTCCATTCTCAAAAACTGGTACAAGAAGTAAAGAATTACTTCATTTAGTTCATACTGACGTTTGCGGACCTACGGAGAAAGGATCGCTTGCAGGTTCAAGATTCTTCATACTCTTCGTTGATGACTATAGTCGTATGACATTTGTATATTTTATCAAACACAAAAATGAAGCACTTAGATGTTTTGCAGAATTTAAAGCAAAAGTTGAAAAACAAACAAATAAGAAAATAAAGATATTGAGAAGCGATAATGGTGGTGAATACTGCAACAAAGAGTTTGATTCATATCTCAAGAAGGAAGGTATCACGCACCAAAAAAGTAACCCATATACCCCAGAGCAGAATGGCTTGTCAGAACGTAATAATCGAACGATTGTCGAGAAGGCTAGATGCTTATTGTTTGATGCGCATTTGGGTAAAGAATTCTGGGCTGAGGCGACCAATACAGCAGTTTATTTACAAAATCGTACTGTACTTCCTAGTTTAAATGAAAAAACTCCATATGAGATCTGGACTGGATGTAAACCAGACATAAGTCATTTAAGAATATTTGGTAGCAAGGTTATGGCTCATGTTGCTAAAGAGAAGCGTCAGAAATGGGACAAAAAGTCTGAACAGCACATACTTGTGGGCTATCCAGATGACATCAAAGGTTACCGAATATACAACCCTAGAACTAAATATATCACAACTAGTAGAGATGTCATTATCATGGAAGATGAAAACAACCCAGAGGTTAATATACCTATCACTGAGAGTGGAGAAAACTCATGTCCAGTGGGGGACACTAGTTGCAAAGATACGTCACGTTCAGAAGATATAACCTTAGATGAGGATACATTAGTCGAAGATGCATCAGATGATACTTACACTCCTGATACTTACTCTTCTGATACTTACACTAGTGATTTTGAAGATGTTGATGAATCACCTGAGCAGTGTGTTAGATCCAGCAGAATCATTAGGAAGCCAGAGCGGTATAGGATGACGAATATGTGCATTCCTGAGGGTGTGTTTGATGATGCTAATGGACTGTCTTTAGAAGAAGCATTACAGGGAAATGAAAAAAAGCAGTGGTTAAGTGCAGTAAAAGAAGAACTTCAGTGTTTTAAAGAAAATAATGCATGGGAGTTCGTTGATATGCCAAAGGATGGTAAAACCATAGTGAAATGCAAATGGGTGTTACAAAAAAAAATTGATAATAGTAATAATGTTCGATACCGTGCACGTTTAGTAGCCAAGGGCTACATGCAGAAGAAAAATGTGGACTATTCAGACACTTTCTCGCCGGTTGTTAGGCACTCAACTTTGAGATTGTTATTCGCATTATCTGTAAAACTTGAATTAGATGTTACACATCTAGATGTTACTACTGCATTCTTGAACGGGGACCTTGAGGAAACAATTTATATGGAATTACCAGAATGTTTATTAGAATCTCAAAAAGACAATAATAAAGTACTTAAATTGAATCGAGCTATTTACGGTCTTAAGCAATCCTCAAGGGCCTGGTACAAAAAGGTCGATGAATGTCTTGTTGGTATTGGTTATAAACGTAGTACGTTAGAACCATGTTTATACACAAAAAATAAGAATGATAAAAAGACAATAGTTACTTTGTATGTGGATGATTTTTTTATATTTTCTAATGATAATGTAGAATGTAATAATTTGAAAAAGGAATTGGCTTCACAATTTAAGTTAAAAGATTTGGGTCAGGTCAAAAATTGTTTAGGGATGAGTGTTAATATTAATAAAGTTAATGGTACAGTTACTCTAAGCCAGGAGAATTATGTTGATCAGTTGCTAAATAGATTTAACATGGCAGATTGTAAAGTAGCAGATACACCTTTAGAGGCTAAATTGAATATTAACAAAGAAAATAAAAATCCTGACAGTCAAATTCCTTATCAACAGCTTATTAGTGGACTTATGTATTTAGCAGTATTAACCAGACCTGATATAGCCTTTACAGTAAGTTTTCTGAGTCAATTTAATAATTGCTATAACCAGGAAACCTGGTTATACGCTAAACGTATTTTAAGATATCTCAAGAAAACAAAGCATTTTGGATTAAAATATAGTCAATGTGGTAATTCAAAATTAGAGGGTTTTGTTGATTCAGATTGGGGAAGTAACATTATTGATCGCAAGTCCTATACAGGTTTGTGTTATATTTTAGCTGGATGCGTTATTTCTTGGGAGGCTAAGAAACAAAAAACAGTTGCTCTTTCGAGCACTGAGGCTGAATACATTGGTGTAGCCGAAGCTTGTAGGGAAGCTAATTATTTAAGTAATTTGTTAAAAGAAATAAACAATGAGTCATACACCATATCCTTATTTAATGATAATCAGGGTGCACTTAAGTTGTCTTCAAATAATAGCTATAATAAAAGAACTAAGCATATTGACATACGACACCACTTTTGTAAAGAATGTATTAATGATAAAATTGTAGAACTGAAATACTTGGAAACAGCTGAAATGCCAGCAGATCTATTTACAAAAGGTTTGGCTAGTACCAAGCATTATTATTTTATGCAATTGTTGGGTATGCAGGATGTAAAGAATTAACATGGTTATATTATATACCTTTGTTGTAATGTGGGTATTATGTACGTTATTTTGATAAGTGGGGGTGTTATTTAGTTATCAAAGTACCTACCACTAATGCCATCTTTGTCTATGTTTCTAAGCTTAATAAATATCAGTTCTCGCTGTCTCCTGAATAAAACAACGTGTTTCATTTAATACCTTCCCCCTGCCTTTCCTCCCTGCCACTAAAATATATGAAATACACACATTTAATTTATTAAATAAAAAAAAAATTTCACATACTTCAATTATTTTTTTTTTTTTTATTTATTTAGTTTAACACGTGTTAACTGTCTGAATAAGTGTAAAAAATAAGCCAAATAACAGTAAACAGTTCCCTTCCACCTTCCCCGCCTTCCCCCTCCCCCGTCTCTTTCCTCTCCGCAAACCCCACCATTCCCCTGCCTTTCCTCCCTGTCGCTAAAATGTATGAAATACACACATTTTCATTTACACAAATTTAATAACTCCAGAGCTTACCATTATATACAGCTATGTTACTCGCTGATAATGTAGCTTTCTATTGGTGAAAGAATTTTTAAAATCGGTTTATTGGTTTAGGCGTGAAAGCGTAACAAACAAACACACGCACTTTCGCCTTTATAATATTAGTATGGATGGATTCTACGAGTATTAATTAAACAAAATAACAAACGATTATCACAAAGCACTCTCTCTTTAGGGTGAATTGCCTATTTCAAAAAAAAATAACAAATGATTAATTAACTTTCAGCTATTATTTGCCCGCGGAGAGTTGGTGGAGTTGCTGATCTCCTCCAACATTGCGAGGTATGCGGAGTTCCGCTGCGTGAACCGGGTGCTGACTTGGATCGGCGATGTGCTGGAACCCGTCCCTTGCTCTCGCGCCGACGTGTTCGCCACTAAACACGTCTCCGTGGTCGAAAAGCGAATGTTGATGAAACTGCTCACCTCATTTTTGGAGTATGAAAAAACCAAAGAACATGAAGAATTTAAAGGTAAAACATTAAAAAGTCAATAATTTTGATAAATATTATTTAATTACTTATATCTACAATATTTCTAAAGGTTCCATGACAAAACAGAAAATTGAGAAAAAATAAAACCTAACCTAACCTATTCTTTTACCATGTTTTGTCAGATTACCAATTATTTAACAGGAATATTATTGTAGATTAGAAATATTTTAGTCGTAAAATGTGATACTAGCGCAGACCTGTGAAAAATCATGGAATATTATAATTGTAGTATTTGTGAAGCTGAAAGTGTTTATAAAATATTTGCCTCGGTATCATTGCCATTGCGTTTTAAAAACAAATACACATTGTCAATTTTCATTGTAATATAATTATTTTTTTTAACAAATTGGTGGGATGATCAGAAATTTGTCTTTCGAATGCAATTTCGAAAATCACGAAATCTGTCAAATATTTTAACAAAAGAAATACTAAACAGAATTATTAATGATTTTCTGATTATAGGTAGGTACCTACCTACTTTATTCCTTGTTTGAATTTCTTCACACAATCTGCTTCATTGAAAATGATACTTATATTCAAAGGAAATTTGAGTTCATTGAACATGACAAATTTCATGCAGAAATAACCAAAATTTCTCCGACACAGACAACTGAAATTCGTAGTTTTGATTTTATTTCACAGGGGTGGAAAATAAAACGTTTTTGGAATTCCTCAAAAGCAAGAAGCTAACGGGAAACCTAATTCACTATGTCCTATATGCCATTGCGGGAGGAACCGACACAACCCCGTGCTTTGAGGGTATCTATAGATGCAAGCGATTCCTCATCAGTTTGGGCAGATACGGAAATACACCCTTCTTGTGGTCCATGTACGGCTGCGGAGAGCTGCCCCAATGTTTCTGCAGGTGAGCTTCTTTATTATTAATTGGATGATGTCATATCCTTACTATACCCTCTTGTTATACACAAGAAAAAATAGACCTGCCCATAAGGTCGAGGGCAGCAAACCAACTTGTGCATATCGGGGGAAGTGGCTTGGGCGTGTCCCTTTCAGTAATTTGTCAATAAATGACAACAGATAACTTGCATTATAGAATCACTGTTTAAACTAACTAACTAACCAACCATTACGCCCTTTCGCCGCAGGGGCAGGCAGAGAGGACGGACCGCCAAAAAACTCGGTCTTGGCACACACTCCTTGCCTCGTTCACATTCATACATCGTCTCATACATGCTCTTCTGTTATTCTGACTCTTGACATGGTGGGTGCTTTTATGAGTGGAAGGGGGTGCATAGTGCATTTCTCATTGCGTATGCTTACTGAGAAGTTTCTTGCAAAAAAACAGAAACTCTTCTGTGCCTTTGTAGATCTCCAAAAAGCATACGACCGAGTTGACAGGAAAAAGCTATGGAAGGTATTGTCCAAGTATGGAGTGAATAAGTATCTCATACAGGCAATTGCGTCTCTGTATGAGGGAAGCGTTGCATGTGTTAGGGTGAACGGTGGTTTTACGGGGTGGTTTGACATCACAAAAGGTGTTAAACAAGGCTGCGTAATGTCGCCGTGGTTATTCAATCTATATATGGATAATTGTATGCAAGAATTGAAAGAGATGGGATTTGGCGCGAAATTGAATAATCTGGAAGTATGTTGCCTGTTGTATGCTGATGATGCGGTGCTGATATCTAACAGTATTCTTCTTTCGTATGGTGGGGGGTCAGAGGGGGACATCTAGGTCTGCGAGCCAGTCTAGGGCCTCAGGCGTTGCCCTGTGGACCTCATCAATCCCGCCGGGGAATGAATGGAGCGGGCATTCGTTGACCACATGTTCGGTGGTCTGCACCGCACCGCATTCACACGTCGCCGACTCTTTAAGGCCCCATCTATGCATCATGTGAGCACAACGGCTATGGGAGCACCTTATCCTATTGATGGCAGTCCAGAGTTTGCGAGGCAATGAGAACCCAGGCTGTCTCTCAGTGGGGTCTTGCATGAGATGGGCGTTTTTGACGTTGGCTGATTGCCACTCAAGCTTCCACCTATCTTCTGGGGTGAGAGGTGTTCGAAGGAGTCTTTCTCCTTCCGTCCAGAAGAGTTTTCGAGACTTTAAGCGGCATGCCGGGTGAGAAACGACATCATTGTGCAAGGGTATTTCGCTTTTACGCTAACAGTATGGAAGATCTACAGTCTCTCGTGTCAAGGATGAACGAAGTATGTATGAAGAATGAGTTAATGATGAATGTAAGTAAGTCTAAAGTCAAGGTGTTTGAAAGAGAGAGTACGAAAACAGTATGCAATATAGTTGTGAATGATGAATACTTGGAGCAGGTGGATGAGTTTGTTTATTAGGGAAGTATGTTTATGAGAGATGGGAAGGCTGATAGAGATATTGAAAGAAGGGTGAATGCAGGTAACTCTATTAATGGAGGACTGAACGCCGTTGGCACCAACAAAAAACTGTCCAAAGACGCGAAACTAGCCGTCCGTAATGGAGTACTGGTACCTACCCTGATGTATGGCAGTGAGGCATGAAACTGGCAGAGGAAGGATGAAATTAGACTGAACGCTGTAGAAATGAGATCCCTGAGGCGTATGTGTGGTAAAACCATAACATATACAACAAAGGGTAGTACCCAAACTCTCGCATGTACAGGTACCGCATGAACTTTCAACATCATTTGAGTAGAGGGCATCTTCGGGTCCCCATATTACTGATCCACTCTCGAGAATGCTGCGAACCAGAGTGAAGTAGAGCATTTTTATGACAGCTGTGTTGGAAAAAGATTTTGCATTGCAGATTACAAAGCCTAGCATTCGCATTGCAGAGTTGCACACCGAATCGATATGAGAATGGAATGTCAGGCGTGTGTCAAAAGTGATACCTAAATCCCTCATTTGTGAAATATGTTTTAACGAGGTACCAGACATTTTGTAGTTATAATATAGAGTACTCCTAGCCCTTGTATAGCACATAATTGTACATTTTCCGCTGTTAAAATAGAGTTTATTCCGATTACTCCATTCTATGATTCCGTCGATATTGGTTTGTAAAAGAATTTACAAATTTTATAAACAGAGCTATATCATTTATAAACATAGAAAATAATAGAGGTCCTAAGTTAGATCCTTGCGGGACCCCAGAGTTTGTGAAGTAAGGTTTTGCAGCAAACCTCCCATAAACTACATATTGTTTTCTGTTAGATAAATAATTGTGGAAGAACAGAAGCATTCTATATGAGAGACCAAAATTTTCAAGCTTTTTTAGTAATATGAGGTGATCTACTCAGTGGCGGACTAAGGGGGGGGGGGCGGTCCGCCCTGGGCCCTCAGTCTTGGGGGGCCCCCAAACGCCTCGATGTTCCCTTGATCAAACCCTAAACAAGGCTTTAAGACACCACTGTAAAAAAAACTGTAATTGTTATTTCATTTTTTTGTTAAGAACGCTCTCACTAATTTTTTTTAGGAAATTCGGAAAATTGACGGAGATACAGCATTTTATGTGAAACCGTTTGGAACAGTTTGTATGTTGAATCATCATTCTGCAAATTTTGAATGCGTTTTTTGAATTTGAATTTTATTTTCTATTTTTTATGGTAAATTTTTGAATTTTATTTTCTATTTTTTATGGTAAATTTTCCTCGTCTGGTATCATAGTAAGGGCCGGATTAAACATGTCGGGGCCCCTACTCAATGCACGTCTCGGGGCCCCTTTACCATAAGGGCCCCTAGCCGATGCGTGGCCCCTAGGCAGTAGCCTACACCGCCTTGTGGACAATACGGGTCTGCCAGGGCTCGCTTAAACATGTCGGGGCCCCTTCAATGATAAAATTACGCACAAATAAACACAATTTTTACAGCTAGGCAGGTTAGGCATATCTACAACTAAGTAAACAAAAGTAAGTTTGAAAAGAACATGCACTGAATGAAGTTGTTCCTTTAAGTCAGTCTTAATAAATACACATTAAATCAACAAGTTTTGACTAACGACGATAAAGTTTTTAAAGTGAAACACTACTACGCGAATAAAATTGTTACATTCGAATTCAACACTGACACTGAGCGCTGGAGCGGGGATTTGGCAACAGTGTAAAATAATAATGCCGCCCGCACACGCCGCTCTAATTTTATCTTTTATCAGAAAACTACCCCTAAAAGTTGAAATTTCGAAAAAGTTATTTATGTTTTTTACTTGTACTATCATGTAGGTAGGATCACCTCCCGAAGTTAATGCACTTTACCCCTGGACACCCTGTATATTATTAGACAAATGTATCATATAAATTATTGTCTAAATCTTCCAAGTTGGCAATCCTTTTCGTTCTCGAAATCTCTTGTTTTATTTATTACCGCAAACGCGATTAAAACAAGAAAAAAGGGTATTTAAGCCACTTTCCAGTACTTTGCGCAACTTAATTGTGACTTTCAGGTAAAAATTGTCACTTGAGCGTTACGTTACGTTAGTTTTAAAAAACCTTACGGCGCGTTACATGGGGGGGAAGGGGGTCAAAAATCTTCAAAAATTGCTTTACGTAATTTTTTTTTTTTTTTTTGTGCATTACAGATTGATATAATCCTATTACAATACACATATATAATCCTATTACAATACTTGAACGCCCCCTCACCTCCTTTTTTGTCATTTCACAGAAAATAATTAATAAAAAATTCACAAAGTTTTATAAACTCTTATTCAAATTGCGGTAGGAAACTTTGATCCTATGGAGGTACACATTAAAATTTTTATGTGGTTTACTTTTAGATTTGAATATAAAGCATGGTGTTTTCTCTTTCTAACACCGTTTAGATCATATTTCTCACCATGATAGAGCGATACAAAGGTATCTATGAGACCTGTGTGAATTGTTACCAAAAGCGAATAAATTAGACTAAGGGGTTGATCTGGTCTTGGTAACGCTTACACTGGCTTGGCATTTTTTCTGATTTCCTTATTTATAACACGGTCTAAAATAATTTTATTTTATCATGTTTTTATGACATTTACTTCAATTAATTTTTAATTGCAAATAAGAGTAAAGATAAGCAATTCTAATTTGAATCAATCAGTGCAATGAGTCGTTTAATCATTTCTTGCAGGTTATGCGCAGTTTTTGGAGGAATCTATTGCCTGAAGAGGCCCATCGACTCTATCAAAATTGAGGAGAATCCCGCCGACTCCAAGAAGAGTGTTGAGATCCTTAGCAACAACAAGGTCCTGACTTGCGAGCACGTTGTGATCGGGATCGACAAGGCTCCTAAGGAGTTCCTCTCCGTGGCTGACTTCACCAAAGGAATATCCCGAGCTGTCTTTGTGACCAACAAGAGCGTGCTGGAGTACGAAAAGGAATCTCTTACCCTTTTGCAATTCCCTCCACTTGAGGGCTTGAGCGACCCTGTCACCATCATTGAACTAGGGCCGTCCACATCTTCTTGCCCCAAGGGCCTATGTAAGTTCACATTTTTGCTTTTTGCGTCATTACCGTACAAGAATCCTAACTGTTCTGTGCTGGTAAAACTACGGTTAGCCCAATTCCAGGAATGCCCTGGGAAGAGAAAGAATATAAGAAAAAAAATATGGCTAAAGCAATTTCAAGCCACTTTTCGATTCTGAATTACCCAGGGTGATAATATAGCTCCCTAATTTAGAAAATTTTGTGAGAATGAAGGAGATGGGGAAGTGAAGTGTTGAGAAGTTTCTGGCTCTTCAGATGTGGTCACAAAACGTAGCTAAAGCCATTTCAAGCAGCGTTTCGATTGAAATTGATCTCTCATGAGAACAATAATGAGAGTGCCTTCCATTCTTGTATTTAGTATCTCTACGTACAAACCTTAATTGCAAATCACATATCGAGTAAAAAAAAGTTTGGCTGGTTTCCAAAATTGAATATTTTGTAACAGTATTTAGTTTGACCCTTTTATAATTCCCTCACCCGCAATAAATTAACATGCGGAAGATGCGCAAGGTCTGGTTATTTCAATGTGCACTCTTCAGCGGTTAAAGTTGTACATTGAAGGCATTCTCAAATCCTCATGGTGCCAAAAGATTGTCACGTGGTTTCCTTCTAGCTCGTCGAAATGACATCCAGATTTTAACAGTAGGGCACGTCTATATCCCTTTTAACATCAGTGCCTGTTTGTGATTTCTTTGTCTGTTTTACAGATCTTGTCCACATGACTTGCACCCAAACGAAAACTGCCAAGGAAGATCTTCAACTCTACGCAGAGAAGTTATTAAGCTTTGAGGAATGTGATTCTATTAAATCTCCGGATAAGGAAGATGAAGGTTCTAAGGAAAAGTCTAAACCACAGGCAAGAATATTTTCTTTTAACATCTAAAATTTTTCATTATATTAAAATTTTTGTAACTGTTTTTTTTTTGCGAAACCTCATTGTTATAATATTTTATGACTAGGGCCCGGATTAATATGTAAATACATATTTTTAATTTACACGATTTTCGGTCTCGTATGTGTTCTCTACCTAGATTATCATATATAGATTGTGAAAAACAAATTTTTATTTTCCATATTTTTCCATATTTCATGGTTAAGTCCATATTTTACAAAAAATATCACAATCATCCATATTTTCGATTTTTATATCATAAAATATGAGTTAGTTCACAAAAATTGATATAATTTTACGTATTTGCATTCTCGCCACCACACGGCCGCGCGTATTTCATTTTTCTCACATATTATTTGTTGTAATTTGATTTTTGATTCTCTTCCTCTACTTGCTTGCTGTTGCTTGCGCGTCTTTTTATTTTTACGTACTCAAGTCACCTACTACTACTGTCTAGGTACCTATCAGTTTAATTTCAAAATGACCAAGGATAAAAAACAACCTTTGCGTATCAAGTAAAGTATATTTTAGACAAAAATAAAGGATTTGACACCCTAAAAACAATTAATAAAGTTCTGAGCGGAAGCTTTGAGGGTACTGCAGACGTGCCTCACACAATTTCGGAACTAGGCGTCTTTAAGTACGCTCCCATTACATCATGTGACGTGGAAAGATCTTTCAGCCAATATAAGGCTATATTTAGACCAAATCGACAAAGTTTTAATTTCGATAATTTAAAAAAGCATGTGATTGTGTACTGCAATCAATTTAATAAGACAGATTTAGAGGAAGATGAATAAAACTTCATTTTTTCATTTGAATTACCTGAACATTTTGCTATCTTTTTATAATTTTTTTAATGTAACTGTTACTTCATACTAATTTTTCACAATAAACATTGTTTTATATGATTCCAATTGTATACTCCATATTTTTTCCATATTTTACATTTTTTAGTCCATATTATATGTACATATTTTGAATTTTTTAATACATATTTATCCGAGCCCTATTTATGACTATCTTTGATATCCGGCTTCGTCCCAGACCCGACTGCGAATCCCGACCTGACTGCGGATCCATCAACTGCCCATTCAACGAATCCTCAATCACTCCTTCACTGACTGTGTGTGGGGCCATGCTTCCATTATGGACTATGGAGGAAAGCAAAATTTGCTCTTTTTATTTTATTTCAAAATTTAAAATGGCTTACCTTACGTTTTTTCTAACTAAAATTACTGTAAACGAAAAAAAAAATATACACATTTTATTAGGCAAATGTATTACAAATGTTATTGTCAACTCACTTTTTTATCGTTTCATGTAAAAATAATTAATAAAAAATTCCCAATGTTTATACCATGAACAGGTTAGAGGCTTTTGAAATGTGGCTTTACCGGAGAATACTCAAGGTCCCATGGACCGACATGATCACCAACATAGAAATTCTCAGGCGGGCTAGAGCAGATAGAGAACTGATTACAATAATAAAAATCAAAAAAAATTCATATCTGGCTCATATACTTCGAGGGGAGAAGTATCACTTGCTCCATTTAATATTGAAAGACAAGATAGAGGGTCGCCGAGGGCCTGGTAGGAGACAAATGTCTTGGCTGCGTAATATACGAGAGTGGACCGGCATTAGAAGTGTGGAGGAGCTATTCCGGGCAGCGCAAGACAGATAGACATTTTCAATAGTGATCGCCAACGTCGGGGGGACCTGATACGGCACACAGAGAAGAGGTGGTTAACTTTTAGATTTTAGTGTAAAGTTTGGTGTTTTCTCTTTCTAACACCATTTAGATCATATTTCTAACCGTTATAGTAAGGGAGACAACAATTTCTATATGATTTGTTCCGAAAACTGAACAAATTTGCCTGAGGGGTTAAAATACAAGGTGTCCGGAAACTCGTAGTACAAGCGGGAAACTGGAGAATCTACATCACATTTGGAGTCAATTTTGTGGTTTAACTTTTTTTGATTTGAGCTTTCGTTTTCAAGTAAATTGGGTCCGAAGTTGGAATTTTTTTGGTTAAATTTGAAAAAAAATTTCACTAGGGGGTTGATTTCAGTTGTGTAATGTCTTATAAAATGCAACGAAGGGTAAACCGGGCTCAAAATATTTTTTAACCCTTTAGTTGCCGAAAAAATGGAAAAATAGAAAAAAAATAATATTAAAATCGAAATTTCTTGGGTTCTCTACGTGATGTAGATTCACCAGTTTCCCGCTTGTACTACGAGTTTCCGGACACGTTGTATATTATCAAAACAAAAAATACTGAATCCATCAATAATACCGAATTGAACAGTTTATATTATGAAACATTCTTGTAATGTTGTCGGTACCTTTGACTTAATTGATTTAATTAGGGTTTTTTTTTGTCTTTATTCCCCCGACCACCATTTCAGACCTTCACCCCTCCCTTGGAGCCTTTCACTGCCCTATTTGCTCTTGAGGTCATCACTGTCCCTTAGATCTCACCAAAGCCCCCGTTGGGAATCACTGATTTGAACACATTGCTTCCCTTAGAATTATTAGAAGAAATTTAAAAAAAAATTCTAAGATTCTTATATGAGAATGCATGGTGAATAGAATACCTGCGATTTATGCATCACATGGATGCTCTCCGAAATGCGCTACGAAAGTCTCCAATCTAGGAGGAATGGGATCCTTACAGTAACAGCTTTTAAAATCATAAACTATTTATATTGATAGCTCATAATTAAATAGAAACACTACGGAGCTCATTTATAAAACTATCGTTGCTCCACATTTGGACTACTGCTCTACAATGTTATATTTGGCCAATGAAGGAAATTTGAACAAACTAGAAGTTATACAAAACAAAGCTATGAGATGTATACTGGGGAAAGGCAAATACGCAAGGATTAATCAAATGAGAGAGGAGCTAAATTGGATTCTAATAAAAAAGAGACTACTATTTAATGTGTTAATTTTTGTGCACAAAATTATGAAAAACCAAATGCCAAAATACTTTAACGATGAAATTGTTTTTAATAGAGACATTCATAATTACGAAACAAGAAATATAAACAGAGTTCGATTGCCACAAATGAAGAAATCAAAATCACAGAACTGCCTGATGTACAGAGGACTAAAGATGTATGATGAAATGCCTGAAAGTATGAAGAAAGAATGAATGTATTTAAAAAGAAATGTTATGCCTACTGTAAAAATATTTAAATTTATCAAATGAAATGTTACATTGTGCTTATTAGTTTATATTCATGTAGTATAAACTAACTCAATAATAAAAAAAAACCGCATGAAAATCCTTTGCGTAGTTTAAAAGATCTAAGCATACAGGACAGCGGGAGCGACTTTGCTTTATACTATATAAAGATTGTAAAAACATAAATTAGTAAAAATTAAATTTTGTAAAAAATTTTCATTTAAACTTATATGTATTGTATTGTAATGGTAAAACCACACTAAGCCCACGCAACGCCACGCCACGTGGGTAGACGTCACCATTTCCATATCTGGACTGCTTACCATCCACACATTTTCTATGGAAACGGGTGCTTTAGAATCAGACTAGCTCCACGCAACGCAAACCGACGCCCCCTACGCGACGTTGATCTGCCACAGCCAGATCGGCGTGGGCCATGTGGAAGGTGGAGGGGGTATGGTCACGCCTACTACGAGATGATTTTACATCTTTTTGGTGTTATCTGAGCATCTAACGTTGTTTCGCTATATCTATGGTTGTTTTTTTGACAGATATTATTGAAAAATGGATGACGAACAGTTTATTGAAGCTTTTAGACGGCACAAAGTTATTTATAAAATCAAATTACAGGATTATAGAGATTCTGCATACGCAGTGCAACTTAGGAAGAAATTTCAGCCATTCATGGCATGATTTTCAATATTATTCCCCTATAATGAATGTCAATCAAACTTTAGACACACTGCCAGTCTTTCTCTGGTCCCAATTGACTTTCGAAGATGTGTGTTTTCTTTTTTTATGTCATATTCAATTATGCTGTGAAGCTCTTCAAATACCACTTTACTCATACGGAAGTACATGAAGAATCGTCCGTCATCAGATTCTAGTTCCTTTACTAAAGTATGGAACTCTCCAAACATTTGTCTTTGTTTGTTAATGTTGTGGACCCAAATACTTCTCACTTTTTTTCTTTTTACGAGAATATTGATTTAACAATAATAATCGTAGCAAATCATCTTCAAATTCACTTTCAAGATATGGCAAAGCTGTCATCTGCTAAGAGAATCACATAAACATAACCTAAAAAATAAATGTCAAATGTGTCAAATCAAACGCGCCTGCGCACAACCAGAGACCCCTTGTCACGTGGTCACAGCGACGCGTACGTACGTCTGGCCAGTGTGAACGGTACAGGAACGTTGCGTGGCGTTGCGTCTGCTCAGTATGATCCTTGCTTAATAGGATTACATCAATCTGTAATGCACCTACCTACACATGTCAATTGGTTTATAGTAATAATTTTTATCTCTACACGGGTATTTTAGACAAGAGATCAAAACGATTAGATAACACCTTATCAAACGTATTATTTTCACGGTCGTGAGATTAAAAATTTATGTAAACAAACAACTAATAGTAATTTCGACACAATATGTGTGAAGGCTATTATTTATAAACAAATAACATCATTTAAAGTCATGGTTTCAAATATTAAATGCATAAAAAATTATGAAAATATTTTTGCACCATAATATATACAAATAACGAAGCAATATACTAACCAATTTGGGAGGTGGTTATGGGTACCGCCACCCCGGGAACCATTTATTAGATAACCAGCACCTCTGCCATAGGTCACCCCAAGTGGTTCGCTACGTTTGATGACATAGCAGGGGTGCCCTGGTTCATAGGTGAGGTTTGTCTAGGTCTTGGCGGCCAATGCGTCTGCCTGCCTGCCGCGTGGTGTGCGGGATCGAGAGAGACTGGTTGAGGGAGGTCTTTTATCCTCTCCAGCCGGAATTTATCGACCCATCGCCTAGCACCGCAGTTGGAGGGATGGATTCATACGTCCGTTACGCCTGGATATTCCCAGCCAACTCCTGTCGGGTCAGGAATCTATCCTGCCGGTATTTCAATGGCAGATGCTCCGAGGAACTAGCGTCATTGATCCCTTCGGCGCCGGTGCATAGTCGGGAAACACGCCTAACGCATGCCCAACATGTGTACACGGTTGAAATTTGTCACATGAAAAACGGGTCCCTTCTTCGACTCGTTCTTGTGTTCAACAGCTCGGCTGAGGAACGATTTGTCGGCCTCTGTATTTCCTCCTTTCTACAACATGGGTCTCTTCAAGACCAATGTTCATTCCTTCTTCTCCTCAAAAAGACCCTCCACACAGCATCTCAGATTCATAGGAAATTATTTTCCTCAGGGCCTCTTGTGTGAAGTTAATGTAAAAAAAAAAAATACACGATACATGACCCCCAGATTCCTACCCACCCCTCATACTTATTTCCTTCCCAGAACTTCCTCTCCTTTAAAAAAACCTCCACATAGCATTCCCTAAGATGACATAGGCTCTGAGAAAAAATATTTTCATCAGGGCCTCTCCTGTGTGGAGCTAATGTAAAAAAAATAACCTAGGTGGACTGGAACTGGGGTGTCCAGAGTGCCGGTCGGTTTTTAATAAAACATGCTGGAAGGGACCGAATAATGGGCTTGGCTAAAGGAAATGTCGGTCGGATAGCCGAACCGTTCGATGCAATGGAGCGCAGGCCGAGTGCGAGTGTCGGTATTCATTTGACCAGACCGCGCACCCAACTAGGACCTAAGCTGTACACGTTCTCTGCTTCCGTACTCGAGCGAATGGATCAGTTTACCGGTTTACTGGTTTAACGCACCCATCCCGTAGATCGGTTCTTACATGAATGGCATGCTTAGAGTCTTCGCAACCATTCCAAATAATTAATGATAGTGTTGATTGTTTTGAAAATATATTTATTTTATTTGTGTAGGTTCTGTGGAGTTTCTACTTCAATATGGTGGACACAAGTCAGCCGGGAATGTGTGAGACAACATCATCTAAAATTCATCTCTGCTCTGGTCCGGATATTGACTTAGATTTTGACCACGCTGTGAAGCAGGTAACTTGACTTACTGTGTAAAAAATTCAATGTAACTCTGATCGAAATTATTTATTGACAGTGCATAAAAAAATTATTTTCTACTTCTATACAACGTGTCCGGAAACTCGTAGTACAAGCGGGAAACTGGTGAATCTACATCACGTAGAGAACCCAAAAAACTTATTTTTTTCAATCTGAGCATTTCGATTTTAATATTATTTTTTTTCTGTTTTTCCATTTTTTCGGCAACTAAAGGGTTAAAAAAAATTTTGAGCCCGGTTTACCCTTCGTTGCATTTTATAAGACATTACACAGCTGAAATCAACCCCCTAGTGAAATTTTTTTTCAAATTTAACCTAAAAAATTCCAACTTCGGACCCGATTTACTCGAAAACGAAAGCTCAAATCAAAAAAAGTTAAACCACAAAATCGACTCCAAATGTGATGTGGATTCTCCAGTTTCCCGCTTGTACTACGAGTTTCCGGACACCTTGTATTGATTAATTGTTGTAGCCAAAATTTGTGTATTTTTTTAATAAACAACCAAGACTAATTATATGTCAAAAATCCATGGTAGTGCAGTCCACAGAGACTGTTATGCTTGCTGCACCCAATAAAATATGGCAGAAAATAGTATTTAATAAATTTATGTGAATGTTCAATTTTGATTAGAACAACTCAACTTTTGAAAGTTATTCCCTTCAATGTAATATATCATTGAAGAAGAAGATAACACTAATAATCTAAACGAAAATATGAAGAAGAACAAGACACAAAAAATAAAAAGATTACAGTCGCGACTGGGACTCGATTCCAGAACCTCTCGTCTTACTGTTTTCTTTTTTTTTTTCACCCTAAGTGACCAGCTCAGGTATGGGGGCTCCATCGAAGCCAGAGTAAAGTTAGCCTCCCAAAAACTGGGCGTACTGTACAGGGCCCGCAGATACTTCAATAGTACACAACTGCTAACCTTGTACAAATCACAAGTACGCCCCACGGTTGAATTTGGCAGCTATCTCTGGTCTGGAGCTCCAAAATACCTGAAAAATACCCTCGACTCTGTGCAGAAACGGGCGGTCCGTTTGATAGATTCTCCCATCTTAACCCGTCTGCATGGTTAAATATATTCGCACCTCACAATCCGGAAGCCTCAGTTTCGAGCATAAATTCTGAAACCGTCACTTTGTATCGAGATTGTAAAATATCTAAGCAAGATAGCTTTCATATTTCAAAGACAATAAGAAGCATTATTTCGTTCTCTTTCTGGTTAAAAGAAAAATACGTATGTTTGCATGAGAGGAAGAGAGATATATATCTTTTAAAATATAAGGTCGCTCGGGACGTTTTTGGTCTTATGAAAGTATAACGCGATTACGTGTTTTGGGATGTATTTATTCCTAAACAAGCAGACGGGTTAACAGACGGATTGCAATCTTTAGAGCACAGGCGTCGGGTGGGAATGCTATCCTTGTTCTACCGGTATTACAATGGAAGCTGCTCCGAGGAACTAGCATCATTGATCCCTTCGGCACCGGTGCATAGTCGGGAAACACGCCAAACGCGTGCCCAACATTTGTACACGGTTGACATTTGTCACATGAGAACGGGTCGTTTCTTCGACTCGTTCTTGTGTTCAACAGCTCGGCTGTGGAATGATTTGCCGGCCTCTGTGTTTTCTCCTTCCTACAACATGGGTCTCTTCAAGACCAATGTTCATTCCTTCCTCTCCTCAAAAAGACCCTCCACACAGCATCCCAGATGACATAGGCCCTGAGGGAAATTATTTTCCTCAGGGCCTCCTGTGTGGAGTTAATGTAAAAAAAAAAAAAAAATGTCTTGTTGTTTTGTTCCCTTTCATATTTTCGTTTAGATTCTTAGTGTTTCTTTTTCTTTAATGTTAAAGAAATGTGTTTATTTTTGATACATTTTTTAATTTGTCAAAAATTTGCAGAAATTAATTGGACTTATTTTCCTAGACATTGCACGCCACTGCCAAATACAATTGTTTAAAAATAAAATACTTTTTATTTTATATTTTAATAATCAGATGTTATAATAATCTACCTATCTTCCTTGTTGTTGTTCTTCAATTTGTTCATAGACATATGAATATTAATAGACCTGCCCTAAGCGATAAAAGCGTATTATTTCCCCCTCCCCATACCGGTTCCATTGGAACCGGTATGGGGAGGGGGAATGATCATTCTTCGCGAGCCAGCGTCGAGCACTCATCGGTGCATTTTACGAAATAACACGGCAAAAATAGTGGCTTGTGTTTTGAAAACGTGTAAAAATAGAAATGAAAAAGAGAATAAACCCAATTGTCGTATATAGGAAAGCATTATTTTACTTTATTATAAGCTTATTCAGATCACATAATATGGTCGTTTTTGTAACACACACTATCACTCGAGACACATGGCGTGTGCTAGTCGCTGTTTTGTGGGGTAAGTAAATTATGTAACATTTGTAAAAGTGTCTTAACTAAATACGTCAACAAAATATTGGACTATGAAAATAGGCGAACTTTACTTTGCTGTATTGGGAATTTGTAAATTTGTTCATTTCGCGGCGAGCAATTCGCGCTCCTATGTAAAAAGGTCTATTCATTAAAGAGCAGAGTTTACTTTTAAGAACTAAATGGTGATATTATTATGCGAGATGCCCATATACTCTCAGATTGAGTTATTGACGAATCACATATCACCGAATTCATCTTCCCGCTCTGCGCCCCGCTGTAGTTGGTTTCTTCCCCTCACCTTTATGTTCTGGTCTATTAATATTCATATGTCTATGAATTTGTTCCATTTCGCAATAATTGTTCTCGCAACAAATGTCACGCCAATCGAGTTTTATGGAATAAAAAACAAACCATGACAACTGTGAAACTAATTTAAAATCCTCCACCACAGGGTCGTGATATATTCTCCAAGATCTGCCCAGACGTGGAATTCCTGCCCCGTGCACCGGATCCAGAGGAGATTATCTTTGAAGGAACCGATGCGGAGACCGGACCAGAATTTGAAAAGAACGAGAAGAATGTGTCTGAATCGGACGGTACCAAAAACGAAGGAGATAAAACTGAAGCATCCGCTGAAGCAACAACTGATTAAGACCATCAGGAAATTATTTTCTTACAGTGTAACCTCACATTTACAGATGAACCAGTCTTTTTTTGTGTGAATTATGTGTAAGCGATAAATTTTAATAATTTTAAGACACCGTCTTAATTTTGAGATTATCCTAATCCTGTAAAATCGAGGCTATCTGTAAGCAATGCTTGATAAGTGTAGCTCTAAAAATCATATTTGCTTAATTATCTCATGAAGCTCTTTACCCTATTTGCAATGAATCTCTTTGAAAAGTTGGACATTTATCACACCCCAATAAAACATATTTTATATTCAAGTGTTAAAATATAGCTCTTTTAACGTGGATTCTCTATTATTTCTTTGTGTGTAAAAGGGGGTTAAAATTAAAAGCTTCATATTTTCCATTATTTTTAAGCTTACACATAATATATTTTATGCTTCAAATGCGTACTAGATATTTGACGAACATCTTAGTGTTTAAACTCGAGCATATTTAATATGATAGATAATATAATATTATAATTAAGAGCTTATATTTTACACTCCTGCAATGATATTGTGTTTATGAAACACGGCTGTGCTGAATGCAGATAGAAATGCAAATGATCTCCCGTATGAAATGAACAAACCTTTTAACATATTATTTCTTTGTGATATCTCATCTCCATTGTCAATCCGACATCTCTTCAATATAAAAAATCATATTTTAACGCAACCATTTTTGTGGCCATGACACTGTTCATTTTTATATTGAAGTCACCGTAATGTTGTTCCTCAATCGCATTAGTGTTTTAATCAATCTCACATATATAATTTATAGATCAAGTTCCTCACGATAGTTCACCAATGATAAAACCCAGTCATTTATTTTAATAAACTTAGAATAAGGGTGTAAGAAAACATTGTGTTTGCGTACATAATGTATTTATTTGTCTAAACATAAAACAATTTGGCTCTTATTGGAAACAATAATGCTCTTAACATAAAGCTTTTCTTTCAGCAAACATCTATTTTATATTTGTTAGGAATGTGAAAAGTATCAGAAAATGTAAAAATATTTGTTTATATCCATTTTTTTGGTTTGTAAGTGATATTAAAACTATGTATGACACATGCACAAATTCTAAATTAAAATTTTTACCTGTTCGGAATCTACTCGGAGTCTAAACTGGCTTCTAAGTATGAGGTGTTACATTCTACAATTCAGGTGATAGTTTTTCCATTAGAGATACAAATCAGAGATTTAAGTAATTTTATCACAAAATAAATATTTTTAAGTTACATTGTATTCAATAAAATATATGACTCACATTACCATTTGCTATGTTGCAATCAAGTTCATGTTATAAGTACTTTTTTATATTAACTTGTAATAATAAAGATCCAATACTTAAATATCACATTGTCTTTCACTCTAGTACATTCAGTTAACCAAACTTTAAAATTAAATTAAGTCTGCTTATAAATAATAACTCCCGGTCCATCCCACTTACAATACTTAAGCCAAAGAAATAACTAAAACAACTCTTAATTCAATAAGATTTTACAATTGTGTTAACCACTGGAGCGCTTTTTGCCACAATGTGGCACTATTAAAAATACCTCAGATTGCTTTGCTGCCAATTTTGGCAAATTTTCCCTTATTTGTAAGTAATTAAGTAGAAGTTTACAATTTTATAATATTTTTTTTATAAATCCTACGAATATGTGATAATCGACAAAAGTTAGATGAACTCATTGGCTATATAGAACCATAATCAGTTTGTATGACTCCATAATAAAATTCAGAGGTATGATTTTTTTAATATAGGCGGAAAATATTCATCCAAAAAATCTCGAGCAATCAGAGTTTCAATCAGAATTGCGCTGTCGCTCCAGTGGTTAAATAAGATACTTTCACATAGTGTTTTTTGTACATTCATGAAACATTAATAGCTTGAAGACAGTTATCATCGGATCTGAGAAGAGATGTTCCCATCCAACCAAGTGGGTAATTTCATGAGATTTAAGGGCTCGTACATAGCCCTCAGTCAAAAATATTATAATACTAGGTGAAGTTCCCGGCGGTACCAGGCTTTACAAAGAGTTTTTCGAAATCTATTGTAGATAGCGACCTTCCTCTTGTTCTGAGGGTCAAAGCGCAAAATTTCATCAGTCTCGGAATAAAACTGTAGATTTGTATAAAAATGAAATTCACGCCTCACACCACAGACATTCTCCTTTAAATAAATAGAAGATGTGCCACTTCTAATGTTTTACACAATACAAATAAGGTTTGGATATAATTTTACACTAAACTATTACACAAAGAACTAATGTCTACTGCCAAATTTACAAATATATAAATCGTATTCCAAATTTCATGTAATTTTTTATAACTTTAATATTATGCAGTGATCCAAATACCAGATGCTACTTTTACTAGCCACTCGAGCAATGCTTCCCAAATTTTGGTGGGTGATTTTTATGAATTAAATCATTTTAATATAATCTAAAAATACGGGATAACCGGTGAAATTAGGCGGATTCATTGGCTTTAAACCGCAGTTAGCGGTTCATAATAACTAATTAACCATCACGCCGTTTCTCCGCAGGGGTAGGCAGAGAATATTGACCGCCAAACAACTCAATCTTGGCACACACTCCTTGCCTCGTTCACATTCATACATGCTCAACTCAAGACCCGATTCAAGTATCTGATTCACTTGGTCGTACCATGTCTTTCTCGGGCATCCCCGACTTCTACCATTCACATTTATGTCATATATTATTCTCCTTACACTCTTTCCTCGTTCATTCCCAAATGCATCCGTCCATTACATGCCGAAATCATCTGAGTGTTCCTTTCTTAATCTTACTCATTACGCTTACATCAGCCTTGCATTCTTTGCACGTTTCTCACACGATTGTACATGGTTTTGCCACACATACGCTTCAGGGATCTCATTTCAGCGGTTCATGTGTTTCCATATTAATATTTGGAGGATTGATATTAATTAAATCGAATGGCCAAATCGAACATCTCCATCGCTCGAATGGATAAAACAAATTAAATTTATATCTCAGTACAAAAGACACAAGAATACAATAATTGTTTTAAAATGTGATAAAAACTGCATTCCAAATTTGCAAAAATTGCATTACATTATTGTACTAAGCTCTGCAATAATTCTTATTGGAAATCTTAACAGATAATAAAACAAAGATTTGGATTTAGATTATATATTTTTAAATACATCTATTTGAATTTTGTTTTTGAGTGAATGCAATTCTGGAAATTAACCCACTTCCCGAAATCCAATCAAGCTGAAACTCGGCAGATAGGCTCGTTGTCAATGACAATACACTCTTATCAACGTTTTCAACACAAATTTTTCTGAATTTTGATAAAATGATGGTGCAACTGTTTCATAACTTAAAAAATATATGAATTAAGGTCTCTGCCCACTACACCGTTCCATACCATGACCGTAACCGTAGCGGCGCATGCAAAAAAATATTCTTTGTATCGATCAGTGTGAAACGCTGCCCACTAGCCCGTTCCGTCACCGACCAACACTGTCGCATACCATGACCGGACAGATGGCGAATTCTCGATGACAATATTTTGCAGGTGCCGGTCTGCTCAATGCATGGCACACGACGGTGTTAGAACGGGGATCATACGCGTATGATCCCCGTTGCCACTCCGTCAGTTCGTGATTTGTGTTCAGTTCTATGAGATGTGCGTTCTATGACTACAATCGATAGAACGGGCACCGTATGCCTACTAACCCCGGTGTATACGGGTATCATACAGTCACTAAACCCGTTACGTACGGGTATCATACGGTGTTAGCACGTTCTAGTGGGCATAGTAGGGCGTAGCGTATTTATTTTGTGGCTGATACGTTCATAGTACGGTCATGGTATGGAACGGTGTAGTGGGCAGAGACCTTTACAGTAAAAAAAAAAACAGGTTGATTTTTTTTATAGAAAAAATCATCCATCATTTTAGTTGATAAATTTTCTATTGTTGTCCTGGTACAATAATTCTTATTATAAAAAATAAAACAATACTTTGTATTTAACCACGAATTCTTAGTCGAATACTTATAATTTAGGTTTCATTAATTTGGTCCTCAACAGTTTACTATTTAAAATGATCAATGGCAATAATTTATCATCAACACATTGCACAAT
Source organism: Limnephilus marmoratus (assembly GCA_917880885.1). Taxonomy (NCBI): domain Eukaryota; kingdom Metazoa; phylum Arthropoda; class Insecta; order Trichoptera; family Limnephilidae; genus Limnephilus; species Limnephilus marmoratus. Next base: position 17,079,546 of record OU862911.1, read on the forward strand.
GAATATTAGTAAAATTATTCTGAAATTTTAATTAAAAGTTAATTAATACCAGTTATATATTATAATATTGGTACCATTGTGTTTTTCAGATTCATAAAAACAAGGTTTGTATAATCTTTTTGAAAATAGAGAAGGTGTCTTTTATAATCTATAAACCAAAAACAATTTCACAGTTAAAACGTTAATATTATATTATTTCGATAAAGGAAATTTGAAATGCCGTAAAGCACAAAATCTAATTGTTCAGAGAGCGATAAGAAAGTTTTTTTTTTTCTTCAAAAGATTTATGTAGACGTATAACTAAGATTTTTTTGTTATAAAATTAGCATTGAATTGATCCTCCAGAATACTTAATATTTTCGAAAAATATTTAATAACAGAATTTAATTTATTTTTAATTTTTCAAACATAAAATTCTCTTAACCTTTTAAATGCCAGTATGTAGGAGTGTAGCTGTGAACAGAAGGCCATGAATTTTTAATCAAATAAATCATTTTTAAATCTTATTTTTATAAATTAAAAACATTACACCTTGAAAGGATATTTCAATGACTTAGCAAAAATCTTGAAAAAAAAAAAAAAAATTTGCTCAAAGAATAGCGAGATAACTTGCTATTTTTCTATGGCCGGCATGCTGGGCACGGCCAAGAATGCGAGAAATCTCGCTCTTGGCACAGATGCGGTTAACCTCTTATTAGCCGGAGACGCGCAGATGTGCGCAAATTTCGAAAAAAATATGTTTGTCTGCGATTTTGACCCTTCTATGTACAGAATTTGAATGAAGGACAAGGTCAGAATCGCTTGCGCCACCATTTACCCAGGATCGAGGCAAAAATTTCATTCACTTGACAACCCCAGAATATTTTTTAATGATTTTATCTGTGGCATCAAAATGTCAAATTTGCCGCGATTCTTTCTGTCAATGTCCGATGTGTGCTACTTGACGAAAACATCGTAAAACCAATCAATTTACGTAATGAATGCAAGTAATGTTGTTTTGGTACATAGTTTATTGTTCTAGGAATGTGTTTTGGGCAATAAAATATACGATAACTCAAAATTAATCCACAAAACATTCAATTCCAAATTCAAAGTGGTGCTTTGTTAGTGTATTTTCGTGAAAGGGCCTGGCCTTTAAAAGGTTAAAATGCACGTAAGTCGTAAAGGACGCACTCATTTTCCTAGAAATGTGCATCATTTTGCACCCATCAATTTTGTTTTATAAAAATGACATATTATTTGACTGATTTTTGGATTTCTTGTTCTTAACAGCATTTCAAATTTCTACTATCGATTTGAATGGCAACAAGGGATTTTCAACACCAAAAATATAACTGCTTTACAATGTAGATTCTATTGACTAGTGCAGTGATGGGCAAACTTTCTTCATGGGGGGCCAGATAGTTTTAAGAAATTTCAGAGGAGGGCCGGGAGTATAGCCAAAATTGCATTTTGTTTTAAAAACTACATTTTAATTATAAAACTTTACACACAAACGCTAATATAAGTTACAGATTACAATTATTAACTTTTATTCGAAGGCCCCGCTATGGTAGGTGTGTGAGACATATGAAATTGTTTTTGACTGGCCATAATGTTTTCAAATGCAAGTTTGAGCTGTGACGAAGTAACCTTTAGCAGTGACAAAATTTCTAACTGAGTTTTTCCGCAAATTCATGGTCGAAAAAGTCTGTTCGCAGACATACCTACGATGACCCAAACATCGCTATTATTTTCTGGATGTGATCAATTATCATAGTATATTCAGTTTTCGGCAGTGTTCTATAAAAATCAATTTTTTTGGAATTTAAGAACAATTTTTTTAAATGGGGACTGCACTGCATTTCAACAATTTCTAACTGCAATTCTGCAGGGACATTCTCCGGCTCCACTTTAAAGGCGAGTACAGATTGCCGTAACGTAACATGCAATGTAACACGCAATGAAAGAATTTTCCGTCCACATTGCCGCAATGTATCATGCAATGTAACAGAATTACCATAGTGTGGACGCCTTGCGCGCACGAACTGTGCACACTACGCGCACGAACAGACGTAACATGTCACATCAACACGTAACATGTCTGTACGTCAGAACGAGCGCGAACAATGGAGAACTTGTTCTCGGCAAACTGAGCTATGTTCACCGCACGCATGCCGGGAACAGCTGCGAGTAGGTACATGCTCGGTTCGTGCGCGCGCTGCGTCCACACTTATGAAATGTTCCTTTCATGTTACATTGCATATTACGTTACAGCAATCTGTACTCTGTACCCGCCTTAAACGGCATTGAAAAAACATCAAGCGATGACTGAATATTCTTAAAATCTTGAAACCTAGTTTCAAATTCTGTGTGAAGTTTCTTCAGCGCCTGACTGAATTCTTTCAGTTTGTTCTCAGTCACTGGTGCCACGGATTCTAAGCGCAGAAAGTGAGTTAAATCATTCTACTCAATGCAGTTATAAAACAGAAAGAGCTTATTTTTAAATGATTTCAGAAAACCCCAAGTCTCATCTAAAAATTGGTGTATTCCTTGCAATCATTTATTTAACTTATTATAGTGTTCGTGCAAACCGGTAAAAATGCAAAATCGGTACGCCAATCTTTGTTTTCCAAGATCTGGAATTCAGAAAGATTCAGACCTAACATCTGGAATAGCCCACGATAATTATATTTTGACGCCGACGATCCTTCGAAATTAAGAGTATTTAATAGGTATACTTATAATTTCGAAAAATCGTCGGCGGGCCGGATTAAATACTCTTGCGGGCCGGAGCTGGCCCGCGGGCTGTACTTTGCCCATCACTGGACTAGTGGCAGTTCGTAACTTTTCAGTGAACTAGAATGGAATGATTTTATTTTTTTTATGATTTTTCAGGATTCTTTCAGTTTAGTCTCTGAAAAAATTTCATAGAAAAAAAAAAATTTAGATACAACATCAATAATGTAATATTTTTCAATCTTACCACTCTAGCTCACTGAAAAGTCACGGTCTGCAACTACTGTCAGTGGTTCCCAATTAGTGGTGCGCACACCCCCCGGAGTATGTGAGGTTATGTCATGTCGAGGTTATGCGCATTGCGTATAAATTTATATAAAGCACACGCAGGCGTTAGATTGAACCATAGATGATTTTAATTATAATTTTTTTTTATCATTTTGGCTACAAGGGGTGCACGAGTTTGGGCTCTTTTTTGAAGGGGTACTCGAAAACTAATTGGGAACCACTGCGTTAGATGAATGTTCTTGAGATAGTATGATTTTTGAACAGGTATAATATTTTTCCCTTTTCATTTAATCATAGGAATTGAATTTAGTGAATATTGTTTCAGTTTTACTCGGTAAGAGTGCTTTTTTTTCTCTCCTAGAAAAGTAATGCTGCCATAGACAGCAGAGAGAGGTAGTAGAGACTAGAATGTGGAGAATTTCAACATCAACTTTTTCTATGGATATAGTTGGTTAGTGATGGGGAAAATTGTTAGATGGAAAGTTTATCTAATTAAGTACAAGTATTTTGTGGGTTGGCTGAACATAGAAAACTTTGACCAAAAAATTCACACACAAGACTTTAAACTAATATTTTTTTACTTAAAAAAGTACACCGATATACAGTCGGACATGTCAAATTCATAAAATCAATGGTAAAGTTAAAAATTATCATAATTAAACTTAGAATAATAAGTAAAACATCTTAGAAATTATATTAAATGGCCAATTATGTAACAATAAATTCATTCAAGATCCATTGTTTTTCACAGAGCTGTTCAAAAAATAATTTCATATAAAGCTAGTCTCACACACGTAAACTATACTCTAATAATATATTATGTTTGCTTGGCCTATTTCACCATATCGTTTGCCAAATATTTCCTTATGTTGAAATAGGCCAAGCCAACATATACCTATTATGAGAGAAAAGCATATGTGCGAAACTAGCGTAAGGCTTTTTTAAAGCACTAAAAACAAAAATAGTAAGATTTCATCGAAATTTATAAAATTTATAATAAAAGTCAAAATCTAAAGATATTAACACAAAACCTAAAGATGAAGTTATAACCTAAAGATATTAAAACAAAACCTAAAGATATTAATTTTATAAATAAAATAGAGCTAACATAAGAGGGTTATCAAAATTATACAGAAATTTGCAATCAATCTCAAAGGGATTACAAAAATAATTAAATTGAAAATTAGAATTTTAACAATAAATCTTAATAGAGCCTTTTTTCATAGGAGAAAAGACCGTGGACATTACCTTCAATCTGAGCTGAATGAGTTCGGCGCATGAATCTCAGTTCCTTAGAGTAGGTCATTTTCAGTAGTTCAGCCACAGACTTGGCTCCGATATCCTGACAACTGTGCTGCAGCCCCGACTGGAGGTACGGCAGGAACCTCAGCACGGAGCCCTTGTCCACGATACTGCCACTTACCCCCTGCGCCACCCTGTGCTTGTCTGTCTCATTGTGGAAGTAGCGACTCATGGCTGCTCCCTTGCCGTCCTTGTGCTCCATGGCCTCCAGGCTGCCCATCCCGCGGTACTTCTTCAGTCGAACTCCGTCGGAAAAGAAGTACTCTCCCGGGGCTTCCGAGGTTCCAGCCAGAAGGGAGCCCATCATCACTGTGGAAGCTCCCAGAGCCAAGGACTTGACGATGTGTCCCACGGATTGAATGCCGCCGTCCGCAATGACTGGGACGTTGTGTTGACGGGCGTAGGAAGACACTTGGTATACGGCGGTGGCCTGGGGACATCCACACGCCATGACTTCCTGGGTGATGCAGATGGAACCACTGCCCATTCCCACCCTTAGCGCATCCACTCCGGCATCGATCAGGCTCTTGGCTTGCATGCGTGTCACCACATTGCCTCCGATTACTTGGATATTAGGGAACTCTGTCTTGATGAATTTTATCATTTCGATCTGGTATTTGGAGTTTCCCTGGGAAGAGTCGATGACGATGACGTCCACCCCGCTGTTGTGCAGCAGTCTCAGGCGCTCGCGGTCATCCTCCCGGGTGCCGATGGCCGCCCCCACCAGCAGCTGCTTGTTGGAATCCTTGGAAGCGTTGGGGTAGCTGCGAGCTTTCTTTAAATCAGTACGGGCGATCAAAGCTACGAGCTCTCCCGACTCATTAACGATGGGCAATTTTCCCTTCTTACTCTTTTCCAGGATGGAATTGGCTTCCTGAAGTGTCACTCCTGACTTGGCAGTGATCATTGAATTAATAGGAGTCATCACATTCTCCAAAAGTAATTGAGGACTATTTTCCCTGAAGTCGATATCTCTAGATGTAACAATACCGATGAGCTTTTCTCCTAACTTCCCAAAGGCGGTGACTGGGTATCCCGTAAAGCCGTTCTGTTTCTTGGCTCGAATCACATCAGCCACTGTGTCCCTGGGTCCCATACAAACGGGATCCCTGATAAATCCGTGCTTATATTTTTTCACCTTAAGAACTTCGTTGGCTTGGTATTCGGCGGAGCAGTTGTGGTGGATGATACCGATTCCTCCGCACAGTGCCATCGCGACAGCCATGTCAGCTTCAGTCACAGTGTCCATCGGTGTGGAGACCAACGGCGCTTTGATTGTTATTTTCTTGGTCAGCTGAGAAGTAAGGTCGACATCATCGGCTGAGAAATCTATGTAGCCGGGAAGCAGCAAGAAGTCATTGTACGTCAATCCCTCACTCGATAAGAACAATTCTTGAATTGAAAGTCCATCGCGCAAATCCTCCGTGGATTTATTGGTATCGGCCATTATGGTGAGTATATACGCGTCTAATCACGACTATTGCACTTTTCTGAATGGCTTCTTGCGCGAAGCGTTACCGCACTTTTATAAGGGATATTCAACAACACAGAAACACGTGGTGATTCGGCAAATGTTAATTGAATTTAAATGTAAATGAATGAAGCCTTTCAAGAAAGGTAAAACTTACAGAAATCAAGTAAAAGGGTTTTGTGAAGCTTGGAGAAGGAAGAATATACCATTCCAAATAGTAATTTTGTCGAAAATTCCAACTCGGTAGACACGCGACAACCGGCGTGAATTGTTCCAAAATTCAACGACGTCGATTGGCTGTCATTGACAGAACAGTAGCAGGGGCCAGTGTTGCCAACCCGAACATTGAAAAAGACGTAGGTCAGACTAGGAAATTACGTAGAAAATGTATAATTTGGATTATTAAAAGTTCGTAGATCTACGTACTTTTTTTTGAGTGAAATGAAGAAGTTGGGGTAGGTGAAACGGAATAAAACGAGTATTTTGTTATACAATTTATTTAAAAAGATACACCAGGCCCCCTAGCATGGTCGATCGATATAGGTTTTATCGAAAATGTCGGTAACTTGTAATCGCTCCCGAGTACGACAGCAGGCCGCTAACGAAGAAATAACAGTTCACGTCAAATAAATCAGAAACCTTTAGTCATTGTGAACTGTTTTTTGTTCGTTAGCGGCCTGCAGTCGTGCTCGGGAGCGATGACAAGTTACCGACATTTTCGATAAAACCTCTATCGATCGATCATGCTAGGACCCCTGGTATTGTAAACTTTCAAAGGCTGCGGATGGGCTGCGGTAACCTTTTACCATGCTTGTTTGTCACATTTGTCGTAGGAGTTTTAGAAAATACCCACATGAGCTAAAAATTGCGAGGCGCAAATGATACCGTTCTATTTATATAAGAACATTAACTTTAAATTCAGTAAATTTAAATGATTTACCTCTTCAAGGCACATAAGAATCTAGTAAATAAAAAATAAAAATTAAATTGCCACATTAGTGGTAAAAAAAGAATTAAAAAAACCAAATTTTCAGAATCATCAGGCAAATTAAATTCTATTTATAAATGAACTTTAACTTTAAATCCAGTAAATTTAAATGATTCACCTCTTCAAGGCACATAAGAATCTAGTAAATAAAAAAATTGTCACATTTATGGTAAAAAAAAGAAATTTAAAAAAACTCAATTTTCAGAATCTTCAGGCAAATTAAATTTGTACATATATTAGAACATTAACTTTAAATTCCGTGAATTTAAATGATTCACCTCTTCAAGGCACAATAGAATCTGGTAAATAAAAAAAATTAAAAATTGCCACATTTGTGGTAAAAAAAATAATTAAAAAATACTCAATTTTCAGAATCTTCAGGCAAATTTGTAAATATTATATTGACTAAAATATTTAATATGTTCCTGCGAATGCTCGCTGCTTGTTTTCAAGCCACTTTTCGTAAAAATTAAGCCTGTTAGCGAGTCAGTACAGAGTCTGTTTCGGATTTTAGTTTTCATCAAATTGATCTCGACATTTGCACTGCTTTGTGGCAATATTAATAAGTTTGTGCAAACTGGGCCAATAAGGGAAACATTTCAGACGAATCGCCTTTTCGTATTTTTGAAACATGATTTGCTGATTTCCGCGTCTAGTAAAGTCACGGAAAATATGCTGCTTCAACCTGATGAGTTATGTTATTTTGCAAATTTGTACAATTTGAAACAAAATACGTAGATTCTGGGCCAAAGTTAGTAGATTTTTTTTTTAAAGAAAGACAAACATTTCCAGGTTACGAATAACCCAACAATGTTTGAAAATCTCCTACTACCACCACAGAAAGCCGAAAATGTAGCTTGTGTTGTGATGGGGCAGCTGAGGAATCGAACACGCGACGCTCGGGTGGGACCCAAGCGCTATGCCCACTCAACCACTGACCGGTCGAAAGAAAGTCACTGTGCTGGAAAGACCTAAAACGCGTAGATCTACGCAAAAAGACGTAGAGTTGGCAACACTGGCAGGGGCTGAGGGAGCAGGTTCGAGCAGTGTTGCCAACCCGAATTTTGAAAAAGACGTTGGTCGGACTAGAAAATTACGTAGAAACTGTATAATTTTGAAAAGTTCGTAGATCTACGTACTTTTTTTTTTAGTAAAATGAAGAGGTTAGGGTAGGTGAAACAGAATAAAACGAGTATTTTGTTATACAACTTATTTAAAGAGATATCTTTCTTATTGTAAACTTTCATAGAGTGCGGTCACCGTTTACCATATTTGTTTGCCACATTTGTCGTAGAGTTTTTAGAAAATACCCACATAAGGTAAAAATTGTGATATAAGAACATTAACTTTAAATTCAGTAAATTTAAATGATTCACCTCTTCAAGGCACATAAGAATCTAGTACCTAAATAAAAAAATTGTTACATTTGTGTAAAAAAAAAAATAAATTAAAAATTACTTAATATTCAGAATGTTCGGGCAAATTAAATTTGTACATATATTAGAACATTAACTTTAAATTCAGTAAATTAAATGATTCACCTCTTCAAGGCACATAAGAATCTAGTAAATTAAAAAATTGCCGCATTTGTGGTAAAAAAAAAAACTCAATTTTCAGAATCTTCAGGCAAATTAAATTTGTACATATATTGATTAAAATATTTAATATGTTCCTGCGAAGGCTCGCTGCTTGTTTTCAAGCCACTTTTCGTAAAAAGTAAGCCTGTTGGCGTGTCAGTAGAGAGTCTGTTTCGGATGTTAGTTTTCATCAAATTTATCGCGGAAAACAGACGCTCGACATTTGCACTGCTATGTGGCAATGTTTAAGATTTGTGCAAACTGGGCCAATAAGGGAAACATTTGAGACGAATCGCCTTTTCGTATTTTTGAAACATGAGGCCAAAATCCATTGATTTGCTGATCCTGTTGAAACGGAAGAGTTGTATTTCCGTCTGCGCGAATTCTTATGTGGCGTATGAAACGGAACGTTTGTCGGAGTCCGCGTCTGGTAAAGTTACGGAAAATATGCTGCTTCAGCCTAATGAGTTTTGTTATTTTGCAAATTTGTACAATTTGAAAGAAAATACGTAGATTCTGGGCCGAAGTTCGTAGATGTGCAAGAAAGACCTAAAATACGTAGATCTACGCAAAAAGACGTAGAGTTGGCAACGCAGGGTTCGAGGTTAATCAAATTAAGTACCTATTTCAGATATCATGCCGTTCCTGAGTGTGAGGCCGGTTTTATATTTTATTTGTTTAATTCTATGGTTCTAGTTTATTTGTGGGTTCTGGACTCTGGAAAAGTTGTCTATGAATTTGAAGGATATTTTTAATATAACCTATAAAAAAGTTTGAGCGGTAATTTGTTTTCACGAAATAATAGTGGGGTAGAAGTCTCTATAATTTTGCATAATTTTTTGTAATACCCAAGAAAGATTTGAGGATTCCAATTCCGGCAGCCACTTACTTAATCTTAAAGATAAACACACTCCAAACATGTTATCCTCGAAGGTAAAACTTTTTTGTTATATCTACTATAATACTTCGTTTTATTACTCGTTATAACTCCTTGTTCTAATTTTGAGGCACTGGGAATATTTTTTGTAAAGCAGTTTTTATATTATATTCTTTTCAATTCATTTATGAAACTTCATAACCTAATACATCTGTGCTTTCATTTTTCAGGTATTTGCTATTATTAATCGATGCACAAGCGTTCCGAAAAGTTATATTCATACAACATCTTTATTGAGAAATGAACCGAAGATAGAAAAATGTAGGTAACAAATTGTGTAATTCCAAAAAACAATCCATCTCCAACAGATATTATTACTGACATATTGTATAAAACATTGCCCACTGAATTTTTATCTCGCTTCGATATTCAAGGGAATCCTCATCACAATAATGCACAGATACCGATGCATTTATTCGCTTATTACAATGTATAAATTTTCGATTTTTGTTGTTATTTTAGCCATCAACCAAGTGACGCTGTTGGGGAGAGTAGGCAATGACCCCCAAGTGCGCGGTTCTGAAGATCACCCCGTTGTGACCTTTTCTCTGGCGACCCACAACAACTATCGCTACGAGTCAGGTGACATGCTACAGCGAACAGACTGGCACAGAATAAGCGTGTTCAAGCCAACGCTGCGAGAGATGGTGAGTTCCTACATGAAGAAAGGACAGAGGATCTACATTACGGGCCGACTCACTTATGGCGAAATTAAAACCGACGATGGACAAGTTCGTGCTACAACTTCAATTGTAGCTGATGATGTAATCTTCCTGCAGAATTCCAGTAATAACAATAAAAATCCTCCTGAATTTTAAGCCCATTTTGTTGTACAATCTCTTCATAAGTCTGTAAAAGATGTTTAAACATACCTCCCTACCCTAAATCAATGACGTTACAATTCATCTAGACTTGCTATTGTATCACAAACTCACGATAAAATGTGGCAAGTAAGAAACACTATTAAGTTTCCAATAAATTCTTATTTCAAACGATATACACATTTGCCAAAGATAGACATTCAAAGAAAATGTGTGTATGGATGAAATCAACGATAGGACGCAGGGTGCACTTTCATATTCAAAAGATGCGTCAAATACAATCTAAAGGCCGACTAGAGTCTTGGACTCCTTATGATTTTTTTGCCGTGCCATAATAAACAACGACAGTTTGCAAATGGCAGCGATTGTTGTTGATACTCGCTTGCTTCTACTCCGAGCATATTTAATAAACAGAGTAATTAGACTATTTTAAACAGTAAAGTTTACTTAGCTATAGCAGTGACTTCGTAATTTGGCTTTAGTGCACCCAAACCCTGTACTCTAGTAGGCCTTGCATTTTGTCTATGATGCATAAAATCTTCAGGCGGAAAACAATTGTATTATTTATGATAATCAATTAAGTAATTAAGTAATTTGCATGCATTTACAATTGAATTGTTATTTCTTAGGCTTTCGTAGTGTTTGCCGAGTAATTAAAACATTTTCCTATTACACACAAGAGCATTTTGGCACATTTTGAAACTTTGAAAACACTACAAAGGACTTGCTTTTTGGCTTGCCACTTTGAGATTTATATTGTAACGTCATTGCCCTAAATGCATTAAAGTAATAAACTTTAACATTGAATAGTTTGGTAAGTACCTATATTATTATTATGTTTAGATTGTACTTCTTATACTTAGGTATTTCTAAGAGTTACCTCACAGTTATTTTGAAAGTAGATCTGATGCAGTTTATTTCTTAAATGGTTATTGTGTACTATTGTGTTTGTATTTTTTTTTTCTTAAGATTTTATAGTTTTTAGACATTCCCTTAAAAGTTGTCATTGTGCAGGTAGTTTTTTCAACTAGAATAGTTCCGAAAGCCATAAATCAATTTTTTTCATCATATCGATGCTGGAAAGGCCAACTAAAGCGTTAATACGTTGGTCTATATTTTTAAACAAGTCTGATTAAACTTTCATCTGAATAATGAAAATAAAATGGGTGATGTTTGCCTACAATGTCATGTTAATAATAAGTATAATTTAGTTTTCAATAAATATTTTCTATACAGTCTCATTTATTTACATAATGGTATGAACTGGAAAGTATGTAATTATTTCTTCCTTTATTCCATGCTATATCCTCGACCCATTAGGCTGCCAGTCAAGCATTCTACCTGCCAGGTTGTCAATAGGTCCTCTATAGGTCATCCTACTTAACTGATATCTATCAGGGAGGGAAGGTGGGCGCCCAAAATGACTTCTGAATTAAATTCAACTGTGAACAGATAGATGTCATCCATTACATTTAGCGGAGTTTACAACCTCTGCTTAGATTTTATTGTGACTGATCGGTCAATTTTCATAGAAACTAAAACTATGAGATTATTATCTCCCTGTGTGGTCTAAAATTTGAAAGGGGTTGATGGGCCATACATTAGCACCCTCACACGCACACTTCGGAGCGACCGAGTCCCGCACCACAGGCCCGCGCAGAAAAGTGAACCGAGCTGTAAACCGTTATCTTACTATCGGTCTTTACTTTTCTGCGCAGCGGCCTGAAGTGGCGAGGGATTCGGTCGCTACGAAGTGTGCAATTGGGGGGTGCTATTGTAGAAGCATAACAGGTCACAGGAGAGTGACTACCCCTAATGTTTTCGTAGTTTTAGCTGTAATCTTCAAGGGGATATTTTTCTTTAATAGAAGCATTGTTTCATTATGGCAAATGATTAAATCATAATTTTTAGCACTGATAGTAATGTTTGGATGATTTGTATAGCGCCGTTTTTGTGGAAAATCACATCAAGGGCGCTGTATATATTTATGATTTATTTCTATCTTACCATTAACTACTCACTAAACAAACTATTATAACAACTTATGGCTAACAGATTGCATCCACCGGTTCATTGATCACTAGTACAAATCTACATGTACAATGCATTTGACCAAAGAAAGTGAAGCTGCGTTAAAATGTAGAATATATTTATGTACTTCTCATTTTTTGTGATAGTGGTGTATGAGCTTCTTACTAGTCAACCTGTGAACTACTGAACTAGATTCCTTGGATAATTCTTCTATAGTTGATTCCTTATTGCTGACAAGTGACCCTTACTTCAATTTCTACGGTGGATGAGACTCCTTCACTCCTTGCAGTTCTGTGCTGCGTTGAGAGCAGACACTGACGTACAGGACACCAGTGATACTTGGTCACTCCAGCACATTGGTGACCTTCCCCTGCTTCTTCTGCCTTCCACTTTGCCAGTTTCTCCAAGATGGAGTCCTCAGTTTGGCAAGCAATATGTCCAAAGTATCTTAAAATACATTGTAGGCAGATAGTTGAAAGCCTATTGTGGTTGCCTAGTTCTTCCGGATGGATTGAACATTTTGTGCAATTGGCTGACCATGGAATCGTAAGCATTTTTTTCCAGTACCACATTTTGAGCATTCTTTTGCTGGCTGTAAGTGTCCATGTTTCCATACCGTTTAGAAATTTGGAGAAAAACAGTCTCATTTTGGTGTTCTTCATTATGCCTCTGTCACTCCATATTTTATGCATTTTATCCAAAGGACTTTGTGATGAAAATTCTTATCACTTCTGTTTCACAACCCCCTTCATCACTTATAGACGAACTAAGGTATATAATGTTGTTGACCTTTTTTAAGTCTGAGAGCTTTAATTGTTCTTACCAAAGATATTGAAATACAAAAGAGATATGCTATAATGTCCGTGCGATTGTCAGCGGACTACTACCTAATCGGAGTAGTTTGCATACAAAAAGAATTTGTTCATTTTTGAAGGTGTGCATTTAGTATTGGTTAACAACATAGTTTGAATACGGAAAGAGTTTGTTCATTTAGTTTATTAGTTAATTGGTAAACAATATCGGCGACACCCGGAAGTGCAGTCCCACCCAGTAAAAACTGCAGATAGCACATCTCTTATATTTCAATATCTTTGGTTCTTACAAAGGTGTTTGTCCTATAGATCACCATAAGTTTTGGGCTTGTTGATCAGTAGACCTAGATTATTGCTGTCTTTTTCTATTTTAGCAGCGAGGCAGTCATTTCTTCTTCAGAAGAGGCGATAAGGGTAGTGTCATCTGCATATTAGAGATTTTTGGCCATTTGGATAATAATTAAGGCACAATTTTGAAATTAATAGACAACCTGCTAACCAGTAGCCTCTTACAGTCCTGCCACTGTGTGAACCTCTTTACTATTGCATGAAAATCAATGATATTATTTAAGATGAAAACAGAGGGAAAGGTTACATCAGTTGTTATTATTATTAGCCAATAAATTTTGTTTTTTTCTAATTGTTTTTGGGTTTACTTGCTTCTTTTTAGGAGTGGTAAGTGTGTTGTATGTTTGTGTTAGGAAAGGGGAATAAAAAGATGTGGTCGCATTCGATGCATTTATATTTTTCATTTGTTACTACATAACAGAATGTAATGTAAACATATTATTTTATGAGAACTATCTTACAATATCTTAAAATGTATTTGGTAAATATTCCAACAAACTTAAATACTTATATTTACTAACTATAGAGACAAATGAAGGCCGTGAATTTTACAGGTGGTTGTTCCTGCATTTGAAGGATTCAAATCACATTGATAAAATAAATTTACTGTGTAAATATGCTTATTGGTTCATTTACCCTGAGAGTTACCAAATCCCCAGACGGCTGGGGAGAACTTACCTCTTAGTCGTGTCGGCACGAGCATATCATTGTGCACGCGCCGCTAATCTCTGTATATAGAATTAAACATATTAGCATATACTTTTTATAAATCATAAAGCTCTTTTTATTTAATAAAGTATGTTCATTGTACAAATATATAACAATATCTGTAATCATTATTTACAAGTTTCAGTATATTTTTCTTCAGACAGTATCCGCATGAGAGATCACAGAAAAATATAGCTGGAAATCTGCTACACATTATAGTTATGTTAAATTCACCCGGTGATGTGCTATCACAGAAGTAAAAGAATTAGTTCTTCATGAATCATCGGGTGCAATATAATATATACAGGGTCGGCAAACTGACGAGATGTCTCTCTTACAAAAATAGATTTGGGTGAAATGATCCGAGTTGATTCTCACACGGTGAAATGTATAAACCATCGTCGATAACAATAGTGTAACTTCACAATGAGAGTACTCCGATAATTCTGCATTTTATAATGTGGAATGTTTCTTTGCAGACGGGATCATTATTTTTAAATTTGACGCAATGACCCGAAATAACTTTAACGTTACTAGTGAATGGATAGGTACACTTACTAAATTAAATAAAGCCAACGTTTTGTTGGGGCAATATAGTATTTGTACGTTTTTAAAGGTTTTTATCTATAATTTGTATTTATATAAAATCACACCCACAGAGATTTCAGCGATGCCGATATAAATTTTGCAATATAAAATTTTACACAATATCAATAACTATAATTAGCTTAAATATTATTGGCACATATTGTTTCCAGTGTCTTATCACATTATCACTTATATATTTGTCATTTGCACATTACGAATTAGAAATCAGTCTTGGCATCATTATGGATGTTGAACCGCTGGTTCATAACCGTCAGTGTTGGCTCTCTTCGTGTTTTAAATTCAGGGAGGCGTAATGTTGCTTCTGCTGTTCTCTTTCACAGCGGAGCTTTTGTAGGTTTTCTCCCACGATCATGCTGATTCGATGCTTATCAGAGAGGGTCATTTGTTTAGGGGAGTCAGGGTGCGATCTCTTGCGAGAATGCAGGTCGGAGGGCATGCTGAGGTCGGTGGGCATGTCATCGTCCTGGGCTTGGCTCCAGGACTGGGGGTAGCTGTCTTCCTCCAGCTTGGGTTCGGCCTTGATGGTGAGGGAGAGAGGTACGGGCGCGCCTGTCGCAGGGCCCGCCCCCACTCGAGTGGGGCTCATTTGCTGACGCAGCAGGGAGATGTTCTTGATGTTCTTCAGCTCGGTTGGATTTCGGAGGAATCTATAAAGAAAAGCAAACGTCAGTACACATGTCAAAGAAATGAAAAAGAAGAAACTAATGATACTCTCAACGACTATGATCACACTAAATATAACTATCTAACTCATTTCAGACAAAAGGGGCTTCAATTTAATATTGTATTCTTTGCAGTAGGCTGTAAATATTATAATATGGATTGTGTTAAGTTGTACTTACTGGTAGCAATGTCTTTCTCCTTGAACTTTTCTGAGAATGTTCACCCTGTAGTAGTAGCGCAGGGCACGGGACATCTTATCGTAGTTCATGGAGAGATGATTCTTCTGGATTCCCCAGAGCTTGGCTAGGCCAGCTGGATCCACGATCTTGAAAACCCCGGTGTCGTGGCTCTTCCACGCAATGTAGTTGGTGTAGCGCTGGCCAGGGTCGTTTAGCAGCTGCTGGAGGAAGTCCCATAATAATCTTCCATCTGAAAAAAAGAACAATACATTATTAGTATATGATCACTTTTAAAGTTGCCATACTGTGAAGATATCAATTCTGATAAGTTTTCTAAAATGCCATTACATACTGCGAAGATATTAATTCTGATAAGGGAACGTACCCATACTACGTGACACGTTTAGGGGGGGGGATCTTCAAAATGTCACGCTCGGTACAAATGAGCGGCGGGTTGCTTAGGTTTTTGGTCACCGGGGGGGGGGGGGGGTTAAAAATTGCAAAAAGTTGGTCACGTAGTATGGGTATGTTCCCTAAGTTTTCTAAAATTAAAAAGGTTAGAAGTAATGCTTACTTGTATTAGGTTCTGGCATGTCGTTGGGGAAGAATTCTCTAGGCATGTTCTTGTATGAGTTGGATCCTCCAGGGGTGAGTGGGGAGTGTGTTGAGATTTGTGAGGGGGTGGAGGGCTCCTTGGGGGAGCGGGGCTGGGGGGGAGGGAGCAGGCAGAGGGGGGCCACGCCGTAGCTCGGTGTGGTGGGGGGAGTGCTCTGAGACGCTGCACTAGAGACGGCGTTCATGCGAGCGGCTGTCTCTTGATAACTGTCTTCGTCCGAGTCAGATTGGTTGCTCCCGGAGCTGGCGTTGGTGTTGCCATAGATGGTCTGCACGTAATTCTGGGCAGCTCCATGCTCTACGTGTTGGGGGCTTCCAGTCTGGCTGTCTAGGGAGGGGGCAGGACTGAGTGTGACGGAATTGCACTGACTAATAAAGTGCGCTAAATTAGCGGCATGTTTAGCCTGTTGGAAGGTGGATTCGGCTGAGGGTTGTCCCAGCAGGTTCCAGTTGGGGGTAGGAGGGTGGGAGTGAGGGCTGAGCGGGTAGGGCTGGCGGGAGGTGGGGGTGATGGGGGAGGAGGGCAGACAGCGCCCCAGGATGGAGGCATCTCGCACCAGCATCTGAAGGACATTGTGAAGGACATCGCCAACTCCGGGACATCTCTCGCCGAGGTCATTCTTGGTCAGCAGACAGAGTGCCTTTCCTACAACAAAATAAACAAACAAAACATTAGCACTCAATTAACAAAATAATAGCGATTAATATGAAATTTTATGTCACGATTCTCAATCTTATTAATTGCAGGTAAATCTGGGATTCCTTTTGGAGTAAATATATTAGTGGATTGAATTAAAGCTCACCGTTCATCTGGAACATGTCCATATCGAAGTTGGGCAGGTCGAACTCCCTCTCACACCACTTGAGGAAGGTGTTGACGTCCTCACGGCCCCAGATGCGTGGGTCGGGGGCCAGCGAGGCGGGCAGGTGTTGCTTGTACTCCAGAAGGGGTGAGGGGGAGGAGGGCGCGTGTGGAGGGGGGAAGGATAGGGGGTAGCGCCACAGCACGTCGGTGGGGCTGAAGGGCAGCTGCAGGGGCATGCGCTCCATGGCGGCCACGGGGGGGAGCTGCAGGGGTAGTAACTTCATAACCACTTCTCTACGATCTACAAATAAAGAAAATGCAAACTTAGCTGAGGAATAATATTAAAGCTCTGCCAAAAAGACTTCATTTAGGGAGTAGTGCTTACAAGCTATTACGAATTAATCACAACAATGTACCTACTTAGTATTTTTGTATCGTAAGTGGAATGTTATTAAAGTAATGAGAAAAGGGTTTGCAGCGGAATTTTAAATCCAAAATATTTCTAACCTTTTTTTTTTGCACATAAGATTTTTTTAATAATGCATATACATAGTTTAACCAATGTTGGTAACTCATTATTGTGGTTTCATAATTCAATAACATATTTAGTGCTCTGCACCTTATTTTACAATCAATGCATGAAAAAGAAGAATTAAATTTTCTTACCTAATTCTAAAACTTTTATAATGCTCTGTCATTACTAGGTATAATGTTTTTTTTTCATTATTAACGTCATTATCTTGTCATAATACAGAATGTTTAAAAGATTCAGGTAAAATCTACATTTTGTAATACAGCCTATTATCTGAAATATTATAATTTAAAATTTTTAAAACCTAATTTTATCTTTGAATAGCTTTGGTTTTTATAAATAAATAATCTATGTAATGAGATTAATAGATTCCGTTCCGAGGTATGCATATTAATAATAATGGTAGAAATAACAATACATTCAACAGGTTTATCAGTAAATCAATCATATTTAAAAAAAAATACTAAAAACTAACCCCAAACAGTACGCGGAAGTCCACCATGATTTCTCGAATTATCACAGTGCCGAGTAAATCGGGGTATTTTAGTTTGCCCAGAGATGGCGCTAGTAGGATGAAATGATAAAATCAACAAAGTATTTTCCGTGATTCTATTTTTAAACTCATTACGCTAAACGATAATAATAATGTAAATAATGAATAATTTGTATGAACCAAAGAAATATCTTTGGTATGAACACAGTGAAACGGTTTTAAATTAAAACAAGAAACGGTGTAGAACCAATATAGAATACAATGATATTTGGTCATCTTAAAATTTTCAGGAAATGTTGAAAATTAATGCTGACTGTTTTACGACAATAATAATAACAATAATTCAAAATATCTTTACAAGCATGACAACAAAAGAGGGCCGCGTGACGTCGTTTAAAACAATTATCATTAAGATAAATAAAGATCAAAGATTAGTTGGGTTTTATTTTATTATCTTCAGGTAGGTAGGTACCTACATATCTATTTTATTATGTTCACAGCCGGAAGACGCAGCGTGAGACAAACCGTACCGGAAATAGCGGCTAGTGTTTTAATTTTATTTGAAATCTTTGTTTTTTAAAAAAACGATTCGTTCTTTTTTTCTATTTTATTGATGCAATATGATTTACAAGTACCTACCTAGTTAGTTAAATTATGGAATTCTCGTGGATGTGAATAGATAGTTGTTTTAACAGTAAATGTAAATTTAGCGCAGGGGTGTCCGGGTTCATGGGGTGAGGTTTGTTTAGGTCTTGGAGGCGGATGACCAGGATACACTGAACCCCAGATTCCTACCCATCTCTTAAACCCTTTTCCTTCCCATAACTCTCCTCTCCTTCCTTTCCCTAAAAACACCTCTCCACACAGCATTCCCAAAGATGACATAGGCCCTGAGGGAAATTATTTTCCTCAGGGCCTCCTGTGTGGAGCTCATGCAAAAAAAAGATTCATTCCAATATTACTCTCACGACAAACGGAAATTGAAGGGTAAAATTATTCACGAACTGCTCGTTCACAGACGTCAAAGAGAAGGAATAGGTAATCATCACCAGTCAAATTTGTGAAAGGATATTTTTTAATTGATCATTGGTAGGTAGGTAGATAGGTATTATTTTGTACACAAAGTAGATGAATTGGCGTCGTTAGAGAGGATGTGATTTTTATTTATTTAATTTTATGCCCTGGACTTTTATAGAGAAATACAATATTCGTTCATACTTGAGGACAAAATGTTTAAACTCATTTAGAACTTTGTCCGTAAAAGTAAAGATAAACTTTGAAACAGGTTTTTTGATCGATAAGGATAAAAATATTATCATGAAACGAAATTTAAAAAAACATGTTTGTTTCCTTGTTCCGTGTGAAACGTTAATAAATGGTAATTTATGAACATTTCAGTGGCGGTCGGTGACATTACTATGGGGAGTGCTAAGTTTGAAAAAAAAACGACCCAATTGATGTTTATAATACATATTTTTCAAAATTGTACTTTGGAAAAAAAAGTTTTCAGCCAAAATATAAATAATGTTGGTTTTTTCAATCTCACCACTTTAGATGAAAAAAGCAAACAGCCCATGGAACCTTGTCATGTAGTTTATGAGTTTGTGGCTGTACGATAAAACAACAGGTTTCTTATCTATATTATCCTTCAATTTGTAATAAAGATATAATAATATCCCGTTTCGGTTGAAAACCTTTGGAAAACTGGAGCAAAAAGCGAAGCCAACTCGTCTAGATGTGGTGATAGCAAAAGTAAACAAAAATAATACTTTATTTTGTAATATACACATACCTAGATACTTTAAATAAAACCCTATATTATTGGTGTCGGGATGAAAGCAAAAATGAGATGACAGCAAAACAAATCTTCAGGAATCGCTGGCCACGGCTTCATACGAATATTTTTAAGAAAAAAACTTTTGATTCACTTTAATTACTATAAAATACAACATATTTGCATTCGGGGCGACGGAAAATACTGAATTCAAATTACGTAAAATGAAAATTTGTTCTAGTCGTCAGGGATGACAGCCATTTATAATAGTTTTTAGCATTTTTTATGGTCCGAATGCAAATAGTTATCTTTTATAGAAATTAAGATGAATCAAAGGTTTTTTCCTAAAAAATATTCGTGCATGGCCAGCGATCCCGAAAGTTAACCCAATAAAAAAATATTGATTTTAAATTAGCTCCACGATTCTAATCGATTTATTGAGATTCATACCGATCGGAAATCGCTTTAAATGAATGTTGGTCAGTTTTCCACTTGGAGGCAGGGGTTATACAAGTATTCTATAAATGAAAATAGTGTTTACATTCAAAAATAATACAGATTGATGGTTATTTGTTGTTCCGAGTTGAGCCAATTTGGAAGCGTATTTGTAGTACCTACCTCTACCCAAATTACATACACTTTCAAACTTTATAGAGAAACGACAGTTTGAAATGATTTTTTTTACATATGACACAAATTGAAACATGGTTTGTTTTAGGACTTTTCAATTATTCCTAAGACAAGGTTTACCGTTCAAAAAAAAATTTGGCAAAGATCTAGCAACAAATCCATCGACCAACAAAATCTATATCGTTTAACGTACCTTAATGATACTTCGGGGGAACAGAAGTCACTTCCTGTGTATCCAATAATAGTCACAAAACACGGGAAAGAAACACTTCACTCAAAAGTGCCCAGCACTTAATTGGAACTTTTCCACACCAAATATGCTTAGTGCGTGCACACAGAGATCGTTTAAAACCTCCCACGAAACACGTAATATTCTTATCAGACCCACTGTTGAGATCGAGTCAACACTTCCGCATTCACAAATAACATTAGTTTATGACGAACTCACTGCAATTCCAAACATTAAAATCGAGTCTTGTAATGTTTGATTAGTTCACTTTGTTTAGTAACGTAACACTCTTCCGAATTGATGATGCATAAAAGGGAGCGTAACAAGTGTCACAAGTCGAATGAATAATAGATCGCCAGACTCAGAATGCCTTCGCGTACATGCGCTCGGCCCAAAGTCCCGGCTTCAACTGAGTGAGGTAAGCAGCACGCGGGTGCAGGAGGGCCAACCGGAGAAGACTCGGCGGCGGGGGAGGGGGGACCCGGAATGCCGGTGTCTGCCGGCGCGAACAACGGGCCGTGCGGCCAAGCGCCCAAGATGTTACGCACCCTTAAACAAAAAAGTATAAACTTACGACAAGGATTGGGATGCTCACTAAGCAAAGTTTTATATTCCTTTTACAAGTTTACAAACATTATGTTCGGTTTTCGAGCTGCTCGTTTAGTCCGTTTGGGCCTTACCGTTGGTAGAAGCAGGAAGCCTTTGAGGGGGGGAGGGCAGGAGATTATACAAAGCAAAACCTATCTTGAACGATACTTGCCGCCGCCGGATGGTCGTGTTCAATATTTGATTTTTTTCAAATTCGATTCTGCAGTTAGCGGACTGATTTATAGACCAACCGCGTTTTAATGATCTAGAGATGTGCGTACTTTAACATATTTACATAGTATATAATTAAGTGCTTACTTAGAATACTACGGCAGTTCGGTACTTATTTACTCACTGTATTTATTACAGCCTTATTCTTATTATTTTGTTGTTTGAAACTTCGTTCGAAACCATTTCGAAACTACGTTGGTCCTTTTTTCGAATAAACGAGTCCGTGTTAATTTTAGTTCTAGCGTCGCTGTTTACAGAGCATAAAATACGGCATTCCGGATTTATTAGTAGACGAAAAGTATAAAAATATTTAGCCGGTGTAATAATACATCTTGGCAGCGGTTGCGAGTCTAGACTCTAGACTCGACGTCCCTGAGTTTAGCTTCAACTGAAATGAACTTCCGGGTTCCTGAATGATTACTGGCCGCTTCCGCGCGGCGGCCGATGCTTCCTATATTTTAGTTTTATTACCCACTAAACTTGTAATTACTTTTTCCGACAGGATTCACTCTATAATAATTGTCTTATGTCCTTATGTGTGAGAACTGTTCAATTACATTCTTGTCCTAAAATTACAAAGGTGATCCATATAAAATTAGAGTACCTACCTATAATAATAACGAAAAAAAAACACATTTTTATTATATTATAAGTAGGTAGGTATTTCAACATTATTTTATGATATAATTTGAATTCTGTTACATTTTCTGTAATAAATGCTAGTGTAGGTATAGTGGATAAAAAATGTACTTATAAAATACTTAAATAATTCTCATGTATTCCTCTATTAGCCTGATGCAGATATAAAGTGAATATTTACCGAATTAGCACCTACCTGCCTACGTAATTTTGAATATATTTATTACCTAATTTAATTATTCTGACAAAAGACCGAAAACGTTAAAGCGTCGCTTCTATAGGTAGGTACCTACCTAGTTATTATAATATTAAGGAAAATATTTAAATACTTACCTAGATACTATAGACATATTATACTTACCATTTTAGAACATAAGTAACTAAACGTGCAGATAGAACCATATTATGTAACCAGCAAGGGTGTAATAATTCATTATAATATAAAGGTTCTTACTGCATTTATGAATTTATTACCATTCCAAGACACGACCCTTTAAAATATAAAAAAGTTCAAAGTGGAATTACCTAAATCGTTGTAAAATAAATGAAAACTTTAAAAGCTAGATGTTAGAAGTTAGAACTTCGCCATAGAAGTATCTACGGAAATAAGTACAAATTGTTCTGAAAATTATTTTTGTGGTAAAATGAGCAAAATAAATAGTTTTACATTTAAAGGACATTATAAAAAAAATGTTAGTTAGAACATTGTCCATCCGAAAGAGGCGACGAAAGAACTCATCTGAGTTTATTTATTTAATTTTTTTTAAAACATTACATGTTTCGTATTACAATGATCTTTGGCTGTCCAACTTGGAATTTTACCCGTTTTAGGAGAATCAGAATGAGCGGATTTATTACATGAAATATTGTTTTGTCTAATATATTGACTTTTACTTAAATATTACATGAAGTTCTAAGAAGTTCCTTACGAATGTAAAAATATACATATTTTTAAATAATATAAACAATGTAAACGTAGAGAAGGGAAATAAAAAGAAAATTAAAAAAGAAACAAAAGAGTTTATAATTAATAATAATACTATCGAATTCCCGACATGCGATGCTCCGCCACTAAATAAAGAAATTGTTTCCTATGCGTGTCCTTTTCCAAATTCGTCCTGTTCCCCTTCCGCTTCCCCTTCCTCTCCTGCGTCCCCTTCCCCTCTCGCGTTCCCACTCCGCCTTCCATTTCCCCACTCCCTTCGCCCGCATCCCCCGTCCCGTGAAGCCCCTTCCCGAGTTCCCCTCCCCCCTCCCGGGTTCCCCTCCTCCCGCATTCCATACATTCGGTCCCGGCACATGAACGGTTTAGTAACGCTTTTTCATGACGCCAGAGCTCTCTATTATATATAGAAACCATCGCGGGCATGCATACATCAAATCCCCAAAGTTTCATCGCAATCAGATGAACGGTTAGCAATGCATAATTTCATGATGCCAGAACTCACTATTATATATAGAAACCATCGCGGGCGTGCACACATCAAATCCCCAAAGTTTCATCGCAATCGGATGAACGGTTAGCAATGCATAATTTCTTGATGCCAGAACTCACTATTGTATATAGAAACCATCGCGGGTATGCACACATCAAATCCCCAAAGTTTCATCGCAATCGGATGAACGGTTAGCAATGCATAATTTCTTGATGCCAGAACTCACTATTGTATATAGAAACCATCGCGGGTATGCACACATCAAATCCCCAAAGTTTCATCGCAATCGGATGAACGGTTAGCAATGCATAATTTCACGATGCCAGAACTCACTATTGTATATAGAAACCATCGCGGGCATGCACACATCAAATCCCCAAAGTTTCATCACAATCGGATAAATGGTTTAGCAACGCATATTATATCTCATACATAGACAGAAATAAACATATTTCCATTTTTATATATTATAATACTCGTAGATATTATTTAGACTTATGGAATAACTAGTTGGTTTGTGTGTAGCTTGTCGAATCGTTTGCTTGAAAGGAGATGGATTTAACGCGTTGGTGGGAAACAAGAAACAATGTCCGGTAATTGGTACTCCACGGCCGGATATCCGGTATCCGGAGACCGGAGTGCGGTGTTCTTGACGAAACACCAGCCCGTTTGACCCTAATACCGGTAGGTAGATACAGGTACCCACCATCGACCACTAAACTGAATCTAATAAATGTCTAGAGGCGTGAAAGCAGGCACAGTGGACGAAGATTCCGTGACAAAGAGAACCAGTGACGTAGCAAGGTCAGGTGGTACCTGTTACCTGTTACCCAAGGTTTACTATGATTGCTCTTTTCGTGTAACTGTCCCGCTCATTTTGAATAAACTTCCCTCTGCTCTTACCAGAACTTGGCTGAATTTAAACAGGCTTTAAGAACAAAATTATTCGATATTCGCATGTTTATGGTGATTGTTTGGTTTCGGTTTCCTCATTGTACTTTTAAGTTAAATGTCCACTCAGAATGTTTCTTATTTTTGTTTTTGTTTTAATATTTTTGTTATGTCCTGTGCTATTACAGCGTCGTTATTGTCTATTATTATCATCTGCTATAGCAGCAGTGTTTTTGTTAATTTTTGTGCTTTTGGCATTGCTTTGTATATAATATAAATATTCTCTGGTGACCGGACAACTCAGAACGAACTCAACTCAACCCTCCTTTGATGTATGATGAAAAATATACTTAGATAAAAAAAGGTTAAATAGGTTACGTTAGGTTAGATTAACTTAACTAAAATGATTGCAATCTTTAGAGCACAGGCGTCAGGTGGGAACGCTGTTCTTGTTCTACCAGTATTACAATGGAAGATGCTCTGAGGAACTAGCGTCATTGATCACATCGGCACCGGTGCAGTGTCAGGAAACACGCCAAACACGCGCCCAACATGTGTACACGGTTGACATTTGTCACATGAGAACGGGTCGTTTCTACGACTCGTTCTTGAGTTTAACAGCTCGGCTGTGGAACGATTTGCCAGCCTCTGTATTTTCTCCCTTCCTCTCCTCAAAAAGACCCCCACACAGCATCTTCAAAGATGACACAGGCCCCGAGGGAAATTTTTTTCCTCAAGTGTGGAGTTAATGTAAAAAAAGGTTATGGGCTATTTTTTTTCATGGCTTATACCTAATAACTTTACAAAGAGATGTTGAGTTGAATCGAGTTGATTTTGAGTTGTCGTGGAATCAAAATTTTACGTTATTATTATTACATTGCAGAAAATATTTTTTCCTCCTTCCCCCATCGAAATGATTAAAAGAAGGAAATATAAGATACTTACAGTTGCAAATGAATGTTATTTTCTGGTTTATTTACTTAACATTGAGAGCATAAAAGCTACTTTGTTTTCATTTATCTCTGCAAATTTGAAGTCACATAATCAAAATCAATAATTCCTATTGCTACTTTGTTTTCATTTAACAAGATGGCTTGTTTTCATTTATCTCTGCAAATTTGAAATTGCATAATCAAAATCAATACATCCTATTGCTACTTTGTTTTCATTTAACAAGATGGCTTGTTTTCATTTATCTCTGCAAATTTGAAATCACATAATCAAAATCATTAATTCCCATTGCTACCTTGTTTTCATTTAACAAGATGGCTAGTCAAAGAGTTTGACTCACAGTGGACCTCAGATAACTCCGTGTTTTTCCCTAAGCCGCTAACTCAATGGGACTATCCCATCCCCAATTTGGGTATTTTATGAGGCTAAAAGGAGAGACATATCATGAAGTATAACGTATAACACATATGAAGATACCATAAAATTCTTACACTTGACACCATAAAGTTTTGCAATTTATGCATTTCTTCTCTGCGGTCAAACCAACAAATGCTGTCGATTTTTATCATGGATTTAATTATAAAAAAATCATTAAATGATAAATGCACTTGTCGTACATTACATTAAATAAAAAAAATATATATTTGTAGCTGTGCGGCAATCCCGATGAGTATTAAAACTCATTTGGGACTGGAGCATTTACAAAACACAAGTGGGAGGTTTGGGGAGGTTACATAATTTTACATCTTCGATTTATCACTAAACAGTTCAGTATTGTATGATACTGTGTAATTTTTACTATTCCAATGTAAAAGCACCCCAAAAGGGCGAAAAAAAGTAAATAAATATTATTTAGGAGATTCAAAATTATTAATTTCACATACAGTACAAAAAAGAAGTGAGATATATCTTGATATCTACCGGATCTGCCGAATCTGCCCTGATGATGGACACTGCATCGATGTCCGAAACGTTGGAAAAAGAAGGAGGTAGCGCAACACGGCATAACACTCCAAAAACAAATAACGAAAATGCTTTGGCCGTGAAAATCTTAAAACGTAGCAGTCACTTTGTGGTTTGACATATTGAATGAAATAAAAAAAATAACTTAGTTTGTAATTTCGATTTATTTAATTTTTATAATACCGACCGATTTCGTTTTACTCAAGCATCTTCAAGGTATAAAATTAAACTTTTAATTTTATATTAAAATTTCTAATTAATTCGGTATTATAAAAATTAAATAAATCATGGTTACAAACTAAGTTATTGTTTTATTTCATTCATATTGAGATATATTTAATATAAATGTCAGAAAAAAATACATAATAAATAAAGTAAGTAAGAATTTACAAAACAAGTACAAAAATTGTTGTTATGCACTTAATAATCAAAATGTTTGTATCATTTCTATAGCGCCTTTTACGCGAGAAAATCACCCCAAGGTCCCTTTATAACTTGAATATGGTATTATCAGCTGGGGAAGTGCCACAAATAAGCAAGAAGAGACAAGAAGGGAGAAGGAAAGGAAATAAGAGACAAGAAAAGACAAGCAGGGCCAAGCGGAGCCAAGATGAGTTCAGAAGATCCAAGAAAAGGCGAGAAGATACAAGAAGAAACAAGAAGAGCCAAGAAGAGCCACAAAGAGACTTGAAGATCCTAGAAGAGCCACGAAGAGACAAGAAGATCCTAGAAGAGGCAAGAAGAGACAAGGGGCAAGAGCCAAGAAGAGCCGAGAAAAGGCAAACAATTATAACGCTCAATCCATTCATTTATTCCTGACCATCCTAAATTCCAATATTGGTTTATTAGGTTGCCATGTATACCGGTCGATTAATCAGAGCATGTGATCCAAGTCCTAACAAATCAGTGCCCCCTGGTGTACCGGTCTCACCGGGACAGGAGTGCTACTGGCTGGGGTGGTGCAATCGTATCGTAAGGGCCCTTTATAACTTAATTTATACTTACACATTATACTACAGATGTATTATCGTGAATATTTTTAATAAGTATTTAAACAGAATTTTGCGAAATCATCTGTATATACAGTAATTTTCCTCTTATTTTGTATGTCAAGTGTGCAAAATTTCATCAAGAAGTATCAAAATTCTGCTGTAAGGGATGGAAAGTGGGGAATGAGGTAGTTTTTAGAAATCTCACGTGAACAGTTAATAGTAACATTTCTCTTAATTTGATGGACATTTCTCTTCTTCGTATAATAGATTTTTTACGGTACATAACAATGGATTTAAACAGGGGTTAATTTTATCGAGAGTTCTACTTTTCTTTACCGCTTGTAAAGTTAAGTATACCGCCATGTACCGACTGGCGAACACCAACTAGAGACGTTGGGTATGTTCTAAATTTGAAAAGGTCACCCTTCAAGGTAGTTACCCACCATCTTTGATTTATTGGGTATTTTTTCTGACCCTTCTACTCACCCGAAATCAACACATGTCATATCATTGATGATATTTTCAATACATGCTACACTACAAAATAAAGCGGTAAAACCGTAAGGCAGAACACATTAGGTCTTTCGTCACAGCAGTTCGCAGATTGAGGCTCCGAGTTCTCTAGCACTTCCTTGTTTTGTAACTGGCAACTGACTCTATAGAATTGCCTTATGACTTTATAGCCAGGGTTGCCACAAAGGTCGAATAAAGGACGGTTAATGATGAAAAATTATCATGAAGGATATTGAGGTATTTTGGATTTGTTGTTTTGGGAGGAGCAGGCAAACTATTTCTAATTATATTATTTATTTATTTTTGGATTTGATTGCAAAAGTAATCTTACAAGAATCAAAGTAAAATATAACGAATTACTTACTGACTTTCATGCTAGCATAATTTATTTAGTGATGCACAAGAGTCCCAACCAAGAACTAGGAATCACCAATTGGTATTATGATTTTTTTTTAGGTAAGTACATTAGCTCCACACAGGAGGTCCCGAGTAAAACAATTCCCCTCATGGCCTATGTCATCTTTGGGGAGCTGTGTGGAGGGTATTTTTAGGAAAGAAAGGAGAGGAAGTTCTGGGAAGGAATAGGGTATTAGGAGTGACAGTGTGTCCAAGAGTAACACACGTATGTATCCATCCCTCCCACTGTGGTGTAATGTGATGTTCCGACAGAGTACGGCAGGAGAAGTCAAAAGGGACTCCCTCAACCACTCTCTCCCGATCCGGCCTACCTTGCAGCTGCATCCGCCGCCAAGACCCGGACAAACCTCACCCCATGAACCCGGGCACCTCTGCTAAGTCGCCAAACGTAGCAAATTACTTGGGGTGACCTATGATGTGAGGATTGAGGAATTTTGGAAGAGAAAGCCATAGGAAGAGGAAGGTTGGTAAACTATGATCTTGAACCTAATAAAGGGGATACTTGACCGAATTGACATATCTACATACTAGGTACATAAGGCAAGGTGTTTCGCAGAAATTCAAAGGTAACATTGTTATCAAATGGCCATTCAGCGCCATTTTGTTTTTTTTTTTTTTTACATTAAAAGGACCCCGTTAAACGCCGATTCTAGATGTATTTCAGCTTTCTATAAAATTTCAACTTGCGCTGATCACAATTTGTTCAAAAACTGAAACGGACCTAGAATCGGCATTTAACAGGGACCTTACAATTGACAAAAATAACAAAATGGTGGTAAATGGCTATTAGACGATGATGTTACGTTTGAATTTCTGCGAAACAATTGGGACTAAGCTTTTTTTGAGGATTCACTTCCACAGCGTGCAGTTCGCAGTGTTCGCACGCTGTGGAAGTGAATCTTCAAAAAACTAAAGTAGACAAGAATGGTGAGGCTACGAAGCACCGCACAAAGAGGAGACCGATTATTCTATCTCATTCTCTCGCAGGCTAAATCCTATAGATGTACGTGTTTGTCTCTTTTAGTGTCGCTTTTTTGTTTCATCGAGTTTTAAATCACACCGGTACTAAAGAAGTTTTCACTTCAAAAAGAGGAAAGATATTTTGAAATTGTGCTGACGTTCCTTCGACCGTTTCTTCCGCCATCGCTTGTAGGCTATCTTTCGGTTACATGCGTCGATTATCCTCGATAAATTGAATCTACCTACATATACATTTACTTTCGTCTGCGTATTGGAAAAGTTTAAAAAAACATACACATCTAAAAAGCTTGACATGTGTTTAAGATGTTTCTGTTTCAATGCGCTCTATCTGTAAAAACTGCAGGCAATAAAAAACGATACGTTAAAAGCGGGACAGAAATTAGAACGGGACAGGAGATTGAAATACGGGACGCATGGCAACCCTAACATGGCTTTACTAAAGACAGACACCCGAGATGATTATTTCATCGCCCAACTAGTTGCCTGTATTTTGACATAGTAATTTGTTATCTGGTTTCATTTTTCATCGGCTGGTAGAAATTAATTTCGTTTAGTTTCTCAACCAGATTGATCGATGTGATAGTGGCGCCTGGAAATAGCTACCATGTGCTCGTGAGTGGAAAGAAAATGCAAATTTTTTTCATAATCCCCAGATACATTCCCAGGGTTCATGGGGTGAGGTTTGTCTAGGTCATGCAGGCGGATGACCAGGACACACTGAACCCCAGATTCCTACCCACCACTTAAATCTTTTTCCTTCCCAGAAATCTCCTCTCCTTCCTTTCCTTAGATAAACCCATCCACACAGCATCCCCAAAGATGACACAGGCCCTGAAGGAAATTATTTTCCTCAGGGCCTCTTGTGTGGAGCACATGTAAAAAAAAAAGATACATAATAATTACATATTTTATGGCGTTAGTACGTATTTAAGGTGGAAATAATATGTATACCAAAGATATTCCCATGTTTTAATAAAATTATTAACGCGAATCCCAATAGGCACCAACTAATCGTTTTATATTAATGATGATTTATTATGTTTGAAAAAACATTACGCATGAGACGATATTACGTTTGTGACGATATTACGTTTGAGTCAACATTATGTTTCAGGCGATATTATCACGTTTGAGACGATATTATGTTTGAGTCAACATTTTGTTTCAGGCGATATTATCACGTTTGAGACGATATTATGTTTGAGTCAACCAAAGATATTGAAATATAAGTAGATGTGCTATCTGCTGTTTTTACTATGTGGGTCTGCGCTTCCGGGTGTCGCCGATATTGTTTATCAATTAACAAATAAACTAAAAGAACAAACAATTAACGAATAAACCAAACGAACGTTAAACTAAATGAACGAATTCTTTCGTTATTCAAAATATATTGTTAACCAATATTAATGCACATTTTCAAAAAATCAACGAAATGAACAAATTCTTTTTGTATGAAAACTACGCTAATTAGCGCGTAGTCCGGCGACAGTTGCGCGGACACCATAGCATATCTCTTCTGTATTAGAATATCTTTGGAGTCAACATTATGTTTCAGGCGATATTATCACGTTTGAGACGATATTATGTTTGAGTCAACATTACGTTTCAGGCGATATTATCACGTTTGAGACGATATTATGTTTGAGTCAACATTATGTTTCAGGCGATATTATCACTTTTGGGACGATATTACGTTTGAGTCGATACTATGTTTGAGAAGATATAATATTAGGTCCTTGCATATGAAATTGGCGTTTTGTATGGGAGGAACATAAAGTCGATTTTTTTTAATATAATATATTTATTTAATCAAAGTATGTACCATTGCTATCTATGCACTTTTGCCATCTCATAGGTAGTTCATCGATCCCTTTACAAAACAACCATTCGGACGGGAATCAATAAAATCTTTGAAGGCGGTTTGGACTGCCCCATCGGAGTTGAATTTTTTCCCTTGCAAGAAGTTATCCAAATTTCGAAAAAAAATGGTTATCTGTTGGGGCAAGGTCCGGAGAGTACGGTGGATGTCTTAGTCATTCCAATTGAAGCTCCTCTAATTTAGTAGCCGTCTGTTGTGTAGTGTGTGGTCTAGCGTTGTCATGAAGCAGCAGTGGCCTAGAGCGATTAACCAGCCTCGGTTGTTTAGCAGCTAGCTTTTCCATCATGGTTTGCAGTTGCTGACAATAGACATCTGCCGTAATCGTCTGGCCAGATTTAAGAAAGCTGTAGTGAACCATACAAAAAAAAACACAACTATGTTTTCTGCACCGTCGCCATACACATCATTAATCCATCGAGTTGTTTCTGCAGCACTGGTGCCACGGTGGAACTCGTACACGTAAGGAAAAAACAAATGAATTTTAATTTTCGAAACACAAATACATGAGTAAATAGCTGTATAAATTTGAATTTGGAATTCCTAACCAAAGAGAAGATATTTGAGATCAAAGTTGCCAGTACGGCAAAACGCGAATTTCATACGTAAGGACCTAATATTATGTTTGAGACGATATTACTATTACTCTGCTCAGGTGCCATTTGGATTTAGAAAGATTACTAATATATAGCAAGCACTACCTAACACAAATATTTTTTGAAGTTGAATTCATGTATTGACGTCAAAAGATACTCGTATCAAGAAACGTGAAATGCAAACATAATTGAAGTTTTATCGCTTAGGCTAAAAGTGTCGGTGAAATACCGAAATATCATCTTTAAAACGGATGTGGGGGCGGAAGTTACTGCCGCAATTTGAGGAAATTTTAGTATACGGACGTAAATCAGTAATTATATTTAAATTACACTTAGATAGGTACCGAGCTAATTCTATTTTGGAGACCGCTGAGAAGGCAATTACTTAAAAAACAATTAACAACGAGGTTGCACCATGTACGAGTTTATTTGTCTGATTCTGATACATTTAATTTATTATTTTCATCAAAAATGCTGATTTTGGCTATGACGTAGATAACGCTATTGAAAGTCAGCTGTTACCAAGACCCGTGACTACCTCTTTAAACGTAGGCCGGCGTGACGTCACAAACGAATATAAACGAACATAATTATTATATCATTTTGGCGACAAATCAAAAACAGCATATTTTAAATCGATGTAGATTATTTATTCGTCAGTACAACGACAAAATACCAATATTATGTATCTTTAATTTTTTTTTTGAAAATATAAAAAAAATATCTGTGAAATCCCTTATTATTTTTGCAACTTTATTAATATCAGTTTTATCAATTTATTCTACAAAATTCAAATGTAACATCATCATCTTAACAACTTAACAATTTGGGAGGCGGGTATGGGTACCGCCGCACTGGGAACCATTTATTGGATAACCAACACCTCTGCCATAGGTCACTTCAAGTGGTTCGCCACGTTTGGTGACTTAGCAGGGGTGCCCGGGTTCATGGGGTGAGATTTGGAGTTTGGATAGAGAGACTGGTTGGGGGAGGCCTTTTGACCTTTCTAGCCGGACCCTCTCGACCCATCACCTTGCACCGCAGTTGGAGGAGGGATGGATTCATACGCCCGTCACTCTTGGACACACTGACCTTCAGATTTATACCCACCCTTCATTCCCTTTTCCTTCCCAGAACTTTCTATCCTTCCATTCCATAATAAGACCCTCCACACAGCATCCCCTAAGATGACAAAGGCCTTGAGGGAAATTATTCTCCTCAGGGCCTCCTATGTGGAGATACCTAATGAAAAAAAAAACATCAAATGGCCATTCAGCGTCATATAGTTTTGTTGACAGTTTAAAAGTCCCCGTTAAATGCCGATTCTAATCCGTTCCAGCTTTTGGACAAATTGTGATCAGCAGAAGAGAAGAGGACAACTAACATTGTCAGCTTATTATTAAAATTTTTTATAGAAATTTATATGATAGAAAACTGAAACACACCTAAAATCGGCGTTTAATGGGGATTTCTCAAATGTCAAAAAAACAAAATGGCACCGAATGACCACTCGATGACTTTGTCACACGTGAATTATTGCGAATTACCCGGGCCTACGCATTGAAAGCGCTCAAAATGCATAATATTTTCATTGCACATCTTTCACAATAAGCTGATTCGTTTATGTATGTTGTTCACACAGTAAATGACGTTATTGAAGTCTCCCAGAACAGGTTTCAGGCGTCATGTTTCATCTGCTATTTTGTTCAGATAGGTACTCAGTACTTACCCAGTGTTTATTTACCAAGCTAGTAGGTAAGTACCTATTTTCAAGAGGTGAAAATTGTGTATTTCTGCTGGGCAGGCACCTACTTAGTCAATGTATAATTGAAACTTGTTAAAGTATACCACAGACATTCACATATCTTCAGGGAATCTTTCTTGCGATTACTTAAGCCTCGATGACACACGACGAGTTACAAGCTACTATCTAAAAGCGGGTAAATCGGCGAGTGAGATTGTCATGATGACACACAAAACTGTCCACTTGCTCAGAAGCATAGGAAACTGAGGCCGCTGCTAGCGCCAGTAACAAGAATAACGACGCCTGCGTGAACTAATTCTTCACATGTTTGACAGTCGAAATCAGCTGTTTATCGGAAGCCATGTTGGAAACATAAATAAACCAATCACGAGCAAGCGGAGCAAGCGTGTAGGCGATTAAAGTTGACGACCTTTCAACTTCTTTTCGTAGATTGTCAACAATCTGCTAGTTAGCAAGTAACACGATGACACTGGGCGAGTTTACTAACAGATAGTGAATTTCCCAGATAGTAGCTTGTAAACTAGCCGTGTGTCATCGAGGCTTTACGATAAATTTAATCTCGATTATGCTTCTGTTTGTTTGCTTGGATTTATGAATATATAAAAGCAACTTTTTTAATATACCCAAACATAACGCTTGTGTCTCCATTAGGCCTTCCTGGTATAATTGTACAATCTGTCTTCTTATGGTTACCAATATAGTGATAATTTTTTGTTTTATGTAATTTTTCGTTTTATATAATTGTTTGTTTTACATAATGATATTTGCTTCATATTCCTTTCTCGTAAATTTAATTATTTCTTATTCCTTATTATGCTGTCTTATTAGAGGTAAAGTCACAAGGAGTTTTTTGTTTTATTTTGGCTATATTACTCATGTACAAATTGAAAAAATGTAAACTGTCGATTTTTGAAAGTGAATAAATAAATAATTTATTCCCACCTGCCTAAAAAACCCTTTTATTTCATTGACAATAATTAATCTACCATATAAACGGAATTCATTTGAAATATATACTACTAAAACGAAGATATTATACAATCCAGTCAACTTGTTAATATCATGAAGTATTTACCGTTCTCATGTTCAAGTACCGTTACCCCGGGAACCATTTATAGAATTACCATTACCTCTGCCATAGGTCACCCCAAATGGTTCGCTACGTTTGGTGACTTAGGGTGATCTACACAGAGGTACCCGGGTTCATGGGGTGAGGTTTGCCTAGGTCTTGACGGTGAATGCGTTTTTCCCATCTATCTATTGCGTGGCCAGCCGGATCGGGAGACTCGTTGAGGTTGATCGCCTCGAATTTCTATTGTATCATTTCCATCACACAGCTACCGAGATTTGAAATAAGCACATTGAAGGCAAAAAGCCTTATTTTTTATCTATATCTTTCAAATGTTCATATGTATGTATGTGTTTTTAAAATATTGTTGAAATGTTGGACGAATATGGGTATTACCTTAGGAGTTAGCTTATATATTAAATTGTTTTTAAATTGCGACTAAAGGAATTTTGTTTACGAGTCTAAGGAATTTTAGAATGTTGATCAAATTTATTATCACAGTATCAAAAACATGAAAAAACTATGGGTTGGTTGGTTCCTTCGGATATTCTTGGTCGAAGGTTGGTTCTTATCGTGTCTAATTTATAAAAAATAATATGTTTCTAGTTCGAAGTAGATACGCAGTTTTAAACTGAAGATTTATAGATCGCAATAATATTATGGGTTGCTATGTAGGCCCCATTAATTATAGCAGGTTCAATCAAATATAATATCTCAATTATAAGTACATTATTTGTAATATTTTGAAAATAACCTTGAATCTCATTCGAATATTTCTTAAAACATGTAACGCAACAAAAATACAATTCCCGCGCTATCCACGTCAACTTGGAATGTATCCTCATTCGGGCGGAAGCGCGTCGGTTGGGCAACGGAGGCGAGGGGGTGCAGGAAGGGGTACTTCCTCGCGAGGAAACCGGTCCGCTTCCTGTCCCGCCATATACCTGCAGCATCCCAACGGGTCACGTGATCACACACACAAACACACCCTTGTTTGTCCAATCCCTATTTCGAGGACTTCAACTGGCTACCCGAATTCGAGGTCCTGTTATATTATGTAAAGTAGACATGTATTCTACACTTATACGTATACTCAAGTTAATCGTGATCGTTGCTGTCTATTCGGTTTCATCATACACCCGGTAAGCACCTAGAAAACGGTCCTCAAAAAACCGGAATACACACCCGGTAACTGAGGACTTCCCATATCCGAGGCCTGTCCACGTATTCAGGATTACACTTACGTAAAATACACGGATCTCGGAAGGTCCTCGTTTTAGTGGTCTGTAGTTTTTGGAGGTCTTGGGTCCTCGAAATAGTGTGGAACGAATTTCTTACACGTATCTTGGAAGCAGGCGCGGCTCGTCCTAACGTTCACTCGTGCGGTGAACAGGCAACAAAATTATACGCCTCATCGTATTCGTAAATATTTTATTTAAAATATAAATTTGCACAATACTTAAAAAAGGTTCAAAATAAAATTGAATTGCCTATCTAAATATATGAATTTGGTAAGAGATCATTACGGCTGACACCCGACAGGCAGTGCACCCCTAAACCCGCGCGCCCGGTGCAACAGCAGATCGGCTTGTAATCGGCGTTCGTAATACGGAAAGTACTGAAAACTTCCGAACTGTTCCGACGACAGGTCTCCAGCGAAATAGTATTTATTTATTTTTATTTATTTTATTTAAACGCCCATAGGGCTTTTACATAGAATGTAGTACATTTTTTTTATTACAGTGTAAAGAATGGGTTTACAAAATACAATACACAATACAAGTAACATAATATTTGTTAAAAACAAAATATAGGTTAGAAAAAATATAAGGGTTAAAAAAATAAAATAAAAAATTTAGGTTACATAAAATATAAGCGTTAGCAAAATACAGGTAACATAAAATATAAGAAACAAAATATAGTAGTTGACATAAAGTAGGTAATGTTTAAAATTGTTATTCTCATTAGTTTATGGGATAGGTAGAAATAAATAGTTGGCACATATGGCGTTTGAAGTTTGCTAAAAACAAAAGTTTTAACAAAACAAAAAAACGACTTCAAAAATGCACTAAAAAGTAAAAAAATAATTTCGTATTCTTCTACAACTTTATAATCAACTTACTTTTTCTAATTATCAATATGTAGGTACGATTGTTACTTTTGGAGTCGGTGTCAGTCAAGGTAGGTTTGTAACTACATACATAGTTATAGGTGAGATGTGCTTGTGTCGCACAAGAGAGGCGAGAGCAGGTCCGCGGCGGCGCGAGGAGCTGTCAAGTGAACACGCCGGGCCAGGTACCTTTGCTGACACCGACTCCAAAAATAACAATCGTACCTACATATTGATGATTAGAAAAAGTAAGTTGAGTATGAAGTTGTAGAAGAATACGAAATTATTTTTTTACTTTTTAGTGCATTTTTGAAGTCGTTTTTTTTGTTTTGTTAAAACTTTTGTTTATTTTTTGATTTTTAGTGAATCTGAAGTATACTAACTAATTTGCCTGAATATGGGTAAACCTACTAAACGTGCTGCTCATATGAGACAGACATAATTTGACCATACCGACGTTAGGGTCAAATTAAGAGATTCGGCCGAGTTTCGTTAATTTCTCATGGATTCGATAATCAGAACCTAACAAAACTCTCATCAAATTACCCTTGAAGTACAGTACATCGTCATCCTTTCCAATAAAAAAAGAATCAACGAAATCGGTTGGCGTGATATTAAGTTATTCGTCCATTTGTCGCGCACATACTTTATGCAAATTTAAGACTTATATGGTTTTCTCATAGATGCCATTGTCGGAACTGGACCAAACTAAAATGGGACCACACAGAAAGCACTAGCTTTCAAATAAAAAAAGAATCATCAATATTGGTTCACCCAGTCAAAAGTTCTGAGGTAACAAACATAAAAAAATAAATAAAAAATACAGTCGAATTGAGAACCTCCTCCTTTTTGAAGTCGTTTAATTATTGTCAAATACATCCAGATTGTTTAAGTATTTGTTACCAAGACTATGCAAACGTTGTATTGGAGAATGTAAATCATAGTTCGAATGAGATGTACGTATATAAAATGTCAATGTTTGTCTAGTTGTTCGTGTAGGTACATGTAAATTTATTAATTGCAGGAGTTCACAACTGTCGAATTTAGAGTTTAATAATTTTAATAAAAAAGTTAGGTCGTTTATTTTTCGTCGGTTACTTACTTATAGACTAGGAGGCGAGATAGGTAAACCCTACGTCATCGAATACAGACTACACGGATGAAACTACTTTTAAGTGATTATGGGCTTTTAGAAAACCTTTAAAAAGCTGGTCTGCCGGTGCGCCTCTTGGCAGGAGCCGCGCAGTCATGGAAATAGTCAGCGATTTTTTTCGAAAAAATTACGTCATCGACTTCACGAACGGGAATGGTTTCATATGATAAAGGTCGATTAGAAAATGAGAAAAAAAAGCAGGTCTGCCAACCGGCAGCCTGGCAAGTTCGCAGGCAGCCGGCGTCAAAGTGGGGTAAAAAATAAAAAAATTTACGTCATCGACTACACGAATAAAACCAATGAATAAGTATAGTCCAGAAGTCCAGATCATTCCATATAAGAATTTCGCGGTCTGCCGACCAGCAG
This sequence comes from Limnephilus marmoratus, assembly GCA_917880885.1. NCBI lineage: Eukaryota > Metazoa > Arthropoda > Insecta > Trichoptera > Limnephilidae > Limnephilus > Limnephilus marmoratus. The sequence goes on from OU862911.1 coordinate 17,117,613, forward strand.
CCTGGCAAATTTTTGTGAACGATTTAAAAAAATTAAAAAAAATTATTGTTCGTTTATCTTTATTAAGTATTATTTTTATTTCATTATAGTTTTAAAAACTTAGATTGCCATATTTAAAAAAAATAAGCGACAACGATAAAAAATATATAATTTGAGAGTTCCGAGTGTACCCATCTGTCGGGCGAGCCGTTCGACGCCAAATCACTTACGAAACCTGCTGCGGTGCCCTTCACCGCTGTCGCGTGTCCATATTGTTATACAAATTTATAATAATAATTAATAGTCCTTTTAAGATAGCCTAATAGTCCATAGTAGGTTGAAAGTTCGAAAAAACAACGCACCATCGCTGTAAGAGCTGCGTTCATCCGTAAAACGAAGGGTTCAATAATTTTAATTATAAACGACTTTGTTGTCTTAATTTTTGTGTCAGACTACCTAAAAAAAACATTTTTTTAACGATTTTGTATGTTTTATTTGATGATAATGTTACTCTGCGTTTAGTAATTTTTTCCGACTCTTCAAGATCCGCATTACTAAAACCCTTCCTACAGCTCCTCCTTAACCCGCTTGACAACATCACCCATCCAGGTGGCGATATTCTTATCTTGTCCTTAATTCAGAAAGAGGCTTTTTTGTTAGGTGTGGGCAGGGCTGGGCAGTATTTGAAATACAAATTCGTATTTTGTATTTGAATTTCAATTACTTCCTAAAAATGTATTTTGTAATTGGTATTTCAATTACCTGATGCTGAGGTATTTTGTAATTTATATTTCAAATACTTGGCTTCAAAATACATTTTAAAATACATTTAGCGATCTTAATAATGATAAAGAAAAAAATAAATTGACATAGATAATACATAGACTAAAAACGCTAGAAACCAGAGCAAGATATGTTAATATTTATTTGTCATTTTCATCGTTCGCGGTATTTATTCATGAATACGTGAGTTTATTGATAATGGATGAAAAAGATTATTTTTAATATTTAATTAAATGAAGACAATATTAGCGAAACTCAATCGAAAATCTGGAGACAGAAAAATCAGAAAAAGATATTGGTTCCACTGGGGCTCAAACCTAGGGCCCTTTGCTTACATAGCAAGTGCTCTATCAACTGAGCTATGGAACCCATTTCCAATTCGGTCACTTTTAATTGTATCATAGGTACTTCGACTAAGAATTACCAACATTATCTTCATTTTCTTAACGCACATATTGCGCATTATTGGTTGCTATCTTTATATATGATACTCAATTTGGGAACCTTTATTGGATAACCAACACCTCTGCCATAGGTCACCCCAAGTGGTTCGCTACGTTTGGTGATGGGGTGAGGGGTTCATGGGGTGAGGTTTGTCTAGGTCTTGGAGGCGGATGACCAGGACACACTGAACCCCAGATTCCTACCCACCCATTTAACCGTTTTCCTTCCCAGAACTCTCCTCTCCTTCCTTTCCTTAAAAAAACCCTCCACACAAAATCCCCAAAGACGACATAGGCCCTGATTGAAATTATTTTCCTCAGGGCCTCCTGTGTGGAGCTCATGTAAAAAAAAAATGATTGCAAGATTCAACCCGAACTAAATGCTATCTAGATTTTTAATACGTGACATCGACATTTAATACATACAATTTGGGATGCGTAATTAGGGTACCACCGACCCAGGAACCTTTATTGGATAACCAACACCTCTGCCACAGGTCACCCAGGTTTGCTACGTTTGGTGATTTAGCAGGGGTTCCCGGGTTCATGGGGTGAGGTTTGTCTAGGTCTTAGAGGCGGATGATCAGGACACCCCGAACCCCAGATTCCTACCCACCCCTTAAACCCTTTTCCTTCCAAGAACTCTCCTCTCCTTCCTTTCCTTAAAAAAAAACTTCCACACAGCATCCCCAAAGATGACTTAGGCCCTGAGGGAAATTATTTTCCTCATGGCCTCCTGTGCGGAACTCTTCATTTCATTTATTTTCATCTCTATTTTCATATCTATGATTTCAAACAGCACATGCACCATATTGTTGCTGTGATGCCAACTAAAATCGCAGATATGAAAATAGCGATCGCGTAAAGCGAAAAATTTTGTCTTAGGTCTCTATATGGGAATCGGGCTTTAAAAAGTTGTCGTGTATTGTAGGCGTTGGATAAGGGCACTTATGTCAATTTATTGCAACCAAAGGTTCTACCAAAACCAAATGTATTTTGTATTTTGTAACTTGTATTTTGTATTTGAAATAAAAAATGGTTAAAATACTGTATTTTGTATTTCAAATACACGACTCGAAAGTATTTTGTATTTCGTATTTTATATATATGCGAAAACGTATTTTGTAATTTGTATTTCAATTACAGCAAAGCATGTATTTTTTCCAGCCCTGGGTGTAGGTAATAGGGCCATAGAGCGGGTTAACGAAGAATGGAGTGAAAGAAGAATATATGACGCGGATTAATCAAATAGTTGAGCAGGTGTCCTAATTTTTTTATTGTAATATTTAATAACTTTCAATTATTAAATATTACAATACCGTACAGCGAATTAAACAGTATTACAGAACATAGTTCACAATACGAACTAAACGCAATATTGAATTTTGTTTCAACTGTCAAAAACTGAATTCCTTATCGGCACAATCTTAATAGTGCAATACTTATTATATTCACATGCACGTAGGAATTTCGAAGGACGGGTCCTCGGTTTAGGGCGTAGGTGAGATTTCTTGACACTCGAGCTTGCAGCGCCTCCTGGTGTTCACATTCCGGTGATCGGCACCTTCTAACACGAAACCGAGGACTTTGAGAGAGTCCTCGGTTTAGGGTCTGTGTGTGATTTCCAGCATTAGCGGCGCCGCCCTGGTGGTCACACACCCGTACTAATGAAACACTAGCGAAATTAAACACGATATTTTTCACCACGAAAATGAGGACTCTCTCCGAATGGCCCAAAATTTCGACAGTTGACCAATCAGAACGCATAGATTATAGGTACATATTCAGTTTTTCGCATTTCGAATTCAAGGACGTCCTCGGATTCGTGTGAGTCCTCGGATTCTGGGTCTAAAGGCCTGTGAAGGTCCTCGAATAAAGGTGCATACCAACTCACACATTTTAACATACACAAGGAGATTATAACATCTCATACATACAGTTTATAACGTCATCTCACGCAGATTATAATATTATACAAAGACAGTCATAATAGAGACCTCCAGTCCAATTTTTTTTAATGAATACTGACCTTTTAACTTAAATAACTGCATTTTAATTTTTATTTTTAGATTTAGTTTTAATAGTTAAATAGGTAATTGTCAAAGTTTTAATTTTTCAAGTCCCCCGAAAACCACCGTAGGGTATGGTGAATCGTGTCATGAATCATGTCATCACTCCTGAAAATTTACATAGGATCGGGCGTCAGCTGATCAACTACCGCCATTTTGAATTCCGTTATTCGAAGTATTCTTCCTAGAAGTAGCATTACTATTTTTTTTGTGCGGTAGTTTTCGAATATTTTCAATAATAGAGATAAACTAATAAGAGATTAGGCCTAAATAATGTTTCAATAACCACAACAAATAAATCTCTATAAACAGTAGGTAAATAAACGAATAAATTAATACGATGGCTTGTGTCACATTATACATTTCCATCCAATGACTTTACAGTGACGTCACGACACGTCGAACAGTGACGTCACCACTAAAATTTCAATAATGCCAACTTGACGGCATGCTTTTATGACCCGATTAAAAATGGACTTTTTAATAATTTTTTTAAAAACTCTGCGTTTAATATTATTAAATAAAACTTATATATTCAGAATTAGCGTTTATTGGTCTATAATCTATATGGACATATTTTTTTAAAGCCATAATATTTTTCACTGGAGTTCCTTATTTCGTCTCATATAATATGTGAATTCCGAACATACAATACACACTAGCTCAAGAAAGGAAGAAGGAAGGAAAGGAATAAAGGAATATGACCAATTCATTCCGAACGGTCTCGGAAGCCTATTTACAAAACTTACAGGTACCTACCGTTTCATTCGCGGTGGCGACTGAAATGGTATAGGTTTTGTTGTGCAAAATTATCCATCACACCATCAACCAACCAATCAACCCTACGCCATTTCAGTCGCGCTAACGAAATGGAGTAGGGTTCATTGAGCGAAAGCATCTGCAAAGCTTATACCGTTTCAGTCACGGTGACTATCAGTGGCGGTCTACTACTTTTTAGTGAACTAGAGTGCAAAGATTGAAAAAATACGACATAATTTTTTTTTTTTTTTTACATTAACTCCGCACAGGAGGCTTTGAGGAAAATAATTTCCCTCAGGGCCTATGTCATCTGGGATGCTGTATGGAGGGTTTTTTTTGAGGAGAGGAAGGAATGAACATTGGTCTTGAAGAGACCCATGTTGTAGGAAGGAGGAAACACAGGGGCCGGCAAATCATTCCACAGCCGAGCTGTTGAACACAAGAACGAGTCGAAGAAACGACCCGTTCTCATGTGACAAATGTCAACTGTGTACAAATGTTGGGCACGCGTTTGGCGTGTTTCCCGACTATGCACCGGTGCCGAAGGGATCAATGATGCTAGTTCCTCGGAGCATCTTCCATTGTAATACCGGTAGAACAAGGATAGCATTCCCACCCGACGCCTGTGCTCTAAAGATTGCAATCCGTCTGTTAAGATGGGAGAATCTATCAAACGGATCGCCCGTTTCTGCACAGAGTCGAGGGTATTTTTCAGGTATTTTGGAGCTCCAGACCAGAGGTGGCTGCCAAATTCAACCGTGGGGCGCACTTGCGATTTGTACAGGGTTAGCAGTTGTGTACTATTAAAATATCTCCGGGCCCTGTACAGTACGCCCAGTTTTTGGGAGGCTATCTTTACTCTGGCTTCGATGGAGCCCCCATACCATAATTGTTGGTGTTGTAGCTGAAAATATTTTTTTCAACATTTTAATTATTTATGAAGATTTTATTTTATTTTAGGGAAGCTGTGTCTTTAAATTGTGAAAAAAATATTTTCAGCTACCACACCTTCAATAATGTATTTAACAAACTTAGCACTACCTATAGCTCCCACAGATATCTAGAACCGCCCCAGATGACGACAGTAGATGTAATAAATGGGTAATAGAGTGGCTTTTGTTTGTACATTTATTTCGTTAGTTATTTATTTTTCTTCTACAAAACCCATATCATTTGTTGAGAGCTTCTTGCTTCATAATTTAAAAAAATAATAAGTATATATTTTCTATTTCAGTCATGGCAACGAACCCTAAGGCCGAAGCTTCTAGCAAAGGGAGGCAGAGAGGATGGACCGCCAAACAACTTGGTCACACTACAATTACATTTGTAGGAGGTGTCTACTAATATCTACAGGAATTCCAAAAACTGAAAAATTTAACTAATATCTATGAGAACCAAAGTGTTGACAAATATCTACAGGGGGCCGCCTCCCCACAGAGAGGATGGACCGATGGTTTGTAGATGATTTCGCACGAAACAACTTATCCCATTTCAGTCGGCTCGGCGACTTAACGCTATAGGTTTTGTAAATACGCGTCCCACAACGAAAACAAAAACTGTTGCACGGAGCGGGAACGTGGTAAAAAAACGTATGAATTCGATGATTGCCCAATTAGCTTATGCTTACGGTATACTAAAATTACACTTACGATATGGTTTGCTTACGACATAATCACACTTACGCACTCGTCGCGGCGCACCATATTTATTAAAACCGTTCCTAGCAAATTATTGTATAAGTCTGCTGGATTCATAATTATTATATGTTATATAAACTTTTAGCAGGCAATAATCTATTGGGTTGCTTTTCACTAAATGTTAAAAGATTGATTGAATTCTAAATAAAACGGAATTTAGTGGAGACAAATATACGAGTAATTTTGCATAATGCAAACATCGGCGCAAAGTAAATATAACAATATGCACGTTCAGCCAATAACTCACGAATTTCCTCCTACGCAGTTAATTTAATTACAAGAAACGGTCGCCGTATCAGGAAATGTAATTAAGAAACTATTTGCCATTTAAATGAATATAGTTCCTACTAAGTAGGTACTAGGTACATTGTCATGGCTCAGTTCTTACTTATTCCAGCGTTACCCGTAGGCGTTGTCATAAATAACACGGTAATAAATGTCTTATTTGGGCTAATATTTAGAGAAAAAACCTACCACACATTACACTGAATAAAAATGAGCCGAATTCTTGTGTATGTTATGAAATAATTAAATATCCGAACAATCTCTGACGTCATTGGAACCAACTCAATTGGTTTCGACAGTAATAGTAGAATGACAACTGATTTGGTTTCTTGTGATGCTTTGCACCCCCACCGTCCTTAGTAAGCATTAAAAAAGAAGAAGAAGATGGTTTTAAAGGGAGATATATAATTTCGTTGGTTAGAGGGAGCGCGCTAATATTAAAAAACGACAATAATTAAGCGAAAATTGTGAAAATATTCAATAAAACGCGACTAATTTAAATTAGAGCAAAAAACTCTTGACAAATGCCTAAGTTGCATTTAAAGATAGGTACAATGTGATTTTTTATACAAATATGTTAAATAACATAACAAAATGTGTTTTAAATAATTTTCGGAGAATACTTTCCTTTTTTTCCATCGAGGGAATTTCATATATTATAAAAAATATAACAAACACTTTGTACTTTACCACGAATTTATTATTTTATATATCGACCGGTTTCACTTCGACCAAGCTTCCTCATTCCTCACTATAATAATAGTCATAGGCGGATTTAAGGGGGGGGGGGGGGGGGGGGGGGCACGGGGACACGTGCCCCCCCCAGACGGTATTTTTGTGTACTGTGGAGATTCCATCACAGTACATACTTAGAAGCATAAACTGTCTTTATTAAACATTTAATTTTTCTATTGTTTTGACACTTTCATAAATCTTCCTATATATACTTGAACTTGTAACCATCCGCCCCTTGTGCCCCCCCCCAGAAAAAAATCGTGAATTGTTGATTTTTTTGCCCGTCCGCCCCTTGTGCCCCCCCCAGAAACAAATCCTGGATCCGCCCTTGATAATAGTTATACACATACAGACATACATAATAATCAGGATATATAATAAATTCGTGGCTAAATACAAAGTGTTTGTTTTATTTTTTTATAATATAATGTCTAACCACAAAGTAATTGCTTCTTATGAAAAAAAAATTAAAAAAATCATATAATTACCGTTTCGGCTCTACAAACGTACGAACATACATAAAATTACATTTATTTTTTTAAGCATTTAAAGTGATCGGAATGCCGGGGTTTAAATTGAATCGGTAGGAAGTTACCTAATAAATACCGATGGAAATTGTTAAATAAAAAAAACAAAAAGAGTGTGCAATTCAAATGCAGTAGAAGTGAAAACTTCAGATAACTAAAGCAGTCAAGAGTGAGGAGGCTACGAAGCACCGCACAAAGAGGAAATCGATTATACTATCTCATTTTCTCGCAGTTCTATGGATGTATGTGTTTGTCTCTTTTTAGTGTCGCTATTTTTCGATTCATCGAGTTTCAAATCACAACCGTGCTAAAGAAGTTTTCACGTCAATAAAACAGGTGTCAATTAGTGCTACCTTCTTGAGTCTAATTCTTATAATTTCAGCATTTCGTAATAATTAGACATTAAAATAAATAGGGTTAGAAACATTAGCCACGCGCATTTTTTTTCTTATAACTAACTAGCAGACCCGGCCACACGTTGCTGTTGCTAACGAAACACAACGCCATTACTTAATCTTTATAAAATCCACACCACCCGCTTGCCAGCTGCCCGCTGCCCGCTGCCTGAATTGAATATTTGAATTTCTCGACTTTTCTCTACAAAGCATGTTTTTATATCTACTTACAAACCTTCCCCTAGATCAACTGTATTATTATTTTTTTATTTATTTATATAATAATACAGTTAGCGATCGCCACTACTTATACAATGCTTGCAATGAAACACTGGATATTTAAAAAGGGAAAATCAAATACCTACTTACTCTAGGACATCTATTTTCCAATTTCTTCCGTAGAACGAATTTCAATAGTGACTTATAGTATGGCCCGCCAGCCGTTTTAAATCGCACAAAAATATGTTTTCTTTGAATTTCTCGGCTTTTCTCTAATATAATTTACATGTATTATAAATATAAACATTCCTCTTCAATCACTCTATCTATTAGTGAAAACCGTATGAAAATCCGTTGCGTAGTTTAAAAGATTAACGCGCACATACATTTTGAGCGACTTCATTTTATACTATGTAATGATGATGATAATGATGATGATGATGATGATACCTACTGTAAAATAGTGCGAAGGCGTTAATATTTTCCTTTGACATTTATTTCATTAAAATTGGCCGGCCAGTCAATGTGACCACAAACCGGTAAGCGATTAAATTTCTTTTGTCCTTATGGACAGTGCTGTCATAAATCCCGATAGCCCTAATAGAGTGTAAAGTGTAACCATTTCCAAATAAATTAATGAATATGTGGTCATTTTGGAAATACCCTTACTACATTTGAAAGGCGTATTTCCTATTGGGTAGGCACTAATTATACGTGTTAATTCCATTGATAATTTGTTTCCGTGGTATGTTTTTGCAATCCTAAGAAATATCAACAAACCCCTAATACCTTGCGTGGTCGTAATTAGGGAAATATTCATAAAACCAAATTTACAAATAAAATTGTTCCTACCTGCTACTGCTACTGATACCTTTGCTTGACCCACAAATGACAAAAGTGCTAGAGATAAAGCAAGAAGAATATTATATTAAAACTTCTTTCCACTATCATTAGGTTGACCATTATATAAGAATTCATTTTTAATTATGTGCTAATATACTTTTTCGAATTTTAGTGGTAAAATATTTATTGTTTTTTATACCAACTTGTGGGATTGTCAATTTAGTGAAATTATACGAAGTAATTAAAAAAATGAGAGTCCCAGCTGCTCCAGTCTGGAGCCAACGAGACTATGGCATCCACTATGGTGTATACTGTGAGGCCGAAAGTAGTGGGGAAGGCATGGAGATGGGGAAGAGGAAGGTGGGGAAGTTCCGATAAATTAGATCTGGGGGCCTAGTCACTAATTTTTGTAAACCTCCGTTTCATGAAGTTACGGGTTTAGCTACGTCACATACCCGTATTTTGACAGATTCGCCAACTTAAATAACAACAACAACGGGTATGTGACGTAGCTAAACCCGTAACTTCATGAAACGGAGGTTTACAAAAATTAGTGACTAGGCCCACTGGTCACTAAACACGCCCAAAATCATTTCAAGCAACGTTTCAATTCTGAGTGGTGGTCTTACACCGGGGCGATACTGAGAATATCTTACACTCTAAACGTGTGCAACTATAGTAAATAAATGAATAAATATAATAAATGGTGAAATTACACTAATTTATCAAATAAAAGCAAGGTTTTGAATCCACGGCCTTCGAATTGCTACTAGAGAGACTCTTGACCACAGAGACGCTTCACGTTGTCTTTACAATCTTTATTACATCATGAATATATATTAGGAACCAACAATTTGGTAAAAACATGTAAAGCCTACGTACAAACACTAAGATATGGAAATGAGTTTCGGGAATAGTTTTCCATCCTCGGAAAGTTGTATTTACCAAAGGATTCATCCCACGAAGAAAAGCAAGGCAGGTAGGTAGTAGGTAGTAGGTACCCACATAAATTAAATAAGCAGTAGTCAATTTTTCATAAATTAAACAATTAAATCCAGGTTCAATGAATAGCAAATGTGACAAAGGAAAATAAGTAGGGTAGGGTTCACAACGGCCTGGCTTATCCACTTCTCACACTTTTTGATCCACTTTTAGTAGTTTCAGGTCATTGCTAATGTCTGTTTGACGTACATAATTCATTATTATCTCTAGTTACATCCCTTTCAGGATTGGTTCTAAGAATAGATGGATGGCGCAGGTAATTTTAACCAAAAGTAACAAAGATTACACTAACTTGTTCAAAGTTGTTTATAAACCCAAAGAATAAACTAGGAAAACTTAAAATTAACAGAAAGCACACAAGGGAAGTGTAAAACCATTTAACTAATATTATAACTACTTTTATGTTAAAGGCACTAGATAATAAATTAATTTGCAAAAGATCGACAACGTTGCAATGGAGATGTGAGAGAATATAAAGACTTTTTTAATATCTTTTTTAAAATAGGTTCACACTGGAGCCCTTGAGGAACACCTTTTACTTCAAGGCGTAGGTATTTTTTTGTCTTATGTGGTTGTTTGGTTATAGTTAGAGTTATCTGTTGTAGAAATGGGATGAAAACATTGAATGCCTTTTAGGTATAAATTGGTTTATATTAAAAATTGGCTTGATTTTTTTTAAATAACATTTATGAATAATCTATGTGGTCAGTTATTCTTTTTTATCAGATGTTTTTGAATAATAGGAACGAGTGGGATTAGAGATACATTCATAAAAATCACCAGGAATATTAAATTATTAAACGACATAAGCGTTAACCGCAACAGACGCACAATGCTGAATCAATTCATGTACTTTCCTCAGTTATTTTTAGTAACACCAAAAGGTCAAATCCTTTTGTAAATTATTGTGATCGTTACTTATTGAAACACTACCTAAAATAGGGTTTTTATCATTGATATATATGGTTTTTATGGATAAAAACAGGTACCACACAATAATCACAACTGTGGGAATATGGCACCCCCAATTGGGGTTCCTACATTGTGAGGCTGAAGTGAATGGGGAGGGGAAGGAAAAGGTGGGGAAGAAGGTGGGGAAGTACCTCCCATCCTATTCTAGATCTGGTCACAAAATATGGATAGAGACATTTCATACAACATTTCGATTTGGGTTGGTGTAGGGCAGGGATGGCGAACCTTTACGTATCAACGTGCCATTTTTCTAAAGAAATGTTTAATCAGGTAATAGACGTGCCATCAAATAATTTTGACTTTGTGATTATTGGGAAAATAATAATAATAAATACTTACTATCAATTAAAAACTCTTTATTTGCTACTACTAAATAGGAACATTTTGCATTATACGTGTAATTTAAATTAAAGTAAAATTAGTGTGACTTCTGTTGTCGCAGGTTAGATGACAAATTAATAACATATGTATGTTAGATACGTTTTAAGATTTTCACGGTCAAAAGTATTTTCGTTATTTGTTTTTAGGGTGTTATGCCGTGTTGCGTTACCTCCCTCTTTAGCCAACGTTTCGGACAGCGTTGCAGTGTCCATCATCAGGGCATATCCGGCAGATCCGGTAGATGTGAGCACATCATCTGTGAAACGGTAAATAACGAACTCTTCAATGTTATTCATCTCTAAAAATAATGATTCGCAGGCATAGGTTGATGAAAATATTGTTAAAATAGCATGAGCCAGCTTCTTCATACAATTAAATGTGTCTGGTAAAGCATTCCATGTTTCCAAAATTTTGTTTTTAGCATTTTCACTTATATTACCGGTCAATCTTTCTGCTTCAATTAATTCTAATTCTCACCTTGTTTCAACAAATTTTTGAAATTCATTCTTTTCCAACCAATCGAATGGGGACAAATTCAGTTTATTAAATGACGTCACATCACTTCACACTTTTTTCATAGTGCATAATAAATTTTGTGATCACTGATCAGTGACGTGCCCAAAATATTGTGTCGCGTGCCATTAATGGCACGCGTGCCATTGGTTCGCCATCCCTGGTGTAGGGGGACGTTTCGGTGGTGTAGGGGAACGCAACGTCAATATCTAATCTTAAATTATTAATTTTATTCTTTTAATTTTTAAATTACTCAATAATCTCATAGATTGCCCTTAAATGTTAAGTTTGATAAATACCCGTGTCCCTGTTAAATCTACTCGACTCCACCATATTTTCCACTGTGACAACTATAGCATATAATACATATATATTATGTACAGAGATTTCACCGAACTGTAACTACATAGTAACCTATATATACAGTCCATTTCGATATTTTCAAAACCGTCCAAAAATAATTACTTGTGATTGCAACTTGCAACTGATATATGTTTATGTATTGTGTTTGTTAAGTATTTATTGCACTTTATTGTTTGTAAAGTATTACGTTTATGTACTGATATGTTTGTAAATAATATTGTTTCTAAATAATAATGTTTGTTATTCAATTAAACTAAACACAACGCCATCTACTAAATGATTATCCAACCTTTATAACACCGCCATCTTGGAGTTTATCGCGAAGAGACAGACAGACACCGCGGAGGACTTAAATTTATAATACGTAGAGATGATGCCAAAGATTATAATAATGTGCATGAAATGCTTTAGGTAACCAACGTATTTAAGTTGATAAGGATTAATACCGTATCCGTCTAAATAACTTTCTAATTACCGCATTGTACGTGACCATTTTTTTAGAAGATAGAATGGGTATAGTAAACTATCCGTAAAAGATAGATATATTCCATGTCGGACTTTTTTGTAGATCTATAAAAGGAAAATATCCCACCATGCATTGTTTTGTTATATCTCAAAGGGATTAGGCAGTGTTTTTGATGAAAGCTCCCAGACGGATTGGCTTTATCCGACACGTCTAACAATTATAGTTATGTTTCAACCAATTTACCACAAATCTTGATAAATAATATACCTAAACCTTCCTCATGAATCATTCTATTTACCGGTGAAAACCGCATGAAAATCCATTCAGTAGTTTTTGTGTTTATCGCGAACAGACAGACAGACGACGCGGAGAACTTTAATTTATAATATGTAGAGATGTAGAAATACGAACAGTGATGGGAGTTGCAAATGTAAAGTCATGCAATACGCAGTGTTTTAAATATAGTGTTCTCCGCGTGCAAAATCGTATCTTTTCCAAGCATAAACTTCCTAATTAAAGTGTGCTTATCGGAAGTGACCTGCCAGGTAAGTACGCGTATGTTTTCTGTATCTATTTGTAAACAATAAATTTAGTAAATAAATAAGATAAATTCTGCGAGAATCTACCATTCCAAACCACACCTAAATCTTTAAATACGAAAAGAGCTTAAAAAAAAGACAAACATTCCTAGGTACGAATAACCTGACAAGATTTGAAAATCTCTTGGTGCGGTGATAGTTCACCACACCAAGCGGAAAATGTTCCTTGCGTCGTGATGGATGACTTAGCCAGTTGAGGAATTGAACACACGACGCCTAAGTGAGACCCAAATGCCAATTCAGCCATTGAAAAGTCTGTTTGATTTTGATGTTTTCAATTGATTCCTAAATAATTACTATGGCAACATGCACTTAACCTAGGAGAAGAAATATTGCATCTATTTCCTTCCACCGAGCACGTAACGAAAATCGTAAAACATACAAACAGCACATTAGATTTTCACGGCCAAAAATTATTTTGTTATTAGTTTTTGGGGTATTATGCCGTGTTACGCTACCTCATTCTTTAGCCAACGTTTCGGACAGCGTTGCAGTGTCCATCATCAGGGCAGATGTGTAATAGTTAGGGGTGATGTTTGTTCTTATCTACTTAGGAGCGATACCGTGTCGCCAGCTCCACTCCTCTACGAGCTGGCGCTACAATATACTTTAACATGTTTTTTTGGGTTTAGCCTTGATGTAACCGTCAATTACCGGATACCAAGAACTATTGAGCTTAGCTCCGTCGTCTCTATTAATATTTATAGGATTTTTGTGAATTTCAATTGCCTCCGTAATCAGGCGCGCTCTATGAGTTTTGGGTCTTCCCAGGACCTCAGGGACAAATCCAAAGTAATGGCCGGTTTCGATTAAGTGCTCGGCGATTGCCGATTTGTCAGGGTGGTCAAGTTTACAGGCACGAAAGTGTTCTGATATCCTTTTGGAGATCGTCCGCTCTGTTTGGCCTACATAAATTACGTAGGCCAAACAGAGCGGACGATCTCCAAAAGGACACTGCAACGCTGTCCGAAACGTTGGCTAAAGAAGGAGGTAGCGTAACACGGCATAATACCCCAAAAACTAATAAAAAAAATAAAAACAGCACATTGATGTACCGATATACTGATGAAATTATATCAGAATCCGGTACCTACCATACACATTAACAATGGAAAAACCGATAAACAAACGTGTGACATGTAATTTTTTAAATGACTTCCCAAGAATCCCAATGCGCATAATAAATTTAATAGCTTATACTGTGATTTGAGTCAGGTTTTTATGAATTCATTTATATCACTTTATCAAAAACAATACTTTACATTATTCTGAATTCGCATGAACAAGGATGTAGTGTGATTGTCTGCGCAAATATTTTATGAATCCAGTCATGAAGATGTTGTTTCAAACAAACGTGACAAAAATATAACATCCGCCAAAATATCATTGTATTGCACACTGCATGTTCGCTTACCGATTATTTCCTCAAATTTTGTTAACTGCATACAAACATAACAAGCCGACATAAAAAAGTAAAGTCTTTTAAATTTTCAACACGAAGTATTTGAATGTTGGAATGATGACATGGTTTTACAGATAAAGCACATATTTTGAAGGTTTTATAATTTTACCGTTCGAAAAAACGTGATATTATTGCATTTGTAAATACATAATTTTCTTCTTGTTTTTGTGGTTGATCCGACAATTGATTCCCCGATAGTTGGCCTCCTCAAATTGTAATTATTTTAAAATAAAAAATGTGTGTTAAATACAAATTCGAATCTAAAATCGAGTTCAATAAGTTGGTATGGATATCAAATGAATTTATTTACAATATCGATCTTTTGTATTAGGTACGTGTACGATACTTTACTAACTAACTAACCATCACACCGTTTCCTCACAGGGGTAGGCAGAGAGGACGGACCGCCAAACAACTTGGTCTTCGCACACACTCCTTGCCTCGTTCACATTCATACATCTTCTCATAATGCTCTTCTATTATTCTGACTCTTGACATGGCCCGACTCAAGTATCTGATTTACTTTTTTTTTTTTTTTTACATTAACTCCACACAGGAAAATAATTTCCCTCAGGGCCTATGTTAATTGGGATAATGTGTGGAGGGTCTTTTTGAGGAGAGGAAGGAATGAGAATTGGTCTTGAAGAGACCCATGTTGTAGGAAGGAGGAAACACATTCACAGCCGAGCTGTTGAATGATTTTCCACAAAAACACCTCACAAAGAGGAGAATGATAGGCTACAAAACGCCGCACGAAGAGGAGACCGATTATACTATCTCATTCTCTCACATGCTAAATCCTATAGATGTTTGTGTTTGTCTCTTTTTAGTGTCGCTATTTTTCGTTTCATCGAGTTTCAAATCACAATGGTGCTAAAGAAGTTTTCGCTTCAAAAATTATTCAGTTTATTTGAGTATTTTAACTTCAAATCCAAAATTAAGTTTTGTATGAAACAGGTTAATGCAATATTACCACACAATAATAAAATACCATTTAAATCCCGGCAAAAATAGTTCACCAGCACCTTGAAATTTCCAATCATTGATTAAAAATATAAATTTTAATGCCATTGGGTAACTAGTCACGTTTCGTAATTCCGTCATCAGATTCACATTTTCATGTGAAATTTGCCCATTTAATTCGCCAGAGATCTACTTAATCAAACTCAATGATAAAGAATGCTAATTTATAGTCATTTTATATTAATGATTGACAAAATCACCACACCTAACTGGGTTAAAAATTCAAACTAGTTAAATTATTCAATCTGTGGCACGGTTATCGTTTGAGGCAAAAATGCCACAAGGAAACCTGATTCATATTCATCTGTTGTTGCTAAAAGAAATTATCTAATGCCAGGAGTCATTTGGTATTCAGAATAGGTGTTTATTTGCAAGTTGCGAAAAAGTACAGCCGATCTAGGATATTTTGTAACACTCTTATACATTTGCAACGACTTCTCGTAACTTGGTATTAGAGCATTAGTTTGGCATATTGCTAATCTAGGTATACTTACCTAATTAAATAAATTTGCATGGGCAGTAGTGTAATCTAGTGGAATTTCAAGGGTGTCAAATAACCAGTAGTTTAATAATTTATTTATTTATATTTTTGATTCCCTCACATTCACTAGTCAACGTTTCGGACGCTTTACATTTTTATAAATGGTCATTTTTTTACGAATGGCACGTTATCATTGAATTGTATCTACATCAACTAAAGATATTCAAATTGAAATCTGAAACGCCACTGTGTGAGTGAAGGCTTCCTACGCGATACGTACGTAGTTGATTTCTGTCATATTTTAGATAAATTATTAATAAAAAATAAAACTGAAAAGTCTGGGTTAAATATATAGGTACCTACGAACCAACAAAAAATAAAAATAAATACTTAATTTAACTGACTTATCGTGTAGAAGAACCAAGAGCGATCTGGTACTTTTATTCAAATTAGGTAATGGATCACTTGACGCACCTGACTTAATAAAACTAATATCATTCCGACACGAGACTTCCAGTGCTGGTCTTTTTTTATCCGTGTAAAACTAACTATTTCATTTACTCCCCAATCCAAAAACCACATAGGCTTGGAAATACATTCAGTTCCGTTGCTATTTCAATTTATTCCTTACCTAAATTTATATCAGAAATTTCTAAAATTCTGACGTAAATTTTATAATTATTATTCTAATATTTTTTGTTGTTATTTCTTTTCAATTCTGCTTCCTCTTTATCAGTATAAAGGAAGACAAATAATAATATAAAATAATTGGTATTTTATTGTTTCTTTTTCTATTATTACTATGTTATGTTACACGATTGATGTAAATGCTCCAAGGGCGTGAATAAATAAAAATGTGTCATCTGGCGATAGTATCAGAATAATATCAGATACTTTAATTGTATATAACTGCTAACTCTGTGCAAATCGCAAGTTTCTATGACCAACTGTTGAATTTGGCATCCCCTCAGGTCTGGATTCCCCAAATATATGAAAAACCCGTGCTGTGCGGAAACGGGCGTTATATTTAATAGATTCTCTTATTTTTACATACGGATTGCAATCTGTGGAGCCCAATCGTCTCGTGGGAATGTTGTCCTTGTTCTACCGGTATTTCAATTGAAGATGCACGGGTACTCAGTCGAAAAACGAGCCTAATGCGCGCCCAACAATTGCACATGGTTGACATTCAATTTGTTATACGAGAACGGGATGTTTCTACGACTTTCTGTTCTTGAGCTCAACAGCTCTGCTGTGAAACTCTGATGTGTCTCATCGAGATCCAAATACACTTCTTCCTTTCCTCAAAAAACCTTCCCTCCACACAGTATTACCAAAGATAAATAATTATGTTACACAGTGCCTCCTATAATGTAAAAAAAATGTAGGTGCTAACTATGAGTACAATCATAGGGAACGTACCCAAACTACGTGACCAACTTTTTGCAATTTTTAACCCCCCCCCCCCCCCCCGTGACCAAAATCCTAAGCAACCCGCCGCTCATTTGTATGGAGCGTGACCTTTTGAAGACCCCCCCCCCCTAAAAGTGTCACGTAGTATGGGTACGTTCCCATACTTGGTTGTTCTCGAAATTATTTTGCTTGAAGCAAATTAATCATTTTTAATGTGAATGAACTCTGTGTTTGGACAGTGTCAAATTTTATTACGTCCGTATTTTTTACTGCTGATAATGTGTTCCGTGATTAGGTGGACATTGGACATGCGTTGCTAAAAATTTGAACGTTTACTGTCACTGTCAAGTAATGTTGTTAACTAACTTTTCCAGATTGGGTCGGAAAGATAAGATACGATGGCCTGATTATGTAAACAATAAAATGTGTTTAATTTAACACATATTTACCTAAATTGAACATGTTTACTTACCTGCCTACTACTTTATCTGAAATATAAAGCAGTACGTCTGTTTGTTTGTTTCATAAAAAACACTCTAAAACAGTGATATCTAGTGTTTCAAATTATGCACAGCATTTTCGTTCTGGAATTTCGAGTAGAATGCAATTATATTCAGGTTGCTCCGTCGTTTTTGTCATGAGTTATGGAGCTTTGAAAAATCATTAAAAATCGCAAAAAATAAGACGCGCGCCTTGTCATTGTTTCTCCTTGTTTGTGCTAGGACATAGGACTGATAGATTCCTACCGTAAAAATAGATCTAACTCAAGGTAGTTAGTAAAAATAAGGCACCCCTAAACGTTTAGGAAATATTTTAAGGTGAGGTAAATTGATATAACTAGTTAAGGAGAAGGGAAGGATTTTCTGAACTGGTCACTAAATAAAATAATTTCATTAAATGAAGACAATATTAGCGAAACCCAATCGAAAATCTGAGACAGAAAAATCAGAAAAGATATTGGCTCTGAGGAAAGGGCTCGAGTTCCAGTGGAGCCAATATCTTTTCTGATTTTTCTGTCTCAGATTTTCGATTGAGTTTCGCTAATATTGTCTTCATTTAATTAAGTATTATAATTTGAGATTTTAATAATAAAATAATATTTGGATGATTTATATAGCGCCGTTTTTGTGAAAAATCACCTCAAGGGCGCTGATCACCTCAAGGGCTCATAAAAGTTAAAAAATTAAAATAAAAATAATTTCAAGTAAAGGTTTGAATCTGAATGGATCACAGTGGGTAACTTCTTTGTTTACTACAATAAGAATAAAGCGACTATTTTTATTTATTTATTTTTTATTTTATGTTCAGCGCACAAGAGTCCCAACTGCTCCCAACCGCATGGAGCCAGTGAGACTATAGCATTCCCAAATGGGGAATGTTGGCTAAAAGTAAGTGAGGAGGGGAAGGAGATGGGGAAGAGGAATGTGGGCAAGTACCTGGCTATTCAGATCAGATCACTAAACATGACCAAAGCCATTTAAAGCAACGTTTCAATTCTGAATGGTGCAGAAAGTGTACCTTATATTATTTGAAACCAATATTACAATAAATCAGTGAAAACACAAATTGTCAATCAAATTAAATTTACTTGCCCAAGCCGGGATTCGAAACCGCGACCTCCGGAACGCTAGTCGAGAGCCTTGCCCCTGGACAAGGGACGACTATATATAAATTTAATGGCATTCGTTTAGTATCCGAGTTTATTTTTGATATTTTGGAATTGATGGGATCATTTATTGACATTTTATTGAAAGCGTCGCGCGTCGCGTCGTCCAATTCCCACTCAGGCGTCGCTTTGCTGGCAAGTCCATATTATTAACAAGTCATCATTTTCTGCTTCTAATTGTGATATTAGGGGGAATTCAAATCTTGGCAGGTTATTCGTAATCTAAGATTATTGTATTTCTTTTAACCCCTCAGGCCTCGGGCCTATTTTGTCGTAAAGTCAAAATATTTCCGCTTTTCGATAAAATCCAAATAAATAGAATATTTTTGAACGCATCCGAAAACTAAAAACTGTTTTTGAAAGGTGATTAAATACGCTTTCAAAAATTTAATAATTCGAAATAAACATATAATTTTACAAATATATATTTTTTAAATAACACGCTCTAGAGTCCAAGCTGCCGAAATGAGGTACTTGAGAGGAGTGGCAGGGGTTACGAAATGGGATCATATAAGAAACTCGACGATCCGAGATGATCTAAACATTGAACCACTGCTACTCTTCGTAGAAAAATCGCAACTGAGGTGGCTTGGGCATGTACTAAGAATGTCTGATGACCGAATTCCGAGGAAGATACTGAGTGCGATTCCAGAGGGTAGACGTCCAGTGGGCCGCCTCAGACACAGTTGGGCAAGGCAACTCCAGAAACTGTGTGAGGAGAGGATGGGGCTACCATGGACAGAGGCCGAACAATCAGCACAAGACAGGGACATATGGAGGAGCCTTGTCGCTGCAATGGGTCCCCGACCCGAATAGGATAAGGGGAAGAAGATGGTGATGATGATATTTTTTTATGCAAACAAACTTAAGAAAGTTTTAAAAATCTCACCCAAGGCTCACCTTACGTTTTTAACCCCCGACGCAAAACGGACGGTTGTTATAAACTTGACCGCCGTCAGTGTGTCTGTCTGTGGCATCGTAGCTCTTAAACGAATAGACCGATTATGATGCGGTGTTTTTTATTTGAAAGCTGACATGATCGAGATGGTTCTTAGCTATAATTCATGAAAATCTGTTCAGGCGTTTCAAGGTCATCAAATATTTTTGTGTTCGGTGTTACTTAATTTCTAACTAAAATTATTGATAATACACAGGATATTTTATTAGGCAAATGTATTATAAATATTATCATCAACCCATTTTTGTAGTTCCATTTAAAAATAATTAATAAAAAATTAACATAATTTTTTTTTTCAAATTGTGGCCGGAAACTTTGGTTTCATAAAGGTGTAGAAACATTTGAATTATTTTGCAGTTAATTTTAGATCGAATATAAAGCATGGTGTTTTCTCTTTCTGACACCTTTTAGATCATGTTTCTAAGCATGATGGTAAGGGAGACCCAACGGTTTCTATGAGACCTAATGAGTTCTTCCAAAAACCGAACAAATTAGTTATTAGTTCCTGAAACACGCATCTTTTTTATAATAATAATGGTCTAATTAATTTAATTTAGAAATGCAGATAGGTTGGTAGTAACTAAAATCCAGTCGGGCAAATGTTCTAGTAAGCATTGCAATAAGTAAGTACCGCAATAACTGTGGTATGTGCGTAATATTTGAGGCAGGTAATGCCGGTAAAGTGTAATGTGTAACGTACCGCGGGCGTCGCGACCAAGCGGGCGCCAAATTCTCACAAGTGCGGAAATAGATCTGTGCCGCGGCTGCAAACACTGATGTTGACTGCTGATTGCTCACCGAGCTAATGCAGTGCGTCAACAAATCTATCATTTTAATTAAATGGAACCATTTTTTTTCTTTAATATGGCAACACCGATTTTAGAACAAAAATATTGTATATCCAAATGTGAGGTTATGTTTAACTTTTGAATCTGACGGATCGACTGGGCGGGAAATGTGTCGTATCTAACTCAATTTTTCTCAAAGTTTTAATTTTTTTAAATGATAAAATTGCGCCCTTTTTCCACGTAGTTTAATTTTGATTTAATATGTAGGTACATTTCAAAAATATAAAAAAAGTTTTCCATGCAATTTTCTCGCCAACTGCTAAAAAATAATAACACATTTAAATATTAATTTTACTTAGAATACACTGGCGGTCCGTGAATTTTCAGTCAGCTAGAGTGCTAAGATTGAAAAACGACGTTATTGATGTTGTTGTAGCTAAAAATGTTTTTTTTTTATTTTTTATTTGAATATTTTGTATAAAGAATTTCAGGATTCTTTGAGTTTGGGGATATGCCGCATCCACATTTCGGTATATCTTCATACAAAAAGTTGAAATTAAAAAAATATATATATACAATATATATTTTTCAGCTACAATAACGTCGTATTTTTCAATCTTAGCACTCTAGTTCACTGCAAACTCACGGACCGCCACTGTTAGAATGTGGTGTTAAATTAAATTATCAAATTATCTCATTTCAACACGGGAGTAGCTATAGCATTCACAAGAGCGGGGGGGGGGGGGGGGTAAAAGAATTTATTAAAATGTTTTTTATACCTCTACTTACCACAACTTTTTATTTACATCACATTAATAAAAGAGATGGTGCAAACAGTATTTTCCAGGAATGTCATTATCTTTTTTCCTATGCAATACTTTTTTCCGATTGTACACTCTACCCCCCCCCCCCATTAATTACGCCCTGCTTTCATAACGATAACGACATTGATATGAAAAAAAAATGCGTTTGAAGTGAGTGCTTTTTAGATTGCACCGTTGTGATTTGAAACTCGATAAAACGGAAATAAGCGACACTAAAAAGGAATAAACACATACATCTGTAGGATTTAGTCTGCGAGTAGCGTTGCCAGATGTCCGGTTTTGGACCGGACAGTGCGGTTTTTTGAACGGCTGTCCGGTCTAGAAAATTTTGGAAAACCGGACCATAAAATGACAGTTTTTTTTTAAATACGCGATGTATATACCTCTCTCACGAGAGAATTTACAGAGCAAAGGCCGTGAGCGATTCTGGCGGGCTCCACAGGAACTAATTATGTATTAATATGGTCACTGTCCCTATGGAAGCAACAAACTCCTACTGAAAATCTTTATGAGGAACTGGCTGCACTTCAAAGTATTTTTCTTTCACTTGAAGGAAAATCTATTGTGATACGTGGTGTAGATTTTTCAACGACGAATCAGCACCAAATCTGTTGATAATGGTACAAAATGTGTTCTCGTCTCCAATGCCAAGAGTTTTTAGTGATCGGCTAGGTGTGAATATCGTATAAAGCGAATTAGGTATGTGTTTTCTTCAATTTAAATGTCAGTTGCACTGAATGTAAAGATACTTTCAGGCAATAAATCATTATTAAAAGAAGTAGCATCTAGTGCCAAAATGTTAAAGAGTTATTTTTCGCTTATCAATAATAAATATAAGTTTTAATGTTGACTAAGTGTTTCATTGTTTTTTTAAGTTTTCACCTTCAGTAATTTTCTGTTTGATCTGGCCAAGATTAAAGGGGGGACCCATTGATTTTTCGACAAATTGTTCCAAAAAAATCAAAAGGGGGGGGGGAACCTCTGATAAAAAAATGTTCGTTTTTTTTTTTTTTTATCTGGACCATCTGGCAATTCTACCTGCGAGGGAATGAGAAAGCAATAAAATATTATTTAATTCACGGGTACTCGGTTTCAATATAATACGATAAATCCACAGTCCATCCAAGTCCCAAGTGTAGTGGTATAAAGAGCCTGGAAAAAGTGCACTGGAATTCGAGACAAAAATATGGAAATAATCATCCTTCACATTGATGACAAAAGTACTTAATAGTCTCCCCACTCTTGTCTACTTTAGTTTTCTGAAGGTTGCGATTTAAAAATTCGCAGCGTTCTCTATTTATGTCTACTAATTTGTTGACAGGTGGTAGATACGAGTTTATGCGTACGTGATAAAACTGATGAACATTCATAATTGCCGGTGATATAATTCTAAATAATTAGCTTTCCAGCGCACTTCTGTCAGCTTACCTGGCTCAAATGATAACGTTTCTATTTCCGATAAAAATAACTGTTCCCGGAAAAGATTGCGCACCTTGTTTATATAGAACAAACTCGCTGAACTTTAAATATTTACATCAATTAAATAATCTTTTTTCTCTTCCGATGAATTTGGCACGGAGCATAATACTTGCTGGCGTAATGTTTTTGGGAATGGAACAATCACGTATACTAATTTATTAGACTAACATGACGTGAAAAGATCACAATGATGGTGTATCTATACTTACTTTTTATCAAATCCTTAAGCCGCCGCTTTTGTGACCGATTTCTTACAAAACAACTCTTTCCCTTAAACATTTGAAGTTTTTAAACTCTTAAAAAAATATATGTTATTTTTGAAGATACTATCTAGACGCGTTCCATGCCGAAACGAAAAGTATATAAAATTCCCTCATTGAAAAGAATCGCGAATTATGCTCCGAAAATTATTATAAACACGTTTGTTTCAGTTATTTTACAAGTTATAGTTGTGAAAAAAATTCACAATATTTCTTTAAAAGATACCTTCCACGAGATTTTTGCTCTATTTTAAACGAGTCGTGTTTTATTAAACATTTTCGCTTCGATTTTATCGCTTTAAATATTAGCGCGTTTAACATTCGTAATTACATATCTCTCCATCTTCTTCTTTTTGAGCGCGGATGCGGCGCCGTAAGAGGAGCGCGCGGCCCGTTTCATATAAATCTTAATTTTGAATTTAAGATCAAAATACCCAACCAAACTAAAAAAATATTTTTGTATTCAAAAGGTATATCAAATATCTAGAACGGGGTTCCATGCCAACTCAGAGTGAAAACAACTCAGAACCACCCCAGAAAGGTCATTAAAAGCTATGAAAAAGTCATTTTAAAAATAGCCGGTAACGCTAACCTAACTTAACCTATTCAACCAATTTTTAATATTTTTTCATCATCACTCTTAATGACCTTTCCGAGGTGGTTCTGAGTTGGTTTCATTCTTAGTTGGCCGGTCAACAGAGTACCTGCAGATATGAGCTACTTTACTTATTTTTGCTTTAAATTTTAAGATATCTATAGGCCATTAAATATTTTAATGTTTCATGATTTTAGAGGCAACTTGGGCAATCATTTGTGAGTAAATGAAAAATAAAAAAATAATAATTTTACTATACTCATTTTAAAAATATTATGAAAATACAATAACACTCCTTATATAGATGGCGATAAGGTTTAAATTCCCACTTTTGTTTAATGTTTAACATCAGCTGCCTGTTTCGATTTATTCAAGAAAAAAACATCGCCAAAAAACGTATTTTCTTTTATTTTGAGAAGTTCAGGCACAAATATTTAAATGTTTTGGGGTGATTTTCTAAATAATTTAATTTTCCACATTATTCAATAAAACCACAATCTAAAAGGGGTTCGTAAGTAGGAGATTTTGAACTTTAAAGCGTTTTTACATTCCTTAAAAATTAATTTTTCTGTGCTTATGAAAAGACTAATAAAAAATACGCGATTATTTCAAAAGCAAATTGTGTTCTACACGTAGGATTTAAATAAAGCACACGACGTTATTTCTAAGCAATCTAATTTTCAAACCAAAAAAACACGATTTCGCACTATGTATTTAGTAGTGCATCACACAGATTTTTCGGTAGCTTGGTATACCAGTCAAAAACCGCTGGGGCCAACACGTTCAAATCCAATAAAAATACACTATTTTAAAAGTACAATTTAATAAAAAAACTCCTCTACATAAAAAATCGGTAAATGTGCATAGAGTCCTTCTCATGTATAATACGGAACGTTCGTGTTGTCGTAGTTTGATGCACGGATTAAATACGGAATATTCCTGTTTTTTTTTTTTTTTTTTTTAAATACATAAACGGCTATACTGCATTTTATAAATAAACATATAATAGAGTACAAAAGTAAGAAAAATAATATCATTACATAATAGTAGTTTTAAACTTAAAAATAACATACAATTATTTTATGTATCACAACAAAAAATAACAAAAAAGAACAATGAGAAATATCATCATATCATTTCAACATGTCCATATTGCGTATATAAAGTTACATTATGGAAAAAATAAATAACTTAAAAACTGAAACTTAAAAATAACATACAATTATTTTGTGTATCACAACAAAAAAGAACAATGAGAAATATCATCATTTCATTTCAACATGTCCATATTGCGTATATGTTACATTATGGAAAAATAATTTTTGAGTGCATGTTTATATTGCGCTAATTTTAAGAAATAAATGTCGCCGATGTTAGCATATTCATTTCCCAAAATGTGTAATCGACTGATTGGTGAGTAATAATGTGATAATGTATGTGTGTTATTATAGTAGAACGGTAGAGTCAGTCTATTGTTAGCGCGACCAGGGCAATGAAATCGTATTAGTTCTATTAAGTCAGGGGTATCCAAGACCGAGTGAATTATTTTATATAATATTAATAGATCACAGATTTTTCTGCGATCTGATAAATTTACGAGATTAGTCCAGTTTAGTAACAAATTATAGTCCACGGATTCTCTTGGAATACCTAATTTAAAATTAATATACCTAAGGAATCTATGCTGGACTTTTTCAATCGCTTGAATATGGATATTGTAATGTGGAGCCCAAATCGTAGAGTTATATTCTAAAATGCTTCTCACTAGCGTTATGTATAAAATGCGAATAGTATCAATGTTACAAAATTGTTTGGTTATTCTAACAATAAATCCTAAAATCTTCATTGCTCTATTAATAATATTAGTTTTAAATAATAGTCAATCAAATATGACATTGGTCGGAAGTAGGCCTACCAATCGGTCTGAATCCTACGGTCGGAAGTACACTACCAATCTCATAAAATAAATTTTCGTCAAAATAAAAACAAAAAAGCACCTACTTTGAATTATTGGGTTGAGATTCAAATTATGAAACTGCATGTCATCATAATTTAGATATACATCCCAGATTTTTAATGGTTTTTTTGGCAAAGCAGGGTTACTTACTAATTAATCTAATACATTTCTTTCCATGTTCTGCTGTTATAAATACAGGTACAAACTCTCTCATTCACTTAATAACGTGAATAAATTACTGTTTTATATAACAATAATGTTTTTTCTATGATTGGCAGCATTGATTGATTGTCTATGAAATGTTAAATAAAAACGATAAATATAAAAATGGCGTATCCGCGTAAGTGAATTAATTTTAACAAAATTAAAATGTTAATGCATATTTTTTGCATGTTTTTTGTGTCCCCCGATATAAATACTCATTTTCCGTAATAATGAAGCTAAATCTAATTGTTTGAATAAAGTAAGCGGTTCAATGCATAAATAATAAAAAAAAATCAACCAAGGGGCGCTTAACATTGTGTTTTTGTACATATTAAAAAAGATAGATTACCCCACTATTATTTATTGGATTTTCCCACACTGACAACCGACAACAGAATTGCGGCAATGACATTTAATGTTATTTGAAGAACTTACCTTGACATAAACAAATAAACATGCATGGGTACATTAAATATTTGCGGTACATCCAGTAATATTAACATATATATTAGAAACTTAGAAACTGGTGCACCCGTGAAAAATCACGGGTCATGATTTTACCAATTTTGAAAAATACCATAAATAAAATAATTTTCGGTTTAAACATAAAATTAAACAAAAGAAATACAAACCATAAATTATTTTTACTTTTTGAGACCTTTAGTCTTCTCCACACGGACTCTTTTGACACATCACCTTTCACCGCAGTCGGAGGGATGGATTCATAGGTCTGTCACTCCTGGCCACATTTACCCCCAGATTCCTACCCACCCCTCATCCCCTTTTCCTTATCAGAGCTTCCCCTCCTTTTTTTTTACATAAATAGGCCCCGATGGATTTTTTCCTGTAAGTGTAAAAAATGTACTTTAGTTACCACAGTAATTTATATAAAAGAAATCTGGCAAAAAATATTATCTAGGTATAGTAATGGATTTTGTATTTGAAATATTGTATTTATTTCGTTTGTTTAATTCATCATCAGTTCCAATTTCGAAAATGACTCTTAAATTCAAAGAAAATCCGAGTTCCAAGTTCATTGAACCAGACTTACAAACAGATATAAACAAAATCAATATTTTTGATAACCATTTTTTTACTTACCATTACATAGTATAAAATGAAGCCGCTCAAAATGTATGTGCGTATAGATATTTTAAACTACGCAACGGATTTTCATGCAGTTTTCACCAACAGATAGAGAGATTCAAGAGGAAGGTTTATATGTATAATACATGCTTATTATCGTCTCTATAGAAAAGAGAAATTCAAATATTCAATTCAGGCAGCGGGCAGCGGGCAGCTGGCAGCGGGTGGTGTGGATTTTATAAAGGTTGGGTAATGGCGTTGTGTTTTGTTAGCCACAGCAGCATGTGGCCGGGTCTGCTAGTCGTACATAAATGAAGCTTTTCGCCCAGGGACGTCATTTAAATGAAATTTTTCGCCCAGTGACGTCGATTTATTAATGAAATCTACATGACTCACGATGAAAGCAAAATGAATATCTAAGTTGAGACTATACGTCTATGGTAGGTAGGAACCGAAAATTAAAATGATATTAATATATTTCTAATGCAGCTGGCAGCACTGGCCAGTTTTCTATTTTCACTTCCAGTACCTACGTAACATTTGGTAAACATCACTGCCCTAATGCATTACAGATTCGATAATACTCTTCAAGTGTTAATAACTTTAATCATAAATGTGTTCCGTGTTTAGCGGGAGATAGTGTAATGCCTGTTTCATCTGTTCAACTTCTGTTATCCTTCCTCTCAACGCTAAAGAGGTCAGATATTATGTTTACTGCAACGAGCGTTACCGAGAATTACGCAAACATTCCGTTGGGTTAGTTTCATGCCCCAGCCCACTAAACAAATAATTATATTGACTAGATATTTTTAGCACTCTATTTGTGACAAATCAATGGCGCAAAACAATAAAAAGTTGACACAGTAACAAATAAATTCAAATCATAGATACTTATTCTGTCTAACAACTTACCACCACAAATAACACAAAAGAGATTAACGTACAACCACAGTGACGGTTTTAACTGCTCGGAGTCACTCAGTTAATGGCATCCTTAATTTGGGGTATGTTGTGAGAAAGAGAAAGAGATAGGTAAGGAAGAAGGTTGATCGACTCAGAACTCAGAATCAGGCAAGTCCAACACTTCCTTTGAAAAGTCATTAGAAGTGATGAAAAAAATTTATAAAAAAAGGTGAAGGAGGTTATTTTAGATTAAGTTATGAGCTATTTTCCTTTTTTTATCTTCCATGGGAATATAGATCTTTCGAAAAAAATAACTGTAAAGAGTTGAAATCATCATTATCATTATCATCATTACAAAGTATAAAATGAAGTCGCTCAAAATGTATGTGCGCATAGATATTTTAAACTACGCAACGGATTTTCATGCGGTTTTCACCATTAGATAGAGTGATTCAAGAGGAAGGTTTATATGTATAATACATGCTTATTATAGTAGAGAAAAGCCGAGAAATTCAAATATTCAATTCAGGCAGCGGGCAGCGGGCAGCTGGCAAGCGGGTGGTGTGGATTTCATAAAGGTTGGGTAATGGCGTTGTGATTCGTTACCTACAGCAACGTGTGGCCGGGTCTGCTAGTTCATTAATATTTTCGATTATTTCTAGATTTCAAAATAATAAAACATAAAATCAGATTGAAAGGTTTGTTTATTTATATATTTAAAAAGTTCTGTTTTAACTTGACCAAGGTGGTAGCCGTGTTCGATAATACCATTTTATTCCACTAGAGCGCATGCGCGTTGCGACTTGTACGCTGTTAAGTAGGAGTAATTAACATTATCTACGAGAAGACTACATTACTGTTCACAGAACTACCACTTGTCCTAGCTTTCCTCGTTATAAGCGAATTCTAACCTAACCTAACCTAACACTATCAAATTAGTACCTTTGTATTAAGGAACTCGATGTACCCATTGACAACGCTTGATTTAGTTGTATAGTACCACAAGAGTTGTTGTTTTCTGTGATGCTTCAGAATTAATTATTATTTAAAAAAAAAACTCTTAATTTAAAAGTTCTTCAAGTGAGATGTTGTAATTTTGGTTTCAGCTTTTATCCTTCTTTGTCGCTGGTGTCGGATACATCTGTTTTCAGTTTCAGTAGTTCAAATATGGAAGGTTTTTTCTGTATTTATGAAATTGTTTCTTTAAGGTCATGTGGTGCCGTCAAGTGTTTCCGTGGCACTCTGTCTAGAGAACAAATCAACGCTTCACAAACTTTATCTATGGTGTAAAAATGCACTCAACCATTATTATTGTTTATTTGTATTGAATTGAACGCATCGAAATATTTTACAGATAATAATAATTGGATGATTTCTATAGCGTGGAGCGACAACGTCCTAAAAGACATATCTATCTTGGAGCTTCTAAACTGGAGAGAGCTGGCACAAAACCGAGATGAGTGGAGTAAGATTCTTGAGGAGGCCAAGACCCACCAGGGGTTGTAGAGCCAATAGTGATGATGGTGATGGTAAGAGGGGACTGAGAGCGGTTATTCCAAGCTCATCGGAATTTTTTTTTTAATTTTTCGATACCCACAAATACACAAATACATTCGAAATATCTTTTTTAAAACGATTTGCCTGTAGACGTCTATCATAATTTATTTCGTCATCTCTTGCTTATAACTTATAACGATTATGTCGGTTGAATACATTCTTCAATTCTTCCTTCTAGGAAGTACACGGTTTCGATGACGATCAGTCTAGATCAGATTTATTACGATTTAATAGTAAGTTTGTACAAAGTGTACCCATTCAGAATTCATATACAGCAGGTGACAGCACGTACCCGAGGTATTTTCACCAATGATTCCTGTGCATATTTGGGGTAACCAAGTGAGTGTCCATTATGCTGTCCGATGATATTTTTTTTTGTATTATTATTATTTTTTTTAATATTTGATCCACACATGAGGTCCTGAGGAAAAAATCAGTCAGGGAATATGTCTTCTTTGGGGACGGTGTGCGGAGGGTATTTTTAGGGAAAGGAAGGAGAGGAAGTTCTGGGAATGAAAAAAGGTAATTAGGGGTGGGTCGGAATCTGGGGGTGATGGACGTATGGACGTATCCATCCCTCCAACTGCGGTGAAAGGCGATAGGTCGAAGAGACCGGCTGGAGAGGTCTAGGATAGGTCTACTCCAACCAACTGACTGACTAGTCGGTGGTTGAGTGGGCATAGCGCTTGGATCCCATCCGGGCGTCGCGTGTTCAATTCCTCCGCTGGCTAAGTCCTCCATCACAACACAAGCAACATTTTCGGCTTTCTGTGGTGGTAGTAGGAGATTTTCAAACATTGTTAGGTTATTCGTAACCCGGGAATGTTTGTCTTTCTTTAAAAAAAAAATAAATCACTTGATCCGGCCCGCCACGTAGTAAGTGGGTAAACGCGTTGGCTGCTAAGACCTTTACAAACCGCACCCCATTTAAGTCACCAAACGTAGCGCACCATTGGGGTGACCTAAGTCAGGAGTGCTTGCTATCCAATAAATGGTTCCCGGGACGTCGGTACCCAGCAGTTTAGGTTTTAAAAATCAAAAAAATAAATATTTTCAATCACACGTCGCCACTACCAGATTCCTACACGTCACGACGAGATAACTTGATACTCGCGCTGTTTCGTGTATTACCGTGCTGCTGGAACGAAACTGAGTGCTTATCACATGACCCGATAGGCTGTACCCGAATACTCAATTGCGACGTATGATGGAAAAATATTTTTATTCTTTTTAATAGAAAAAATTGGGATTTTACACTTCAAAAGTGCTCAGAAATCGCTTGATATGAAGTGAAATAACACAAAACGGCGGTATACAAGTCTTATATTATTATTATGCATTTTAATCCTGAAAAATGTTAGCTCCGTTGTCAGTTTAACCATATTCGTGTGATAATGGGGAAGAATTTTGACTTAAATCAAAGCAGTAAGATTTGTGTTAGTAACTAATCTTTTAGTTTTGAAAAACATTCAGTCTGTCATCTTTAAGAATCTTTGACAAATGGAATTTATTTATTTTAGCGGATTGCCATTCCGGAACTCTTCGACACTCAAGAGCGGCGAAAATCAAATGTGCTCTAAAACAACAAAAAATACCCTGAATTAAAACCAGAGCAAGATATCCGAACACAATCCAAACTCCAACTTCTTCGTACAAACCAACGAGCAAAATGGCGGAATGGGCCGAGTTAGGCGTTATTCGGACAACTTATTTACGTTTTAAGATAATATTATTATTGGAGAATTGGGGACACGTTTGTTGTATAGGGCGGAATGTATTAGCGAAGTGTTTCCGCTTGAAGTGGAAGAGGACGATGCCGTAATTATCTCCAATGTGTTCGGTAACACATTAATAGGCCACGGAAATGGTTTGTAAAAGTTATGCCGTTAATTATCAACTCAAGAACACCGCCATTTTTTTCATGGCAATTCCCAGTGACATGCTTATTGGCTTGGGTTTACAAATGGAACTATTAGTTGAAAATTATTAATGTTAAATATTATTTTAAGTATGCACTAAGGGACTTATTTGACTTACATTAAACAGCGATTCCCGACATTTTTTGAAGTAAAAAATATTGATAAATGTTAATCTCGGGTGACTTTTTTTCAAATTTTTTTTATTCAAAAACAATGATTAGAAGATTTTTTTTATTGATTCGTGTACATACTGTACATACAATGATTCTTAATAAGAATCCAAAATTTAAGTCGGTTCGGTGCCATGGGCCGAAGTTATGACCGACCCCAAGTGTTAGAACGACGAGTGTTTGAAAAATTCTTCTTTCGGCAGATTTTTTGATTGATTCCCCAACCCCACCGACCGACCCCAAGTGTTTGTCCCAGGGTTCTGTTCTGAGCCCACTTCTCTTCATCCTCTTCACAAATGATGTCGCTAAATTATCGAATCATTTGGTCTTATATCTCACTGCTACGCTGATGACCAGCAAGTTTACTTCTGCTGCTTACGAGAGGAAATAGACGGTCTTAAAACTAGCATAACTGAATGTCTAGAAGCAATCCTCGCTGGATGCAGTGGCGGACTAAGGGGGGGGCGGGGGGGGCGGCCCGCCCCGGGCCCCCGGTCCTGGGGGGCCCCCAAACGCCTCCATGTTCCCTTGATCAAATCCTAAACAGACCTTTAAGGCACCAGGAAACTGCAAAAATTTTTTAGCCATTTTTTATTTCATTTTTTGAAAGATGCACTTGTTAAAAATGCTCTCACCGTTTTTTTAAAGAATTTCGAAAAATCGACGGATATTCCACATTTTATGTGCAACCGTTTGAAACAGTTTTGAATTATCCTTCAGCAAAACTTTGAATGCGTTTTTATCGAAACTTTTAAACATTTTTCAACCTAGTTGACAACATATTAAACAAACTATACATCCGATTTGCATTCACTAATTCTTAAATTGTTTGAAAATGGCGGATCAGCGAATTTTGTTTTCAATTTTTTATGATAAATTTTCATAAAAAATAATCTTTCATAAAAATAAAAAAAATTAGAAGGGGGCCCTTTATTAAACAATCCCTACGTGTTATCATAGTCAGATCCGGATTAAACATGTTGGGGCCCCTAGGCAATGCATATCTCGGGGCCCCTTTACCATAGGGGCCCCTTGCCGATGTGTGTTCCCTAGGCAGTGGCCTAAGCTGCTTTGGGGGCAATACGGCCCTGCCAGGTCCCTTAGGCAATGCACGTCTCTGGGCCCCTTTACCCTAGGGCCCCTACCCAATGCGGGGCCCCAAGGCAGTTGCCTACACGTCTTATGGATAATACGGCCCTGGCTATAGTGACTGGATTTTCAAAGGCAGTGCCCTATACTGCCTTATGGACAATACGGCCCTGCCAGGACCGGCTTAAATATTTTGGGGCCCCTTTACCTTAGGGACCCCTACCCGATGCCCTCAAATCTTATGTAAGCAACTGCCTATCGATACAACGGCCCTGGCTATAGTGATTGGATTTTCGAAGGCAGTGGCCTACACTGCCTGACAGGGCCATCTTTAACATGTCGGGACCTTAGGCAATGTACGTCTCGGGGCCCTTTTACCATAGGGGCCCCTAGCCCCACTGCTTAGGGGCCCCTGGCCCCTAAGCAGTGGCCTACACGTGCATAATACGGCCCTGCCAGGGTGGGCTTAAACATGTCGGGGCCACTAGGCAAGCACGTCTCCAGGGCCCCCTTCCCTAGGGGCTCCTACCCGATGCGGGGCATCTGGGCAGTTACCTACAACAGGTCTTATGGATAACACGGCCCTGGCTATAGTGACTGAATTTTCAAAGGCAATGGCCTACACTGCCTTATGGACTATACGGCCCTGCCAGAGCTGGCTTAAATATGTAGGGCCCCTAGGCAATGCACGTCTCAGGCCACTTTTACCCTAGGGGATCCTACCCGATGCGGGGCCCATAGATAGTGGCCTACACTGTCTTATGGACAATCGGGCAATGCCAGGGCCGGCTTAAACATGTCGGGGCCCCAAGGCAATGCTCATCTCGGGGCCCCTTAACCCTAAGGGACCCTACCCAATGCGGGGTTTTTCTAATATGTTGTCAACCAGGTTGTAAAACGTAGTGATAAAAACGTTTATCACTACGTTTTTCAACCTGATAAATTTCAAAGTTCTGCTGAAGGATAATTCAACACACAAACTAAAACGGTTTCATATAAGATGCTGTATCTCCGTCAATTTTAAGAATTTCCTTACAATATTTGGTGAAAGATTATTAACAAATGCATCTTTTAGAAAATGCCCTTTGCTAAAGGTTATCTTATTATTATAGATAATAAAGATAGTAATGAAATAGAAAAGTAATTAAAAAGAATCAGTGATGGACTAACGGGTGGGGAGGAAGGGGGGAAGGGGCGGCTTCTGGTCCCCGGGGATTCCATCAACAAAACTTTGAATGTTTTTCTCGAAACTTTTTTAACTCGTTTTTCAATCTGGCTTACAACATATTAAAAAAAACTATAAACTATATATTTTTATTGCATTTGTATTTACATTTGCATATACCAAGTCTTAAACTGTTCTAAAATCCAGTGTCTATAGAACCACATAGGGGATTCTGAATTTAAAAAAAAAATGTCGAAACAGCGAATTTTATTTTCGAGTTTTTATGGAAAATTTTCAGCTTCAATAAAAATAACTGAAGGGAGCCCTTTCTAAAAAAAATCCCTACGTGGTGCCATAGTGACTTGATTTTCTAACAGTTTAAGACTTGGTGCATGCAAATCGGATGTATAGTTTTTCTAATATGTTGTCAATCAGGTTGAAAAACGTAGTTTTGAGAAAAACGCGTTCAAAGTCTTGCTGAAGGATAGTTCAACACACATAATGTTTAAAACGGTTTAATATAAAACATTTTATTAACAAATGCGTCTTTTAAAAAATGAAATAATAAACAAAAGTAAAAAATGATCAAGGGAACACGGAGGTGTTTGGAGGCCCCCCCAGGACCAGAGGTCCGAGTGAACTGAATAAAAACCTTGTAAAATTACATCAACTTTTACTAGGGGGGGCCTCATTCAGCTTTGCCGCCCCGGGCCTCTGACGGGCTTAGTCCGCCACTGGCTGGATGACCTCAAATAGATTGAAACTGAATCCTGTAAAGACAGAGTTTCTCTGGACAGCCACAAGTAGACGTCAGTGTAACATTGATAACTCCCCAATAACCACTTCAGGAAGTGACATCACTCCAAAGACATGCATTAAACTACTAGGCGTCAATCTGGACGCCGATTTTTCCCTTAAAACTCAAGTGAACAGAACTGTAAGCACGGGGTTCTTTCAATTAAGGCAAATTAAAGCAGTACGGAGAAACTTGACAACAGAGGCAACTAAATTACTAGTCAATTCGTATGTTGTTTCACGTCTAGATTATTGCAACGGAATATATGCTAGTCTCCCAAAATATCAAATCAACAAATTACAATCTGTGTTCAACGCTGCGGCAAGACTCATCACCGACGTATCTAAATATTCCCATATTTCTGAGCATCTCAAAAATCTTCACTGGCTCAAGTGCCCTGAAAGAATCTAGTTTAAGTTCTGCTGGATGGTATTCAAGTCCCTTTTAACGGAATGGCTCTGGTTTACTTATCGGAAATGTGTATTCCAGAAGATTCCAATTCTCGACAATCAACCCTCAAGTCAGCAGCAACATCAGCGATCAGAAGGTTGAATGAACCAAAGCGCACACCAGATACTAAATTCGGCGAGCGTGCTTTCGGAGTGTCAGAACCTAAAGCCTGGAATGGACTGCCACACGAGTTAAGAATGATCACAGATTCAGCGGAATTAGAGCTAAACTTAAAACTCATCTTATCGGACAGTCGTATTCATAAGTCAAAAAAACTTTTCACCTTCGCCTTCACGGCTTGCGACAATGTAAATAACTAAGTGTGTAAAAATATAACAAATTCTTAAAATACTCCAATGTTTCAAAATAAATATTAACTCAACTTTGGCATTAAACTTCTTATAGAAATGTAAAACCAACAGTGATGAGGGTAGCAAAGGTAAAGAAATGCAATGTCCAATGTTTTAAATATAATGTCCTCCACGTGCTAAGTCGAATCGTC
Source organism: Limnephilus marmoratus (assembly GCA_917880885.1). NCBI lineage: Eukaryota > Metazoa > Arthropoda > Insecta > Trichoptera > Limnephilidae > Limnephilus > Limnephilus marmoratus. The sequence continues at coordinate 17,153,390 of OU862911.1, forward strand.
CCCGAGCATAAACTTTAATAAGGTGAGGGAGCGGGCCGGATCGGTAGAGAGAAATGAAAGGCGTCAGTCCATGTAATGAGTCAGTCTTTATTGTTGCGCTACGTAGCGGAGGTCGAAGCGGAGCGGGAGCGAAATGATAGTGGTGCCAGGAGTGTTGCTGCTGCGTGATGAGTGAAGAAGGTCAGGAGACTACGGCGGTGAAGATCACTGGTCTTCAGGGAGCCGGCGTGTTGCTCTACACCATGGCGGTGTAGAAGTGACCTTGGTCCAGGCGGTCGACCGTCGTCGTGTTGACGAGGTATGGCGGCTGTGTGTCCAGTGGATCGGAGCACACACGTGACGCAGGAAGGAACCTTGAGAGGCGGTGAGGATGCTGTTTGCTGGCGCGTTGCCGGTTGCTGGTTGCTGGCTTGTTGCCGGTTGCTAGTTTCTGGCTTGTTGCCGGTTGCTGGTTGCTTGACATCTCATGTCGAGATGGTAGTTGGAGATGGAGTCCTCGAAGGTGCTGGAAACGTTCCTGGTGTCACACTGGAAAAATGTTGTTCACTGCAGACTGCGCGGGGCCAGTGCCCAACGCAGGCTCGTACTTAGTCGCGGCTTAGTGTTCCTTGATCGATGAATGGGAAAGTACTGACTGACTGAGACTGAGCGAGCGAGCGCTTGCTTATATACTCGCGGCGAGAAATTAGTCTCACGGTAGGTAATGCCGTGAATTCACACAAAGGTGAGAAATCGATCGAACCTTCTGTGGGCACTTGTAAGGTACAGCCAGACGTTCTAGGCCTTTCGCGTAGGTGGCGGAATTATTATTCCTAGGCGGCCGTCGGTACTACGCTGAAGGTAGGTATGCCGTAGTTTCCAGCGCGTTCCGTGGAAGTCAGTGGCGGCGCGGTGAATTTAGCAAAAGTGGCCGCTACAAAGGTATTAAGGTACGCATGTTTCTGTATCCATTTGTAAATAATAAAATTGGACAGAGCTTAAGATTCATAATAAATTGTAAAGCGCCCTTGAGGTGATTTTCACAAAAAACGGCGGTCTACAAATTATCCAATTATTATTATTATTACTAAAACGACCGGACCCCAAGGGTTAAAATGATGATCTAAAAAAAAAACTTCTTTAAAAATATTTTTTGATTGATTCGCAAACATCTCATAATTCTTGGTAAGAATCCAAAATTTCAGTCGGTTCGGTGCCATAGGGCCGAAGTTATGACCGACCCCAAGTGCTAAAACGACCGACTCCAAGTGTTCAACGATGATTTTTTTCAAAATTCCCCTCCTAGCAGATTTTTTTATTGATTCGTGTACAGACCATGATTTTTCATGAGTTCAGTCCATGATAGAAAGAAACCAAAATTTCAGTCGGCTTGGTGCCATAGGGTCTAAGTTATGACTGACCACAAACGATGTTACAAAGCGCCCGTAAAAAGACGATTTAAAAAAAAAATATATACATATTTTGCGATTTTTTTTTTGATTGGTAAACAGACGATTCTTAGTATGAATCCAATCGGTTCCGTGCCGTAGGGCCGAAGTTATGACCGACCCCGAGTGCTTATTTTATATTGCGATTTTTTTTGATTCGTGAACAAACCATGATTCTTTGTGAGAATCCAAATTTTCAATCGGTTAGGTGCCATAGGGCCGATGTTACGATCGACCTTTAGTCCAAAGTGCTAAAACGACCGACCCCAAGTTTTAAAACGATGCTTTTATAGAAAAATTATTCTTTTGGCAGATTTTTTGACTGATTCATGTACAGACCATGATTCTTAGAAAGAAACCAAAATTTCAGTCGGTTCCGTGCCGTTGGGCTGTGGGGCTGTAGGCCGTAGGGCTGTTCCGTGCTGTAGGACCGACCGCAAGTGCTAAAACGATCGACCCCAAGTTTTAAAACGATGATTGTATAAAAAATTCTTTCTTTGGCAGATTTTTATCAAGTGCAGATCATGATTCTTAGTAAGAAACCAAAATTTCAGTCGGCTTGGTGCCATAGTGTCAAAGTTATGCCCCACTACAAGTGTTGTTACAAAGAGCCCGAAAAAATACGATTTTTTAAAAAATTATTCTATTTTGCGAATTTTATTGATTCGTGTTCAGACCATGATTCTTAGTAAGAAACCAAAATTTCAGTCGGCTTGGTGCCATAGGGTCTAAGTTATGACCGACCACAAGTGTTGTTACAATGCACCCGTAAACATATGATTTTTTTAGAAAAAATATTTTATTTTATATTTTATTAATTCGTAAACAGACCGTAATTCTTAGTAAGAAACTAAAATTTCAGTCGGTTCCCGTGCCCTAGGGCCGAAGTTATAACCGACCACAAGTGATAAAACGCCTGACCCCAAGTGTTCAAACGATGATTTTTTTTTCATAATTCTTCTTTGGCAGATTTTTTGATTGATCTTTGTGCAGATCATGATTTTGAGAAAGAAACCAAAATTGAAGTCGGTTCCGTGCCGTAGGGCCTACGTTATGACCGACCCCAAGTGCGAAATCGACCGATCCCAAGTGTTAAAACGATGATTTTTTTTCATTATTCTTCCTTTTGCAGATTTTTTGATTAATTCATGTGCAGATCATGATTCTTAGTACGAAACCAAAATTTCAGTCGGCTAGGTGCCATAGGGTCTGAGTTATGACCGACCACAAGTGTTGTTACAAAGCGCCCGTAAATCGCCGATGTTTTATAATTTTTTTTGCGATTTTTTTATTGATTCGTATTCAGACGATGATTCTTAGTATGAAACCAAGTGAGAATCCAAAATGTCAATCGGTTCCGTGCCGTAGGACCGAAGTTATGACCGAACCCAAGTGCTAAAACGACCGACCCCAAGTGTTCAAACGATGATTTTTTTAAGATTATTCTTCCTTTGGCAGATTTTTTTGATTAATTCATGTGCAGATCATGATTCTTAGGAAGAAATCAAAATTTCATTCAGCTTGGTGCCATAGGGTCTAAGGTTTGACCGACCACGAGTGTTGTTACAAAGCGCCCTTAAATAGACGATGTTATTTTACATTGTTTTTGATTCGTGAACAAACCATGATTCTTAGTGAGAATCCAAAATGTCAATCGGTTCCGTGCCATAGAACCGAAGTTATGACCGACCCCAAGTGCTAAAACGACCGACTTCAAGTGTTAAAACGATGATTTTTTAAAAATTATTCTTCCTTTGGCAGATTTTTTTGATTAATTCATGTGCAGATCATGATTCTTAGGAAGAAATCAAAATTTCATTCAGCTTGGTGCCATAGGGTCTAAGGTTTGACCGACCACAAGTGTTGTTACAAAGCGCCCGTAAATAGACGATGTTATTTTACATTGTTTTTGATTCGTGAACAAACCATGATTCTTAGTGAGAATCCAAAATGTCAATCGGTTCCGTGCCATAGAACCGAAGTTATGACCGACCCCAAGTGCTAAAACGACCGACTTCAAGTGTTAAAACAATGATTTTTTAAAAATTATTCTTCCTTAGGCAGATTTTTTGATTGATTCATGTGCAGATCATGATTCTTAGGAAGAAATCAAAATTTCAGTCGGCTTGGTGCCATAGGGTCTAAGATTTGACCGACCCCAAGTGTTGTTACAATGAGCCCATAAAACTAATTTTTAAAAAATTATTTTACATTGTGATTATTTTTGATTCGTGAACAAACCATGATTCTTAGTGAGAATCCAAAATGTCAATCGGTTCCGAGCCGTAGAGCCGAAGTTATGACCGACCCCAAGTGCTAAAACGACCGACCGCGAGTGTTCAAACGATGAATTTTTTCCCAAAAGTCCTCTTGTAGCAGATTTTTTTATTGATTCGTGTACAGACCATGATTTTTAGTAAAAATCCAAAATTTCAGTAGGTTCCGTGCCGTAGGACCGAAGTTATGACCGACACCAAGTGCTAAACTACCGACCCCAAGTGTTCAAACGATGTACTTTTTTTTTAAATTCCTCTTCTAGCAGATTTTTTTATTGATTCGTGTACAGACCATGATTATTAGTAAAAATCCAAAATTTCAGTAGGTTCCGTGACGTAGGGCCGAAGTTATGACCGACCCTAAGTGCTAAACGACCGACCCCAAGTGTTCAAACGATGATTGTTTTTCAAAATTCCTCTTCGAGCAGATTTTTTTATTGATTCGTGTACAGACCATGATTTTTAGTAAAAATCGAAAATTTTAGTATGTTCCGTGACGTAGGGCCGAAGTTATGACCGACCCCAAGTGCTAAAACGACTGACCCCAAGGGTTAAAACAAAGATTTTTTTAAATTATTCTTCCTTTGGCAGATTTTTTTGATTGATTCATGTGCAGATCATAATTCTTAGGAAGAAATCAAAATTTCAGTCGGCTTGGTGCCATAGGGTCTAAGGTTTGACCGACCCCAAGTGTTCTAACGATGATTTTTTTTTCAAAATTCTTCTTTTGGCAGATTTTTTAATAGATTCTTTTACAGACCATGATTCTTAGTGAGAACCCAAAATGTCAATCGGTTCCGTGCCGTAGGACCGAAGTTTTGACCGACCCCAAGTGCTAAAACGACCGACCCCAAGTGTTCAAACGATGATTTTTTTTCAAAATTCCTCTTCTAGCAGATTTTTTTATTGATTCGTGTACAGACCATGATTTTTAGTAAAAATTCAAAATTTCAGTAGGTTCCGTGACGTAGGGCCGAAATTATGACCGACCCCAAGTGCTAAAACGACCGACCCCAAGTGTTCAAACGACGAATTTTTTCAAAATTCCTCTTCTAGCAGATTTTTTTATTGATTCGTGTACAGACCATGATTTTTAATAAAAATCCAAAATTTCAGTAGGTTCCGTGACGTAGGGCCGAAGTTATGACCGACCCCAAGTGCTAAAACGACCGACCCCAAGTGTTAAAACAAAGATTTTTTAAAATTATTCTTCCTTTGGCAGATTTTTTTGATTGATTCATGTGCAGATCATGATTCTTAGGAAGAAATCAAAATTTCAGTCGGCTTGGTGCCATAGGGTCTAAGGTTTGACCGACCCCAAGTGTTCTAACGATGATTTTTTTTTCAAAATTCTTCTTATGGCAGATTTTTTAATAGATTCTTTTACAGACCATGATTCTTAGTGAGAACCCAAAATGTCAATCGGTTCCGTGCCGTAGGACCGAAGTTTTGACCGACCCCAAGTGCTAAAACGACCGACACCAAGTGTTCAAACGATGATTTTTTTTCAAAATTCCTCTTCTAGCAGATTTTTTTATTGATTCGTGTACAGACCATGATTTTTAGTAAAAATCCAAAATTTCAGTAGGTTCCGTGACGTAGGGCCGAAGTTATGACCGACCCCAAGTGCTGAAACGACCGACCCCAAGTGTTCAAACGATGATTTTTTTTCAAAATTCCTCTTCTAGCAGATTTTTTTATTGATTCGTGTACAGACCATGATTTTTAGTAAAAATCCAAAATTTCAGTAGGTTCCGTGACGTAGGGCCGAAGTTATGACCGACCCCAAGTGCTGAAACGACCGACCCCAAGTGTTAAAACGATGATTTTTTTAAAATTATTCTTCCTTTGGCAGATTTTTTTGATTGATTCATGTGCAGATCATGATTCTTAGGAAGAAATCAAAATTTCAGTCAGCTTGGTGCCATAGGGTCTAAGGTTTGACCGACCACAAGTGTTGTTACAAAGCGCCCGTAAATAGACGATGTTTTATAATTTGTTTTTGCGATTTTTTTATTGATTCGTATTCAGACTATGAAACCAAAGTTTCAGTCGGCTTGGTGCCATAGGGCCTAAGTTGTGACTGACCACAAGTGCTTAAACGTCCGACCCCAAGTGTTCTAACGATGATTTTTTTTTCAAAATTCTTCTTTTGGCAGATTTTTTAATTGATTCTTTTACAGACCATGATTCTTAGTTAGAATCCAAAATGTCAATCGGTTCCGTGCCGTAGGACCGAAGTTATGACCGACACCAAGTGCTAAACTACCGACCCCAAGTGTTCAAACGATGTATTTTTTTTTTAAATTCCTCTTCTAGCAGATTTTTTTATTGATTCGTGTACAGACCATGATTTTTAGTAAAAATCCAAACTTTCAGTAGGTTCCGTGACGTAGGGCCGAAGTGATGACCGACCCCAAGTGCTAAAACGACCGACCCCAAGTGTTAAAACGATGATTTTTTTAAGATTATTCTTCCTTTGGCAGATTTTTTTGATTGATTCATGTGCAGATCATGATCTTAGGAAGAAATCAAAATTTCAGTCGGCTTGGTGCCATAGGGTCTAAGGTTTGTCCGACCCCAAGTGTTCTAACGATGATTTTTTTTTCAAAATTCTTCTTTTGGCAGATTTTTTAATAGATCTTTTACAGACAATGATTCTTAGTGAGAACCCAAAATGTCAATCGGTTCCGTGCCGTAGGACCGAAGTTATGACCGACCCCAAGTGCTAAAACGACCGACCCCAAGTGTTCAAACGATGATTTTTTTTAAAATTCCTCTTCTAGCAGATTTTTTTATTGATTCGTGTACAGACCATGATTTTTAGTAAAAATCCAAAATTTCAGTAGTTTCCGGAACGTAGAGCCGAAGTTATGACCGATCCCAAGTGCTAAACGACCGACCCCGAGTGTTCAAACTATGATTTTTTTTCAAAAGTCCTCTTGTAGCAGATTTTTTTATTGATTCGTGTACAGACCATGATTTTTAGTAAAAATCCAAAATTTCAGTAGGTTCCATGACGTAGGGCCGAAGTTATGACCGACCCCAAGTGCTAAAACGACCTACCCCAAGTGTTCAAACGATGATTTTTTTTCAAAATTCCTCTTATAGCAGATTTTGTTATTGATTCGTGTACAGACCATGATTATTAGTAAAAATCCAAAATTTCAGTAGGTTCCGTGACGAAGGGCCGAAGTTATGACCGACCCTAAGTGCTAAACGACCGACCCCAAGTGTTCAAACGATGATTGTTTTTCAAAATTCCTCTTCGAGCAGATTTTTTTATTGATTCGTGTACAGACCATGATTTTTAGTAAAAATCGAAAATTTTAGTATGTTCCGTGACGTAGGGCCGAAGTTATGACCGACCCCAAGTGCTAAAACGACTGACCCCAAGGGTTAAAACAAAGATTTTTTTAAATTATTCTTCCTTTGGCAGATTTTTTTGATTGATTCATGTGCAGATCATGATTCTTAGGAAGAAATCAAAATTTCAGTCGGCTTGGTGCCATAGGGTCTAAGGTTTGACCGACCCCAAGTGTTCTAACGATGATTTTTTTTTCAAAATTCTTCTTTTGGCAGATTTTTTAATAGATTCTTTTACAGACCATGATTCTTAGTGAGAACCCAAAATGTCAATCGGTTCCGTGCCGTAGGACCGAAGTTTTGACCGACCCCAAGTGCTAAAACGACCGACCCCAAGTGTTCAAACGATGATTTTTTTTCAAAATTCCTCTTCTAGCAGATTTTTTTATTGATTCGTGAACAGACCATGATTTTTAGTAAAAATTCAAAATTTCAGTAGGTTCCGTGACGTAGGGCCGAAATTATGACCGACCCCAAGTGCTAAAACGACCGACCCCAAGTGTTCAAACGACGAATTTTTTCAAAATTCCTCTTCTAGCAGATTTTTTTATTGATTCGTGTACAGACCATGATTTTTAGTAAAAATCCAAAATTTCAGCAGGTTCCGTGACGTAGGGCCGAAGTTATGACCGACCCCAAGTGCTAAAACGACCGACCCCAAGTGTTAAAACAAAGATTTTTTAAAATTATTCTTCCTTTGGCAGATTTTTTTGATTGATTCATGTGCAGATCATGATTCTTAGGAAGAAATCAAAATTTCAGTCGGCTTGGTGCCATAGGGTCTAAGGTTTGACCGACCCCAAGTGTTCTAACGATGATTTTTTTTTCAAAATTCTTCTTATGGCAGATTTTTTAATAGATTCTTTTACAGACCATGATTCTTAGTGAGAACCCAAAATGTCAATCGGTTCCGTGCCGTAGGACCGAAGTTTTGACCGACCCCAAGTGCTAAAACGACCGACCCCAAGTGTTCAAACGATGATTTTTTTTCAAAATTCCTCTTCTAGCAGATTTTTTTATTGATTCGTGTACAGACCATGATTTTTAGTAAAAATCCAAAATTTCAGTAGGTTTCGTGACGTAGGGCCGAAGTTATGACCGACCCCAAGTGCTAAACGACCGACCCCAAGTGTTCAAACGATGATTTTTTTTCAAAATTCCTCTTCTAGCAGATTTTTTTATTGATTCGTGTACAGACCATGATTTTTAGTAAAAATCCAAAATTTCAGTAGGTTCCGTGACGTAGGGCCGAAGTTATGACCGACCCCAAGTGCTGAAACGACCGACCCCAAGTGTTAAAACGATGATTTTTTTAAAATTATTCTTCCTTTGGCAGATTTTTTTGATTGATTCATGTGCAGATCATGATTCTTAGGAAGAAATCAAAATTTCAGTCAGCTTGGTGCCATAGGGTCTAAGGTTTGACCGACCACAAGTGTTGTTACAAAGCGCCCGTAAATAGACGATGTTTTATAATTTGTTTTTGCGATTTTTTTATTGATTCGTATTCAGACTATGAAACCAAAGTTTCAGTCGGCTTGGTGCCATAGGGCCTAAGTTGTGACTGACCACAAGTGCTTAAACGTCCGACCCCAAGTGTTCTAACGATGATTTTTTTTTCAAAATTCTTCTTTTGGCAGATTTTTTAATTGATTCTTTTACAGACCATGATTCTTAGTTAGAATCCAAAATGTCAATCGGTTCCGTGCCGTAGGACCGAAGTTATGACCGACACCAAGTGCTAAACTACCGACCCCAAGTGTTCAAACGATGTATTTTTTTTTAAATTCCTCTTCTTTTTATTGATTCGTGTACAGACCATGATTTTTAGTAAAAATCCAAACTTTCAGTAGGTTCCGTGACGTAGGGCCGAAGTGATGACCGACCCCAAGTGCTAAAACGACCGACCCCAAGTGTTAAAACGATGATTTTTTTAAGATTATTCTTCCTTTGGCAGATTTTTTTGATTGATTCATGTGCAGATCATGATCTTAGGAAGAAATCAAAATTTCAGTCGGCTTGGTGCCATAGGGTCTAAGGTTTGACCGACCCCAAGTGTTCTAACGATGATTTTTTTTTCAAAATTCTTCTTTTGGCAGATTTTTTAATAGATTCTTTTACAGACAATGATTCTTAGTGAGAACCCAAAATGTCAATCGGTTCCGTGCCGTAGGACCGAAGTTATGACCGACCCCAAGTGCTAAAACGACCGACCCCAAGTGTTCAAACGATGATTTTTTTTAAAATTACTCTTCTAGCAGATTTTTTTATTGATTCGTGTACAGACCATGATTTTTAGTAAAAATCCAAAATTTCAGTAGATTCCGGAACGTAGAGCCGAAGTTATGACCGATCCCAAGTGCTAAACGACCGACCCCAAGTGTTCAAACGATGATTTTTTTTCAAAATTCCTCTTCTAGCAGATTTTTTTATTGATTCGTGTACAGACCATGATTTTTAGTAAAAATCCAAAATTTCAGTAGGTTCCGTGACGTAGGGCCGAAGTTATGACCGACCCCAAGTGCTGAAACGACCGACCCCAAGTGTTAAAACGATGATTTTTTTTAAATTATTCTTCCTTTGGCAGATTTTTTTGATTGATTCATGTGCAGATCATGATTCTTAGGAAGAAATCAAAATTTCAGTCAGCTTGGTGCCATAGGGTCTAAGGTTTGACCGACCACAAATGTTGTTACAAAGCGCCCGTAAATAGACGATGTTTTATAATTTTTTTTTGCGATTTTTTTATTGATTCGTATTCAGACTATGAAACCAAAGTTTCAGTCGGCTTGGTGACCACAAGTGCTTAAACGTCCGACCCCAAGTGTTCTAACGATGATTTTTTTTTTCAAAATTCTTCTTTTGGCAGATTTTTTAATTGATTCTTTTACAGACGATGATTCTTAGTGAGAATCAAAATGTCAATCGGTTCCGTGCCGTAGGACCGAAGTTATGACCGACACCAAGTGCTAAACGACCGACCCCAAGTGTTCAAACGATGATTTTTTTTCAAAATTCCTCTTCTAGCAGATTTTTTTATTGATTCGTGTACAGACCATGATTTTTAGTAAAAATCCAAACTTTCAGTAGGTTCCGTGACGTAGGGCCGAAGTTATGACCGACCCCAAGTGCTAAAACGACCGACCCCAAGTGTTAAAACGATGATTTTTTTAAGATTATTCTTCCTTTGGCAGATTTTTTTGATTGATTCATGTGCAGATCATGATTCTTAGGAAGAAATCAAAATTTCAGTCGGCTTGGTGCCATAGAGTCTAAGGTTTGACCGACCTCAAGTGTTGTTACAAAGCGCCTGTAAATAGACGACGTTATATAATTTTTTTATTGCGATTTTTGTTGATTCGTATTCAGACCATGATTCTTAGTATGAAACCAAAATTTCAGTCGGCTTGGTGCCATAGGGCCTAAGTTGTGACTGACCACAAGTGCTTAAACCTCCGACCCCAAGTGTTCTAGGGATGATTTTTTTTTCCAAATTTCTTCTTTTGGCAGATGTTTTAATAAATTCTTGTACAGACCATGATTCTTATTGAGAATCCAAAATGTCAATCGGTTCCATGCCGTATGATCGAAGTTATGACCGACCCCAAGTGCTAAAACGACCGACCCCAAGTGTTCAAACGATGATTTTTTTCAAAATTCCTCTTCTAGCAGATTTTTTTATTGATTCGTGTACAGACCATGATTTTTAGTAAAAATCCAAAATTTCAGTAGGTTTCGTGACGTAGGGCCGAAGTTATGACCGACCCCAAGTGCTGAAACGACCGACCCCAAGTGTTAAAACGATGATTTTTTTAAAATTATTCTTCCTTTGGCAGATTTTTTTGATTGATTCATGTGCAGATCATGATTCTTAGGAAGAAATCTAAATTTCAGTCAGCTTGGTGCCATAGGGTCTAAGGTTTGACCGACCACAAGTGTTGTTACAAAGCGCCCGTAAATAGACGATGTTTTATAATTTTTTTTTGCGATTTTTTTATTGATTCGTATTCAGACTATGAAACCAAAGTTTCAGTCGGCTTGGTGCCATAGGACCTAAGTTGTGACTGACCACAAGTGCTTAAACGTCCGACCCCAAGTGTTCTAACGATGATTTTTTTTTTTAAAATTCTTCTTTTGGCAGATTTTTTAATTGATTCTTTTACAGACCATGATTCTTAGTTAGAATCCAAAATGTCAATCGGTTCCGTGCCGTAGGACCGAAGTTATGACCGACACCAAGTGCTAAACGACCGACCCCAAGTGTTCAAACGATGATTTTTTTTCAAAATTCCTCTTCTAGCAGATTTTTTTATTGATTCGTCTACAGACCATGATTTTTAGTAAAAATCCAAACTTTCAGTAGGTTCCGTGACGTAGGGCCGAAGTTATGACCGACCCCAAGTGCTAAAACGACCGACCCCAAGTGTTAAAACGATGATTTTTTTAAGATTATTCTTCCTTTGGCAGATTTTTTTGATTGATTCATGTGCAGATCATGATTCTTAGGAAGAAATCAAAATTTCAGTCGGCTTGGTGCCATAGGGTCTAAGGTTTGACCGAACCCAAGTGTTCTAACGATGATTTTTTTTTTAAAATTCTTCTTTTTGCAAATTTTTTAATAGATTCTTTTACAGACCATGATTCTTAGTGAGAACCCAAAATGTCAATCGGTTCCGTGCCGTAGGACCGAAGTTATGACCGACCCCAAGTGCTAAAACGACCGACCCCAAGTGTTCAAACGATGATTTTTATCAAAATTCCTCTTCTAGCAGATTTTTTTATTGATTCGTGTACAGACCATGATTTTTAGTAAAAATCTAAACTTTCAGTAGGTTCAGTGACGTAGGGCCGAAGTAATGACCGACCCCAAGTGCTAAAACGATCGACCCCAAGTGTTAAAACGATGATTTTTTTAAGATTATTCTTCCTTTGGCAGATTTTTTTGATTGATTCATGTGCAGATCATGATTCTTAGGAAGAAATCAAAATTTCAGTCGGCTTGGTGCCATAGAGTCTAAGGTTTGACCGACCCCAAGTGTTGTTACAAAGCGCCTGTAAATAGACGATGTTTTATAATTTTTTTATTGCGATTTTTTGTTGATTCGCATTCAGACCATGATTCTTAGTATAAAACCAAAATTTCAGTCGGCTTGGTGCCATAGGGCCTAAGTTGTGACTGACCACAAGTGCTTAAACGTCCGACTCCAAGTGTTCTAGCGATGATTTTTATTTCCAAATTTCTTCTTTTGGCAGATTTTTTAATTAATTCTTGTACAGACCATGATTCTTATTGAGAATCCAAAATGTCAATCGGTTCCGTGCCGTAGGACCGAAGTTATGACCGACCCCAAGTGCTAAAACGACCGACCCCAAGTGTTCAAACGATGATTTTTTTCAAAATTCCTCTTCTAGCAGATTTTTTTATTGATTCGTGTACAGACCATGATTTTTAGTAAAAATCCAAAATTTCAGTAGGTTCCGTGACGTAGGGCCGAAGTTATGACCGACCCCAAGTGCTAAAACGACCGACCCCAAGTGTTAAAACGATGATTTTTTTTAATTATTCTTCCTTTGGCAGACTTGGTGCCATAGGGTCTAAGGTTTGACCGACCCCAAGTGTTCTAACGATGATTTTTTTTCAAAATTCTCTTTGGGCAGATTTTTTAATAGATTCTTTTACAGACCATGATTCTTAGTGAGAATCCAAAATGTCAATCGGTTCCGTGCCGTAGGACCGAAGTTTTGACCGACCCCAAGTGCTAAAACGACCGACCCCAAGTGTTCAAACGATGATTTTTTCAAAATTCCTCTTCCAGCAGATTTTTTTATTGATTCGTGTACAGACCATGATTTTTAGTAAAAATCCAAACTTTCAGTAGGTTCCGTGACGAAGGGCCGAAGTGATGACCGACCCCAAGTGCTAAAACGACCGACCCCAAGTGTTAAAACGATGATTTTTTTAAATAATTCTTCCTTTGGGAAATTTTTTTGATTGATTCATGTGCAGATCATGATTCTTAGGAAGAAATAAAAAATTTCAGTCGGCTTGGTGCCATAGGGTCTAAGGTTTGACCGACCCCAAGTGTTCTAACGATGATTTTTTTTTTGAAAATTCTTCTTTTGGCAGATTTTTTAATAGATTCTTTTACAGACCATGATTCTTAGTGAGAACCCAAAATGTCAATCGGTTCCGTGCCGTAGGACCGAAGTTTTGACCGACCCCAAGTGCTAAAACGACCGACCCCAAGTGTTCAAACGATGATTTTTTTTCAAAATTCCTCTTCTAGCAGATTTTTTTATTGATTCGTGTACAGACCATGATTTTTAGTAAAAATCCAAAATTTCAGTAGGTTCCGTGACGTAGGGCCGAAGTTATGACCGACCCCAAGTACTGAAACGACCGACCCCAAGTGTTAAAACGATGATTTTTTTTAAATTATTCTTCCTTTTGCAGATTTTTTTGATTGATTCATGTGCAGATCATGATTATTAGGAAGAAATCAAAATTTCAGTCAGCTTGGTGCCATAAGGTCTAAGGTTTGACCGACCACAAGTGTTGTTACAAAGCGCCCGTAAATAGACGATGTTTTATTTTTTTTTTTTGCGATTTTTTTATTGATTCGTATTCAGACTATGAAACCAAAGTTTCAGTCGGCTTGGTGCCATAGGGCCTAAGTTTTGACTGACCACAAGTGCTTAAACGTCCGACCCCAAGTGTTCTAACGATGATTTTTTTTTCAAATTTCTTCTTTTGGCAAATTTTTTAATTAATTCTTGTACAGACCATGATTCTTATTGAAAATCCAAAATGTCAATGGGTTCCGTGCCGTAGGACCGAAGTTATGACCAACCCCAAGTGCTAAAACGACCGACCCCAAGTGTTCAAACTATGATTTTTTTCAAAATTCCTCTTCTAGCAGATTTTTTTATTGATTCGTGTACAGACCATGATTTTTAGTAAAAATCCAAAATTTCAGTAGGTTCCGTGTCGTAGGGCCGAAGTTATGACCGACCCCAAGTGCTAAAACGACCGACCCCAAGTGTTAAAACGAAGATTTTTTTAAATTATTCTTCCTTTGGCAGATTTTTTTGATTGATTCATGTGCAGATTATGATTCTTAGGAAGAAATCAAAATTTCAGTCGGCTTGGTGCCATAGGGTCAAAGGTTTGACCGACCCCAAGTGTTCTAACGATGATTTTTTTTTCAAAATTCTTCTTTTGGCAGATTTTTTAATAGATTCTTTTACAGACCATGATTCTTAGTGAGAACCCAAAATGTCAATCGGTTCCGTGCCGTAGGACCGAAGTTTTGACCGACCTCAAGTGCTAAAACGACCGACCCCAAGTGTTCAAACGATGATTTTTTTCAAAATTCCTCTTCTAGCAGATTTTTTATTTATTCGTGTACAGACCATGATTTTTAGTTAAAATCCAAAATTTCAGTAGGTTCCGTGACGTAGGGCCGAAGTTATGACCGACCCCAAGTGCTAAAACGACCGACCCCAAGTGTTAAAACAAAGATTTTTTTAAATTATTCTTCCTTTGGCAGATTTTTTTGATTGATTCATGTGCAGATCATGATTCTTAGGAAGAAATCAAAATTTCAGTCGGCTTGGTGCCATAGGGTCTAAGGTTTGACCGACCCCAAGTGTTCTAACGATGATTTTTTTTTCAAAATTCTTCTTTTGGCAGATTTTTTAATAGATTCTTTTACAGACCATGATTCTTAGTGAGAAACCAAAATGTCAATCGGTTCCGTGCCGTAGGACCGAAGTTTTGACCGACCCCAAGTGCTAAAACGACCGACCCCAAGTGTTCAAACGATGATTTTTTTTCAAAATTCCTCTTCTAGCAGATTTTTTTATTGATTCGTGTACAGACCATGATTTTTAGTAAAAATCCAAAATTTCAGTAGGTTCCGTGACGTAGGGCCGAAGTTATGACCGACCCCAAGTGCTAAAACGACCGACCCCAAGTGTTAAAACGATGATTTTTTTTAATTATTCTTCCTTTGGCAGACTTGGTGCCATAGGGTCTAAGGTTTGACCGACCCCAAGTGTTCTAACGATGATTTTTTTTCAAAATTCTCTTTGGGCAGATTTTTTAATAGATTCTTTTACAGACCATGATTCTTAGTGAGAATCCAAAATGTCAATCGGTTCCGTGCCGTAGGACCGAAGTTTTGACCGACCCCAAGTGCTAAAACGACCGACCCCAAGTGTTCAAACGATGATTTTTTCAAAATTCCTCTTCCAGCAGATTTTTTTATTGATTCGTGTACAGACCATGATTTTTAGTAAAAATCCAAACTTTCAGTAGGTTCCGTGACGAAGGGCCGAAGTGATGACCGACCCCAAGTGCTAAAACGACCGACCCCAAGTGTTAAAACGATGATTTTTTTAAATAATTCTTCCTTTGGGAAATTTTTTTGATTGATTCATGTGCAGATCATGATTCTTAGGAAGAAATAAAAAATTTCAGTCGGCTTGGTGCCATAGGGTCTAAGGTTTGACCGACCCCAAGTGTTCTAACGATGATTTTTTTTTTGAAAATTCTTCTTTTGGCAGATTTTTTAATAGATTCTTTTACAGACCATGATTCTTAGTGAGAACCCAAAATGTCAATCGGTTCCGTGCCGTAGGACCGAAGTTTTGACCGACCCCAAGTGCTAAAACGACCGACCCCAAGTGTTCAAACGATGATTTTTTTTCAAAATTCCTCTTCTAGCAGATTTTTTTATTGATTCGTGTACAGACCATGATTTTTAGTAAAAATCCAAAATTTCAGTAGGTTCCGTGATGTAGGGCCGAAGTTATGACCGACCCCAAGTACTGAAACGACCGACCCCAAGTGTTAAAACGATGATTTTTTTTAAATTATTCTTCCTTTTGCAGATTTTTTTGATTGATTCATGTGCAGATCATGATTATTAGGAAGAAATCAAAATTTCAGTCAGCTTGGTGCCATAGGGTCTAAGGTTTGACCGACCACAAGTGTTGTTACAAAGCGCCCGTAAATAGACGATGTTTTATTTTTTTTTTTTGCGATTTTTTTATTGATTCGTATTCAGACTATGAAACCAAAGTTTCAGTCGGCTTGGTGCCATAGGGCCTAAGTTTTGACTGACCACAAGTGCTTAAACGTCCGACCCCAAGTGTTCTAACGATGATTTTTTTTTCAAATTTCTTCTTTTGGCAAATTTTTTAATTAATTCTTGTACAGACCATGATTCTTATTGAAAATCCAAAATGTCAATGGGTTCCGTGCCGTAGGACCGAAGTTATGACCAACCCCAAGTGCTAAAACGACCGACCCCAAGTGTTCAAACTATGATTTTTTTCAAAATTCCTCTTCTAGCAGATTTTTTTATTGATTCGTGTACAGACCATGATTTTTAGTAAAAATCCAAAATTTCAGTAGGTTCCGTGTCGTAGGGCCGAAGTTATGACCGACCCCAAGTGCTAAAACGACCGACCCCAAGTGTTAAAACGAAGATTTTTTTAAATTATTCTTCCTTTGGCAGATTTTTTTGATTGATTCATGTGCAGATTATGATTCTTAGGAAGAAATCAAAATTTCAGTCGGCTTGGTGCCATAGGGTCAAAGGTTTGACCGACCCCAAGTGTTCTAACGATGATTTTTTTTTCAAAATTCTTCTTTTGGCAGATTTTTTAATAGATTCTTTTACAGACCATGATTCTTAGTGAGAACCCAAAATGTCAATCGGTTCCGTGCCGTAGGACCGAAGTTTTGACCGACCTCAAGTGCTAAAACGACCGACCCCAAGTGTTCAAACGATGATTTTTTTCAAAATTCCTCTTCTAGCAGATTTTTTATTTATTCGTGTACAGACCATGATTTTTAGTTAAAATCCAAAATTTCAGTAGGTTCCGTGACGTAGGGCCGAAGTTATGACCGACCCCAAGTGCTAAAACGACCGACCCCAAGTGTTAAAACAAAGATTTTTTTAAATTATTCTTCCTTTGGCAGATTTTTTTGATTGATTCATGTGCAGATCATGATTCTTAGGAAGAAATCAAAATTTCAGTCGGCTTGGTGCCATAGGGTCTAAGGTTTGACCGACCCCAAGTGTTCTAACGATGATTTTTTTTTCAAAATTCTTCTTTTGGCAGATTTTTTAATAGATTCTTTTACAGACCATGATTCTTAGTGAGAAACCAAAATGTCAATCGGTTCCGTGCCGTAGGACCGAAGTTTTGACCGACCCCAAGTGCTAAAACGACCGACCCCAAGTGTTCAAACGATGATTTTTTTTCAAAATTCCTCTTCTAACAGATTTTTTTATTGATTCGTGTACAGACCATGATTTTTAGTAAAAATCCAAAATTTCAGTAGGGTTCGTGACGTAGGGCCGAAGTTATGACCGACCCCAAGTGCTGAAACGACCGACCCCAAGTGTTAAAACGATGATTTTTTTTAAATTATTCTTCCTTTGGCAGATTTTTTTGATTGATTCATGTGCAGATCATGATTCTTAGGAAGAAATCAAAATTTCAGTCGGCTTGGTGCCATAGGGTCTTAGGTTTGACCGACCCCAAGTGTTCTAACGATGATTTTTTTTTTGAAAATTCTTCTTTTGGCAGATTTTTTAATAGATTCTTTTACAGACCATGATTCTTAGTGAGAACCCAAAATGTCAATCGGTTCCGTGCCGTAGGACCGAAGTTTTGACCGACCCCAAGTGCTAAAACGACCGACCCCAAGTGTTAAAACGATGATTTTTTTAAGATTATTCTTCCTTTGGCAGATTTTTTTGATTGATTCATGTGCAGATCATGATTATTAGGAAGAAATCAAAATTTCAGTCAGCTTGGTGCCATAGGGTCTAAGGTTTGACCGACCACAAGTGTTGTTACAAAGCGCCCGTAAATAGACGATGTTTTATAATTTTTTTTGCGATTTTTTTATTGATTCGTATTCAGACTATGAAACCAAAGTTTCAGTCGGCTTGGTGCCATAGGGCCTAAGTTTTGACTGACCACAAGTGCTTAAACGTCCGACCCCAAGTGTTCTAACGATGATTTTTTTTTCAAATTTCTTCTTTTGGCAGATTTTTTAATTAATTCTTGTACAGACCATGATTCTTATTGAAAATCCAAAATGTCAATGGGTTCCGTGCCGTAGGACCGAAGTTATGACCAACCCCAAGTGCTAAAACGACCGACCCCAAGTGTTCAAGCTATGATTTTTTTCAAAATTCCTCTTCTAGCAGATTTTTTTATTGATTCGTGTACAGACCATGATTTTTAGTAAAAATCCAAACTTTCAGTAGGTTCCGTGACGTAGGGCCGAAGTTATGACCGACCCCAAGTGTTAAAGCGATGATTTTTTTAAGATTATTCTTCCTTTGGCAGATTTTTTTGATTGATTCATGTGCAGATCATGATTCTTAGGAAGAAATCAAAATTTCAGTCGGCTTGGTGCCATAGGGTCTAAGGTTTGACCGAACCCAAGTGTTCTAACGATGATTTTTTTTTTCAAAATTCTTCTTTTTGCAGATTTTTTAATAGATTCTTTTACAGACCATGATTCTTAGTGAGAACCCAAAGTGTCAATCGGTTCCGTGCCGTAGGACCGAAGTTATGACCGACCCCAAGTGCTAAAACGACCGACCCCAAGTGTTCAAACGATGATTTTTTTCAAAATTCCTCTTCTAGCAGATTTTTTTATTGATTCGTGTACAGACCATGATTTTTAGTAAAAATCCAAACTTTCAGTAGGTTCCGTGACGTAGGGCCAATGACTTACCCCAAGTGCTAAAACGATCGACCCCAAGTGTTAAAACGATGATTTTTTTAAGATTATTCTTCCTTTGGCAGATTTTTTTGATTGATTCATGTGCAGATTATGATTCTTAGGAAGAAATCAAAATTTCAGTCGGCTTGGTGCCATAGAGTCTAAGGTTTGACCGACCCCAAGTGTTGTTACAAAGCGCCTGTAAATAGACGATGTTTTATAATTTTTTTATTGCGATTTTTTGTTGATTCGCATTCAGACCATGATTCTTAGTATAAAACCAAAATTTCAGTCGGCTTGGTGCCATAGGGCCTAAGTTGTGACTGACCACAAGTGCTTAAACGTCCGACTCCAAGTGTTCTAGCGATGATTTTTTTTTCCAAATTTCTTCTTTTGACAGATTTTTTAATTAATTCTTGTACAGACCATGATTCTTATTGAGAATCCAAAATGTCAATCGGTTTCGTGCCGTAGGACCGAAGTTATGACCGACCCCAAGTGCTAAAACGACCGACCCCAAGTGTTCAAACGATGATTTTTTTCAAAATTCCTCTTCTAGCAGATTTTTTATTGATTCGTGTACAGACCATGATTTTTAGTTAAAATCCAAAATTTCAGTAGGTTCCGTGACGTAGGGCCGAAATTATGACCGACCCCAAGTGCTAAAACGACCGACCCCAAGTGTTAAAACAAAGATTTTTTTAAATTATTCTTCCTTTGGCAGATTTTTTTGATTGATTCATGTGCAGATCATGATTCTTAGGAAGAAATCAAAATTTCAGTCGGCTTGGTGCCATAGGGTCTAAGGTTTGACCGACCCCAAGTGTTCTAACGATGATTTTTTTTCAAAATTCTTCTTTTGGCAGATTTTTTAATAGATTCTTTTACAGACCATGATTCTTAGTGAGAACCCAAAATGTCAATCGGTTCCGTGCCGTAGGACCGAAGTTTTGAACGACCCCAAGTGCTAAAACGACCGACCCCAAGTGTTCAAACGATGATTTTTTTTCAAAATTCCTCTTCTAACAGATTTTTTTATTGATTCGTGTACAGACCATGATTTTTAGTAAAAATCCAAAATTTCAGTAGGTTTCGTGACGTAGGGCCGAAGTTATGACCGACCCCAAGTGCTGAAACGACCGACCCCAAGTGTTAAAACGATGATTTTTTTAAAATTATTCTTCCTTTGGCAGATTTTTTTGATTTATTCATGTGCAGATCATGATTCTTAGGAAGAAATCAAAATTTCAGTCAGCTTGGTGCCATAGGGTCTAAGGTTTGACCGACCACAAGTGTTGTTACAAAGCGCCCGTAAATAGACGATGTTTTATAATTTTTTTTTGCGATTTTTTTATTGATTCGTATTCAGACTATGAAACCAAAGTTTCAGTCGGCTTGGTGCCATAGGACCTAAGTTGTGACTGACCACAAGTGCTTAAACGTCCGACCCCAAGTGTTCTAACGATGATTTTTTTTTTTTTAAATTCTTCTTTTGGCAGATTTTTTAATTGATTCTTTTACAGACCATGATTCTTAGTTAGAATCCAAAATGTCAATCGGTTCCGTGCCGTTGGACCGAAGTTATGACCGACACCAAGTGCTAAACGACCGACCCCAAGTGTTCAAACGATGGTTTTTTTTCAAAATTCCTCTTCTAGCAGATTTTTTTATTGATTCGTCTACAGACCATGATTTTTAGTAAAAATCCAAACTTTCAGTAGGTTCCGTGACGTAGGGCCGAAGTTATGACCGACCCCAAGTGCTAAAACGACCGACCCCAAGTGTTAAAGCGATGATTTTTTTAAGATTATTCTTCCTTTGGCAGATTTTTTTGATTGATTCATGTGCAGATCATGATTCTTAGGAAGAAATCAAAATTTCAGTCGGCTTGGTGCCATAGGGTCTAAGGTTTGACCGAACCCAAGTGTTCTAACGATGATTTTTTTTTCAAAATTCTTCTTTTTGCAGATTTTTTAATAGATTCTTTTACAGACCATGATTCTTAGTGAGAACCCAAAATGTCAATCGGTTCCGTGCCGTAGGACCGAAGTTATGACCGACCCCAAGTGCTAAAACGACCGACCCCAAGTGTTCAAACGATGATTTTTTTCAAAATTCCTCTTCTAGCAGATTTTTTTATTGATTCGTGTACAGACCATGATTTTTAGTAAAAATCCAAACTTTCAGTAGGTTCCGTGACGTAGGGCCGAAGTTATGACCGACCCCAAGTGCTAAAACGATCGACCCCAAGTGTTAAAACGATGATTTTTTTAAGATTATTCTTCCTTTGGCAGATTTTTTTGATTGATTCATGTGCAGATCATGATTCTTAGGAAGAAATCAAAATTTCAGTCGGCTTGGTGCCATAGAGTCTAAGGTTTGACCGACCCCAAGTGTTGTTACAAAGCGCCTGTAAATAGACGATGTTTTATAATTTTTTTATTGCGATTTTTTGTTGATTCGCATTCAGACCATGATTCTTAGTATAAAACCAAAATTTCAGTCGGCTTGGTGCCATAGGGCCTAAGTTGTGACTGACCACAAGTGCTTAAACGTCCGACTCCAAGTGTTCTAGCGATGATTTTTTTTTTCCAAATTTCTTCTTTTGGCAGATTTTTTAATTAATTCTTGTACAGACCATGATTCTTATTGAGAATCCAAAATGTCAATCGGTTTCGTGCCGTAGGACCGAAGTTATGACCGACCCCAAGTGCTAAAACGACCGACCCCAAGTGTTCAAACGATGATTTTTTTCAAAATTCCTCTTCTAGCAGATTTTTTTATTGATTCGTGTACAGACCATGATTTTTAGTAAAAATCCAAAATTTCAGTAGGTTCCGTGACGTAGGGCCGAAGTTATGACCGACCCCAAGTGCTAAAACGACCGACCCCAAGTGTTAAAACGATGATTTTTTTTAATTATTCTTCCTTTGGCAGATTTTTTTGATTGATTCATGTGCAGATCATGATTCTCAGGAAGAAATCAAAATTTCAGTCGGCTTGGTGCCATAGGGTCTAAGGTTTGACCGACCCCAAGTGTTCTAACGATGATTTTTTTTCAAAATTCTTCTTTGGGCAGATTTTTTAATAGATTCTTTTACAGACCATGATTCTTAGTGAGAATCCAAAATGTCAATCGGTTCCGTGCCGTAGGACCGAAGTTTTGACCGACCCCAAGTGCTAAAACGACCGACCCCAAGTGTTCAAACGATGATTTTTTTCAAAATTCCTCTTCTAGCAGATTTTTTTATTGATTCGTGTACAGACCATGATTTTTAGTAAAAATCCAAACTTTCAGTAGGTTCCGTGACGTAGGGCCGAAGTGATGACCGACCCCAAGTGCTAAAACGACCGACCCCATGTGTTAAAACGATGATTTTTTTAAGATTATTCTTCCTTTGGCAGATTTTTTTGATTGATTCATGTGCAGATCATGATCTTAGGAAGAAATCAAAATTTCAGTCGGCTTGGTGCCATAGGGTCTAAGGTTTGACCGACCCCAAGTGTTCTAACGATGATTTTTTTTTCAAAATTCTTCTTTTGGCAGATTTTTTAATAGATTCTTTTACAGACAATGATTCTTAGTGAGAACAAAAATGTCAATCGGTTCCGTGCCGTAGGACCGAAGTTATGACCGACCCCAAGTGCTAAAACGACCGACCCCAAGTGTTCAAACGATGATTTTTTTTAAAATTCCTCTTCTAGCAGATTTTTTTATTGATTCGTGTACAGACCATGATTTTTAGTAAAAATCCAAAATTTCAGTAGATTCCGTGACGTAGGGCCGAAGTTATGACCGACCCCAAGTGCTGAAACGACCGACCCCAAGTGTTAAAACGATGATTTTTTTAAAATTATTCTTCCTTTGGCAGATTTTTTTGATTGATTATGTGCAGATCATGATTCTTAGGAAGAAATCAAAATTTCAGTCAGCTTGGTGCAATAGGGTCTAAGGTTTGACCGACCACAAGTGTTGTTACAAAGCGCCCGTAAATAGACGATGTTTTATAATTTTTTTTTGCGATGTTTTTATTGATTCGTATTCAGACTATGAAACCAAAGTTTCAGTCGGCTTGGTGCCATTGGGCCTAAGTTGTGACTGACCACAAGTGCTTAAACGTCCGACCCCAAGTGTTCTAACGATGATTTTTTTTTTCAAAATTCTTCTTTTGGCAGATTTTTTAATTGATTCTTTTACAGACCATGATTCTTAGTGAGAATCAAAATGTCAATCGGTTCCGTGCCGTAGGACCGAAGTTATGACCGACACCAAGTGCTAAACGACCGACTCCAAGTGTTCAAACGATGATTTTTTTTCAAAATTCCTCTTCTAGCAGATTTTTTTATTGATTCGTGTACAGACCATGATTTTTAGTAAAAATCCAAACTTTCAGTAGGTTCCGTGACGTAGGGCCGAAGTTATGACCGACCCCAAGTGCTAAAACGACCGACCCCAAGTGTTAAAACGATGATTTTTTTAAGATTATTCTTCCTTTGGCAGATTTTTTTGATTGATTCATGTGCAGATCATGATTCTTAGGAAGAAATCAAAATTTCAGTCGGCTTGGTGCCATAGAGTCTAAGGTTTGACCGACCTCAAGTGTTGTTACAAAGCGCCTGTAAATAGACGACGTTTTATAATTTTTTTATTGCGATTTTTGTTGATTCGTATTCAGACCATGATTCTTGGTATGAAACCAAAATTTCAGTCGGCTTGGTGCCATAGGGCCTAAGTTGTGTCTGACCACAAGTGCTTAAACGTCCGACCCCAAGTGTTCTAGCGATGATTTTTTTTTCCAAATTTCTTCTTTTGGCAGATTTTTTAATTAATTCTTGTACAGACCATGATTCTTATTGAGAATCCAAAATGTCAATCGGTTCCGTGCCGTATGACCGAAGTTATGACCGACCCCAAGTGCTAAAACGACCGACCCCAAGTGTTCAAACGATGATTTTTTTCAAAATTCCTCTTCTAGCAGATTTTTTTATTGATTCGTGTACAGACCATGATTTTTAGTAAAAATGCAAAATTTCAGTAGGTTCCGTGACGTAGGGCCGAAGTTATGACCGACCCCAAGTGCTAAAACGACCGACCCCAAGTGTTAAAGCGATGATTTTTTTAAGATTATTCTTCCTTTGGCAGATTTTTTTGATTGATTCATGTGCAGATCATGATTCTTAGGAAGAAATCAAAATTTCAGTCGGCTTGGTGCCATAGGGTCTAAGGTTTGACCGAACCCAAGTGTTCTAACGATGATTTTTTTTTCAAAATTCTTCTTTTTGCAGATTTTTTAATAGATTCTTTTACAGACCATGATTCTTAGTGAGAACCCAAAATGTCAATCGGTTCCGTGCCGTAGGACCGAAGTTATGACCGACCCCAAGTGCTAAAACGACCGACCCCAAGTGTTCAAACGATGATTTTTTTCAAAATTCCTCTTCTAGCAGATTTTTTTATTGATTCGTGTACAGACCATGATTTTTAGTAAAAATCCAAACTTTCAGTAGGTTCCGTGACGTAGGGCCGAAGTTATGACCGACCCCAAGTGCTAAAACGATCGACCCCAAGTGTTAAAACGATGATTTTTTTAAGATTATTCTTCCTTTGGCAGATTTTTTTGATTGATTCATGTGCAGATCATGATTCTTAGGAAGAAATCAAAATTTCAGTCGGCTTGGTGCCATAGAGTCTAAGGTTTGACCGACCCCAAGTGTTGTTACAAAGCGCCTGTAAATAGACGATGTTTTATAATTTTTTTATTGCGATTTTTTGTTGATTCGCATTCAGACCATGATTCTTAGTATAAAACCAAAATTTCAGTCGGCTTGGTGCCATAGGGCCTAAGTTGTGACTGACCACAAGTGCTTAAACGTCCGACTCCAAGTGTTCTAGCGATGATTTTTTTTTCCAAATTTCTTCTTTTGGCAGATTTTTTAATTAATTCTTGTACAGACCATGATTCTTATTGAGAATCCAAAATGTCAATCGGTTTCGTGCCGTAGGACCGAAGTTATGACCGACCCCAAGTGCTAAAACGACCGACCCCAAGTGTTCAAACGATGATTTTTTTCAAAATTCCTCTTCTAGCAGATTTTTTTATTGATTCGTGTACAGACCATGATTTTTAGTAAAAATCCAAAATTTCAGTAGGTTCCGTGACGTAGGGCCGAAGTTATGACCGACCCCAAGTGCTAAAACGACCGACCCCAAGTGTTAAAACGATGATTTTTTTTAATTATTCTTCCTTTGGCAGATTTTTTTGATTGATTCATGTGCAGATCATGATTCTCAGGAAGAAATCAAAATTTCAGTCGGCTTGGTGCCATAGGGTCTAAGGTTTGATCGACCCCAAGTGTTCTAACGATGATTTTTTTTCAAAATTCTTCTTTGGGCAGATTTTTTAATAGATTCTTTTACAGACCATGATTCTTAGTGAGAATCCAAAATGTCAATCGGTTCCGTGCCGTAGGACCGAAGTTTTGACCGACCCCAAGTGCTAAAACGACCGACCCCAAGTGTTCAAACGATGATTTTTTTCAAAATTCCTCTTCTAGCAGATTTTTTTATTGATTCGTGTACAGACCATGATTTTTAGTAAAAATCCAAACTTTCAGTAGGTTCCGTGACGTAGGGCCGAAGTGATGACCGACCCCAAGTGCTAAAACGACCGACCCCATGTGTTAAAACGATGATTTTTTTAAGATTATTCTTCCTTTGGCAGATTTTTTTGATTGATTCATGTGCAGATCATGATCTTAGGAAGAAATCAAAATTTCAGTCGGCTTGGTGCCATAGGGTCTAAGGTTTGACCGACCCCAAGTGTTCTAACGATGATTTTTTTTTCAAAATTCTTCTTTTGGCAGATTTTTTAATAGATTCTTTTACAGACAATGATTCTTAGTGAGAACAAAAATGTCAATCGGTTCCGTGCCGTAGGACCGAAGTTATGACCGACCCCAAGTGCTAAAACGACCGACCCCAAGTGTTCAAACGATGATTTTTTTTAAAATTCCTCTTCTAGCAGATTTTTTTATTGATTCGTGTACAGACCATGATTTTTAGTAAAAATCCAAAATTTCA
This sequence comes from Limnephilus marmoratus, assembly GCA_917880885.1. Lineage (NCBI taxonomy): Eukaryota > Metazoa > Arthropoda > Insecta > Trichoptera > Limnephilidae > Limnephilus > Limnephilus marmoratus. The sequence continues at coordinate 17,179,298 of OU862911.1, forward strand.
GTAGATTCCGTGACGTAGGGCCGAAGTTATGACCGACCCCAAGTGCTGAAACGACCGACCCCAAGTGTTAAAACGATGATTTTTTTAAAATTATTCTTCCTTTGGCAGATTTTTTTGATTGATTATGTGCAGATCATGATTCTTAGGAAGAAATCAAAATTTCAGTCAGCTTGGTGCCATAGGGTCTAAGGTTTGACCGACCACAAGTGTTGTTACAAAGCGCCCGTAAATAGACGATGTTTTATAATTTTTTTTTGCGATGTTTTTATTGATTCGTATTCAGACTATGAAACCAAAGTTTCAGTCGGCTTGGTGCCATAGGGCCTAAGTTGTGACTGACCACAAGTGCTTAAACGTCCGACCCCAAGTGTTCTAACGATGATTTTTTTTTTCAAAATTCTTCTTTTGGCAGATTTTTTAATTGATTCTTTTACAGACCATGATTCTTAGTGAGAATCAAAATGTCAATCGGTTCCGTGCCGTAGGACCGAAGTTATGACCGACACCAAGTGCTAAACGACCGACTCCAAGTGTTCAAACGATGATTTTTTTTCAAAATTCCTCTTCTAGCAGATTTTTTTATTGATTCGTGTACAGACCATGATTTTTAGTAAAAATCCAAACTTTCAGTAGGTTCCGTGACGTAGGGCCGAAGTTATGACCGACCCCAAGTGCTAAAACGACCGACCCCAAGTGTTAAAACGATGATTTTTTTAAGATTATTCTTCCTTTGGCAGATTTTTTTGATTGATTCATGTGCAGATCATGATTCTTAGGAAGAAATCAAAATTTCAGTCGGCTTGGTGCCATAGAGTCTAAGGTTTGACCGACCTCAAGTGTTGTTACAAAGCGCCTGTAAATAGACGACGTTTTATAATTTTTTTATTGCGATTTTTGTTGATTCGTATTCAGACCATGATTCTTGGTATGAAACCAAAATTTCAGTCGGCTTGGTGCCATAGGGCCTAAGTTGTGTCTGACCACAAGTGCTTAAACGTCCGACCCCAAGTGTTCTAGCGATGATTTTTTTTTTCAAATTTCTTCTTTTGGCAGATTTTTTAATTAATTCTTGTACAGACCATGATTCTTATTGAGAATCCAAAATGTCAATCGGTTCCGTGCCGTATGACCGAAGTTATGACCGACCCCAAGTGCTAAAACGACCGACCCCAAGTGTTCAAACGATGATTTTTTTCAAAATTCCTCTTCTAGCAGATTTTTTTATTGATTCGTGTACAGACCATGATTTTTAGTAAAAATGCAAAATTTCAGTAGGTTCCGTGACGTAGGGCCGAAGTTATGACCGACCCCAAGTGCTAAAACGACCGACCCCAAGTGTTAAAACAAAGATTTTTTTAAATATTTCTTCCTTTGGCAAATTTTTTTGATTGATTCATGTGCAGATCATGATTCTTAGGAAGAAATCAAAATTTCAGTCGGCTTGGTGCCATAGGGTCTAAGGTTTGACCGACCACCAGTGTTGTTACAAAGCTCCCGTAAATACACGAAGTTTTATAATATTTTTTTGCGATTTTTTTAATTGATTCGTATTCAGACCATGATTCTTAGTATGAAACCAAAATTTCAGTCGGCTTGGTGCCATTTGGCCTAAGTTGTGACTGACCACAAGTGCTTAAACGTCCGACTCCAAGTGTTCTAACGATGATTTTTTTTTTTCAAAATTCTTCTTTTGCACATTTTTTAAATGATTCTTGTACAGACCATGATTTTTAGTAAAAATTTAATACTTCAGTAGGTTCCGTGATGAAGGGCCGAAGTTATGACCGACCCCAAGTGCTAAAACGACCGACCCCAAGTGTTAAAACGGTGATTTTTTTAAAATTATTCTTCCTTTCGCAGATTTTTTTGATTGATTCATGTGCTGATCATGATTCTTACGAAGAAATCAAAATTTAAGTCGGCTTGGTGCCGTAGGGTCTAACGTTTGACCGACCCCAAGTGTTGTTACAAGGAGCCCTTAATACGAGTTTTTAAAAAAAAAATTTTACATTGTGTTTTTTTTTGATTCGTGTATAGACCATGATTTTTAGTAAAAATCCAAAAATCTCAGTCGGTTCCGTGCCGTAGGGCCGAAGTTATGACCGACCCCAAGTGCTAAAACGACCGATCCCAAGTGTTAAATCGATGATTTTTTTTCATTATTCTTCCTTTGGCAGATTTTTTGATTGATTGACGTGCAGATCGTGATTTTTAGTAAGAAATCAAAATTTCAGTCGGCTTGGTACCGTAGGGTCTGAGTTATGACCGACCACAAGTGTTGTTACAAAGCGCCCGTAAATAGACGATGTTTTATAATTTTTTTATTGCGATTTTTTGTTGATTTGTATTCAGACCATGATTCTTAGTATGAAACCAAAATTTCAGTCGGCTTGGTGCCATAGGGCCTAAGTTGTGACTGACCACAAGTGCTTAAACGTCCGACCCCAAGTGTTCTAGCGATGATTTTTTTTCCCAAATTTCTTCTTTTGGCAGATTTTTTAATTAATTCTTGTACAGACCATGATTTAAGAATCATGGTCTGTAAAAGAATCAATCAAGTGAGAATCCAAAATGTCAATCGGTTCCGTGCCGTAGGACCGAAGTTATGACCGACCCCAAGTGTTCAAACGATGATTTTTTTTCAAAATTCCTCTTCTAGCAGTTTTTTTTATTGATTCGTGTACAGACCATGATTTTTAGTAAAAATCCAAAATTTCAGTAGGTTCCGTGACGTAGGGCCGTAGGACCGACCCCAAGTGCTAAAACGACCGACCCCAAGTGTTAATACGATGATTTTTTTTAAATTATTCTTCCTTTGGCAGATTTTTTGATTGATTCATGTGCAGATCATGATTCTTAGGAAGAAATCAAAATTTCAGTCGGCTTGGTGCCATAGGGTCTAAGGTTTGACCGACCACAAGTGTTGTTACAAAGCGCCCGTAATTAGACGGTGTTATTTTACATTGTTTTTGATTCGTGAACAAACCATGATTCTTAGTGAGAATCCAATATGTCAATCGGTTCCGTGCCATAGAACCGAAGTTATGACCGACCCCAAGTGCTAAAACGACAGACCCCAAGTGTTAAAACGATGATTTTTTTAAAATTATTCTTCCTTTGGCAGATTTTTTTGATTGATTTATGTGCAGATCATGATTTTTAGGAAGAAATCAAAATTTCAGTCGGCTTGGTGCCATAGGGTCTAAGGTTTGACCGACCACCAGTGTTGTTACAAAGCTCCCGTAAATACACGAAGTTTTATAATATTTTTTTGCGATTTTTTTAATTGATTCGTATTCAGACCATGATTCTTAGTATGAAACCAAAATTTCAGTCGGCTTGGTGCCATTTGGCCTAAGTTGTGACTGACCACAAGTGCTTAAACGTCCGACTCCAAGTGTTCTAACGATGATTTTTTTTTTTCAAAATTCTTCTTTTGCACATTTTTTAAATGATTCTTGTACAGACCATGATTTTTAGTAAAAATTTAATACTTCAGTAGGTTCCGTGATGAAGGGCCGAAGTTATGACCGACCCCAAGTGCTAAAACGACCGACCCCAAGTGTTAAAACGGTGATTTTTTTAAAATTATTCTTCCTTTCGCAGATTTTTTTGATTGATTCATGTGCTGATCATGATTCTTACGAAGAAATCAAAATTTAAGTCGGCTTGGTGCCGTAGGGTCTAACGTTTGACCGACCCCAAGTGTTGTTACAAGGAGCCCTTAATACGAGTTTTTAAAAAAAAAATTTTACATTGTGATTTTTTTTGATTCGTGTATAGACCATGATTTTTAGTAAAAATCCAAAATATCAGTCGGTTCCGTGCCGTAGGGCCGAAGTTATGACCGACCCCAAGTGCTAAAACGACCGATCCCAAGTGTTAAATCGATGATTTTTTTTCATTATTCTTCCTTTGGCAGATTTTTTGATTGATTGACGTGCAGATCGTGATTTTTAGTAAGAAATCAAAATTTCAGTCGGCTTGGTACCGTAGGGTCTGAGTTATGACCGACCACAAGTGTTGTTACAAAGCGCCCGTAAATAGACGATGTTTTATAATTTTTTTATTGCGATTTTTTGTTGATTTGTATTCAGACCATGATTCTTAGTATGAAACCAAAATTTCAGTCGGCTTGGTGCCATAGGGCCTAAGTTGTGACTGACCACAAGTGCTTAAACGTCCGACCCCAAGTGTTCTAGCGATGATTTTTTTTCCCAAATTTCTTCTTTTGGCAGATTTTTTAATTAATTCTTGTACAGACCATGATTTAAGAATCATGGTCTGTACAAGAATCAATCAAGTGAGAATCCAAAATGTCAATCGGTTCCGTGCCGTAGGACCGAAGTTATGACCGACCCCAAGTGTTCAAACGATGATTTTTTTTCAAAATTCCTCTTCTAGCAGATTTTTTTATTGATTCGTGTACAGACCATGATTTTTAGTAAAAATCCAAAATTTCAGTAGGTTCCGTGACGTAGGGCCGTAGGACCGACCCCAAGTGCTAAAACGACCGACCCCAAGTGTTAATACGATGATTTTTTTTAAATTATTCTTCCTTTGGCAGATTTTTTGATTGATTCATGTGCAGATCATGATTCTTAGGAAGAAATCAAAATTTCAGTCGGCTTGGTGCCATAGGGTCTAAGGTTTGACCGACCACAAGTGTTGTTACAAAGCGCCCGTAATTAGACGGTGTTATTTTACATTGTTTTTGATTCGTGAACAAACCATGATTCTTAGTGAGAATCCAATATGTCAATCGGTTCCGTGCCATAGAACCGAAGTTATGACCGACCCCAAGTGCTAAAACGACAGACCCCAAGTGTTAAAACGATGATTTTTTTAAAATTATTCTTCCTTTGGCAGATTTTTTTGATTGATTTATGTGCAGATCATGATTTTGAGGAAGAAATCAAAATTTCAGTCGGCTTGGTGCCATAGGGTCTAAGGTTTGACCGACCACCAGTGTTGTTACAAAGCTCCCGTAAATACACGAAGTTTTATAATATTTTTTTGCGATTTTTTTAATTGATTCGTATTCAGACCATGATTCTTAGTATGAAACCAAAATTTCAGTCGGCTTGGTGCCATTTGGCCTAAGTTGTGACTGACCACAAGTGCTTAAACGTCCGACTCCAAGTGTTCTAACGATGATTTTTTTTTTCAAAATTCTTCTTTTGCACATTTTTTAAATGATTCTTGTACAGACCATGATTTTTAGTAAAAATTTAATACTTCAGTAGGTTCCGTGATGAAGGGCCGAAGTTATGACCGACCCCAAGTGCTAAAACGACCGACCCCAAGTGTTAAAACGGTGATTTTTTTAAAATTATTCTTCCTTTCGCAGATTTTTTTGATTGATTCATGTGCTGATCATGATTCTTACGAAGAAATCAAAATTTAAGTCGGCTTGGTGCCGTAGGGTCTAACGTTTGACCGACCCCAAGTGTTGTTACAAGGAGCCCTTAATACGAGTTTTTAAAAAAAAAAATTTACATTGTGATTTTTTTTGATTCGTGTATAGACCATGATTTTTAGTAAAAATCCAAAATATCAGTCGGTTCCGTGCCGTAGGGCCGAAGTTATGACCGACCCCAAGTGCTAAAACGACCGATCCCAAGTGTTAAATCGATGATTTTTTTTCATTATTCTTCCTTTGGCAGATTTTTTGATTGATTGACGTGCAGATCGTGATTTTTAGTAAGAAATCAAAATTTCAGTCGGCTTGGTACCGTAGGGTCTGAGTTATGACCGACCACAAGTGTTGTTACAAAGCGCCCGTAAATAGACGATGTTTTATAATTTTTTTATTGCGATTTTTTGTTGATTTGTATTCAGACAATGATTCTTAGTATGAAACCAAAATTTCAGTCGGCTTGATGCCATAGGGCCTAAGTTGTGACTGACACAAGTGCTTAAACGTCCGACCCCAAGTGTTCTAGCGATGATTTTTTTTCCAAAATTCTTCTTTTGGCAGATTTTTTAATTAATTCTTGTACAGACCATGATTTAAGACTCATGGTCTGTACAAGAATCAATCAAGTGAGAATCCAAAATGTCAATCGGTTCCGTGCCGTAGGACCGAAGTTATGACCGACCCCAAGTGCTAAAACGACCGACCGCAAGTGTTAAAACGATGATTTTTTTTCAAAATTCCTCTTCTAGCAGATTTTTTTATTGATTCGTGTACAGACCATGATTTTTAGTAAAAATCCGAACTTTCAGTAGGTTCCGTGACGTAGGACCGAAGTTTTGACCGACCCCAAGTGCTAAAACGACCGACCCCAAGTGTTAAAACGATGATTTTATTAAAATTATTCTTCCTTTGGCAGATTTTTTTGATTGATTCATGTGCAGATCATGATTCTTAGGAAGAAATCAAAATTTCAGTCGGCTTGGTGCCATACGGTCTAAGGTTTGACCGACCCCAAGTGTTGTTACAATGAGCCCTTAATACGATTTTTTAAAAAATTATTTTACATTGTGATTATTTTTGATTCGTGAACAAACCATGATTCTTAGTGAGAATCCAAAATGGCAATCGGTTCCGTGCCGTGGGACCGAAGTTATGACAGACCCCAAGTGCTAAAACGACCGACCCCAAGTGTTCAAACGATGATTTTTTAAAAATTATTCTTCCTTTGGCAGATTTTTTTGATTGATTCATGTGAAGATCATGATTCTTAGGAAGAAATCAAAATTTCAGTCGGCTTGGTGCCATAGGTTCTAAGGTTTGACCGACCACAAGTGTTGTTACAAAGCGCCCGTAAATAGACGATGTTTTATAATTTTTTTTTGCGATTTTTTTATTGATTCGTATTCATACTATGAAACCAAAGTTTCAGTCGGCTTGGTGTTATAGGGCCTAAGTTGTGACTGACCACAAGTGCTTAAACGTCCGACCCAAGTGTTCTAACGATGATTTTTTTTTTCCAAATTTTTTCTTTTCGCAGATTTTTTTGATTGATTCATGTGCAGATCATGATTCTTAGGAAGAAATCAAAATTTCAGTCGGCTTGGTGACATAGGGTCTAAGGTTTGACCGACCCCAAGTGTTGTTACAATGAGCCCTTAATACGATTTTTAAAAAATTATTTTACATTGTGATTTTTTGTGATTCGTGAACAAACCATGATTCCTATTGAGAATCCAAAATGTTAATCGGTTCCGTGCCGTAGAACCGAAGTTATGACCGACCCCAAGTGCTAAAACGACCGACCCCAAGTGTTCAAACGATAATTTTTTTTCAAAATTCCTCTTCTAGCAGATTTTTTTATTGATTCGTGTACAGACCATGATTTTTAGTAAAAATCCAAAATTTCAGTAGGTTCCGTGACGTAGGGCCGAAGTTATGACCGACCCCAAGTGCTAAAACGACCGACCCCAAGTGTTAAAACGATGATTTTTTTTCATTATTCTACCTTTGGCAGATTTTTTGATTGATTCATGTGCAGATCATGATTCTTAGTAAGAAACCAAAATTTCAGTTGGCTTGGTGCCATAGGGTCTGAGTTATGACCGACCACAAGTGTTGTTACAAAGCGCCCGTAAATAGACGATGTAATATAATTTTTTTTGCGATTTTTTTATTGATTCGTAGTCAGACCATGATTCTTAGTATGAAACCAAAATTTCAGTCGGTTGGTGCCATAGGGCCTAAGTTGTGACTGACCACAAGTGCTTAAACGTCCGACCCCAAGTGTTCTAACGATGATTTTTTTTTCAAAATTCTTCTTTTGGCAGGTTTTTTTATTGATTCGTGTTCAGATCATGATTTTTAGTAAAAATCCAAAATTTCAGTAGGTTACGTGACGTAAGGCCGAAGTTATGACCGACCCCAAGTGCTTAAACGACCGACCCCAAGTGTTACAACGATGATTTTTGTATAATTATTCTTCCTTTGGCAGATTTTTCTGATTGATTCATGTGCAGCTCATGATTCTTAGGAAGAAATCAAAATTTCAGTCGGCTTGGTGCCATAGGGTCTAAATTATGACTTATGACAGACCACAAGTGTTGTTACAAAGCGCCTGTGAAATGATGAATTTTTTACAAATCTTTTTGAAGATTTTTTTATTGATTCGTGTACATTCATTGTTAAAATCTAAACTAAAATGACCGAACCCAAGTGTTAAAAAGATGATTTTTTTTCATAATTCTTCCTTTGTGCTGATTTTTTTATTTATTCGTATCTGTATACGTCAAAAGCACTTGGGCTGCACTTAGGTTCAGTCGTTTTAACACTTGGGGTCGGTCGTAACTTCGGCCCTATGTCACTGAACCGAAAGAAAGTTTTATTCTTACTAAGAATCATGGTCTGTACGATCCCAAGTGTTAAAACGTCTGATCCCAAGTGCTAAGACGACCGACCCCAAGTGTTAAAACGAAGATTTTTTTTAAATTCTTGTAGATTTTTTTGATTGATTTAAAATTTTAGTCGGTTCGGTGTCATAGGGCCGATGTTATGACCGACCCTATGTGTTGAAAACACCGACCCCAAGTGCTAAAACGACCCACCCCAAGTGTTGAAAAGATTTTTTTTTAATTCTTCTTTTGGCAGATTTTTTTGATTGATTCGTGTACAGACCGTGATTCTTAGTTTGAATCCAAAATTTCAGTCGGTTAGGTGCCATGGTTCGTTGCCATATTTTACAATATAAATTAAACCATTTCAATCAATGTTATGGTTCGCTACGTTTGGTGATTTAGCAGGGGTGCCCGGGTTCATGGGGTCAGGTTTTTGTTGATATCGGCGGCGGATGTGTCTGCCCAACAACTGCGTGGAAAGCCGGATCGCGAGAGACTGATTGAGGGAGATCTTTTGACCTCTCCAGCAGTACTCTCAGCAGGATTTGCAGTGGAATTGATGAATTCATTCGTACGTCACTTCTCGACACTCTGACGCCCAGATTCCTACCCATTCGTCATGCATTTTTCCTTCCTTTCCCTAAATAGACTCTCCACACAGTATCCCTAAAAAGACATACGCTCTTTGGGGAATTATTTTCCTCAGGGCCTCCTGTGTGGAGCTAATGTAAAAAAATACATACATATTTATTTTAGTTTTTTAACTTTATGAGTAAAATCTCAAATTATAATATTTATATGACTTGTTGTCTCTCGGCTTGGTTTTATCGAGAGTAATTTTAGAAATGAATCGATTGAAATTATTGATATTTTCGAAATTATCTTTCACACGTATCTTCGAAATATTTTCCTTGAAATGTGGCAAATTTTTTTATTTTTTATTGATAGAACAGATATACCTACATATTAAAATCAACAAACAAGTCCTGCTAAGCCAATTCAATTGGCTTGTCAACAGGTGCTTATATTTTAGTTACATATAGATTATTTACATTTAAAATTTACATCTTATATCTACAGATTCAACATACATATCAATATACATATCAATTATCAATACAAATATTTTTTTTCCGATAGCCAATTTTTCACCATATATTCAACCTTATTCATAGAATTACATTGCTTTATAGTGTCAGGTAATAAATTAAATATCTTCGGTATGATGTATTCAAACGTTCTCTGTCCGTACTTATTGTTAAATTTCGGAACTATTAACCCGTCGTTGCGCGTGAATCTAGTGCTGTATTTATGTTTTAATTTCTCTTTATGCTGCGGGGTAAATATATGCTGAATTATAATTTTGTGCCATAGTATTGCTTTCACTGGTAAAATTTTGGCATTCTGAAACAGCAACGGTGTATCATGTCTCTGTTTGAAAATATTAGGGACGACTAATAATTTTACAATTGCGTATTGTACAACTTGTACTTGTTTCAGATTGGTTATATAAGTATTTCCCCATATTGTTAATCCATATCTTATAATAGATTCTGCCAGTGACATATAAATTATTTTAAGTGTTTCAATTGAAAGAAAAAAATTTAATGTGTACATTCTGCCAGCAATTGATCTGAGTCTTTTACAGGTTTTTTTAATATGTTTGTCCCATCTAAAAAAACAATCTACTGTAACACCAAGATACACGTATTCCGTAACTAATTCTAAGCTATCACATTTACAATTAGTTGGAATATTTTTATGGATGCAATTAAAATCGTGAGAAATAATATTAGGATTAAATAGAAATTTGGCATAAGGTGATCTTATATGCATTACTTTGGTTTTTTTAGCATTTATTAATAATCCTGCATCATGTGACCATTTACAAAGTTGATTAAAGTCAATTTGCATGAGTTCAGTTGCAATTTTTAGATCTTTATGTGATATGACCAATGCCGTATCCTGCGAATACAAAATGTTTAACAAAAGAGAAAAGTTTTTTCATTATATTTACATAAATTATATATAGTGTAGGCCCCAATATGGAACCTTGTGGAACTCCTGCAGATACATTTTTTGTTTTACTAAAAGTATTATTTATTTTGGTACATATTTTTCTATCTCTAAGATAATCTTTAAATAAATTTATGTTTTTTTTTACGAATTTTTATTATTTTTAAAAAGTCACGCAATTCTTAAAATGTTTCAAATATGCTTATCACTAGTCAATGTCCATTACGCGGTGAAAAATGGGTACACAATCCACACTTTCAATTGAACATATTTTATCGTCAGCACTATTGACTAAATGCAAGTGCCAACTATTTGTTCGGCTTATCGGGTGACCGATAAAGGATAAGGGACGGTAGTGAAAACCACAAAAATATTGTGTGCCGACTGATGAAGAAGTTGGGAGAGTCAAAAGGAAACCGGAAAACACACCCACACTTCAATTAAATATTGATATAATTAGGTGTAAAGCAAGTGTTACTCTATTTTATAATGTCAAACATAAACAGTCGTATCTAGTAAGTTTTATTTTAAACTAGCATTTTCCCGCGGCTTCGCTCGCATGGTGTAAGGGGGGTTCCCACTCCGCCTCCTCCACTTCCCCCCCCCCTCTCACCGCCCTCACCCCCCTCCTCACTCCCCCTCCCTCCCCACACCCTCCTCCCTCCTCCCCCCTCCCCCCTCCCCCCCTCCACCATCTCTCCCTCCCTCCCGCTTTCCATATATTCAATCCCAGTAAATTCAGTTTTTAAACAGCCCGCGTGCCACCTTTTACAATTTTTATTTAAATATTTAAATTTTTATTTAAATTTCCATTTTTTATGTATGTATATTAAATTTGGTACCTAACGTAGGTACCTATTTAAAATATCTAAAATTCTGGATTTGATTCAAACCATTAGGGGAGTATCTACTTTAAATAAATTTATCAACTTAAAGATTTTCAAAAATATAATCCTGATTTACAAAATGTCATTCTCAAACACGCGAACTGTCAAACGTGCGATAGTCGTTAGGTTTTCTGAAATTATCCAATTTTCTTAATTCAGCGCAATTTTCTTAATTTTTCTCTCCGTAAGAACCATCCTCGTACTTCAAGGAATATTCTAAAAAAAGAATTAGCGAAATCGGTTCAGCTGCTCTCGAGATTTGCGCTTAGCAACACATTTAGCGATTCATTTTTATATTTAAGAAGATTATTAAACGGAATTTACGTTATAATCCATGCATTCTCAGTTGGCACCAATTTAATTTGAACCTTTTGCAAATTATGCTAATTTTAAGGTGATTTAATTGTTTGTGCCCGTACGTATTCAACGTGAATATGAATAAATGGTTTCGTCCATAAACAAACTCAATTCATTCAATAAAGGTTAACCAATACAATATAGGATAGACTCACCGATACGTAATTGGATTTGTTAGCTATTCTTTAAAGATTTGGGTTTGTTTATGGACAAAACTATTATTTATTACGAATATAAAAATAATGCGTACGGTTGCAAATTCACCCTCGTATTTTAAAGCACAAATTGCAAAAGGTGTTTTAAAAGGGTACACTTTAACATTTAACTGCAAATAAATTTTGATTTGTCGGATACGTTTTTCGGAGATGTTTGACTAATCAACTGGACGATCCATTGTGCACAAGAATCCCGAATGCTCAGTCAGAAAGAAGACGGGGAAGGTGGTGGCTAAGGAGTAGGTACCTATCTACGGCAGACTGTTGCATGGAATGTTGCGAGGCTGAAGGTAGTTGGGAGAGGAAAGAGACGCGGAAAAGAAAGTACCTAGATATTCAGATCAGGTCACCAAATACCACTAAATCCATTTCAAGCAAAGTTTTGATTCTGAAAAGTGGTCTTTCACCAGGGCGATACTGAAAGTATCTAACACTCTATCTCTGTTAAAACCATCAAATCTAGACCAACTATGTATGATTGCAGGAATGGGTACCGCCGCCCCAGGACCTTTATTGGATAACCAACACCTCTGCCATAGGTCACCCCAAGTGGTTCGCTACATTTGGTGATTTAACTGGGGTGCCCGGGTTCATGGGGTGAAGTTTGTCTACGTCTTGGAGGCGGATGACCAGAACACACTAAACCCCAGATTCCTACCCACCCCTTAAACCCTTTTCCTTCTCAGAACTCTCCTCTCCTTCCTTTTCTTAAAAAAAACCTTCTACACAGCATCCCCAAAGATGACATAGGCCCCGAGGGAAATTATTTTCCTCAGGGCCTTCTGTGTGGAAATTCTTTCGAACCCGAGACCGAAACAAACATCTTCGATCATTTTCGTTATTTGTTTTTGGGGTGTTATGCCGTGTTGCGCTACCTCCTTCTTTAGCCAACGTTTCGGACATCGTTGCAGTGTCCATCATCAGGGCAGATCCGGCAGATCCGGAAGATGTAGTGATCACACATCTACCGGATCTGCCGAATTAGATAGCGCAACACGGCTAACACCCCAAAAACAAATAACGAAAATGCTTTTGGCCGTGAAAATCTTAAAACATACCTTCGATCATCATCACCGATTTTGCACTTTGTACTAAATTCCATCACACACATTTTCTACCACAGTCGTTTTCATTATTAGTCGTGCTGTTATCTTCATAGTATTCCATCGACTTCGATGAATTGTCTCTCTTACCGCATTACTAACTGGTAACCGACAGTATCTCTTATAACTATTCAGTCAGTGAGTCAGGACATGTGACCGAAGTACTAATTTAATATTTACTAATAATAATGGACGTGAATCAACTCCTGCCTGCTGACTGCTGACCGGCAGAGGTCCTGCGGTCAACCGACCTATCCGTTCATATTAATTTTCTTATCTTCCGAGAATTCTTTCCTCACCAACAACACCCTTTTCTGGACAATGACGTCAATGATTAATAGTTACTAGTGAGATTGATTAATATCTGTAGTTATTATATCGATTAAATAGTAATTAACTAAAACTTAATTATAGTACTTAATATCATATTTATATCGCTATCTTTACACTATGAACTAATAATTTAGTCTTCAGTCATCCTAAATTGCAAATAATAATAATCTTTTTCTGTTTTTAATATCCGGATCGCACGTGATTTAGATAAGAATAATTATTTTGATATAAACCAATAAAATTATACTTTATAGGAAGCAAACCATACATTACTTAGTTCTGTCTTATTTTAGAACAGTTAAATGCATATTTCAACGTTGAACTTTCGGATATAAGAAAAAAAATTGTCTACAATGCCTAAAGATATATTTTCAAGAAGAAATCAATTTAAAAAAAATCGATTGTAGTTTACACGTGGTAGAAGCGAAACTTTACGAAAACAATCTTAACCAATGCTGAAAAGTGAGGTCATAATCAAAGCGACCAATGAGCGCAGACCTATCGTAATTTCCGTTTCATATCTTTTTTTTTTTTTACAGTGAATACCGCACAAGAATCTCAACTGCTCCCGTCTGGAGCCAGTGAGACTATGGCATCCCCCAATTGGGGTATGTTGTGAGGCTGAAGGTAGTGGGGAGGGGAAGGAGGTGGGGAAGAGGAAGGTTGGGAAGTACCTGGCTATTCAGATCTGGTCACCAAACACGGCTAAAGCCATTTTCAAGCAACGTTTCAATTCTGAATGGTGGTCTTACACCAGGGCGATACTGATAGTAACTTCCACTCTGGAACATTCCGCAAATATACTATATATTATTTTAAATGAATTAATTGTGAAATAACACAAATTAATCAAATAAAATTTATTTGCGCATGCCGTGTTCGAACCGGCGACCTCCGGATTGTGAGTCAAGAGGACCCACTGGACTACGGAGGTCGTCAAAATTATCTCAACCAATAGGAGCCTTTAAAAGTGACATCATAATCAAAGCGGCCAATGAGCGCAATTGATGCGTCGCAGGTGCAGTAATCGTCAAATACGATTCACAGCGGGGCTATAGAAGTTTCACTTCAAAAAATTGTTTCACGATAAGGTGTAAAATTAACTCCCAATCACCGAAATTTAATGTAAATGATCTGTGACCTCTGATAACAAAAATATGGTTCCATGACAAGTCCACATATTGACATTTCAACAATCCTTAAAAATATCTTATAACCTAACCTAACGTAACCTATTCAACCAATGTTTTTTTTCATCACGTTTAATGACTGTTCAAAGGAGTGACGAATTTGCACGTTATTGAGTTCTTCAGTAAACCAAAAATATTAATCTCTCGTTGCTACGATAAATTATAATTATACGAATTGCACAATGTAAAATAACTATGGCAAATCCACCATTTGATTTCACTTGCCTCATTCTTTTAAGGTAAATGTAATTCTAAAAATGTACAACAGACATAAAAACTCCTGTATCCTTGAAAAATCCAGTTTCTTTGCATTGAATGAATACTTGCAAGCGGAATTCCGGATCTGACCAAAGCAAGTAACCCGCTCGTGGGTAGATGTGGGTAGGTAGGTACTGATGATGGTGCAGTAATGAAGAGGCTAAAGCATGCACCAACACTAACACACTAGCACGAAGACCAGCACTAGCACGAAATGTCACGAGAAGAAGGAAGGAAGCGTGCGAGATTCCTAAAGTCTGTAAAAATGGCGCGCGGGAGCAAATCGGGCGCGAAAATGCCCGGGCAGCGAGCCAACTCGCGTACGCTGAGAAACATCGCGCATTTCTCACCGTTATAACCGGCTGCCCTGCTGAAGTTAAACAGCAAAGCTAACACACTCCACAGAATGTATGCTTTTTGTAATTGCTTTGTATATGTAACTGGCTACATATTATCACATTTTAAAAACAATAACACACAAAATGTATATGTCTAAATCTGCCAGTTCGCACATTGGTATTCTAATAGCACCGCATTTTTTTTTTGGAAATAGGTTCATTCTAAAAAGAGTGTTTTGTGCCGATAATGTTAAGAAAGATAATTGTAATTTTTAGGATAATCTACTCGTATAAGGGAACAAGATAAATCACATATTGAAGTCATTCAAGTCTATGAACTAATTTAGAAATTTATAAAAACGCGAGATTTTGATGAGACAGCAAATACGGAATACTCAAGGGGGAATGGTGGGTGATTTTAAAAAGCAAACGATAGTTGCTTTTAAAGGACGAATGATTTTTACAACTGAAGAAGACATGGTGGAGAGTCTCCTCCTCCACCCGCACTGGCAGAGTGGATTATCGATTACCACGCAAAAGAGAAGAGAACCGATTGCCCGAAGCCAGTTCAACTATGTCATCTCCAGTTTGGGGTAAGTTGTAAGGTTTAGCAGTGCAGAAGGATAGGAAATGGAGAGGGGAAGTTCGGGAATTACTTGGCATTCCTGAAAATTCAGATCTGGCTATTATTTTATTTCTTCCCTATTTTGAATGGTGGTCATTCACCAGAGCGATGCTTTCCACCACTTTCCACCAAATGATTTTATTTCATTTTTTTAGGTAGGTACGTTAATTCCACACAGGAGGCCACGAGGGAAATAATTTCCCTGAGGGTCCAAGACATCTTTGCGCATGCTGTGTGCAGGGTTTTTTGAGGAAAATACGGATGGGTCTTTGAGAGACCCACGTTGATGGAGAGAGAAAACACAGTGGCCAGCTAAAACAGTCTATATACATTTCCATTCCAATAAACTTTATAAACAAATGATAACATATATTATCTTCTTCCGGGTGAGATACTATGATATTATTATGGTGAATTATTTAATCACTACCTATATTACTTCACAACCTATAACAACAGAAACATTCACTACTATCATTCGTGTAATCGATGACTAATTAGGTATGTGGATTGCAATTTATTGAAACGTTTTTAAAGCGTGTGCAAACACAAAATTTTGTCGAATCATTTGTGTAATTAATCAAAAAAATAAACAGAAATGAAAAAGGATTTGTTTTCCCCGACACCGTCAAGTATGCGATTGTTATATTGTTTGATTGGATTTCCAAAAAAAATGTGGTTGATAAAAAGGTAACTGGAAAGACCAGAACAGTGACAATTCAGAACTCGTTTAATATGTGATGTGAACTGGTTGAGCTAGGTTGAGGTTTTAAGGCTATTTTTTCATCACCTTTCAAAAGTGTTCTGATTTGTCATAAAACCGATGAAAACCATCTAAATCCAAAGGGACACGTACTTAGTTTTAGCTAGAACATTCCTCTTGGAATACTGCGACTTATACGTGCCTGAAAACTTTATTCGTAGTCAGTAGTCATCGCCGTGACTTGTTCAAGAAACCCCACAATAGAAATTAGAACTGATGTTTTAGCACAGCACAGCATGACAAGAGGAACGGTCCTGCAGAATGATTTTTTCTAAAACAGTGGTAATTGGTTACTCTTTAAATAATCTTAAATTTTTTTTGTACAGCTATCTTCACAAATGGTAAGGTTGTTGAAATAAGAAGTCTTGTATTGCAAATTGTGTAAATAAAATAAAATAAAAATATTCACACTTATTTCCACTTAGTGTAATGAGATTAGGGCCTTAGCTCTTCAAGCCTTCAACTAAACTTTTTTTTACATTAACCCCACACAGGACGTCTATGAGGAAAATAATTCATATTTGGGGATGCTGTGAGGAGTTTTGGAATGGAAAAAGGTATGAGGGGTGGGTAGGAATCTGGGGACAGTGTGTCCAGAAGTGACGGCCTTTTGAATCCATTCCTCCCGGTGCGGCGCAAGACGATGGGTCGAGAAATACCGGAGAGGTCAAAGGGTCTTCCCAAACCGACGTCTTCCGATCCGGCTAGCCACACAGCCGGTGGGTAGGAGAATCCACCGCCAAGACAAATATACACACCTCACCCGATGGACCTAAGTCACCAACCGTAGCGAATCAATCGGGAGTTGGGGTGACCTATGACAGAAGTTTTAGTTAGCCAATGAATGGTTCC
This sequence comes from Limnephilus marmoratus, assembly GCA_917880885.1. Taxonomy (NCBI): domain Eukaryota; kingdom Metazoa; phylum Arthropoda; class Insecta; order Trichoptera; family Limnephilidae; genus Limnephilus; species Limnephilus marmoratus. Next base: position 17,196,545 of record OU862911.1, read on the forward strand.
CGGGATGGGCAGATTGATAACTAAGTCAAAGATCTAACTTGAGAACTATGGAATTAAGGCGATCCAATAGTCCAGGAAAAAATCGAAATCGGAATTCACGCCCTTTAAGGGAGGAGTTAGAAAATACTTGAGAAAAAGCTTTTGGAAAGGTTGGAAAAGTTATTTGAGAAAAAAAACTTACAGGTTCATTTCGTAAAAACCTGCAAAAAACATTAAAAAAACACGCATTGTTTATTGTAATAAAACGGAAATTTAAAATTGATTTCACGAAATCAAGCGACGCGTAGCAACACGTCTATTTCCCGCTCCGGCCGGGGCGTGACTGATAAGAAATAGGTGTGGCATGGTCAGTAGTTCTTCAGTGGACGGCATAGGGTTCACTGTGAAAAACCAAATTCGTCGACTAGCGGCCGTATTGTAAAATAATGAAAATGCATATTTTATTTTATTTTGAAAAGTTCGGGCGTAAACATAATTTTTTTGCGATTATTATAAAAGAAACTGAATTTGCCACATTATACAATAAAACCATATCCGAAAAGGGGTTTATAAATAGGAGAGTTTGGACTTGAAAGTGTTTATATATATAGTATACTTTATTTTTTTGTGGGCTTCTTAAAAGACTACATTCTACATGCAGTATTTAATAGGCCACTTGCATGGATTTCATAACGACTTGGAAAAAATCATGTGGATAGATCTTTTTACTAAGATTAAGAAAATGTTAGTAAAAGTGTTTGATATTGTATTTAATGATGTACGGGGTTCTCTTCAGAACGTGAAGATGATGTCGGTACGTGTTTTAGAGGTATAATGATTATGGTGCTGATTTTAACAAAATAAACTTTTATAATATTCTTGGTATTATTATAATTTACAAGTACAAGTATATTACATTGAATTCAGTAATATAGGCGCTGTACATTATAATGATTTATGATCAATAAGATGGATCAAGGATAAAAATATTTCTGAGATGTAATATTTTTGGTAAGCCTCGTTATTCTCCTGTGCCATTCGTGTGGAAAACGTTCTTTTTTTAAAATGATTTTCGGCTATGTAATTATCGTTTTTTCACACCTATAAAATTATGTCCCGTCTTTCCGGTTTATAAAAAATGGTCTGATTTTTCGGATTGAAATTTTCAAAAAATCCCCAGGGTTTCAAAAATACGATTAAAAAAAAAGGAAATATAGAATGTCTAAGAATATTTGCCTAAACCGGAATTTTTTTTTAAAAAATGTGATGCAAGTGGCCTATTGAAGCATCTATAATACTTCTAAGCGATCAAATTTTCAAAATGAAAACATATGATTTTGCATGATTTTGCATTATTTAGTATGGCTTCATCTTAAGAAGCTATGAGATTCCTATATTATATTTGGTTCCATGACAACTCAGAATCAGTTCAATTCAACACCTCTCTGAAAAGTCATTAAAAGTTATGAAAAAAGAAAACGAGTCCATAACCCAACCTAATGTAACCTATTTCACCAATTTTTTATATATTTTTTCATCACTTTTAATGACTTATAAAATAAGGTGTTGAGTTAATTTCATTCTGAGTTGTCCGGTCACTATTATATTTTGAACACAATTGACCTCCGCAATAAACTGTGCTTGTCTTCATGCAATATCTTTAAATTGACTGATCGCTATTTGTGATTTTGTTTAGACACGTCTCCATTGTCAAAGTCACACGAAGCATAAAAAGTCCCAAATATGACTTTCACAGGAGACGCCGCGGCCGGTCAGCCGATGACTAAACTGGACAAACTTATGTGTGTTATATCTAAGTTCCGGTATGCAAATGGCGGTTTGTTTATCGCAAACAGGAAGCGATGAAGTGTCCTGGTGAGTGAGAACGGTGGTGATGTATGCAGCATGCATCACATGAACCCATAAATGGATGATTAATCGTGATTCATTCTTGCCGTATCTCTTAAGTAGCCAGCTATGTTTCATAACGCCGAAATGTGGCATTTCTTGTCATCTACAAATTAGTCTTCCAACTTCTTTCGTGAGAAATTTCATTGCGATCATCGTATGTACCTTATGACTAAATAGTGTATTTTAAAATTAATCCTAATTATATTATGATAGGAGGATATGATAGAGAGGTATGCGGTTGGGCCGATAGCCATGCACATTGTCATTGGGACTGCCTGGTGGTTTGTGGAATACCTTCTCTGTATGTATATTGTCTTTTTATGCATTTTATCTTCTCTCTGTTATTATTGTAAATACTTGCATTATATTATCACTGTTACTTTTTCGTTATTTCTCTAATCCAGGCATCCTCAACCGGGCGCAGCTCTTATTTTTCGTTTAATTTACTAACACCTTTATCTGTATATATTTTTCTCTACAGATTTCTTATTGATATTGTGAGATTTATTGTTCTTTTGTATTATGTTAATGTAAGTACTTGCATACTGCTTTCTAACCCCGTATGCATGGACATTGGAGGGTCTAGAGTCGTTCAAATAAATGTAGCTTCGTTCAATAAATATTCGTTCCCGCCGCCCCGGGAACCTTTATTGGATAACCAACACCTCCGCCATAGGTCGTCCCAAGTGGTTCGCTACGTTTGGTGATTTAGCAGGGTTGCCCGGGTTCATGGGGTGAGGTTTGTCTAGGTCTTGGAGGCGGATGACCCGGACACACTGAACCCCAGATTCATACTCACCCCTTAAACCCTTTTCCTTCCCAGAACTCTCCTCTCCTTTCTTTCCTTAAAAAACCCTCCCCACAGCATCCTCAAAGATGACATAGGCCCTGAGGGAAATTATTTTCCTTGCCCACTCGGCAGGTATGAACATTCACTCGCTGCGTACTCGCCACTCACCACTTTCACGTCGCTCGCACAACGCTACCGTTTCCCGCGATTTACTAACTGATTCGGTCCAAATTAAAAATTGCATGTAAACATCTACTCGTCCATCCAACTCTCTCGGCCTAGTATCATTTTACTATCTCGCCCATGTACTGGATACTGACACGATTTCATGATAAAAGTTTGAATTGTTTTTGCCAACCGCTTGGAGGGAAATATACTATTATTTTCTTCCCTCCAAGGTACGTAGATAATAAAAACATGCGAAGGGTGAGCTCGAAAGTCATGCAACTTGTATAATTTCTAGATAAACGCAACTCTTTTAACTCGCCAAATCATTTCCGTAATGAGCTATGGAGCTATCTTATATTACTTAGATAATGCTGATATATCAGACATGACAATATAGATACGTACATGTGCAAGTGCACCTACTCCGGTGGTCGTAATGTCCCAATAAATTAATGGTGGAATTTTCCGATTAGAAAAAAAGGTTGCTCCCCTTAGATATCAAAATTGTATTCTGCATTTTTTAATCCCTCAGGCTAACATTTTTTCGCTTTTAGGAACAACCCATATACGTAGGTCTTGTAGAAATCGTTGTGGCTCCCTTACTATGGTTAGAAATATGATCTGAATAATGTTAAAAAGCGAAAAAACCATAGACATCCAAATGGATAGACGAGAAGTTACAGATGAGGGGTAAAACCAAACTATGAAGGGCGAAGAGGGGAAAGATGACTGTGATTCGTTAAAAAATCAATCTGACAGTATATAGGCATCTCGCATTATAATATCACCATTTAGTTCTTAAAAGCAAAATCTGCTTTTGAATGAATAGACCTTTTTACGTGGGAGCGCGAATTGCCCGCAACGTTATTAACATATTTGCGTAGTCCAAATGCGCAAAGTAAACTTCGCCTGTTTTCACAGAGAAATATTTTGTTGCCGTATTTACTTAAGACACTTTTACAAATGTTTCATAATTTACTTACCCCTGTAACCAGCGACGAGCTCACTGGAGAAACGCCCACATTCGCTACATATATACACATATACTAGGGTATAATGTATAGCACAAGCTCTCATATTTGTTCGTAAAATGTACGATGCGAACTCCGCGCTGGTCAGGGCAAGAATGATGACGTCACATTTTTTAGATTCAAGCGAGGCTCTCGTAAGCTGAGCTGGCTCCATGGAACCGTTATGGGGAGGGGGAAATAATATGCTTTTATCACTTAGGGCAGGTCCAGATATATTCATATGTCCATGGAAAAAAACAAGCTTTAAATTCAAATTATTAAAAATTAACCACAAAATATTTAAAATTTAGACCTTTATGAAACCAAAGTTTCCAACTTCAATTTGATAAAAATTGTAAAACTGTGGGATTTTTTAATTAATTATTTTACATGAAAAATACAAGAATGAGTTGACGATAATGTTTATAATATTTACCTAATAAAATACGTGCATGTTTTTATTTTTTTCGCCACCAGTAATTTTAGTTAGAAAAAAAGTAAGGTGAGCCATTTTTAAAACCTTTTTAATGTTCGAATTCAAAAATTTTATATTTCGTTTATTTTGAGTTATAAATTTTTGAACTATGTATACATATAATAGGCCCGAGGTCTGAGGGGTTAGCCGTGCGTAGTAAAGCAAGGCAATCGAACGAAGGCAACGGCGAAGAACAAAGCATGAACTATCGCACTGAAAAATTTAAAGTGAGTTTTGAATAAATTGATTACTGTCGATCACTCTTCATATTACTAATGTTATGGGGCTAAGACAAAGGGTGCTGAATATTTAAACATCCCCCTCTGTTTTTATCTACGTCGACTACGGAATAATTGTTGGAAGTTGAAGCAATAAATTAACTAAATAAGAAAATAACTTTAGCTGGGTTCACTAAATTCCAAGAGTTGCAAGAAATGTAGATGTCTTATTTCTGGAACGTAACCAAATATCTTTATTTGAATTAGGGACTCCTTGCAGAGACGCAAGACATATTGGTTTACCAAGTCGAACGTTTGTACCTGTCTACATAGTAATAATATAGCACGTATTTAAAGTCTACTAATTATACGCCAGGCTAAATATGTTGGGAGCTGGAGTCAATAACATTGCTTCAAATAGTTTCATTAATAATGTAACCCACTGGGAACTGGGAACAACCCGGCGGCAGATAACAGATTCTGAGTAATTGGGGTGAGATAAAAACAACATTTTCAGATGGAAATAGCGATAGATGATAGGGACTTAGGGACGCTATTCTTTGCCTTCTTTAGATTATTTTTATTCTTCATCACGGTCTTCTTCTAATTCGTTTTACTTCGCCACCGGCTAGCCAGCTTCTGGAGCAGGACACGGAAATCAACCAACATCATTGTCGTGGCTGCATCCGAGTGGCGCAGTTCCCCACTAAATGAGCGATGGATGCAGATGATGAGACGACCTCCCTGATGGATGATCGAAAAAAAAAATTTTCTTTTATTTTATTTTAATTTCTGTTTGATTTTTGTTTAATTTAATTTTATTTTTGATTTGATGGTTAATTTTTTGTTATTTTTATTTATTGTTTTCATTAGGTACCTACCTAATACGTTATCATATTTTATTTCTTTTAGATTTTTATTTGTTAAATATTATTGTACCATAATTTATGTAATATGGCAGACTGGGATGGCACTACCCCCTCAGCCCTACTGGAATAAAAACTTAAATAAATAAAAATAATTCTTTATTTTAAGTTCATCACAATTCGAAATTCGCGGGTTCGAACCCGACGGGTGCAAATATTTTGATTTATTTGTGGTATTTCACAATTAATTAATTAAAAATAATATACAGTATACTTGCGGCACGTTCCAGAGTGGAAGGTAGTCTCAGTATCGCCCTGGTGTAAGTAAGACTACCATCAAGAACCGAAACGTTGCTTGAAATGGCTTTAATCAGAGTTTTGTCGGTTTTTGGTGTCATCTCACCTCCGCAGATGCTCCTCCTTTTCTTAATCTTATTAATTACGCTTACATAAAAAATATATATAGCATCTTTGCGGTTCGTTCCAGAGTGGAAGATACTCTCAGTCAGTGGCGGCTCGTGACTTTTTGTGTGCTAGGGTGCTAATATTTATAAAATGACATCGTGGATGTTGTCGTATGCGAAAAATAATTTATTTTTTTTCAAAAATCGGTGTTTTGTATGAAGATTTTTCAGGAAATCGGTGCGGCACACCGCCAAACTGAAACTTTCTGAAATTTTTCATACAAAAAACTGATTTTCAAAAAAAAAAAAAAAACTTTTTTCGGCTACAACAACTTCATAATGCCATTTTTTTTAAATTTCAGCACTCTAGCACACCCAAAAGTCACGAGCCGCCACTGCTCTCAGTATCGCCCTGGTGTAAGACTACAATTCAGATTCGAAACGTTGCTTGAAATGGCTTTTGATCAGAGTTTTGTCGGTTTTTACACCATTTGTGCAAGTTTTTGCACTCATACACTGTTTTTCGTACACTTCAAGTAGCTTCAAGGTTTTTTTCATAAAAAAACTAATTATAGAGCGTAATTCACCCCTGGCGGTCGCGGCGAGCGCAAGCTCCATCGCGAACGGCTGCCACGCCGAGACTAAGCATCACAGAGGGTGCATCATGGTGGGGATTTGGCAAGGGGAAACCAGGCTATACGCCAGTGTTAAAAGATTGCGCGTAAAATCGTTTTTCGCGACTGCAGCACCTTGGAGACCTTATTTTACGGACAGCCCTCGTACATAACATTAAAATTTAATTATTATTTGAACAATGTTTAAAGTAAAAAAAAAATTGCTGCTTAGGTGGCCAGACAAAGTTTAAATAGTTTGTGAATTTCAATCGTAAAAACTATTTTTTCGCAGTACCAATTTCATTTTGAATAATGATAAATGACATCATTATCACTGTGAAGACAAATTGGTATTATAGTTTTTATAACCTTTTTATCACCAGTTCAATTCGCGTATTGAGTCATTCAAAATGTCGTAAATAAATAATATTACTGTTCAAAAAGCAGATAATAAATATATATCTTTTTTATAATTGATTTATGAACGACACTTAACCTCCGGAATGTGTTTGTTTCCGGGGAAATAAAATCATTTGTTTCTTGTTTGATATTTAACGTTGTGCTATTTAGAATTTGGATTTTTCAACGCTTGAAATTTTAAAATTCTTCTTATTCAATTCTTCCAGGAGTGTTGGCTACAATAGGCCACTTGCATCACATTTTTTAAATTTTTTTTCCGGTTTAGGCAAATATTCTAAGACATTCTGTGTTTTTTTTTTTTTTTTTAATCGTATTTTTGAAACCCTGGGGATTTTTTGAAAATTTCAAACCGAAAAATCAGACCATTTTTTATAAACCGGAAAGACGGGACATAATTTTATAGGTGTGAAAAAACGATAATTACATAGCCGAAAATCTTTAAAAAAAAAGAACATTTTCGACACGAATGGCACAGGAGAATAACGAGGCATACCAAAAATATTACATCTCATAAATATTTTTTTCCTTGATCCATCTTATTGATCATAAATCATTATAATGTACAGCGTCTATATTACTAAATTCAATGTAATAATACTTGTACTTGTAAATTATAATAATAATAAGAATATTATAAAATTTTATTTTGTTAAAATCAGCACCATAATCATTATATCTCTAAAACATGTACCGACATCATCTTCACGTTCTGAAGAGAACCCCGTAGCCATTAATTGTACGGGGTTCTCTTCAGAACATCTGTCAAAAAATCAAACCAAATGATAAGTTCGCAGAGAACAAACAATAAATCTAGTGAACGAATTCAAAAATTCTACTGAAATCAAAGTGATGCCATATAAAAAAATAAATCAGTGTGGAATTTTATAAAATTAATAGAAACATTTTCGGCGACGGGACATTTTCATGTAGTGACGTCACGAGCCCAAATAATGAATTTATTTATTTAAAAAAAAAAAAAACTGTACATTTCTAAAAATTTTTACTAACATTTTCGTAAGCTTAGTAAAAAACTCTATCCACACGATTTTTTCCAAGTCGTTATGAAGTCCATGCAAGTGGCCTATTCTTTTTCAAAATTATTAAAATTTTAACAATTGAAAATCATTTCTACGTCATATTTATAGAGGACTGTTTATGAAATTTTACTGGAATCTTCAGACAGTTATTTCCTAACTGCATTATAGCTATATTCTAAATTGCTTTGGCATGCTTTTCTAGTCGAAAAACTAAAAAATGATTTAAAAATATATATGTGTTTTTGGCTTATCTTTTGATAGTTACAATACTTTTGATGCGATTTATATTAGCAGAATATGATTATGAGAAAGCAATCAAAAAGATAAAAAGTGTCTTGGATACTGTGTTAAAATGGGTCAAACTAAACGAAAGAAAAGAAAATATAAAAATATGCACGAGGATCATAAAACAGTTGACGGAAATTCTGTACCCAAGATGTATACGGATGCAAGTCCAAATAGGTATCTAAATGTTCAGGAGAGCCAAAAACCTATTTTTTCTGTAACTATGGTCTCATAACTTCTTCGGATATCCATGCAGATAGATAACAAAAGAAGTAATTATTAAATCAATTAGTTTTATTTTAAAAAAGAGCAAATAAAACGAAATATTTTGAATATAAAGCCTTTAAAAATATTGTTTAAAAAAACGCTGACTTGAGTCAAACCAAAACACGGACGAATCCTTCTGCTTCAAAAAGCAATGGAATATTTTGTAATGACATGTGGTGTATTATGAAAGGATCAATATTTTAAAATTGTTTACTTCCAAAGAAAGCGTAGTAATGTTAGAGGCAGATGCAATGTGCCATTTACATCTTCCTGATTCTAAGATAGTTGTTGCATCGAAGGTAGTTGCATCCGTATACATTTTGGAAAATCTATTTTTCTTCATGATAAGACTTGTATCTTTCTGCCACTGATAACCATGATAATTTACTTCTGCGTCAAAAACTCATTTCTTCACATTTTGGACTTGAATCTGTATGCTTCTCCGGTACAGAATTAAATATCTAGTTATCATTATAGACTGAAAGCTGAACTTCTGAAAAAATGTAGACTATACAATGAAAAATTGCAAAAAAACGAATTCTTGATTCTTGGCAGAATCAGAAACAAAGTATAAATAAAGAAACTGTCTGATAATATACATTACAATAGATATCACACTTTAGTTTTTGTTCAAGTATTATTTTTCTCTGCAATGAAGAGAAAAAATGGAAATAATGCAAAATAAAGCAATGCAAATAAAGAAACTGAAGCGCAACATTTACACCCAGACAAGAGACATGAAATTTTATGACCGTGAAGCAAACTATATATTAGGTCATTACATATGAAATTGGCGTTTTGTATGGGAGGAACATAAAGTCGATTTTTTTAATGTAATATATTTATTTAATCAAAGTATGTGCCATCTATGCACTTTTGCCATCTCATAGGTACCTAGTTCATCGATCCCTTTACTAAAAAAACCATTCGGACGGGAATCAATAAAATCTTTGAAGGCGGTTTGGACTGCCCCATCGGAGTTGAATTTTTTCCCTTGCAAGAAATTATCGAAATTTCGTAAAAAATGGTAATCTGTTGGGGCAAGGTCCGGAGAGTACGGTGGATGTCTTAGACATTCCAATTGAAGCTCCTCTAATTTGGTAGCCGTCTGTTGTGCAGTGTGCGGTCTAGCGTTCTAACGCGCGTTTGTTGATTTGCTTCACTCAATTCGTGAGGTACCCACCTTTCAAGGTTTTTCACCTTCCCAATTTGCTTCAAGTGGATTAAAACAGTTTTATCACTAACATCTTCTTTTGCGGCACCGTCGCCATACACATCATTAATCCTTCGAGCCGTTTCTACAGCACTGGTGCCACGGTGGAACTCGTATTCGTAAATAACGCGATATTTCAAGTTTTCGATTTTGTAAACTAAGTGACGCAAAGAAAAAAAACAATTAAGGAAAAAACAAATGAATTATAATTTTCGAAACACAAATACATCAGTAAATAGCTGTATAAATTTGAATTTGGAATTCCTAACCAAACAGATGATATTTGAGATCAAAATTGCCAGTACGGCAAAACGCCAATTTAATATGTAAGGACCTAATATTATATTGGAATGTATTTATTTTCATACATAAATTGAACATAGGTATGAACATAAATTGAACATAGGAACCGAAAAGAAAAATAAATTGCTATCCCGAAATATACGGACACTGCAAGAGAAATGCAAAGCAAATTAAATTTCGAACAAGAAAGAAATCAAGCACCCAGAAATTTCTTATGTATCAGGCCGTCCAAATTTATAAAAAAATCCCGAATGAAATTACACAGATCGAAAATATGATTATTTAAAAAAAAATGGAATTAAGAAAGTATGTCTGCCGAAAAATATTGGTACTTTTTGGTTGTTCAATATGTGTAGGTAAAGATATACATATTATGTTTGCCAAATAAAGAATTTTTTCATATAGATATATAGATTTCTTTCTAAGATTTTTAGCACCGTGTGTGCTAAAAATCTTGACGTGAGCTTGCTTAAGATTAATAAATAAAATATAGCTCCATTGCTTATGTTACGTATTACAAGCTGAAACAGAATTTGAAAGTTCTGAAACAATAAATGTACGCATATTTCATGACCTCAGAGCATTTATTTCTATTTTATTGCTTAGCAAATTTCTTTATGGTTCATTTTTAATTAGTGGACACTAAGGGTCGACCGAGATCTCAGTCTCGTTCTCGGTCTCGGCATTCTCGGCTACAAATTCTACCGAGAACTCTGATTCGGTTCTCGGCGAAAAATCGCCGAGATTCTCGGCCATAAGCGAGACCGTTGTAAGTAGGTACGGTATAGGATAATGGGATTCAAATCTACCGCACACGTCCACATTCGTCACTTGGCGCCGTTCGTTCATTTCACCACTTTTATAAACAAACAATTGTAGTTAAAGGAAGTTTGTTTCAATTTTGTTCGTAGTAGAAAAAAATAAGTTCTTTTAAGTGTTGTTGTGATTAATTATAATTTCTAGCCAGAATAATTTCATAAACTAATTAAGTGTATATCAAGATCATTACGTATTATTTTATACGTATGTTTGAAAGCTGATTAAGTGTACGATGATTTTTTAGATTCAGGTGGCCACATTCATCAGAACAGATCAATTCGCTGATTTATATGTTCGTTGCTGTTTTTCTTAGAACTTAGTTCATAATAAACTGCCAAAAACAGCAATGAACATACAAATCAACTAATCAATGTGTTTTGATGAATGTGACAATTGATTCACGGATAGGGTTTGTTAGGGTGTGTTATTTCAATTTAATGTGTTTACTAAGTAGGTATAATGTTTTATTGTTGCACTATGCAAGAATAGCGCATTTTCATTTTTTTCTCAATTTATCTTTTCTCGGTCTCGGCCGAGATTTTAATTTATTCTCGGTCTCGGTCTCGGCCGAGAACGAAAAACCTGTCTCGGTCGACCCTTAGTGGATACGTAAATAATAGAGCTACTAGTAGAGCTGGTAGAGCGCTATGAACCTCGTAGGAAGGCGATGGCAATGGAAGGCAAATATAGAGAAAGCAACCTAAAATAAGGTTTTCAGCTATCTATGTTTTGGATTTATTATATTATGTATATTCTTTCAATAAAAGAAATTTATATTATATTTTATGAAATTAGAACTATCTTGTTATTAGACCTCGGACTCTCAACGGGGTTTTTGATTTGTAGCTTGAAAAGTGTCAGGCGAATGGCCGCACTCGGAATTTATTAATTTATTACAGTATATTTTTCCACACATTTTTGATCTAATGCAACTGATCTTATTTTAATAAGTGGAGGGTGAGTGCAAAAGACACACATAGACGCTGTAATGTCTGTGTGAATTTGTATGAGTGCAAGCGAGATAGCATGCTTGCGTGAATCTATATAAGGCGATGCATGCGAGATTCGTCCTCTTTTGGCTCAAGGCAGCTCCCTAATAAATACTAGTACAGAATACAGTTACGCTCTTCATTTTAGTGTACTACCCACTACAATACACTCCGTCTTCCACATCTGTAAGTCCGCATCTGATTTAGCTCTGCCACAACGGGCTCAGACGGACATTACAGACGGGTACATACACAGTTATGGCATCTAGCATTGAAGGTCGCGGTTTTACTCTAATAGCATTGTTGGATATCGAATTACCGGAAAAATTAACGGTAATATTCACCGTCAACCCCCCTCCCGGAGTGGCCCACCTAAGCTTAGTAATATTTTTTGACCCACAAATGATTTGATTTGGGCACACCTGTTGTAGAGTCTTGCTCCATCCTAGTGGTTTTCCTTACAAATCCTTATGAATTAGCCTGCGGTGTTTAGATTTCCTCATCACCCACTAAATTCAGGTCGTTCAACACTCCTTCGTCCTGCAAGTCCACCGAAGAGGAGTCCCTTCGGTGATCAACTTCCTTCCAATTTCTTTTTAATTAGTTTGGGGAAGTCTTTTCTTTTGGGATATCCGAAAACATGATGATGATGATGTTTTGATCTATTTTCGGACACCTATAAGTCTCTCGTAATCTAAAATCATCAACAGGGTAATTGATAAGCCTAATATAATGTGGCACGAGATTCTGACGTCAAACGATTTCATTTCAATAATACTTTTATAGATCCGATATCGTGATGGATGACGACTAATCAGTAAAAATAAGGCATTTGTGCAAAACAGTGACATCGCAAACGACAATCTGAGATGGATTTGCACGGACATGAAAAATCCATTACTTTTCTCATTACGTAGCTCGTAAATCTATAAATAATAATAATCCGTAAAGTGAGCACGAATGCAAAATACAGGGTGTAACAGCAAGTACCGAAGGATTTTATCCAGCTATTCCTAAGCATATCTATACATATATATAAAAATTTAGGTTCCATATGTTTGCGTTCGCTAATCTCGGAAAGTAATCGATGGATTGACTCAAAATTTTTACAGAACATTGCATTTTAGCAGAAGAGCGTTTATACATACTTTTTATTTGGAAGTTAATAAAAAGTATGTATAAACGCATATATATAAAAATTTAGGTTCCGAATGTTTGCGTTCGCTAATCTCGGAAAGTAATCAATGGATTGACTCAAAATTTTTACAGAACATTGAATTTTAGCAGAAGAGCGTTTATACATACTTTTTATTTGGAAGTTAATAAAAAGTATGTATTAACGCATATATATAAAAATTTAGGTTCCGTATGTTTGCGTTCGCTAATCTCGGAAAGTAATCGATGGATTGACTCAAAATTTTTACAGAACATTGCATTTTAGCAGAAGAGCGTTTATACATACTTTTTATTTGGAAGTTCCAAAGGAAAAGGATAATTTTATGTGTTTTAAATTGACTCATAATTTGTCATAGTAAACAACGAAATGACAGTTCTAGACAGTGTTGCCATTTTATTAAAATTACAAAAATTTATGATACCTACAATTAGGAATTAAAAGAATTTAATCGGATTTAAAAGTAGAATTACATCTAACAAATTACCTATATTACTTATTTCACTCATTTGTTTCTGTGCGTTTTAAATTTACTCATAATTGTACTGAATGTCAGTTCGTAACTTTGCAAAACCTACAATAAATCAGATTAACAAATCGAATTATATATGACAAATTTTCAAAGGGTCAAAAAAGTGTAACTGTGACCAGTTGATTGATGTGTAAGTTTTTTCAAAGTTGATCACCATTCGTGGGATGCCTCGCTCACGTTCAAACATAGGCTGTCGTACTCGACACGCAAACGCAGATCGTCAGAGAAGATCAAACCGCACTGATCAAGAACGTTTAGACGATAATGAACATGTTCGAGTTAGAATTATTCAGAGGCGAGCAGAAGAACTGGCGAATCGTCGGGAAGAAAGACTTAAAAGCTTACGAGTAGAAGCGCGAAGAAGACGAGCAGCACATTCATCTCAACAACGTCAAGAAGAAATAGATCAACGCAATTCAAAGTACCATCGAATTGCTTTTTCATACGAGCCAGATATTCAATACAATACCTCATGTAAACAATTTTTGTTAACTCCTCTAATAATTAAAATCAGACAAAGCCACAGGGAAACGTGGTCGGGTTCAGCTAGTTTGGAATAAAAAAGGTAGACTAGAAGAAAGGCTGTCCCGCGTGTTACCGTGAGGCTGAAATTAGACCGAGTGCGTATCACGTGACCCGTTAGGCTATCCACACTACTAATTACTGCAATATCATCAGACAGCTAAATGTCATCAATATTTTGTACTCCATGCTCAGGAATCGTTGGTTAAAAACCCTTCGGGTACGTGCTGTCAGACTCTCTGTACATATTTGAACGTACTTATGATGATACATATTCATGTTTCTATATGACCTTCACTACTCGTAGTTCAGAGTTTACCAAAACTTTTTTTAGTTTACAAATTTTTTGTTTTTCTTGTGACCTCTCCTCTCTCCTCCCACAATCAGAATTTTTATATTAAAATAAACAAAATTTTAACAAAACAAAAAAACGACTTCAAAAAATGCACTAAAAAGTAAAAAAATAATTTCGTATTCTTCTACAACTTTATAATCAACTTACCTTTTCTACTCATCAATATGTACTTACGATTGTTATTTTTGGAGTCGGTGTCAACCAAGGTACCCAGACTCCAAAAATAACAATCGTACCTACATATTGATGAGTAGAAAAGGTAAGTTGATTATAAAGTTGTAGAAGAATACGAAATTATTTTTTTACTTTTTAGTGCATTTTTTGAAGTCGTTTTTTTGTTTTGTTAAAATTTTGTTTATTTTTTGATTTTTAGTGAATCTGAAGGACACTATAACTAATTCGATTAAGATTCGGCCGAGTATCGTAAATTTGTTCTTCAGAATTGAAGAGTTCCGTTACTTTGTCATGGATCCCATAATCAGAACCTAACCAAACTCTCATCAAACTACCCTTAAAGTATATCCTTTCCAATAAAAAAAGAATCATCGAAATCGGTTGGCGTGATATTGAGTTATTCGTCCATTTGTCGCGCACACACTTGATGCAAATTTAAGACTTATATGATTTTCTCATGGATGCCATTGTCAGAACTGGACCAAATTAAAATGGGACCACACGGGAAGCACCAACTTTCAAATAAAAAAAGAATCATCAATATCGGTTCACCCAGTCGAAAGTTCTGAGGTAACAAACATAAAAAAAAAAAAATAAAAAAAAATACAGTCGAATTGAGAACCTCCTCCTTTTCGAAGTCGTTTAATAACTGTACGTGTACAGTCATGTAGGAATAGGTTTGCAAATAAATTGGTGCTTTTTTATTGCCCTCGCCACTACATAATGCTCCTCACGTTGCATCTGAAGCCACCTTTGCATAGTAAGCACATCTGTACAGCTATTAGCTAGACTGTTCTGATCAGGGTACCTAGCACGGTCGATCGATACAACTCTATATCGATAGAAACGATACTGACTAAATTCGTCATTTTTGGTCATTTTTTCAGATTTTTGCGAGCACGGTCAACAATTAATAAGATGTTCCGACGGCTGATTGACAAATTTGAGCGCGGCCTCCGTAGTGTCAGATAAGCTTCGGTTAGCTGTCAATATGTAAATCATTTTGAATACCGGTTTCAAATTCCGGTCGTTTTGCAAAATTACTGGCTTATTAATGAACCGAGGTGAACTAACGAAGCTCTTAGAATTTTAAAGTCGTACCTATTCGTATTGAGTTAAATCCGTTCGGGCCAATTACGTTACATTAGTTCGGGCTTGGAGAAACGAATGTTGTTCATTTTTTTTACATTAACTCTACACAGGAGCCCCTGAGCAAAATAATTTCCCACAGGGTCTCCTCTGAAATGCTGTGTGGAGGGTATTTTTGAGAAGAGGAAGGAATGAACATTGGTCTTGAAGAGACTCATGTTGTAGGAAGGGGGACACATAAAGGTCAGCAAATCGTTGCACTGCCGATCTGTTTAACACAAGATCGAGTCGAAGAAGCGACCCGATCTCATGTGAGAAATGTCAACCGTGTACATATGTTGGGTACGCGTTTGGCGTGTTTCCCGACTATGCACCGGTGCCAAAGGGACCAATGACGCTAGTTCCTCGGAGCATCTTCCATTGTAATACCGGTAGAAGAATAATAGCGTTCCCACTCAACGCCTGTGGTCTAAAGTTTGCAATTCGTTTGTTAAGTTAGGAGAATCTATCAAACGGACCGCCCGTTTCTGCACAGAGTCGATGGTATTTTTCAGGTATTTTGGAGCTCCAGACCAGCGGTGGCTGCCAAATTCAACCGTGGGGCGCACTTGCGATTTGTACAGGGTTAGCAGTTGTGCACTATTAAAGTATCTGCGGGCCCTATACAGTACGCCCAGTTTCTGGGAGGATAACTTTACTCTGGCTTCGATGGAGCCCCCATACCTGAGCTGGTCACTTAGGGTTACACCAAGCATATCAATGGAGGGCCTGTTCGGAAGATTGCTTCCGTTGAAAGAGACTAGATTTTCATTTCGATCCCTTTTAGACGTAATCAGACAAGATTGGGTCTTTGAAACATTAAAATCAACGAGATTATTTTTAACCCAAGAGAAAACACTCTCGAAGTAACCGTCCATTCTTTGCTTCAAAGCCATACGAGCTGTTGGAGTTTGTGAGCCCTTTGGGGGCTTGTCAAACAAAAAGCTATCATGAACTGTACTGTCATCCGCGTAACAATGAATTGGTGCACATGACAAAATGTCGTTGATGTGCAACAAAAACAAAGTCGGAGACAAAACCGATCCCTGTGGGACGCCAACCAGGAAGAGGTGAAACCATCGGCTACCGTCTGAATCGATCTCTCCCTCAAGAAGTCGGCAATCCACGTACACAAGGATGGGGCGCACTTGTGATTTGTACAGGGTTAGCAGTTGTGTAATGTTAAAGTAATTGCGGGTCCTGTACAGTACGCCCAGTTTTTGAGAGGCTAACTTAACTCTGGCTTCGATGGAGCCCCCATATCTGAGTTGGTCACTTAGAGTTTCACCCAGCATATCAATGGAGGGACTGTTCGGAAGATTGCTTCCTTGAAGGATAGTAGATTTTCATTTAGATCCCTTTTAGACATGATCAGACATGATTGGGTCTTTGAAACATTAAATTCAACAATATTATTTTTACCCCGAATACAATAACCTGTGGCTAAGGACCTCATTATTAACTATTTACCTACATTTTTAGTGTCAAAAATATTTGCGGACTGCCAATGCATATAATTTAAGTAAGTATTTCAATTTTCAATTTATTTATATTTTTACCAAGCCGTCTGACGTTTCCTGCTAGACTTTCACAACTCCAAAACTTTCGAGACAGACTCCAGACACACCTGTATTCCCTGGTGTTCTTGGTGTTTCCCGCTAGTCCTTATATTTAAGGCTGCGGTGTTTGCCAGATTTTTTCCACACCTCCTCTTATTACAGTCATCTCTCTTCGTTTTCACACCGCTTCCCCAATATCTTTGACCTCATAACATTCCTAAAACGGGGATGCGATGGTTCCAATTTTTTTCCGGGCGGATGGTATTCCTGTATTGTAATCACATATAAAAGCCTTATCAGAATTTGTAATCGTTTTACCGCGTGCTTTTACTTATCTAAAATCTGCAATAAGGAGGTAATATTCAATTTGCCATATCTTTATGTATCTACTGGTTAATTATAGTATCTTCCTTCCATCTTTTTATTCATATCAGCAATTTCTCAAAAAATAATTCTCACGTACGTTGGCGGATTAACAATAGATGGCATTTTCTATTGAGTGATAAGGGGAAAAACCAAGTACATTTATGAACCTCAAATAATCGACTAATTTGGCAAATGTGATAAAGAGCTGTCATTCTTGCTGATTAAATTCGAAAATTTGTATATATTAATGGGCTACGTGTTGAGTTCCTGCTGTAAATTAATATAATCTTGTTTTTATAGCAGATAGATTGAACATAGGTAGGTACGTATTACTTATTCTTTAAGTGAGAGATCATCTCTTGTCATGATTTATATATTGTGTCATAGCTGTTTTACTTACATTATAATGCCTTCCTCTTTTGAGATTAAAAAGATTGTTGACATCTAGCGAAAACATTACAAATTAATAAATTAAAAATCATATGCATTGGATTATCTTAACCGGATCTCAGGTAGCAAGACACGATCAAAGGCAGAGCATTCTTGGTGAAATATACCAAGTTTTAAACAATTATCAGTTTCGTGGAAATCTTTTGACTTTTGGAAATAACTTATTTAATTTTTTGTTCAGCGCTAAACTGTAACAGAGCCAAATTTATTTGGGTACAGAAAGCACCGCTTTTTCTCTTCATACTCTTTGCCATTTTCTTTTCCTTTTTCCTGCGTATTGCTGTTTTGTTGTTAGTGTTTTTTTGTTGTTGTTATTGTTTAGTTGTTGCTGTTGTTTTTTTTTACATTAACTCTACACAGGAGGTCGTGATGAAAAAAATTTCCCCAAGGGGCTAATGTCACCTTTGAAGATGTTTTGTGGAGGATCTTCTTGGGGAGAGAAAGAAATGACTATGGGTCAGGGACCCATGTCGTAGGACGAAGAAAACACAGTGACAGTGGCCGGCCAATCCTTCCACAGCCGAGCTGTTGAACTCAAGAATGAGTCGTAGAAGACATTCGTTGTCACGTGACAAATGTCAACCGTGTAGGTACATGTGCATATATTCTTAAAGAAGGAAGGCTTATTCGGAATCCGAGAGGAAATTTAAATAAATTTAGTGATTCCATTAATTCTGGTTAGGATTTGAAAATTACAGGGCAAATTATTCTTAAGAATGGGGATGCAGTGTAGAGGTTCTTTTTAAGGAAAGGAAGGATAGGAGAAGTTCTGGGAAGGAATAAGGTGTGAGGCGTGATAGGAATCTGGGGTTCACCGTGTCCAGGAATGACAGTGCCAGAGAGTCCGGTTGGAGAAGTCAAAAGGTCTCCCTCAACCAGTATTTCCCGATCCGTTCCGCCACACAGTAGGTAGGCAAACACATCCATCGCCAGACATGGATAAACCTCACCCCATGAACCCGGGCACCTCTGCTAAGTCACCAAACATAGCGAACCACTTAGCGGTGACCTATGGCAGAGGTGTTGGTTATCCAATAAATGGTTCCGAGTACGGCGGCGGTACCATACACACTTCCAAATATGCTGATGATGGTGTTTATCGTAATTTAGTCCAATAATAATTACAGCAATAATGCCTGATGCCAAAATTAGTATCTTTATGACTTCCATGATACAAAGGAAATACTACTAGCATAATAGTAACAAAACGGATTATGCATTTAAAGTGGATAAAATTGAGTAGATACCAATCTAAGTACCCCCTCAAGTAAGAACATGGTTAATATAATTAGATTAAGTGTAGCAACTTTGGAAATTTTGCATAAACTGAAGAACATTGATTCAGTGGCGAACTTATCTATTTACACTCTCACCCCACATTGCATTATTGTGATAATGATTATTACAATAATGAAAATGATTATTACATTACTTGATGAAAGAATTAAATTTATTAAAACTCTCAGGTCGAAGAATTATATCCGACTTAATATTTATGTTCAAAATGTAAATGGTATAACAGTCCTGATTTAACTAAGCTCATCGAATTTCATATACCCACTAGAGTAGAGCGACTCCCTCCAAAATCTTGTTTCAATGTAACAACAACAGGACTGGGTACACGAAACACTCGCTTTTACCTAGATTACATGAAGTTAGTAATAGATACGCAGATGTGGCGGATCTATTTAACTGCACGGAAGCCAGGTACAAGAAGGCTATTCTATTATATATCTTCAATCAATATTAATTTTATTTATACTATAGCATTGAATGTAATTGTAGCCCTTTGTGTCATTTGTTAATCATATGCCACAATTAACTTAACTCTTTTTTAAAATTATTTCCTATGTACCATATAGGAAATAATTGTATATATCGTTAATATTTTGTGACATGTAATATGTATTTATGGTATATTTATACAGTTAATAAATATATAAACAATTGAAATAATAACAATTATTATAAGCAATAATTATCAGTCTGAAACACTTCCGAGAAAATCTTCCGAGAAAAGATACATGCCGCCAACGGGACTTGAACCCGTATCCTTCTGATTGCCGGTCAGGTGCTCTCTACCACTGAGCTATGTCGGCTTATCTAATACCCGCCAAATAATTCAATATATACTAATGTTTCATTGAACAATTACTGCTTATTACATTTTTCCACCTGAAAACAACTTTATTTTTGTGAGAGAGGCATCGTTAGTGCTAAATCTCTCGCTAGGTGGTGTCGACACAAATTATGTCTACATTTTTTGGTGAAATACTTTAAATTGTCAAATATTGATTATTATTTTTAATTGATAAACTAACGTTTAAGACAAGATTTGCGGCAATCAGAAGGACACGGGTTCAAGTCCCGTTGGCGGCATGTATCTTTTCTCGGAAGATTTTTTCAAGGTAGATGAGTGTTTCAGGCTGATAATTATTGATTATAATAATTGTTACCCTTTGTGCTATGCATAAAAATCTTGTCTTAAACGTTAGTTTATCAATTAAAAATAATAATTAATTGAAATAATATAAATGAAAGTTAAGTCGTTAAAAACGTAAAACTAGTAATTGCAGATGACTTCGCGTTTTTCCGCGATTTTTCGTGACATTATTTGGAGCAAAAAATGTAAACGAAATTTTGGTGTCCGGTGACTTGTTTTGGTTTTTTTTCTATTTTTTCTTCTCCAAAACCTAACAAAAAAATTCTTCCACATGTCATAACCGGTCACTCAATCGAATAACCATCCCTCCCCCTCAACCCGACCGAAAAAAAAACATTAA
Organism: Limnephilus marmoratus; assembly: GCA_917880885.1. Classification (NCBI taxonomy): domain Eukaryota; kingdom Metazoa; phylum Arthropoda; class Insecta; order Trichoptera; family Limnephilidae; genus Limnephilus; species Limnephilus marmoratus. The sequence continues at coordinate 17,217,356 of OU862911.1, forward strand.
AGCCACCGGAAACCAGAATTAATGCCTCAGGGACAGTGACATCTTTGAGGGTGATGTGTGGAAGGTCTTTTTTATAGAAAGGAAGGAGAAGAAGTTCTGGGAAGGAAAATGTAAGGTGGGTAGGAACAAGGGGTCAATGTGTCAAGACCTAGACGCGAAGACTTAGACAAACCTCACCCAATGAACCTGGCACCTGCTAAGTCACCAAGTGTCGCAAATATCTTGAGGCGATCTATGGCAGGAGTGTTGGTTATCGAATAAATGGGTCCCGGGGCGGCGGTACCCATACCCGCCTTACAAATAAAATAAAATATTGTCAGGAAACAAGTACCCTTAGGGGGCATACATTAATTACTTGAGCAGTTTTTCTTCCAACCTAGACCCTCCCTCCCCTTAGTGAGATAAATTTGGGCCACTTCGTATATTGTTTTCAAGTAACGTGAGATTTTACTGAACCCCCTTCCCTTTTGGGCTCACGTAATTAATGTATGGCCCCTATTAACACCCTGCACAGAGATACTAATTCGTTCATCGAACCAGCAACTAGCAGTACCTAGTAACACGGTGTTCGGTAAACGACTACTCATCCAATTATTCGAGGAGCGCCTTCCTCTGGTCTTATAATTTAAACAGGCATCTAATTATTTTATCTTATTTTATTTCAACTATAGATATTGCTTTTATTCATGTCTTATTGTGGACCCTTTGAAACGTGGCGCTCATAACACAGCACCCGATCACCTCCTCCCTAAGTTCGTCACTGATTACATGGATATTCATCAATATATGTCATTACTACGTCAGAAGCACGCTCTTTTTACAATCGAACTTCTATCAATGATCTAATCAATTATTAAACATGACAGATTATAGCCACCCACTTGCAAATTGTCTCTCTCTGTTTCTGTCTCAGATGTTGCTTTTCTCCTTTTCTCGCACTCGACATAATTACATTCTTATCAATACATCCACTTATAACTTATACGGTACATTTATACATCTTTTCGTCTGCTCTGAAAGAGACACGTTGCAATCGAAACGAACTGGTTCAAACCAATAATATAATGACATTGGAGGACCCACCACTTACCCGCCCTGGTATAGGTAACAGATGGTTACCCCTTTAAGGCTCTTGCAAGGACTCTAATTTTTTTGGTAAAAACGACTCTACCTTTGATAACGAAACTAGACCTCCAATTTCCCTGCATACGTTGTTAGTAAGCAGTATGCAAGTGCTTAGCAGGAAATACAGATACAATATGTGTTAGTATGACAAAATATAGACAAGACGATGGGACAGGTTGGTGAAAGTTCACGAGGTGGCAAGCGCTGGGTGATTGTATCCAGCGTATCCCACAAGCACCTATTTGGGAGGAAGACACAGTAGATAAGTAATAAGGGCATGGCAAAACGGTTGGGTGTCCTCTACAATCGATTGGCAGTCCCAGCAAGAATGCGCATGACGTTCGGTCTAGTCGGGAACCACACTCAGCTACCGCGCCCTTTAGCCGGTTCCTCGATGATGCCTCAAAGAAAAGAAAATGGGAGATTAGGGGGAAATACCCGACGACCCTAAGGAATTCAGCGTCGAGTAGCCGGAGGCAAGGCGAAGGAGAGCCGAGGTCGCCCCCCCAAACCTAAAGCCTTGCACATGTTGCTGGGGGTGGCGCAATTAATTAATATATTATTAATTAATATAATGACAAATGAATTATGTGGCTAATTGTACAAATCTATAGCCCTTTATTGTTAGTGCGTTTTATAATCCGACTTTGCTAACTAACTAACCATCACGCCGTTTCTCCACAGGGGTAGGCAGAGAGGACGTATCGCCAAACAACTCAGTCTTGACACACACTCTTTGCCTCATTCAAATTCATACATCGTCTCGTACATACCCTTCTATTATTCTGATTCATGACATGGCCCGTCTCAAGTATCCATCTTATTCAATTGGTCGTGCCATGTCTTCCTCGGGCGTCCCCGACTTTTTCTACCATTCACATTTGCGTCATATATTCTTCTTATACTACTTTCTTCATTCATTCGTTCTACATGCCCAAACCATCTTCTGAAGGTCCCTTTCTTAACCTTACTCATTACGCTTACTTCAGCCTTGCATTCTTTGCGGATCTCCACATTTCTCAAGCGATCATACATGGTTTTACCACACATACGCCTCAGGGATGTCATTTCAACAGCATTCAGTCTGCTTCCATCCTTCCTCTGCCAGTTCCATGCCTCACTACCATAGATACATCCGGGTAGGTACGAGGACTCCATTGTGGACTACTAGCTTCGCTTCTTGTGATAGTTTTTTTATTAGCGCCAACTGCATTCAGTCCTCCATGAATGGAGTAACATATTTTTTATTTTTTTTATAAAGAAAGACAAACATTCCCGGGTTACGAATAACCCAACAATGTTTGAAAATCTCCTACCACCACCACAGAAAGCGGAAAATGTTGCTTGTGTTGTGATGGAGGACTTAGCCAGCCGAGAAATCGAACACGCGACGCTCGGGTGGGACCCAAGCGCTATGCCCACTCAACCACTGACCGGTCAAAAAAAAAAAAAAACCGGTCATATGTTATATAATATTTACTACATGGCAGTCCTAAGTCCTCCATCACAACACAAAAAGACGAAACATAAATGACTCTTAATGCTTTATAAAATTGTGAATAATCGTGTAGACAGTAACTTAGTCAACTAAATCAAGTTATACGCCAGGCCCAAATCTACAAGAACCCTTAACATATTTTGGACTGAAATTTTTACGAATAATACTGGATATTTTAATCCTTTATCTAGAATGTCTCGGTCATACAACGATCTTGTTAAAATACACAGTTTCATAGATATTTTTGCAAATAATATAACATATTTCAAAAAATATCTCCACAATTTGTGCACTTAAAAAAAAATTGTTGTTATATTACTTTTCAGTAAATACTTTATAAATATTGTATACTTGTTATTATTATGTATTTCAATTTTGTATTTAAGTTTTCAAGTTATGTATAAATAATACTTGCATTGTTTTTCAAGAGTTTGCTTCTGTGAAAATGCATATGTGATTAATGCAGACACATTAATCTAGGGATACTTATATTTGTATTTTAATTTATTATATACTACCCACAAAAATGTTGTATAAATATCCTGTTTGTGACTCAAATAAATAAAATAAAATAAAAATAAAAATGGCAATCGTTTTATTTTTTACAGTTAAATAATTATACCTGAGCTCTAAGCAGACGCAATAACAGACGGAAAGGGCACAATTTTATTAATGACGTCAAAGTTTACAGTTCAAGAGGTTTTATTGTGACAAATAATAATCGAAAGGTTACCCTTATCCAAAATTTAAAGATCGCCTTGATCGAAAAATTAAACCAACTCAGAATAGTCTCAGCGAGAGGGGTTAGGCTCTCGACTAGCGATCCGGAGGTCGCGGGCTCAATCCCGACGTACGCAGGTAAAAATTATTTGATTGATTTGTGTTATTTCACAATTTAATCATTTAAAATAATAAGGTATATTTGCTGCACGTTCGAGAGTGGAAGATACTATTAGTAACATCCTGGTGAAAAACCACCATTCAGAATTGAAACGTTGCTTGAAATGGCTTTAGCCATGTTTGGTGACTAGATCTGAATAGGCGAGTACTTCCTCAAACCCAACTCTTTCCCCTCACCTCACCACTTACCTTCAGCCTCACCACTTATCTTCATACTCCAATTGGGATTGCCATAGTCTCACTGGCTTAGGCTTGTTGAAAAAGTATCGATATATCGATATTTTTAATGCAATATATCGATATTTTTAGCCGATATATTTTGATCTGATATATCGACATATCTATTGTCTTTGCATTAGTATTTGTGATCACTAATACTATCTCATGTGTGTAGGTACATACATAGAAATGTATGCTATTTTTCGCCATTTTTTGCTGAGCCACTCCTATGTGATTGACTATACCTTGTCTATGATTATTGACTATACCTTGTTCTAAACACGAAGTCCTTTTTGACAGATTAATACGCCAATATAATGTTGCTGAGACGCATACAAACTTTGTATGCGTCTCAGTTTACATATAAGTTAGAAGACAGCTTTTTAGTTTTTGAAATATTTGTAATTATTACCGAATAAAATGAATACTGATAAAAATACCTTAATTTTTTGTATATTAAAAAAAGCACATTGTGTGTAAAAATCACTATCGATAATATTGAGCTGAATACACTATTATTTTAAAAACGCAAAATCTCTTGAAAATTTGACCGATATATAGATATATCGATATTTTTTCCTCGATATATCGACGTCGATATTGATATTTTAATAAATATCGATACATCGATATATCGAATTATTTTTCACTTTCGACATCCCCACACTGGCTCCAGGCGGTTGGGAGCAGTTGGCATCCTTGCAAAAAAAAATAGTCGGTAAAGGAGTCTATTTTGATGTTATCTAATTTATTATTGGTTGGCCGCCCTAGGAACATTTAGTAAAAACTAGTATTAAACATCAACAAACTAGTACTAGACATCACTTATTACCTTATTAGTGGTAAATGCATAATTTTCGTAAATTTATTACAATTTCACGTGATAAATTATGCATAAATCAAGTTTTTACTTGGGTTGCATTTTTGTTTGATAATTATTTTACACGGGTTCCTATGATTTAGAGCAACATGAATTATAATTATGGCTTTCTTATGTAGGTACTTTCTATGATTTTTCACAAAGATATTCAAATACAGAAGAGATATGCTATGGTGTCCGCGCAACTGTCGCCGGACTACGCGCTAATTAGCGTAGTTTTCATACAAAAAGAATTTGTTCATTTCGTTGATTTTTTGAAAATGTGCATTAATATTGGTTAACAATATATTTAGAATAAGGAAATAATTCGTTCATTTAGTTTAACGTTCGTTTGGTTTTTCTTTAATTATTTGTTCTTTTAGTTTATTTGTTAATTAGTAAACAATATCGGCGACACCCGGAAGCGCAGACCCACAAAGTAAAAACAGCAGATAGCACATCTACCTTATATTTCAATATCTTTGATTTTTCAGTATAAAGAAAGAATTAGGTTTGTTTCTTCAAAGACAAAAAGTTTTTTCTTTTTCTAATTTTTTTGTCCGAGAGTATAAATCCGATATTTTTGGCACAAAACGTAGTTTTTAAAACCATTGTTTGAGGATACTTTAAAAAAAATTGAATGTGTAATACACACGCGATGGAAGTGAAACTAGAAAGTCGCTAGATGTCGCTTTATTATTTATGCCTGTTTCTTTCAAAGTGGTTTGAAGATTGGGTAGTGATTTGCAAAAACAAAAATGTTTTTTTTTGGATTTCGTAGTGTTCGCTGAGATTTGCGACGCACTATACCGCTGCGCTATGGGACGCGCTCGGCGAAGAGCGAATTTACGCATTATATTCCGACCAATGATCGCAGGTCTCCCTCATCCAGTCTCTAACGATCCGGTCCGCCACGCAGTAGGTGGGCAAACGCATCCGCTGCCAAGACTTAGACAAACCTCATATTCGAACCCCTGCTAAGTCACCAAATGTAGAAAACCACTAAGGGTGACTTTTGACAGGGGTGTTGGTTATCCAATAAATAGTTCCCGGGACAGCGGTACCCATACCCAAATGCGCGATTAAAGAGTTTTTTAGCCGCCTATAAACTGTACAAGTGCATTAGGTACCGTCCATATATAATTTGCAAGCATCTAATAACGAGAACGAAAATCTTAATCTTTACACAGTATGAAGCTTTTAAACTACGCAACGGATTTTCATGCGGTTTTCACCGATAGATAGGGTGATTCATGAGGAAGGTTTTAAGGTATATTATTTGTCGAGGTTTTGTGTAAATTGGTTGAAATATGCAAATAAAGTGAGCGGGCTGGCAAGCGGGCGGTGTGGATTTGATTTAAGGGCTCGCAACCCGGATTTGTACCGATTTATTACACATTTCCCTTAAACACGGTAAGTTTTAAAGCTCTTAAAAAAAATGTTATTCTTGAAGATAATATCTAGACTTTGCCCGCGCCGAAACGCAAATTATATAAAATTCCCCCGATAGAAAAAAATCGCAAAGTATGCGCCAAAAAATATTATTAACACGTTTGTTTCAGTTATTTTACAAGTTGAAATGAAAAAATTCACAGTGATTCTTTAAATACTGTTTAAGATAATGCCCGCGAGATTTTTGCTGTATTGTGTTTTATTAAACATTTTCGCAATTTTTGCATCGATTTTGTCGCTGTAAATGTTAGCGCTCTCCTCTAACATTCGTAATTTCGTATCTCTCCGTCTTCTTCTTTTCGGGCCCGGTTGCAGAGCCTTAAGAGATGGCGTTGGTTATAAAGGTTGGGTAATGGCAGGTAATGGCGAGGCGTTGTATTTCGTTAGCCACAGCAACGTGTGGCCGGGTCTGCTAGCATATTCATTAAAATATTTTTCTAGAATCAAACGGCTTTGATAACCACTCATTGCACATATGATGGAACGAATCGCAAATGGCTGACGCAAAGCCCCGCCGGCTGCGGCAGGAAGATGTCCGCATTTCGCGGTTTTTTCAGTTCGAGCGCCAACCAATAACCAACCCGTAATAGGAGTCATCGTCATTTCCGGTTGTCGGCCATTCGTTTCTGTGGGATTTTCCTCCATTACTTTACTTGTGGGCGGCTCTTGGATACACGGATCATTATATTATACTGATGTACTATCTGTGTCTTTTCTTTTCTTTGTTTTGTTTGTTAAAATAAGTACTGCACACGCTGTAAAAATGGAAGGAATGATTTATCGGAATTAAGCAGTAATAGGTTAAGTAGTTGTTGAAAGTTGAGTGATTCGAACATTTCCGTTCATCATAAATCAAATGTGTTTTTAAAAAATTATTTATTACTCTTTCATACGCAAATGGGGCTTTTAAATGAGTAGGTATATGTGTCTACAATTTTTTACAGTTGGAAATAAACAACATTTTCATATGGTTCACAATTGGAAAAAAATTAAAAGTAAATATAATAATATAATTTCAACTTTTTCAGAGATAATATTTTCAGATGAAAGATTTGTTTGGGTATCATTGAAACATCTCAATTTTATTCTATTTTAATAATCTCTAACTCGATACAAAAAATGAGAAAACTAAAAAATTTCAAACACAAAATCAAAGATGATTAAAGAAAAAAAAAGAAAATTTGCAAAAAAATTATAACGTAAAAGATTTTTTTTTTTTTTTTAATTGAAATTTTTTTATTTTTTTGGTACAGTACATACAATAGATACATAAATATAATGAAAGTATATTAAAAAAAAAAACTTAATACAATTATTAAATACAAATACACATATTTTTTTAAAATATTCTCCCATAATAAGCAGATGCTTGTGTGTACGGGAGGAAGTAGTATTTTTTAGGTTATTTTGATTTTTTTTTTTTAAATTTAGTTTATATAAAGAATAAGAGAAACATGTGTATATGTGTATATGTTTTTTAATTTTAATTTATTATTATTTTTTTTTAATTAAGGTTTTCAGTATATTTTTTTAATTGTGTTTTGAAATTTTTGAAATAGTCCTTAAGGGATCTTATATTTTCTGGTAATTTATTAAAGAAATTTGTTCCAAGTATTTGTAGTTTTGTTGACCCAGAGTTTTTTTACAAATGGGAATTGGTAACATGTATTTTTGCCTGAGATTTACTGTGTTTTTGAAAGGTATGGTTTTGTTTAGGATATCCTCTTTGTAAACTTGTAAGGTTGAATGATACAGGAAGAGAGTATATAATTTTTTTAACTTTAAATTCTTTGAATATGAGTTCAGATGGATATAGAAATGATTTTTTTAATATTATTTTAATTATTAGTTATTGCGCAATGTAAAGAGATTGTGTGTGAGTTTTATAGGTGCCACCCCATCCTATTATACCATATTGGATTATGGATTGCCAGAATGCGAAGTACGTCATTCTCAGTAGTTCTTTACTTAGAATGTGTCTCAAACAGCTAAAAATATATGTCAATTTTCGTACTCTGTTTTTAAGAATGGTTATATGCGGTATCCATTTTAGACATTGGTCAATAGTGATTCCTAGATATTTGGTTGAAGTTTTCATTTCAATATTAGTACACAGTAAGTTACAGTGGTGGTGTTGAGTGTGTGGTGCAGAATGGATCCTTATGTTTATTTCATACAAAAAATAAAACGTACATACGCTATACACAATACCATGAAAATGCACACTTCACCCAATGAGGCCCACATTATCAAATAGTGCTTATCAGTAAAATTTAGTAAAATTTGTATTAAATACAAAAATTGCAACGTTGAAAGAGATTATTTATGTATTAATTTGTGTATTAGTTTGCTAAACTATGTAGGCGACACGGACATATGAATATATCTGGACCTGCCCTAAGTGATAAAAACGTATTATTTCCCCCTCGCCATGGAACCGGCTGGAGCTCCTCCTTGGCGCCAGTTCGCCCCATGTGGAGGGGATAGAGAATCGCTTGAATCTAAAATGTGTGACGTCATCATTCTTGCCGTGGGCAGCGCGAAGCTAACATCTATACATTTAACGAAAAAATAACACGCCAAAACAGTAGCTTGTGCTATACAACATACCTACATATCAGTGTGCACATAAATGTGGGCGGTTCCTTAGTGTGCTCGTCGCTGGTTACAGGGGTAAGTAAATTATGAAACATTTGTAAAAGTGTCTTAACTAAACACGGCAAAAAAATATTGCTATGTGAAAACGGGCGAATCTTTTTGGGGTGTACATTTGGCCTACGCAAATATTTTATTATCGTGGCAAGCAATTCGCGCTCCCATGTAAAAAGGTCTATTCATTCAAAGCAGATTTTGCTTTTAAGAACTAAATGATGATATTATAATGCGAGATGCCTATATACTGTCAGATTAATTTTTCAACCAATGACAGTCATCTTCCCCTCTTCGTACCGCCATAGTTGATTTTTCCCCTCACCTGTTATTTCTGGTCTATTGAATTTGGATGTCTATGGTAGGCGAGGAATTTGTGAACAGTGACTTATGCTTAGTGTGTCGAGTAGGTACTCTTATAAACTTGACCGAAAAACTGGATTATATATCAATGGTTATAGGTATTCACCACAAGATGAGAGGAATGTCTTGGAGGTCATTAATGTTAAAAAGGCGGTCATAGGTCAATTGTTTGCGCTCATTTTTTCCTTATCGCTTTCAGAAAAGCCCAGTAAGTATCGAAGGAGCGGGTGAAACACTAGGGTATTTGATCATCTCCTTGGGTCCACATGGTGGTTTCTTAAGTATCCGAATATTGGTGGGTTCTTAAATATCTGAATATTAGTGGGTTCTTAAGTATCTGAATATTAGTGGGTTCTTAAATAACTGAATATTAGTGCGTTCTTATATATCTGAATATTAGTGGGTTCTTAAGTATCTGAATATTAGTGGGTTCTTAAATAACTGTATATTAGTGCGTTCTTAAATATCTGAATATTAGTGGGTTCTTAAATAACTGAATATTAGTGGGTTCTTAAATATCTGAATATTAGTGGGTTCTTAAATAACGGAATATTAGTGGGTTCTTAAATTTCTGAATATTAGTGGGTTCTTAAATAACTGAATATTAGTGGGTTCTTAAGTATCTGAATATTATGGGTTCTTAAGTATCTGATTATTTTTCCTAACAAGATTGTTGTTCAAATTCCTTTAAGATATAACAAGGTATCCATCCATACTTTTTATACCCTTTTTCTCAGGCTGGAAACTTTCTGAAGCATTTTAACTAAAACTAAACTGTTTTTTTTTAATTGTTTTAAATTAGCATTTTTATTTCCACTATGAGCTCTGAAGTTTATAAATTTACCACCAATAAATAAGAATAGACGCAATATATTAAATAAGAAAAATGTTTTGAAAACAGAGTGTCGAATTTCGAGCTAAGCTGGGTAGGACCTATCTGCTTTCTTTTCAAGTAGGTTCCTCATTGCTGAGGATCGTGACCCCTACAACTCCCTTGAGGTGAATTTTCACAAAAACGGCGCTAAACAAATATTATTATTATTTCTCCAATTTCCACGGTGGACAAGGCTCCTCCACTCCTATTGGTCCTGTGCCGCGTGAAGAGCTGCACTCACACACCGACACACAGACATAACGGACGCCAGTGATACTTAGTCACTTTAGCGCCTTAGTGACCATCCTCAGTTTCTCCAAGTTGGAGTCCTCAGTTTGGGGAGCAACGAGTCCAAAATATTTTAAAGATACGTTAAAGATACTATCTGCCAACCAACTAACAAAGGCATTCATATGCATATCACAAGAACGTGCAATGAAATCAGACTACCAAAATAGGATAAAGAAAATACGCAAAAACAGTTTATTCTACAAATGGGTGAAATAAATGTAATGCGCTGCCGGAAACCATAAAAACTGCATAAAATAAAACATTAAAATTAGATTGTATGAACCACGATACCACGAACCACGACTAAGAAAAATTAAATAATATAATAGCATGTTAATTAAAATTACTACCAATTTGTAAAATTTTAAAATAAAATAAATAAATGACAATAACAACATTCCTTCAGTTTCAAAGTGTTGTATAAATGACGAGTAAACCGTGCAAGAGACTAGTTCACTTTCGTACGCACAGTATAAAAAACGCAGAAATTTTGTTCCCAAACGTTTTCCGGAAAAAGCTTTCCGATGGAGAAAAAGCTTGCAACTGTTTGGCATAATGGTTACATTACATTCCCGCCGGTAACATGCAAGCCGCTGAAAGCTTTGTAGCGAGCCGTGGGCGCATCTCAGACGCACAAAGTGCTGTTATCTTATTATAGAGATTCAAAGAATCCCGTAAAAATATCATTTCAGACTCTGATGAGCTACTTGCATGCCGTTTAATTGACTTAGTTTTATTAATAATTGAAGAAGAAGATAATACTAAACGATACATGAAACATTTCGTCTCTTACTAATTAGAGAGGGGAATTCTATTAGTCACTTTTCTCCCCGCCGCTCAGATATGATCCTTGAAAGGGATGTTACAGCTGGGATGACCGATATAAGGTCATGTGTCAACTCTAGAAAGTTACGTTTGCTTCCCGGTTCTAACCGAGCGTCTTCAGGTAAAATCTGCATCAAACAGACGCATATGTAAACCGTCAACTTGAGATTTCAGCTAGCCTAGAGTGAATAGGAGTCGTCCATTAATCACGTGAGGCTCGAAAGGGGGGGGGGGGTTCGGAAAAAATCACGAAATATCACGACGGGGGGGGGGGGGGTATAATGAGATACGTGTATTTATTTTTCGTGACAATATTCTGAAAATTTCAAAATACTTGTGTTTCGGGGGGGGGGGGGGGGGGTTAGTCTAAAACCTCACCACATATCACCAGGGGGGGGGGGGGGGGGTTAAAAAGTTGCTAAAAAAACATCATGTGATTAATGGACGACCCCATATACTCGTTGTAACCCTTCCGGTAATAGGTTAAATGAGCGGTTGAGGAAACAATTAGGAGGGAACCCATAAAGTTTATCATACTCTCTAGCTATTTTTGAATCATATTATACTTTTCGTTATTTTTTTTGGGGTGTTATGCCGTGTTGCGCTACCTCCTTCTTTAGCCAAACACCCCAAAAATAAATAACGAAAATACTTTTGGCCGTGAAAATCTTAAAACGTATCCGTATTAAACTTGCACATTGGTTGTACCCCAAAATATATAGGTACTAATAATTGTGTTTATCGTAAAATTTTCCAAATTTATTTAATTATACCGTTACAACTTAGTTTTAATTGGAAAGCTCATGTAGACAGATTTTTCAATTGGCATTATGGATTTGAAGGGTTCGATGAGAAATGCCGCCAAAAATGCTCGAAGTTTTTTAGAATGCGTTCGTTGCTGTGTGAAAACATATCTGATTTACTCTCCATTCATTTATTTTTATTAAACTCCGCAATGATATTTCCAAAATACACCAACACTGTTATTTAAAATATTATGCCTAACAATAATAATAATAATAATCTTTATTCAATGAAATAACAACAATATAACTAAAAAAAATTACATGCTCAAAGTAGTTTACAAATAGATTACATCAATCAGTACAGAAAAATTAACAATAGAATGTAAATGAAAAAAATCTTAATATTTTAAATTTATTTCCAATATCTTTAACCATAATGTTTATAAAAAAATATGGCAGTTGTAATGTCAATATTGTTTTGTTCAATGTCAATATTCTTTCATTCAATCTTTTCTGGATTATGAAAATGCTTCAATTTTCACCATCAAACATGCCATTCTATAAAAAGGCACCCTAAAAATACTATGAATAAGTTTAAAATTATACCTACTACAAGCTATAAAAATCCTTGTTGACAAAAATCATGTATATGGGCCATTTGCAGAGCGCGTTGGTTCAGTCTCTCCAGTCTCCAGCGATCGTTAAAAGCAGATTTATGGTAATATTTAGCCACCAGCACAAAAGTTATTAACCATTTCCTCTCTGGAAGTTCTCAGCGAAAGGACTAAAAGTCATGTTTTAATTTGAAGTCAAAATAATAATCTTGTCTTTCTTCACGTGATTCACTCCGAGCTTTGATGTCTTTCCAGAAGAAAATTTGGTTTAAACTCACAGAAAGCTTTTAACAAAAAGCTTTATTTCATCTCTTTGACCAGGAACCTTACAGTTGCCATGAATATAACTTTTTGTTGAGGTGGCCTTAACTTAGAAAAAGCTTCTACCAAAATAAGTACTCTTTCATACATAAGACCAGGAATCACAGAACAAGTTTGTTTGATACTTTCTGTTGAGCTGTCTTGATTTTATACGCTTTTTTTATTAATGTCTGGTATTATTGGAGGTGGTTTGGAGTATTTCGGTCCGTCCGGACGTGTTAAAACAGAAGTTGTATAGGTGAGGCGACCTAACGCGGAAGTGCCAGAAATAACTTCCTGAGCCGCCTCCGTTGCCAGCTTTGTTACCAATCCCACATGATAATTCCCGCTCACTAATACGCACTCTAAACTTGTCCTATGCGGCGGTGTAAAGGTGTCATTCCTCATCGGATGACGCGATCAACGAATATCTCCCACTTTCACAATAAAGGATTAACAAAGTAAGTTGTGGCAACATACGAGTAAGTTGTTATACAAAATCGTGTTATTCTAGCCAATTGTGGAAAAAGGCAGTTGAGGCACGATTATTACATAAAAAGAATTATTATTACTGTAAGGCAGAACACTCCTCAAAATATTTGTCAACAGTATTCGTCAGATTCTTCTTCTCTTTCTGGTACACTCTCCTAGGATGAAGCGACCTGTAGTTTCTTGAACGTGTCCTCTCTTATCGCAGGATGGCAATCATCAGGGATATCTTCAACCTACGCAATCACGCAGGTTTCAAAGTCATGACGTCAGATAGGTTTAATTAATTATGAATTAATTAAATAATTGATATAATTAATTACGTTCACTAAAAAAAATTAGTTGTTGCATTGTGGCTTGCCATTATAAGGTTAACTAAAATTTGTAATTCAGGAAAACCCTAAATAATAATAATATTAGCGCAACCAATTATGTATCCCATCATTTCTCAAGCTTTTTAGTGTCGCGATATATTACTGAGATATTTTTAGGGAATCACAATCAACTAAATTGAAATATCGGCTGACAAAACAATATAACCAGAATTTTCGTGTCAAGAGATATGATTACGAAAGTTTAGTAACAGATGATTTGAAATCATCTCATCTTCCACTTTTTACTTGTTTGAAAAAGTCTTTTTATCTATGGTGGCTTTTAAAAATAACATACTATAGAATAATCTTTCATTACTTGAAAATAATTTATCGCCGTTCACCCTAATACATGCCACGCTTCCCTCATATAGAGACGCAATTGCCTGTATGAGATTCGTACTCACTCCATACTTGGACAACACCTTCCATAGCTTTTTCCTGTCCACTCGGTCGAATGATTAACTCTATTAATGGAGGACTGAACGCCGTTGGCGCCAACAAAAAACTGTCCAAAGAAGCGAAGTTAACCGTCCATAATGGAGTGCTGGTACCTACCCTGATGTATGGCAGTGAGGCATTGAACTGGCAGAGGAAGAATGAAAGTAGACTGAATGCTGTAGAAATGAGATCCCTGAGGCATATGTGTGGTAAAACCATGTACGATCGTGTGAGAAATGTGGAGATCCGCGTAGAATGCAAGACTGATGTAAGCGTAATGAGTAAGATTAAGAAAGGGACGCTAAGATGGTTTGGGCATTTAGAGCAAATAAACGAGGAAAGGAGTGTAAGGAGAATATATGACGCAAATGTGAATGGAAGAAGAAGTCGGGAACGCCCGAGGAAGTCATGGCACGACCAAGTGAATCAGATACTTGAATCGGGACATGTGAAGAGTCGGAATAATAGAAGAGCATGTATGAGACGATGTATGAATGTGAACGAGGCAAGGAGTGTGTGTCAAGATCGAGTTGTTTGGCGGTCCGTCCTCTCTGCCTACCCCTGCGGGGAAACGGCGTGATGGTTAGTTAGTTTTTTTAGTTAAAATAATTTATTTATGTTTCGTTTGTTTAAATGTAGATCCAAACATTAAAAAAACCTCAACCTTATTTAATTAATTAGCACTTCTTTTAAGTACATTAACATTAACACATCTTCATTTGTATCGCCTGATTATAACTTGAAACTATCAAATAAAATTATTTAATAAAAGCGTCACTTATTTTTTGACGGATTGCGACCCCTTTTACAACTGATCGCGACCCCTAGGTTGAGAAACTGTAGTGTGACCTATTAAATTTAATATGTGGTACCTACCGTTCATAATAATTAATAATAAGTATGTACGTACCCGGCAAACCACTCGGTTTTTCCGGCACATCCCTTCCCTTTCTTGGGTTTTCAATATGCATTTTTGAATTTTTTGTTGATTTATTATTTATCCCCACGAAGGAAGTGGTTAAAATAAAGAATTATTTATATTGCATTTAATTAATTAGTCCTTTCAATAAGTTTTTCAAGTTTTTCCGTAAGTAACTACATGGTTATAAATCTTAGTTGTATATCACTAGTCACTAGTAATAAATCTTGACTATAAGCTGTTGATTAAGATAAGTTATGAGTGGTAAATCATGGGTTAATAAATTAAGTTTGAAAGCGCCCTTATAGTGATTTTCCCAAGTAAGATGGCCAGTTAGAAATATCATTATTATAAGTAGGAGAGGTGATTCGATTTAGCGTGGCGAGAGAGAAGAAAAACAATACAAACAACGAGTCGAAAAAATCCTCCGGATGGATCGGCCTCCAGCAGACTTTCCCGTAATTAAAAATGTTGTATTTTTTCATAACCAAAACATTAATTTCTTAAATCTTGAATAAATTAAATGGTGTAAGACCAATATTCAGAATTGAAACGTTGCTTGAAATGGCTTAAGCCATGTTTGGTGATCAGATCTAAATAGCCAGGCAATTCCCCACCTTCCTTTTTCTCATCTCCTTCCCCTCCCGACTACCTTCAGCCTCACAACATACCCCAATTGGGGATGCCATGGTCTCACTGGCTCCAGACGAGAGCAGCTGAGACTCTTCTGAGGTATTCACAGAAAAAAATCTAATTTTTTAAAGAATCAACAAAAGATCTAAGCATGCGTTACATCCGTGGGATGATGAGGTTGGGGAGGTATTATTATTTGTTTAATTATGCTTTGATATGAGAAGTTTCTTGAAATATCCTAACTAACTAACTAACTAACCATCACGCCGTTTCCCCGCAGGGGTAGGCAGAGAGGACGGACCGCCAAACAACTCGGTCTTGGCACACACTCTTTGCCTCACTCACATTCATAAATCGTCTCATACATTCTCTTCTATTGTTCTGACTTTTGACATAGCCCGACTCAAGTATTTGATCGTGCCACGTCTTCCTCGGGCGTCCCCGACTTCTTCTACCATTCACATTCGCGTCGTATATTCTTCTTACACTACTTTCTTCGTTCATTCGCTCTACATGCCCAAACCATCTGAGGGTCCCTTTCTTAATCTTACTCATTATGCTTACATCAGCCTTACATTCTTTGCGGATATCCACATTTCTCACACGATCATACATTGTTTTACCACACATACGTCTCAGGATCTCATTTCAACAGCAGAAATATCCTATCCTATCCTATTATTATTATTATATTATATAGGCGAAAGTTTGGATGTATGGAAGTATGGATGTCTGGATGTATGGATGTCTGGATGTATGGATGTATAGATGTATGAATATATGGATGTATGGATGTATGGGTGTATGGATGTATGGATGTATGGATGTATGGATGTATGGGTGTATGGATGTATGGATGTATGGATGTATGGATGTATGGATGTATGGATGTATGGATGTATGGATGTATGGATGTATGGATGTATGAATATATAGATGAATGGATGTATGGATGTATGGATTTATGGATGTATGGGTGTATGGATGTATGGATGTATGGATGTATGGATGTATGGATGTATGGATGTATGGATGTATGGATGTATGGATGTATGAATATATGGATGTATGGATGTATGGGTGTATGGATGTATGGATGTATGGATGTATGGATGTATGGATGTATGGATGTATGGATGTATGGATGTATGGATGTATGGATGTATGTATGTTTGTTACTCTTTCACTCTTTATATATATTGGTAAGCTCTGGCGTTATGAAATTATTTATTATACGTTTATTGTCAAGACGAAAAGCAAAGCGTTGCTAAATAATTGTTTGACGTGCGCTGTCATTTGTTATTTGTTTAGGTTACTATGGAGATCTCTTTGATTGTTAAAATTTACTGCGCGTGTTTGATTGTTACGTTTTAATAGGTGGCACGCGAGCTGTTTGAAAATGAATGTAACGGGTGTGGAGGGGGGGGGGGGGGGGGGTAGTAACGCGTGCGAAGCCGGGGGCAAAAACTAGTATGTCATAAATTCTCGACGGAATTTATATACATAAAAAAATATGTGTAAGTATGAGGATGAAAAAATTGCATCAAAATAATACTTTCCCCACATAGAGATGCATGTACTGTTGGTCGATGTTATTCCTTAACTGTTATCTCGGAAAGCCTAGTATTTGCAGAGACAACGGAAGAATGAAGAATTTTTGGCTTTGGAAGATTTTTGTCGAGAGGAAGTCATTCGCGTTAGCCCAACAAACAAATTCATTAAAAAGATAATATAATATTTAGTACCGACCAACTGTTGCGGATATCCTGTATCTGTACCGGCGGACTCTACCTCCTAATGATTAACAAATAGCAAAGGTTATCGGAGTTATCTGCCGCCCGCACCGACAGCCGACAGCGGGGCAAATGTCAAGTGGCATTTCCGCTCTAAATCCCATTTTCGAACGGTGAGTTTTGACGCCCATTTTAGCAACTTTGAAATTTTAGCTCACGTATTTCGAAATATCAAAATTTAGATTTCATGTTTTAGAAATACTTGACAACAATCCTATTAATATTGTAAAGGTGTAAGTTTGTATGGTTGTATGTATGGATTTGCGTTTGTTACTTTTTCACGCAAAATCTACTGGATGGACTTTAAAAATTATTTCACTAATAGATAGCTACATTATTTGTGAGTAATATAGGGTGTATATATTGGTAAGCTCTGGCGTTATGAATAAGCTCTCGCGTTATGAAATTATTTATCATTTTATCATACGTTTTCTGTCCCTAAGAAAATCGAGTTACTGCAAACGTCAGAAGAAAAGCAAAACAAACGGTTTCCATGGAAACGATGTTGTCACCGTAGTTAAAATCTATCTCTAAAAATGAATCGCCGGAATGTGTGTGGGCGCATAACTTCCGAACGATTGCACGAAATTGGAAAGGGGTGGTGGGGAGGGGGGGGGGGGGGGGGAGTAGGAACCCCCCTAATACCATGCGAGCCAAGCCACGGGAAAAAGCTAGTAACATATAAAGAGGATAATATTGTGTACTTAAAGGTAATTCAACTAGGTACATAAGTGCAGTAATTAATTTATTTTCTTACTTGGTACGGCTCCCTTGAACTAAAGAAGTTGAAAAGGCGTTGTTAAAAGGAGCCAATGGTTATTCTCAGTCACCGATGTAGTAATTATATTTATATCACGCCCCAGTGGGCTATTATTTTATATTTTACAAGTATTGGCTTATTTCACTGTCATTTAAAAGAGTTGAAAATTAAAACAATTTAAAAAATATACAAACATAAAGAAAAAACTAAACACATTAAATAAAACACGTTTGTAAAAATGTGATCAGAAACTAAGAATAAAAAAATTTAAGAGATTACGCCTTTAATTAACACTCCTCACATAAACAATACCTTTTTGATTTACACCCTAATTCTCTGGTTTTGATATTCAATATAATAAAAATAATAGAAGGTATATAAACATAGGTCTACTTACATAAATATAAGTAAAATAAAAATAATAGAAGGTATATAAACATAGGTCTACTTACATAAATATAAGTAAAATAAAAATAATAGAAGGTATATAAACATAGGTCTACTTACATAAATATAAGTAAAATAAAAATAATAGAAGGTATATAAACATAGGTCTACTTACATAAATATAAGTAAAATAAAAATAATAGAAGGTATATAAACATAGGTCTACTTACATAAATATAAGTAAAATAAAAATAATAGAAGGTATATAAACATAGGTCTACTTACATAAATATAAGTAAAATAAAAATAATAGAAGGTATATAAACATAGGTCTACTTACATAAATATAAGTAAAATAAAAATAATAGAAGGTATATAAACATAGGTCTACTTACATAAATATAAGTAAAATAAAAATAAAAGTAAAATAACGGAAAAATAAAAGTAATTGAATAAACAACGTTTTTATATTGATTGCAGATTACTAAGATGATATCTCCCTAATCAGAATATTTATTTCTGAGACTGTGAAGGTTTGTGAAGGGAATTTTGATAAGCCCAGTGTCCTGGTGTTTAAAAACTGTGTTAGTAGGGAGTTATAATTTTTTTAATGTTTGTGGACACTTTATATATTTTTTTAAATTTAGGTACCGAAGATTAGATACACATTGGTCCATAATTTATGAAGTCCGTTTATTCTCCCTTTAAAAAAAATAGGTATAAGAAATCTGTGTTTCCGTGTATCAGGGAAATAGCTTAACTCTAACAAGTCATTAAAAATTAGAAAAAGAGATAAATCCGTGTAATATTGTCTGGTCCAGCATTTTTCTATCACATTCTTTTTAATGTCATAAAATTCTATGTGAATTTAAAATTCAGGTCAGATTAAGATTCGATGAGAATGTGGGAATTTCACTACCCGGTATATCTTCTTCATACACGTACTTAAAATATTCGGAAAATTAATTTACAGTATTTGGAACATATGCCCAATTTTTCCGCTGATATTTATAGAAGATGGAATACCCTAGTTATTATTTAGTCGATATTCACAGCTTTTCGGAGTATCTAACTCTAACAACTTGATTGTCTATAGTCTATATAAACGATCAATACAAAGATCTCGTCCACTTTTCATATATTACAAACGTTAAATATAAGAAACATAATGATTCTCTAAAACCTCATTAAAATCTCTTCAAAATATCTAAATACTTACTTCCAATGGCGCCAATCCATCATTTCAAAAAAACTGTGTTTATCAAACCAGTAGGGCAACATCAGCTACTACATCATCATCTGGTTATTTGGGTTATTGATAAATTGCTTCCACGATGGGGTTACCAGCAAACAGAACGATCACGAACAAGTCAATTCACATGGACTCTAAAAAACATTATGGACAATGCGGAAATGGTTATCAAATATTATTTAATTTATTTATTTGCATACCAGGATATATTTATGAGTGTAGTGTAGGTACCTACATGATTTATTGGCAATTACAAGTGTTTGAGTTTATAATGTCATTATTCATTACGAATGCTGACTTCGAATTTTTAAACACAAGATATCATTGTATTATTTAAGCGAAGGCACTCAATCTTAATCGTAAGCTGTGTAATAAAACATTACCGAGAATCACGAATTATAAATTCCAGTTTTGATATTATCATCTGTGCTGATATAAACACGATTATTTTTATATTGTGGTCTGCTAACTTTTGCTATCTATGGTGATACTAATTAATGTATTTACAAATAATGCATTCAACATGGTGCAATTAAGAGATTTCAGGTTATCAACAAAATGCGGAAATCATAAATTTAAAGACGCCAGGAATCGCACATCAATAATTTGACAAACTATCACCATAGGCACAAAATCATATTTAATTTCCACTTGTACTTAACTTGGGAACTCAGAATTGCGTCATAAAGACCATATTATAGTTCCCCATAAGGAAGTCAACAATAGAAATTTTTTAAAGAGTTTGATGTTACGAGTTTATAAAAAACCTAAGCCAAAAACATTCTGGTACTCGTACATCACCTCAAAAATAATTCAGAGGCAAACATCTCACATACTCATAAAACCAGAGCAAAACAAACAGACATACTAAAAATACCAAAGTGTAACTCTACCTTTGGACAAAAAAGTTCTGAATTTTTAACAATAAAGGTATATAACAAACTCTCCTTTAGCATCAAACAAAATTTATAAAAAAAAAATAACTTCATTAAGGACATTAATTCTTGGCTTCAGGAACTATCGGAAAATGAAATTATTTGTATACAACATCGTCGTAGATGTGTCTGGAAAACCTTACCCAACCTTACTAAGTATATTTTTAAATGCAATCTAACTACAGATATCATAAAAGAAGGCATCTCGGAATCCAGAACTAATAAATCATAAATATTATGTATTCTGCTTGATCCTTCAAACGGCGCTCTACAAATTAATCAATTATTATATTATTTAAATCGTCTAACTCCCTTTTTTCCTAAAAATTAGCCCAATGAGGATAGCTCACGTATGCGATAGTTATTTCTGAACATTGGTAAATATTTTTATTTATTTGAATACAATCCTTAAATTTTTACCCAAAGAACGTGGTAGTTGAAAGGATTGTACGAAGATATACATTTTAGAGCGATGAATGAAACAATCATTCGCTGTTCCTCATTCACTTTAAATATTAGAGGTCATATTTCTTGGCCCAAAGGCGTATTTTTGACACTGACCTTTACCATTTTTTGAATTGAAACCTGTTTTAAGGTTACATATTTATTTAAGCGAGGTGTGGATTATTGAAAAATCTGCCTACATATCTGTATTGATCCACGACCGTTAAAAACGTACCAAGCCTTTCCGCAAATTAAAATCAAAGGAAGTATGTATATAGCGATTTAAAAACTAGGTATGTAGGGAGGAAATGAGAACGGAAATGTTAGAAGAAGGAAATGAAACGAACTGGGAGCTAAAGGGGGTGGGGGACCGGAAGTTCCGTACAAGGGGTGGCGGAAGTTGCCTCAGTGGAAGGGTTAAATTACAAAACACATCCAATCATAAACTCTCTCACAAAGTAGGTACCTACTCTTCTACGAAGGCTAAGTTGAGGAGACCCCATAAAATTAGCCACAACTTGGGGTAGAGAATATCGGTAATGTTGTAGCGAGACATTATTATAACTTTAAAGTTGGTACGTAGGTACATTTGTTCAGTGATTCCATTTAACGATTATTTTTATAGAACCATTTATATTAAGTACTATGTATATGAAGGGGAGGGGGGGAGGTGATGGAGAGGGACGGAGAGGGGGGAGGGGGGAAGGAAGATGGATGGAGTGGGAGAGGGGGCATGGGAGTGGAGTGGGAATAGGGAAGGTGGAGGAGGCGGAGTGGAAACCCCCCTAATACTATGCAAGCGAAGCCGGGGGAAAAAAGCTAGTTAAGTACTATTTCTGATAGTTTTACAGTATAATGACAAAGAAGCACTAACTTAATTTCAAATCATGTTTACATTTTTCATGTATTTTTCTGTAGTTAAGATACATAATTGTGCACTATATAATATACATACTTTAAATAGGAGGCGGGTATGGGTACCACTGCCCCGGGAACCATTTATTGAATAATCATACACTGCCATAGGTCACCCCAAGTGGTTTGATACGTTTGGTAACTTAACAGGGGTGCTCGAGTTGTCGTGCTCTTGGCGGCGGATTGTCTGCCCACCAACTGCGTGGCAGGCCGGATTAGGAGAGACAGGTTGAGGGAGACTGTCCTCTCCAGCAGGACTATCTCTGAACATCACCTTGCACCGCAATGGAAGAGATGGATTCATACGTCCGTCATTCCTGGACTCACTCAGATTCTTATCCACCCCTCATGCATGTTTCCTTCCCGGAACTTCCCCTACTTCCTTTCCTAAAAGACCCTCCACACAGCATCCGCAAGGATGACGTAGGCCCTGAGGGGAATTATTTTTCTCAGGGCCTCCGATTTGAAGATAATGTAAAAAAATAAGAGTGTGCAATTCTCACGCGGTAGAAGTGAAACTAGAAAGTCGCTAGATGTTGCTTTCTTTTCTTTTGCCTGTTTATTTTAAAGTGGTTTGAAGATTGGATATTGAATTTACAAAAATGAAAATGTTTATTTTTTTTTTGGATTTCGTAGAATTCGAACCTCCGTTCGCTGGATGTCTCTCTGGCCGCTGAGATTTTAGAATTTACCGCTTTATATTAGAACCATAATTTATAATAAATTTTCGTGACGCACTTCCATTTCATCTACAAATCACAACGGGGCTAAAAAAGTTTCATTTCAAAAGAAATTCTGTACTATATTACTGTACACAGAAATATGTACTTCTCTATTTCTTCTTATGCCATTGTATTATGTATTATTGTAACAATTTTATAATTTAAATAAATAAATAAATATGACCACTGAAGGTATAAACCAATAGAAATCTATCATGGCGTAGCCGTGTGCCAATTGTGAACCATTTTTTTTCATTATTTTGGATGATAATCGATCACACATTTTCGATCAAAATTGTTTCTTCAACGGCTGAAAATTTCATTGACATGTCGCGTCGCCAAGGAGTCAAAAGTCAAAAGGTCGTGCATAGATTGGCAATGAATTGACACGAAGAAAACAGAGTAAAAATATTGACATTGACCCTCAAACCTAAAATTTTTCAGGATTGTATTTCGAAAGATTTCAATGATTTAATAAAATTTGGTAACCGATAATGGGGTTTGTTTTTGTTTCGTACCTACTATAATAAAAATGTCCTACGTGATGTGTGAAATGTAGGTATTTATAATGATATATTACACTACACATTCACGTTCAGGATTAAAGATAATATTTAATATTAATTAATAAATACTATCTTAAACATCTGATACATCGATTTAAGATAGACATCTTGCCTTTTGGCTGTTCGTTATAATTTTTTTTTATTTTATACTTAATACAATAAATTTACATATTTATAACATTATTTGATAATTTGGGCCTCACTGTGTGTGTTAGCTGTGCTACAATTTAGTAAAATTCAATAAATGGTTACAATGAAATAATACATTGAAAAAAAATAATAGATGTAAGTTAAAATAAAAAAATTAAGAATACCGCAAATGTTATGAGTTACAATGATGTACGAGTATGTGTTGGGTTTTAAGTATGTGGGCATATTAATTACGTGAGCAGTTTTTCTTCCAATCTAGACCCCTCACCCCCATTGGTGAGATAAATTTGGGCCACTTCATATATTATTTTCAAGTAACCAGAGATTTTGCTGAACCCCCCCCCCCCTTTTGAGTTCACGTAATTAATATATTCCCCTTATTTATGTTTTATTATTTTACATTATAATTTTTTTGCAGTTTTGCCTTTTTGTTCTAATACTTCGTTTAATTTTGTATCTGAAATGTTTTTTGTTTTCCTCATTTTTTGAATCAAGTGAATTTGTGTCGTCTTTGTCCAAAGCTTGTGTTTAACATCGGAGTTTTTATGTTTTTTTGTGTATGCTTATCTGACTGGTATAATAATTGGGTCATATTTTTAATTTTGTTTTTTTGGCTTTAATCAACTTCGTAAATTTTGTTTTAAAGACTGATCACATCATCATGGTCTTCTTCTTCCCTTGTCCTATTCGGGTCGGGGACCCATTGCATCGACAAGGCTCCTCCATACGTCCCTGTCTTGTGCTGATTGTTCGGCTTCTGTCCATGGTAGACCCATCCTCTCCTCACACAGTTTCTGGAGTTGCCTCGCCCAACTGTGTCTGGGGCGGCCTACTGGACGTCTACCCTCTGGAATCGCACTCAGTATCTTCTTCGTAATTCGGTCATCAGACATTCTTAGTACATGCCCAAGCCACCTCAGTTGCGATTTTCGATTCGATTCTATGAAGAGTAGCAGTGGTTCAATGTTTAGATCATCTCGGATCGTCGAGTTTCTTATATGATCCCATTTCGTAACCCCTGCCACTCCTCTCAAGTACCTTATTTCGGCAGCTTGGACTCTAGAGCGTGTACTTGTCATATATTTTGCTTATTATTCTGGTTTCAATTCCTCACGGATTTGGCTACTTTGTCTCACTTTTCAATTCTTCGCGTGGGTTATCAGTTGGATTAGGTTATTTTAGTTTAGTTTAGGGTTAGGTTAGGTTAGGTTCCATCCATCCTTTTTGGATTATCAGTTATGTTCAGTAATCCTGTATTAGATATTAGAAAAATCTCCTTTTTTATTATCTACTAAATTTTCACAACACAACTTATCGATATGAATATCGAAAAGGCACCAAAACTAATTTCTTTGATTGACCCTTTTGCCGAAATAGCCGTGTCCACTAACGCTAGATACAAAAAAGTAAGTATGACCAACTTTCCTTTCCTTTGGTCGCACTTCCGGTCCTGGAATAAACGGCGAAGATTTCGCGCCGGAAATGAGAAAGAGAAAAGACCGGAACCGGAAAGCGAAGCGGATGCCCCGACTAGTCGATATTAACTTCGGAGAATTATAATTGTGTTGCTTTACTACAGATAATCATAACTAAACGATTTTGTATAGAACGAATAGTTACTTCCCGGCCTGGCTTGTGTTTCGAAAACGTTCTATGTTTTTGATATAATTTTTGGAAATAACAATTAAATAACGGATTATGATCAGAGAATTTTTTTCATATGGATACATATGTAAAAAAAGATTGGTAGGTCTGACGCGAAAAATATGGCGTTTTTTATTATTTTTTAAGTTACACAGATAAGTCAAAGCTGACGATGAGAATATTTTTGCTAGCCGTTAACTGAATAAATATTTCTTAATGTCAGAGCTCATCGTTGGAAACCTTTCGTGATTTTAGGCCTATTCTGTTTTATAGACATAGATTTAATGATGTGATGGTTATGACTATGATTTATGACAATATTACGTAGATTTTATGACAAGTTATTGTTTATTTCATGTTGCGTTGTGATTGTGACGAGGTTATCGTAATAATTTTTTTTTATTACAGCATGATTATGCAAATATTTTTTTTGGTAATTTTGTTTATAAGGAGCGATTGTATCGTAATATTATATTAATTGAAAGTTTATCAGTAGGCAGGTAATATGATCAAATATACATACAGATTTTTTATCAACGCAGGCACCAGAAGTTTTCCAAACAATGGGTACTCGAATTAATGGATGGGATTTAAGTTGCAGCCGATAACGAAATGGTGCACGAAAAATGCAACGGCACAATAAAAAAGGGATACGAAAATAATCGTTATAAAAAATATTATCGGCTTAACATAATTTGTTCAAATTATTTAAGGCTGATAAAATTTGAACAACAACTGAAGGGCCGTGAATCGGTGGTTAATGGTGACCATTTCTGACGTAAATATTGTTGATTGCTAATTTGATGAAAATGTTCCACCCTTCCAAACAAATTTTTCAATTTTCATTTCTCCAGAAAAAAAACAACGTCGTTAGCTTAGTTTGTAATACGAAGTTCTGCTATATCCCATATTTGGCAGCTGAGGTAATTATTAAAAGAGTACCATCTATCACCGTTCGTGTCTTAGGTACGAACGGTTACGATGATGGCCGAAGGCTCCAGTGAAATAGGGCAGGCTTCTTAAGGCTCTGCAACAGGGCCCGAAAAGAAGAAGATGGAGAGATACGAAATTACGAATGTTAGAGGAGAGCGTTAACATTTACAGCGACAAAATAGATGCGAAAATGTTTAATAAAACACGAGTCGTTTAAAATAGAGCAAAAATCTCGCGGGCATTATCTTAAATAGCATTTAAAGAATCACCGTAAATTTTTTCATACATATAACTTATAAAATAACTGAAACAAACGTGTTAATAATAATTTTTGGAGCATACTTTGCGATTTTTTTCTATCGAGGGAATTTTATATAATTTGCGTTTAGGCGCGGGCAAAGTCTAGATATTATCTTCAAGAATAACATATATTTTTTAAGAGCTTTAAAACTTACCGTGTTTAAGGGAAATGTGTAATAAATCGGTACAAATCCGGGTTGGCCTAAAGACGGCTCAGCCCGCCAGAGCGACACAACTGCTTAAAATCTAGCCTGGTAGGAC
This sequence comes from Limnephilus marmoratus, assembly GCA_917880885.1. NCBI lineage: Eukaryota > Metazoa > Arthropoda > Insecta > Trichoptera > Limnephilidae > Limnephilus > Limnephilus marmoratus. Next base: position 17,243,986 of record OU862911.1, read on the forward strand.
GCCTGTCCAGTCTAATATTCATTGTAAATATTCACGATAACCAAAAAGACAAATTAGTACTTAATCGAACCATAAACTTATTGGATGATACCCAACACATCTCAAGTTTTCTACTATTGGAAGTTAAGAGACATAACAACAACCGAAAAAAACCTAAAACTACTCAAAATGTGTTACACAAAACCGTAGATGGCATTTAAAAAAATTGACAATAGTTTTTTACGGCCATTTAAGAACATCGCCCATTGCTTTAATTAACATAAGTTATGATGTAGTGACCCTAATTATATTATAATCGTTGAAAATATCATTTCCACGAATTAATTAAGATCCATAAAAAATATCTAACTATGAACAGATAATAGGCCACTTGCATGGATTTCATAACGACTTGGAAAAAATCATGTGGATAGATCTTTTTACTAAGATTAAGAAAAAGTTAGTAAAATTGTTTAGAAATGTACAGTTTTTGTTATTTTTAAATAAATAAATCCATTATTTAGGCTCGTGACGTCACTACATGAAAATGTCCCGTCTCCGAAAATGTTCCTATTATTTTTTTAAAATTCCACACTGATTTATTTTTTTATATGGCATCACTTTGATTTCAGGCGAATTTTTGAATTCGTTCACTAGATTTATTGTTTGTTCTCTGCGAACTTATCATTTGGTTTCACTTTTTGACAGATGCTCTGAAGAGAACCCCGTACTTTTAATGATCTACGGGGTTCTCTTCAGAACGTGCAGATGATGTCGGTACGTGTTTTAGAGGTATAATGATTATGGTGCTGATTTTAACAAAATTAAATTTTATAATATTCTTATTATTATTATAATTTACAAGTACAAGTATATTCCATTGAATTTAGTAATATAAACGCTGTTCATTATAATGATTCTGATGGTCAATAAGATGGATCAAGGAAAAAAAATATTTATGAGATGTAATATTTTTGGTATGCCTCGTTATTCTCCTGTGCAATTCGTGTGGAAAACGTTATTTTTTTTTTTAAAGGATTTTCGGCTATGTAATTATCGTTTTTTCACACCTATAAAATTATGTCCCGTCTTTCCGGTTTATAAAAAATGGTCTGATTTATCGGATTGAAATTTAAAAAAATCCCCAGGGTTTCAAAAATTTGATTAAATAAAAAAAAAATGCAGAATGTCTTAGAATATTTGCCTAAACCGGAAAATTTTTTAAAAAAATGTGATGCAAGTGGCCTATTCTTTTCTATTGAAATCGGGAAGTCACTGAGGAAATGAACGTGATCAAAAATAGCCAATCTCTATCTCAGATATACTTGATATGTTTGAACAATATCTTGTATCAATGACATGTGTTGGTAAAAAGTGGAAATAAAAAAAGAGATTTTATCAGTCACTTGATAGGAGAAAAGATAGCGAGCTTGCGTCATACAGTCAAGTGGAGTACTAGTTCCTACGTGGGCGCATGATAAGGTGTAATTCACCGATACGCGAGAAGGAAATTATAAATAGGAACAAGGTAGGTACCTATGTACTTCCTACTTCCCTTCACCGCAGATGTGTCGGAAACCGAAATGCTATCAGGAAAGATGTCTATGGAAAGTGAATCCGTAATTTGAATTGTTCGAAAATCTGATACGTTCGATTCTGTTCGAACAGAATGGATTTTTTTCTTCTTCTTCTTGTGCCCTGTCCATTCAACAGACGTTGGCTATCATGTTGGCTATGCGGACTTTGTTTGCTGCGGCCCGGAATAACTCTACGGTAGACTGGCCAAACCACTGCCTCAGGTTTTTTAGCCATGAGGTTCTCCTTCTTTCAGAGCCCCGTCTTCCGGTAATCTTTCCCTTCATTATGAGATGCAAGATCTCACACTTCTCTGGATGTCTCATCACATGTCCAAGATATTGTAGTATTCGGATTTTTATAGTTCTAATAGCTTCTTTTTCATCCGAACCATAACGTCTTCATTCGTAACCCTGTTCATCCAACTTATTTTAAGTATTCTTCTGTAGATCCACTTCTCGAATGCCTCAAGTCGGCTTGAGACATTTTTTAAGTTTTAAATTTATCATCAGTATTCTGCCTTTTAAATTTTGGACGAGTTGTTTCTCAGAATTTAAAAAAATTATCAAATTGCAAAGTTCATTTTAAAATTCTGTGAAAATTTCATTCAAGTTCTGTTATTATCCAAATACTGTGAAACAACCGACCCATGTTTTTGTACACTAGCTTCACACAGGAGTCCCTGAGGATTTTTTTCCCTCAGGATCTATGTCATCTTTGGGATGCTGTATGGAGGGTCTCTTTACTACTAGAGGCGTTGGTTATCCAATAAATGGTTCCCCGGGCGGGATTCATTCCGGCCTCCAAAATTGTTTTATGAGTTTAAATTCTGTTAACCAAAACCAACCATCATGTTGTTATTGGCTGTTATTTCCAATCCTACTGATCAACTGTTGAGCCGAAGTTTTGGCTCAACACTCCTTAAACGTACAAATACGCTCTTCCCAACGCAACTCTTCGACCAACAGGCAAATCAAGCGTTACTAAATAAATCACTTAGCTGATCGGAGACTCAGATTGATCGATCGAAAACTTGGGAACAACGGCCCTTAGCCTATTTTTAAATCTATTAAATATTATTAAAAAATTACCTAAGTGAGGTAAAGCAATAAGTTAACATTTTTTCAATTTTTCGCGAATTGTTACGTTGCAACAGCGATATGCCCTTTTGTGATGCAAATGTGTGGATTTTGATTTTTAGTTCTTATTTTTTATGCTTTTGAATTGTCAACAATATGGTGCCAAGTAAAGAATAATATCATCTACATTGCTACACGTATAAGTTGGCGAAAAAGGAAGTTAGATAGTTTGTGTGGTTGCCAGATTACAATATAAAGATGAAGTGTTAGTTCATGTTTACACCATCGCCAACTTATACATGCAGCACTGTATGTATGCATTAATATTTTTATGCGTCTAATAATCTTTAATTAAAATATTTTAATTATTTTATAAAACTCAATTTTATATTGTGCTAGTAGATCTTTAACTGGCTTTGATATAATTTGATTGAAGTTTTTCAATTCTCCAACAAAAAAAAATCACATCCTGCTGAAGTCTTCTTACTGTGATTTAAACTTTTTCTTTCGGTAATGATATTTTTTTTATATATTATTTATTGTCATGGAGTCACACCGGGTGTGAAGTCATGGATATTGTCCCAAAAACCGCAACAAACTGTACTTCGAGCCCTTCGGTTTTTCCTTGGTTGGGTATAATGCATTTAACTCATAGAAAATTGGAACCAAGAAGATGATCCACGAACCATTATTAACAGTATGAAACCACTAGCAATTCCACCAGTACTATTACGTAATTCAAAAGATCTATATTTCAGACGGATTGTAGGGCGCTTGCGGTTTACAGGTCAAGCGATTGTGTTACATATACTTATTATTATTTATTTATTAATATGAGAAATATGTAATTTATCAAGAAAAGTTAGGAATGATGTATGGATTAAGCGAAGGCAATAGAAATAAACAAAATAAGAAAATAGAAGTGACAAGTCTTAAGATTTATAATATTGGTTCACTTGCTATAGCGATTTTACACGGTTTAACCAAATTGCTTCACTTTGGTTGAATGACGCAGAAGTGAAAGGGTATGATGTTTACCGTATCCTGAAGAAGTGAAATATTCGATTCACATTGCTGGGAATGTCTTCGAATCAGGTCGTCGCTTGGAAATTACGTTAATTTATGATAATTTGAATAACGAATTAATTAAATGAAACCCTCGGCTTTAGTATTTCACAGGCCAGGGTACTTCTTAAAATGTTCCAAAAATAGAGACGTAAACTCCTCTTTTCATTTATAAACTATTTTGGCTACGTTGACAATGCATATTTTCGTGTGGCTGCGGCGCGCACGAGTAAAAACCGAATGAATCATTCAATACCTTTTCAGACAGTCGTATCCATAAACTCAAAAATCTTTCACCTTCACTTTCAATGCCGTAAATAACTAATTTGCAAAGATGTAGAAAATGAACTTAAAAAAAAAAATACTATTTGTAAGCGTTTTTAAAGGTCGTTTCATGAACATTCTCCAGCCCTAAAGAGTCCGAAACCCTTCCAGTCTTTCGAAAAAAATATCGACTATACTTTTGCAACTAATCTATTTATAAAGATAATACTAATACTGATGGAGGTAGCAAATGTAAAATCGTGCAATGTCCAGTGTTTTAAATATAGCGTCCTCCGCATGCAGAGCCCTAATATCTTCTCCAAGCATGAACTTTCGGTAAATTTTTGAGATCGCTGGCAATGGTTAATACGCACTTTTTTTTGAAAAAATCTTTTGATTCACCTTAATTACATTAAAAGACAACTATTTGCATTGGGGGAAGTGGAAAATATTTCATTCTAAATTTCGATTACGTAAAATTAAAATTAGCTTTCATTCTGTGAAACGAGACCGTCCATTTTCAAACATTATTTTCAAATGTCATTTTGTTATGTTGGTATTCTTGTTACTGTACGAAAAAATGCTAGAGCAAAGCGTAGCAGACTTCATGGGAATTCTAGGTTTGTGTAACATGGTTTGTGATACAAAAGAAAGTGCCCCTTTATAACGCCTACTCGCGTCAAGGCAAGAAAAACATCCCAGTTTTCAAGTAGTTTAGCGGCTACGCTAGGTTTGTGTAACATGGTTTGTGATTCAAAAGAAAGTGCCCCGTACCTTCAAAATCTTCTAGCCGTTCGTTATACATTCAAGTGTATCAGGAATACCAACATACCAAAGTGACAGCGAATGAGCTAATAGCTAATGGCGTACAATCTCACAAGACGAAAGCTAATTTTAATTTTACGTAAGTAATCGAAATTTTGAATGAAATATTTTCCACTTCCCCCCAATGCAAATAGTTGCATTTTAATGTAATTAAGGTGAATCAAAAGGTTTTTTTTTAAAAAAGTGCATATTAACCGTTGCCAGCGATCTCCAAAAATTAATAAACTTTCTAATTAAAGTGTGTTTATCGGAAGTGACCTGCCAGGTGAGTATGTTTCTGTATGCATTTGTAAATAGTTAAATTAGATAGAACCAAAGAATTCTTAATAAATTGTACAGCGCCCTTGAGCTGGTTTTTCACAAAAACGACGCTCTACAAATTATCCAATTATTATTATTAATACTTGTGTTTAGTTTACATGTTCATTTCTCATTCAACCGCATTTAATGTTGAACGTTGAATTCAATCGCTTTGAAACAAACACTAAATCATTTAATTTTTGTAATTCCATGATTTAATTTGGTTGTTTCACCCAAATTCAATTGCAGAAGGTAATCGTGTAATATCGCCATTAGTGACAAATACAAATCCTTTAGAATTATTCCTTCTGAATTATTATTTCTTAGTTAGGAGGGGGGTATTGTAAGGGATGAGCTGTAATAAAGTAGTTGAATAAATAATACAATTAATAATGTTAAAGAAACAAACGAGACCAAATTTATTCCTACGGTCAAAGGTTTAGAGTTAGTTCGATTTAATTGTACGAATAATTGCCTCTTTCAAATCCTAATCTGCTTGCAATCTAGGGTTTATCAATCTAAGAAATCGTTGGGCTTTGTTCCCGGGAAATCAAGCTCGAGAAAAGTCGAGAACTCGAGAAATCATGTACCTATGTAGAAATTAAATCGCCGTTTTTATTCTAATTAACATGCCATAAATGGTGCTGTGATTGTAATTTAATTCTATTTTACATTTATTTTCTACCTGAATTTTCGTGTTATTTTTTTTGTTTTATAGAAGCTATTTTTGTTTACAAGTTTTAAATTGATATTTTTTCTAAATAACCACCAAAAATGGAGCTGTGATTGTAATTTAATTATAAGTTAAGATATTAACGTTTTCATTCATGTTGATTTTTTGTTTAGTTTAATAGAAGTTACTTTTGTTTATAAGTTCTAAATAACCAGCCAAAAATGGCGCTGTCATTATAATTATGAGTCTGAATAATATTATTTCTGTATTTTTTAAAAAGTTAATTAGCTTATTCATAAGATTAATGTTTTTGAATATAATCAATTAAAGTTTTATAATTAATTTGATACTTTTAATTGAGAGGAAAACCAATGAATTTGTTGACGTTATTGGAACCAAATAATATGAGAAAACGTACGTAAATGTAAATTTCTCGGCAACCCGAGAAGCCTCGAGAAATTAGCCTCGAGAATTCTCGAGACCCGAGAAACTGAAAAGCTCGAGAAATCATGAACCATATTGCAATCCCTCTTAAGAACCGATGTTGAGTAGATTCAATAAGATAAGTAATTCAATTGCATAAAAGGAAACCATACGACACAAACGTATTCGAGATGGGGGTGAACCAAGGAGCAGTAAAGAGTTCTTAGGATATTTATGATTTAAAAGTAAGACTAAATTCTAGTGATGAAAACAACTAGTTTAAAGGATTTATTAACAGCATCGTTAATGTTGAAATCTAAAAAGATACCAATGTCGAATTATTATTTAACTTATATTCGAAAACAATTGGTTTGTTCTATAAAAGCACATAATTATGCATTTATCAACATTTAAATTCAAGCAATTAATTTTACTCCAATCATTGAATGAGTAAATATCTGATTGAAAAAGACAGTCATGGAATTTTTTAAATGTTTTAGGATCTTATTGTCGTCCGCAAAAAGCGTGTGTGATGAAATATAACAATGGTATCGTTCATAAATAATTTAAAAGGAAGCTGGGACTAGATGGGTTCCTTGAAGTATGCCGGAAGTTATTTCAATAATGGTAGATATAGAGGTATTTATTTGAACTATTTGTTTTCTTTCAGGGATAGCAAATGATATCTAATACCGATTGGATGCATTTTGGTCATTATAGTAAGGAATAGGTATATCGTGTAAATGCGTGTGGTATCTAGTATAAATAAAATTTGGTATCGCCGCTTTCCGTTTAGTAGAAAATGCCAACACCAATGAAGTATTGATTATTTGACACTATATATATGGAAGTGCGATATGATTATGAAGTCACATGATTTCAAGGAGTTAATATGGCGGCAATCATTTATTCCAAAGGTCCTTAACACGTTGGCATCGCTGGCAGTGGGCATTTTCGCGAAGCGTGGCAATTACGTGCAAAGATTAGACGTGTCAAAATAAAAAGGATTTTGTTGATTGTGAATTTTACAGGTACTGATTAATGTACTCTCACATCCGTGTTTGATTATTTGCTGTTTGTACTTGAAGATTGATCAAAACATATTAACAGCTTCCCTCTCCTGCAATAATCAGGCAATGCTACTTTTGAGGAGGTTTGACTGATTGAGTGATTACCCCCGTAGTAGTCCGATAGTATTTTATTCCTGTTCTAAAACCCGGGCAAATTTAAAATAAAAAAATTGCAATGAAAATACGAATTTAAAAAGGCTTTCATGGGTGAAGTTGTTGTCACATCCGTCATGTCATGCGTATACTCGTCATGCGTCACATGAAAATCCGAGTTTAAACATTATGAATTCATTAAAAATACTTTTTTTTAACAATTACTATAAGTAATAATTATTAGCTTGAAACCCTCATTTACATTGAAAAAATCTCCCGAGAAAAGATACATGCCGCCGACGGGACTCGAACCCGCGGCCTTCTGATTTCCGGACAACTGCTCTGTCCACTGAGCTATGTCGGCTTATCTCTTACCCGCCAAATAATTCAATATATACTAGTGTTTCATTCAACAATTACTGCTTATTACATTTTTCCACCTGAAAACAACTTTATTTTTGTGAGAGAAGCATTGTTAGTGCTAAATCTCTCGCTAGGTGGCGTCGAGACAAATTATGTCTACATTTTTTGGTGAAATACTTTAAATTGTCAAATATTCATTATTATTTTTAATTGATAAACTAGCGTTTAAGACAAGATTTGCGGCAATCAGAAGGACACAGGTTCAAGTCCCGTTGGCGGCATGTATCTTTTCTCTGAAGATTTTTTTAATGTAGATGAATGTTTCAGGCTGATATTTATTGATTACAATAATTGTTACCCTTTGTTCTATGCATAAAAATCTTGTCTTAAACGTTAGTTTATCAATTAAACATAATAATTAATTGAAATAATATAAATCAAAGTTAAGTCGTTAAAAACGTAATACTAGTAATTGCAGATGACTTCGGGTTTTTCCGTGATTTTTCCGTGATTTTCCGTGATTCCTAACATTATTTGGAGCAAAAAATGTTAACGAAATTTTGGTGTCCGGTGACTCGTTTTGTTTTGTTTTTTCGATTTTTCCTTCTACAAAACCTAACAAAAAAATTCTTCCACATGTCATAACTGGTCACTCAGTCGAATAACCATCCCTCCCCCTCAACCCGACCGAAAAAAAACATTGAAGCCACCGGAGACCAGAATTAATGCCTCAGGGACTGTGACATCTTTGAGGGTGATGTGTGGAGGGTCTTTTTTTTATAGAAAGGAAGGAGAAGAAGTTCTGGGAAGGAAAAAGTAAGGTGGGTAGGAATCTGGGGGCCAATGTGTCAAGACCTAGACAATACGCGAAGACTTAGACAAACCTCACCCAATAAACCAGGTCTCCTGCTAAGTCACCAAAAGGTGTTGGTTATCCAAAAAGGTGAACCTTTATTGAATAACCAACACCTCTGCTACAGGTCACCCCAAGTGGTTCGCTACGTTTGGTGATTTAGCAGGGGTGCCCGGGTCCATGGGGTGAGGTTTGTCTTGGTCTTGGAGGCGGATGACCTGGACACACTGAACCCCATATTCCTACCCACCCCTTAAACCCTTTTCCTTCCCAGAACTCTCCTCTCCTTCCTTTCCTTTAAAAAAACCCTCCACACAGTATCCCCAAAGATGACATAGGCCCTGAGGGAAATTATTTTCCTCTTGGCCTCCTGTGTGGATCTCATGTAAAAAAAAAACATCCGGGGACAATCAATGGCAGGAGTATTGGTTATCGAATAAATGGGTCCGGGGTGGCGGTACCTATACCCGCCTTACAAATAAAATAAAGTTGTATCAGGAAACAAGTACCCTTAGGGGGCATACATTAATTACTTGAGCAGTTTTTCTTCCAACCTAGATCCCCCCCCCCCTTGGTGAGATAAAATTGGGCCACTTCGTATATTATTTTCAAGTAACGTGAGATTTTGCTTATTACAATTTTCCACCTGCAAACAACCAACTTTATTTTTATATGTGAAAGGAATTGTAAGTGCTAAATCTCCCACTAGGTGTCGTCGAGACAAATTATGTCTACATTTTTTGGTGAAATGCTTTAACTCGTCAAATATTAATTATTATTTTTAATTGATAAACTAATGTTTAAGACAAGATTTTTATGCATAGCACAAAGGGTAACAATTTTACAAGTAATAAATATTAGCCTGAAACACACATCTACATTGAAAAAATCTCCCGAGAAAAGATACATGCCGCCGACGGGACTCGAACCCGCGCCCTTGATGTTACCGAAAGTTATCCTATCAATCCTTATCGATCGCCCATGTTAGGACCCCAGGTGAGACCTCCATCATTTAGTATCGAAAGTTGTTTGAAATGGCTTAGCCTTAGTGACCAGACTGAGTAAACAATTTTCGAGGCCCGAAGCAATGACGTCGACGTTCAATTGCATTATACAATCAAAACTGGAATACGCTTCTATTATTTGGGCCCCATATCAGCATAAATAGAATTACAAAGAAATAGAATTACTAGACCAAATTAAAAAAAAAACAATCTAAGGTATCTTTATATGAGAATACATGGTGAATCCCATAAATTGATGCATCACATGGATTTACTCTCTGAAACACTTCCATCTAAGAGGAATGGTGCCCTTACGGTAACAGCCTTTAAATCAATAAACTATTTTATTGAAAGCTCATATCTTCTGGAACCTGGAATGCTATAAATTGTTCGTACCGGACAACTACGACTTGTTCTGAATTTCACATGGCAGAACGGATGTTATGATTCAGCATATCATGACAAGAGGTGAAGGTGCTGCTAAAAAAAAACTCTCTAACTTTAACTATACGATGTCTCTTTACATTTTTAATATTGGCCTTGAAGGTTTCAAGAGTCATTTTAATTTAAGCAAGAGCTCTCAAATATTATTGATAAATTTTTCATATATTTATTCAAATTTATGTATATTATGTCATGTGTATTGTAATGTGATTACATCAATCCGTAATACACAATTTATATTAAAAAAATAAAGATATGCACAGCTAAGAACACCCCAATCAACCTTTCCCAATAACTCCCAACTTACTTCCTTAAAACTTTTCACAAATAGGGGATACCATAGGGCGCACAGGCCAAAGTCCATAGGACATAGTCCATAGTCCCACTGACTCGCTCTTTACAAAAAAAAGCACATTTTCCAGTGGATTTTCTTTAAATAACCGGCACCTCAAAAAACCGAGATTAAAAAAGGTTAATGTTTGTTTATTGAAAAGTCAGAAATATCGTTCGTGGTTTGTTAGATCATATTTATAGACACGTTAAATCAAGATGAAACAGACGCATGTTTGAAATAATAAAAAAAACCACAATTCCATCAAATTGCATTGGCGTTTGTCGGACCTGTGGAAAAGAGGGGATTTTTTATGTGTTGAATGAAGATCGCAGCGATTATAAACATAATTCAAAGTTGACAGAATCTTAAATATAAATTATGTTTTCAAAAGCAATTACTTTACAATAAACAACGTTATTTATGACATGAGCTAACGAGTTTTGAAACACCCGTTTGATTTAAAAAAAAAAGATTTTTGCAAAGTGCCTTTAAGCGCGGGCGAAGCCGGGTAGCAAGTACAAATATTTTGACGATATAGAAAAATATTCACGTATTTTTTATGTACAAAACCAGTCTGTATGCTGCTAAAAAAGCTATTTTGTTCGCCAGTTCGCTAGATCCCCACTTGGTTCTTTCGCTTTTTCCTTGAACAGAAAACATAATATTTGGCTAATTTATATAGCGCCGTTTTTGTAAAAAAATCACCCCAAGGGCGCTGAAAACATAAGTTTGCGGATTAGTTTAGTAGGTATTAATCTCCTGGAGCGATGTTTTCTTTACGGGCCATAAACCAGCCAGCGGCCGAGAATTCATATTTCGTCGAAAGATGTTCTTATGATCGTACATGACGGTTCCAATGAGAAAGATGAATTATTCTCTGTACCAGATGTTTTAAAATAATAACTCAATATCGATTTTATTTAAAATTAAAATTTGCTTTAATTTATACCTACATTTAAAAATGCTAAAAGGCTTGATGATAAAACTATTAAAATTATGTAATTTTTGTAATTATGTTAGTATTGTATGTTAGTATGTAAGTATTTATCATTTTTCAATAATGTCTAAGCAAAATGAGAATGTAAAAAAAAAACTTAAATATTTGTGAGTCCGCAAATAAGTAGACAAACTGAAGTATTTTCGTCATAAAACAAGTGTGCAGATCTTTTTTTAATGATTTTATTTAAACTAAAATTAAAATTCTGAAACCTAGCTTTCCCAGATAATTTATTGACTTTTTTTACTGCATGATTTATGATTTGAAATGCGTGTTGTATAATACAAAATTTTGTTTGAAAATTTAACAAATCTGCCAATGACCTACGGTAAAACCTTATTGTACTAAAAATAAACATATTTTCATAAAATTTAAAACAGAGCTTTACTAGATAAAAGAACAGTCTTTCGAAATCAATTTATAATTTTCAGTGGAAAAGAGTCAATACGCCTAAAATTTGATTTAAAAATGACATATTTCCGGTTTTGTCTCGTTATTCCATCTTAAGCGCTTAATTGTGGTTACATAAGTATACAGATTTGTTTGTGTTGATCTCCTGGAGCGATGCTTTCTTTGAGTGTTTAACTGTGGTTACATAAGTATACAGATTTGCTTGTGTATTGATCTCCTGGAGCGATGCTTTCTTTGAGTGCTTAATTGTGGTTACTTAAGTATACAGATTTGCTTGTGTATTGATCTCCTGGAGCGAAGCTTTCTTTGAGTGCTTAATTGGGGTTTCATAAGTTTGCAGATTTGTTTGTGCGCATTGATTTCCTGGAATGATACTTTCTTTAAGCGCTTAATTGTGGTTACATACATATACATATTTGTTTGTGTATATCTCCTGAAGCGATGCTTTCTTTAAGTGCTTAATTGAGATTATACGTTTTTCACTATGTTAATTTATAATTAATTAATAATCAGCATTGCGTAATTATAATTATTTTCAAAGCAGCATCTCGTCAATAAAGATTTCTCCAGACTTGTGCTATTCAGCACAATGGCGCTAATTGAGGAAATATCGCTTTGCCCGCCCGTCTCGGTCAGATATGCACAAATACCCCTGATAATAATAAATTCATATCGCACTTGCGTACATGTGTGCAAATAAAATTAAATAAACAAAGAGTACAGTCCGTCCAAAAATTCTAGATGTGTCTATTCTGGATGTCAAAATGGAACGAAAATTTTATCAGATTTTAGTAGATTCATATGTGAAGATGAGTTGGTGGTGGACGGTTAGGATATATTATTTGACTTCCAAATCTAACATACTGATTTTTCCATCCAAGTCAACATGTCAGATTCGAATTCCAAAAAATATAACCCCACTATAATTTTTGTTCTAATATTGGTGTTAAATTTATGGATAAAGAATTCCGCGATGATGTATCTTAAACATTGACCTTGATCGAAGATCTTAAATCATAATTTTTATTTGTTTATTTTGATTTAACACCCAATAACGTCGTTTATATAATGTAGATACATTTCAAAAACAAAAAAAATGTTGAAAAAATTAAACATGTTCGAGTTTTAAATTTCCTAACAATACAACGTAGAATCTTATAGATTGGTCTCCTTGCGGAATCACCACTGATTTCAAAACACCGTTTGATACTGATATGAAAAAAAAAACAAGTGTGCAGTTCACACGCGGTTGAAGTGAAACCATCAGAAAATTAAAATAAGAGTGGGAAGGCTACGAAGCACCGCTCAAAGAGGAGACCGATTATACTATCTCATTCTCTCGCAGGCTAAGTCCTATGGATGTACGTGTTTGTCTCTTTTTAGTGTCGCTTTTTCGTTTCGTCGAGTTTCAAATCACAACAGTGCTAAATACGTTTTCATTTTTTTAACCATATGTCTTTTTTAAAAGTAACACTTTTTTCCTTTCAGCTATTTTGGTGTTGCCTAAACCAGCCAAGTTGGTGTTGATTGAACCCAAACTATAGCAGCGCCCTCCATTTTTTCTACTAATTTTTCTTTACCGACTATAATGTGAATTATCGCAATATGAATTATTATTTAATTTCTTAGACATTTAAGTATTTAAGTCACATTGGTGTTGCAAATTAAAACCATTTAAACGATTGCAACACCTTCGATTTGTTGACAGACTGTACGCTCGTGGTTTATACAAGATAGCCCGGCAACACGGCGCGGTTGGTTTTGTTTTTGTTTTTCACAAAAGAGCGGAGATTTGTTCCTGTGTTGGAGATGATGTCACTGCCGGATCTGCGGCCATTTTCTCAGAAGGCAATGACGTCACGCCACAGATATGTGAACACTCGGCTTGAGGAAGTTCGTAAATACACCAGACGAGTACTAATACTTATATACTCTTCTCTGTTAGCCGAGTGCTAATTCAACTATTCAATATCTTTTTAAACGGATTCTTCGCGCTCTCTGAATTATTCACTCATATATCTGATGATAGAGACACTTCTCTATCATCAGATATATGAGTTGTTGTACGTCACACCACGCTATAAATATTTTTTCCTGTGGTAGTAGAGGGGGCCAGATGAATTAGGGAGCTGCCACGAAATGCCATTTCTCCGTATTTAAAAAGACCCCCTCTCCTATTTACCGCGGAGAGAGAGTCGCATAACCTTTTCAATCGCCTCAGGAGCGGGGTAAGATCTGTATTGTTCATGGTTGATCTGCGCATAAATCGCTTAGGTGTGACAGGTCTGAAGGGATTGTATGGAGAGCGTTATTTGGCGTGCGATGATCTTTTATCGATTGTGTGGACCCGTCTAACGCTTATTCTACTAGATAATGTTTTATAGTTTTCCTCTTGTAATATTTGAATATACTTACTTATAATTCATTCACAAAACCATCTTGGTACGTGACACATGACCTCACATTCTTTTCAACTTTTGTAAAACATTATTAAAAAAATGTGTTTTTGCGGCACGTTCGAGAGTAGAAGATATTCTCAGTATCGGTGCAAGACCACAATTCAGAATTGAGAATTTGCATGAGTGCTTTGTTTAGTGATCAGTTCTGATTAGCCAGGTCCTTCCACACCTTCATCTTCCGCATCTCCTAATTATTATATCCAATATAATTGAAAACCTATAATCTATTTTAGAACTACTTACTAATGACTTAATTATTTTTTTACATGAGTTATAACAAACAAATTGCCAATCAATCAATAATAAGTATGTAGGTTGTAGGTGCATGTGCAATCTAATTTGATTAATGAGTGTGAATATTTTATGCAATAAGACACGTTATTATATTATTCCTGTACACGGATCATCTACATAGTAACACGTAATAATTATAAACAAGTTATTTTAACAAGTTCGTAAGATATTAATAATTTCCTACATAAGTTACCTAGAGTGGTGCGACTGGGATGAGATAAATAAGAAGATGACCCCTGAGTAGTGAATAGATCATCTGGTTAATAGAGTTAATAATTAATAGAGTGAACACGGGGTGTTATATCGCAGATTATTTTTCCACAAATTTACGTATTTTCAGATAAAATTAATACATTTAAAGATGTTTCCGTGTACTAAGAATGTCTGATGACCGAATTCCGAGGAAGATACTGAGTGCGATTCCAGAGGGTAGACGTCCAGTGGGCCGCCCCAGACACAGTTGGGCGAGGCAACTCCAGAAACTGTGTGAGGAGAGGATGGGGCTACCATGGACAGAGGCCGAACAATCAGCACAAGACAGGAACATATGGAGGAGCCTTGTCGATGCAATGGGTCCCCGACCCGAATAGGATAAGGGGAAGAAGATGATGATGAAAGATGTTTCCAAGATCGTTTTTAGGTGAAGCTTAATGCTAAATCACAATTTTGATTAATATTTACTACGAATAGGTTTACATTATATAGCATGCCTTTTTTATGCCGTCGCGGTACCGTAATCGTAATCGTCACGCTAATAATAAAATCTGCGACTACACCCTACACCCATTGTCATAGAATAATAATCATTCTGACATAATTTACTACCTAAGCAAGGCATTGTCTCATTAGAATGATTAAGTTATTCCATAGATTCTTGTTGTGTTATTGAATTTGCGTGTATTCTTTCAGTCGGCGATCATTAATTTGAACAAGTTATGGTGGGAATTCCGCTGGACTAACAGACACTTGTCACGTGTACCATCGCATGCGGCGTTTAATGGATCATTGGATTCCTTACTAAATAAAAATAAAAAAATCCACATAAAGGGTTATTATTATAATTTATTAATACATTGTCGGATTACAATATAACTTTTTATTATCACTGTAACGAAAGGCGTAACGACCGCTTTGGCAGTCTGTGAAAATGCCCCGGGACTTTCAAGGGGCCCGAACCAGGGAAAAGAAAAGCAGAAACGTAAATGTATATAGGGGTCGTCCATTAATCACGTGATGTTTTTTAGCAACTTTTTAACCCCCCCCCCCTTGGTGATATGTGGTGAGGTTTTAGACTAACCCCCCCCCCCCCAAATCACGTGTATTTATTTTAGTACAATATATTTTGGAATTTTCAGAATATTATCACGAAAAATAAATACACGTGATATCTCATTATACCCCCCCCCCCATCGTGATATTTCATGATTTTCTCCGAACCCCCCCCCCTCCTTTCGAGCCTCACGTGATTAATGGACGACCCCATATAAATATTTTTTTATTTTCCAAAAACAACCCACGTTACCAGCAATCTTCGCATTGTGACTTAAGTTGACGCCAACATATGTATACGGTTACACCAAACATATGTACACGGTTTGTCACATGAGAACGGGTCGTTTTTACGACTCGTTCTTGAGTTCAACAGCTCGGCTTTGGAACGATTTTCTTTCCTCCCACAACCATGTTCCGTGTTCACTCCTTCCCCTCCTCTAAAAAACTCTCCACAAAGACGACATAGGCCCTGAGGGAAATTATTTTCCTCAGTGCCTCCTGTATGGAAATAATGAAAAAAATGCATTTTTTAGGTTTCTTTTACTTGGCGAATGAAAACAAAATATTTAGCCTGCGGCCCTAAGCGTTTACTCTTAAATATTGCGCTTCTAAAGGGATGGACGCATGCTATGGCTACAATATTGATTACCCAAAAAATCAAACACGTTCAATCAAAAATAGAATGGAATTATAACGTCCAAATGGATTGATGTGAAAGGGAGATGGCCAGGTTTGTGCCCCGGGGTTTGGGTGTTTTGTGCTACGCTATTGAATAAACCTTTCGAACTTTGTACATCGATTTTTTCTTTGGTTTTTACGTTATGCTTTAATAATGCGGAACGCAGTGTAATGCTTATTTTACAAATAATTAATAACACATAATTATTATTTATTGCCATAAAACTTCCTAGAATTAACGAATATTTGATTGAGTACCAACAAGATAATTTAATATAAGAATTACGTTGATTAATTGTGATTCCATTGCATTTTCTTTAATGAATTTCTAGTTCAACAATTTGTCTCAATTGAATTACATGTAGGCAATGACGTTATATAAATAAATAGACTCGCCATAGTCTCACATACTCATAATATAATGTGGAAAGTAAGGAACACTCTTTCGTTTTCAGCGATTTTCAGTATAATTTCTTAATTCAAAAGTTTATTCCTGTGTGATAAAGATAGACAATCAAATAATGCGTGTGTATGAATGACATGGATATATGAGCGGGCGTCGTATTGCTTGTCACTTTTTGATGGAACGTTCGCTGTCTCCTTTTCTTGAGGCCCACTAGAATAAAAGGTCCGGCTGCCTGTCGGAGTTTGATATGTAGAGCTATACAATAAATACAATAGGGCAACGACAGTTTTCAAATGGTGGCGATTGTCATCAATACTTGTTAGAACTACTGATTTATGTGTTGTTTTACCGCAAGCAAACAAACAAACAGAGTGTTTAGGCTGATTAGTCTACTTTAAAACAGTGAAGTTTACTTAGCAACAGAAATTTGGCTGTTGCGCGTCCAGACCCTTTACTTGAATTTTCTCTAATGACGTGTAAAACCGCGAGCGGGAAACATGAAAATTAATTGTAATATTTATAATAATCGATAATATTAAGTAATTTGCGTGTGCTTACAAATGAAATGTTATTCATTCGCCTTTACTATTGTTTGCCGTGTAATTGAAACATTTTCTCATCACACAGGAGGGCATTTTGGCACTTTTTAAAATGCAATTTACTTACTGGTAAGTGCTGGTAAGACGCAACTTTACTGGACGCGTAGCAGTTTAGTACTAAAGTACTAGATATCGAGATCGGTGCAATTGTCTTGTTCTTGTCTTCCCACTTTGAGATTTCTACCCCTCGTCTAATAGTATGTAACGACATAGCATGTAGGTACCTGCCAGTTAGCTTAAAAAATCAATCTCTCAATTCAACACCAATCAAACGCTATCATAATTTTATTATAATTTTTGATAAATGTGTTCGAATTACATACAAAATGACACACGTACATAGGTGAGTTGCTAAGTATTTTGGTGGTAATTTAACCAAAATTATTAGGTAGGCACGTAGTTCATAGTTTATTTAGTTTCGTAAAGTGCCATCGACGAGGAAAAAATGAGTTGTTCATTCTTGGAAACAAATAACGTTTGAGTGTTGAAGTATAACCAACAAATTAACATTGTCGTGTGAGGAGTATATAGGATGTCCCAGTCAAGGTCGATTTCTTACAGCAGTTTAGTGAACTTCCTTAAAAGGTGACAATAAAGTCGTATAATAATTAACATGTCATACCCCTTATGGAATGTCAAAAAATTAATATCCAACGAGTGAAATACATACACAACTTTCATTTTTGGTAGGTAGATACCAACTTAATACATTGTTGAGGATTTTGCATTGTCCATGAGGGTGAAACCATTCGTTGGGGCAGTAGGTGACACCAACCCTTGTGCAAGCTTCAGGTGATACTTCAGGACTTGCAACATTAAAAACTGGACGCTGTGTTGGTAAAACAGCTGAATTTATAAAAAATATCGGTGCGCTTGCTAGGTGCTAGACGAGTTTTGATCTAGCCTCCTACACAGTAAAGTAAATTCACTCGTAAAATGCACGCGAATTTTAGTCAAAAACACTTATGGGGCCATTCATTTATTTCGTAAGATTTAGGGGGGGAGGGGGGTCGACCATGTCTTATTTTTTCTTACAAGGGGGTGGGAGGGAGTCTCGATAGTTCTTACGTAAGATCACAAAAATGCGCAAAGTTAAAATTATTAGTATCTACCTTTGTAAGTACAAATAAACATTTCTAAAATTTGTAACTTTGAAAAATAAACATGAAAACAAACTAAACGCGTATTTATTTTCCCCTTTAGATTCTTACGTAACAAATATTAAACAGGGGAGAGGAGGTCGGCTTATTCTTATTTTTTCTTATAATAGGGGGGAGGGGGTCGAATGAATGGCCCTATACTGTAACATGTTACTTTGTTTCGTTTATTAGTGAAAAAAATCTCTTTATATTTTGAACAAGGGTCTAGAATTCCAATAGTTCATGCGATTGGTAGCTGCAAGATGAATTGTAACCTATCTTCTTTTGTACAGCGCTCTTGAGACGATTTGTCGCGAAAACAGTGCTATATAAGTTGTCCAAATTTATAATTTTTATTAAGAACCTACCTTTTTTTCGGTGTCCCGGTTTGGAGAAAAAATAAATGGTCACGTTAGGTATCACAGCCCCCACCAGTACTTGTAAATGGTCACTTATAAAACTGGATTAAATTGAACTATTAGGGAAGTTTGTTTCCTCATATTATTTTCTCCATATTTTATTACGTCACTTTTAAATAAATGCATCACAATATTATACTTTATGTTTATTTATGTAGAACGTGATTAATTGTAATGAAGCCATTGCACATGTATTATTGTAATGTATGACAATATAAAGCATAAAATGATTTTACTTCCTTATTTATTTATACAAATGATTAAGTAATAATTATAATTTTTTTATTTATTAAAATATTGATGAGATGATGATTTCAAAGGCATTTTTTTGAATTATAAGGAAAATATTGAATTATGTGGTGGGTGGGATATTTGAGTGTTCTGTCATCACTCATCACTCAAGCGACGAGAGGGCCCTTTCTCGAACATGTATGTAGTTGGAAGATAATAAATAGTATCGCGCTTGTTAAGAATATTAGTCTCGCTAGAAGAGCTTCTTTCAAGTTTCAACAATTTGTCTAGTCTAAAACTAACTAACCAACCATCATTTCTCGCAGGGGTGGGCAGAGAGGACGTACCGCTAAACAACTCGGTCTTGGAACACATTCTTTGCCTCAGTCACATTCATAGATCGTCTCATGAATACTCTTATTTTATTCTAAAAAGATCCTCCACACAACATCCCCAAAGATGAAATATGCCCTGATTGGAATTATTTTCCTTGGGGCCACCTGTGTGGGGTTAATTTAAAAAAAATGACAGACGGGACTTTTGTTTATTTACGTTTCACAAACCACTCTGCCTGAAAAAAAGAAAATTTCCTCTTATATCAGTAAAAAACCTTTCTTTGTTTCACACTTAGACGACACCATTCGTAGAAGGAGTATTGTTCAGGTTCAGAACACGCATAATGATTTGATTTCCTAAGAGTCGCTTGTCGACTTGCTTGACTGACTGAATTTGAAAGCCTGCGAGTGGTCGCTGCAAGTAAACAATCCAACATGTAAAGATGGAATTAGTACGGAGCAAATGTAGACCGATGTTTGTGTCTCTAATGAAAATACAAATAGACCGACATTGTTGATGTAGTTGTACGGCGACGCTCAAACCACGGGAAACTCAAACACCTCTTGCTCGTATTTGATCTCCTGGGACTTTTGTCGTGTTTGGTTTGTTTCCGTTACCAATCTAAACAATACATTCGAGTATTTTATGTTCCGTTTGGTTAAACCAATAAGAAAGAAGGGATATGAACGATTATTAAGTTTATTAATATGTTAGTCTTCAACAACCACCCATACTGCCACAAACTGCAAATGTGCAAATCGCATCTCACTGCGCTGCACCCCGCCTTTGTTACTTACAAGCAAAATATTGTATATATGTAAGAAGGTAACGGGACGGTAACGTAACTGGGACACGAACCAGGATCTCTCGTCTTAAGTTATGGTTATACACCATTCAGTACGTACAAAACAAATTATCCTATTAATATTGTAAAGACGAAAGTTTTTATGGATGTATATTTGTTGCTCTTTCACACAAAAACTACTGAATAAACTTTAAAAATTCTTTCACTAGTAGACAGTTATATTATTTGCGAGTACTATAGGCTATATATATATTAGTAAGCTCTGGCGTTATGAAATTATTTATTAACGTTTATTGTCCAGACGAAAATTGTTTGACGTGTGTTGTCATTTTGTTTTTTGTTGAGGTTACTATGGAGATTCCTTTGATGGAAAAAATTCAAATATGTATAAAATACGATTTAATAGGTGGCACGCGAGCTGTTTGAAAAATTAATGTAACGGGTATGGAGGGGTGGGGGAAGGGCGGGGAGAATATGCGAGCGAAGCAGGGGCAAAAGCTAGTTAATAATAATAAATATTAAGGTATGTAAGTGTAAGTACCTATTAAACTCCGTAATTCATCTGAAAACCCAATTACTTTGTGGAAATCACATTTTACAATACATTTATTTGGGTTTTCAATATAAATAAATTAAACAATTATTCACTTGCATCACACAAAATGCATCGTCATTTTGTGTACATTTTTCAGATAAATGTTATCGTAAAATCAGTACCTAGACGGTCCCTACCGCCGCCTATGTATTGGATAATCAACACCTCTGTGATAGGTCGCCCCAAAAAGTATGTTTGGAGACGTAGAAGGGGTGCCCGGTTTCGTGGGTTGTCTAGGAGTGTCGGCGAAGACGTCCGTCCACCAACTCTTGCGGTAAGAGGCCGGTCGCGGGAGACCTTTGACCTCTTCAGCCGGATTCTCTCCATCCATTGCTTTGCACCGCAGTGGGAGGGATTCATACGTCTGTCACTCCTAAACACACTGACCCCCAAATTCCAACCAACATAATAATAATAATAATAATAAATTTGGACAACTTACATAGCGCTGTTTTTGCGAAAAATCGCCTCAAGAGCGCTGTACAAATTAGCATGGATTTTACATTAGAATTTACTTAACTTAGGAGGCTAGATAACAACTCGTCTTGCAGCTATCAAGCGCATGGATTATTGGAATTCTAGCCCCCCGATAAATTAAATAAAATATCTTTTTATATGTACGTATTTCAATTTACTTAACTATGTAGGGGGCTAGATAACCATTCGTCTTGCAGCTATCAAGCGCATGGATTGTTGGAATTCTAGCCCCCCAATAAGTTAAATAAAATATATTTTTATATGTACGTATTTTAATTTACTTAACTATGAAGGAGGCTAGATAACAACTCATCTTGCAGCTATCAAGCGCATGGATTATCGGAATTCTTGCCCCCCAATAATACATTCACCTTATGTATTTAGTAATCTACTTAACATCCTTAGTCTAACTTAATCTAACTTAATCTAACTTAATCTACTTAATCTAACTTAACCTAACTTAATCTTACTCACACATACTCAAAACCTATATTTAATAAATCTGCAGTTCAACAACAATTGCAAAGAAACCATAAAAATAACATGTAATCAACGCTAACGAAAATGTATATACTCGTAATAATACACTGTAATAATTGTCACTGTGAACTGTTTATTATTATTGATTGTTGTTTTAAACACTACCTCTTAGGTATTTTATTTTCCTCTTACCCTTTTCCTTTCCAGAACTTCTTCTCCTTGCTTTCCCTAAAAAGATCCTCCACACCGCATTCCCAAAGATGACAGATGCTCTGAGGGAAGCAAGAAATCCTGGGGTCGAGTCGAATTTGAATAAAGAAAAAAAAATCAAAATTTTGAATGTTTTTTAATATGACAGGGTATTAAGTTGTAAAAATGGACATTCCACAAAAAATGTTGTTATACGATTTCGATACTTGGGCCCACGGGCACTGATTATCTTTGTGTCGGATGGCAACGAGTTTAATGAACTTTACATAAATATTTGCAGCTGTGGTAACAAATATATTGACAGTATAATTGTTATTGTCTTCCGTAGTATTAAATATCCGCATATAAAAATGTCAATTCGCGCCCACACGTAATAGTATCTACAGCAAAACAGTAAACAGGCACTCTATGAAATGATCGTTAATTTAATTATTATAAATTGTCACTTTGATTGGACAGGGATATGAGGTGTCAAAGTTTGCGTTGACGATTTTTCATGAAATATTAATCAATTTCTTAAGCATTTTAGTTTAACTACTTTAAAGAAACAAATATTTAATTGGACGCATTCTTACAATTTTAGAACATACCTAAATGTGCAGATAGAACCATTTGCAACTAGATGGGACATAATAATAGGTTCTAACTTCGTTTCCATAATGCCATTCCAATTTAATATTTTCCTTTAAAATATGAAAAACTAAAATACTTTACACAAGATTCAATCTCAAAATCAGAAATTGGTGAAAAGATTACGAGAAATCGTCTTTACAAACTTTGACCTTTATCCAACCAAAGAACAAGGATCGACTGTCAGATACAAACAAAATGGCCAATGTAAAAGGTTCAAAGTGATGAAAGAATCTTATAAAATAAATGGAATCTTTAAAAGCTTGATGTTAGAACTTTGTCTTACTACGAATATACAAGACACATGGATGGCTCTGAAATTTTTGTTGTATGCCCATTTTTGAAAAGAAATGTCAGTTTAGAACCTTAGAATGAGTTCATTCGGACTGCAATCTGAAGCACTGACCGTTGAAGACTGCCCAAATGATAGTCAATCTCTGCTATGATAGGCATCAGAGGAAGTAAAAAGTTGGTAAAAATGTTCAAGCTCGTCATTTATTATCAAAAAGTCTGGAGAATATTCATCGTTTCCGCAAATTTCAAATAATGATTGAATGAATATTTTGATTTCATAAATGACATCTTTTTGAATACGCTTGAGATCAAAAGGGATGCAGCTGATAGAGCATTTAAAAACTAGCAAATTAACTACGCAGATTTTTATGTAACATTTAATGATAACCTTTACTGCGGAAAGTGGTATAATATTAAAGAAAATACTCAAGTGCAATCATCGTCGACAGTTTTTTCTAAGCTACATACAATAGATTTCATAATAAAGCCATCTGAAGCTTTTGCAATCTATGTAGAACATGATGTGTTGCCATTATGCACCTATAAGAATAGTGTTGTAATTTAAAGATATCATTATTTAACCTTTATGTCATCATGATACATTATGTTTGTCATGCGCACGCTACTGTTTTTCCTTGTAGACTCTTATTATAAATCATTGTGGAATGCTTTGCTGAAAGAACAACCCATCAATTATATAACAATAGCTAATTCTTACTGATTTTAATAAAACTCTAAAAAAATATTTTCAATAATTCTATTGGGTTTTGCTTCTGCTATGCTTTTAAAAAAAAGAACAGCTAAGTAAAATTGATTGAATTTAGAAAAAAATTTCGGACCTAGCCCCTGATACCTATATTGAATAAAAAAATATTTTATTTTCCAATGATTCCAGATTTATAGTTATTGAACCTAAAAATACTATTGTTGCAATAAATATTATTTATTTTATTCAATTTGACAGTAATACATAGGTCACCCTAAGTGGTACGCTACGGTTGGTTACTTAGCAGGGGTGCCCGGGCTGCGTATTTACAATCCCTACCGCGTTTCAGTCGCTTTAAATTTTCAATATCAAAATTTAAATATTTATAAATAAAATTATTAATTTCTAATATACACACCAGAAAGATTATTTTATCTAGATTTTAGAACAATTTTTGTTTTTGCAATGTGATAAAAAATAACCAATATAGAGGTATATTTAAAATGTAAATTGTCGTTCCCGCGACTGAATCGGTATAGGTTTTGTAAATACGCGCCCGGGCTCATGGGGTGAGGTTTATCTAGTACTTGGCGGCAAATACGTTTTCCACCTACTACGGGGGAGAATGATTGAGGGAGACCTATCAGAGATCTCTCCATCCGGACTCTCTTAACTAATCGTCTTGCACCGCAGTGGGAGGGATGTATTCACACGTCCGTCACTCCTGGACACTGACCCCCAGATTTCTACCTTTTATTCCCAGAACTTCCTCTCCTTCATTTTACTAAAAAAACATCCACACAGCATCCCCAAAGATGACACAGGACCAGAGGTAGTGATTTTACTCAGGCCATCCTCTGTAGAGCTAATGTAAAGAAAAAAAAAATCACCCCACAAATCAAAATCCTTTTTCAGCCTGCGTTTGCCTTGAATATAAATTTCATTCAGAATTTAAGGCAAATTCAACGTTAGATTTAAGTTATTTTATAGCTTTGAAAATCTCTATAAAATCAATCAGCCAATTACTGTCATCAAAATTATTGTTCTAGTGTTTTATTCCTATGTAACGAAGCCCAAAATAATAAACTACAGGTTATACAAAATGATGGGAAAAAGGGGGATGAGGATGATTTTAAAATGCAACATTTTTACTAGAGTTAAAATTATGTTACAAAATTTAAATATGATGACAACAAAACAACATATAATATATAATGCATTAACAATGATAAACAAACTTAAAAATAATATGCTCCCAAATTATCTTCAGAGTAATATTATGTTTCAAGAAAATGTTCACGATTATTATCCTACGAGAAGACTTGGAGACTTTACATAGGCTTCCCAAAAATAAACACACAAAATAGCGCGTTTTATAAAAGGAAAAAACTTTATAACAGCCTGCCGAATGCCGTAAAGGAAGCCTCAAGTCTTAGCACTTTTCGTAGGATATGTGCATTATACGTAAAGAATGTTTTTTGATTTGTAACAATCTTACCAATATTATTTTAGTCACATAGTTATCTATGTTCCTTAAAATGTTTTTTTTTAAATTTTTTTTACGTAGTAATCTTTTTTCCCTCTTAAAATGTATTTGTAAAAATGTAACTGTATACAACGTGTCCGGAAACTCGTAGTACAAGCGGGAAACTGGTGAATCTACATCACGTAAAGAACCCAAAAAACTTTTTTTTTTCGATCTGAGCATTTCGATTTTAATATTATTTTTTTTCTATTTTTCCATTTTTTCGGCAACTAAAGGGTAAAAAAAATTTTTAAGCCCGGTTTACCCTTCGATGCATTTTATAAGACATTACACAGCTGAAATCAACCCCCTAGTGAAATTTTTTTTCAAATTTAACCAAAAAAATTCCAACTTCGGACCCGATTTACTCGAAAACGAAAGCTCAAATCAAAAAAGCTATATCACAAATCTACTCCGAATGTGATGTAGATTTACCAGTTTCCCGCTTGTACTACGAGTTTCCGGACACCATAATAATAATAATAATAATAATAATTGGATAATTTATAAAGCTCCGTTTTTGTGAAAAATCACCTCAAGGGCGCTGTACAATTTATTAGGAATGCTTATGCCATGTATATAAATTGTATTTGTATATATTTTCTTACTAGATATATGAAAAAAATTTGCATACGTCTAAATAAATATTCAAAAACAAAACAAACAAAATAAAAGGTATTGTTTTAGGTATCCACTGATGCCAGCGCCCAAATACCTGATTAATTGTTTATAGATCGATATACTCGTAAATGCGTGGAATACGAAGAATTCGCTAAAATTGTAACCGGATTCGACAATGGGTTTTCAATGCAAATGTCGGGTCGTGATCGTATTTGAAAAACACATCGGATATTCGTAGACATTACTAATTTTCGAGAAGCAATAACAGGTTTCTGATTCACGCCATAGCCACCTGTAGGAAAACTTCTGCTCATTTACACCGACTTACTTCGCATTAATATTTCCTGACGGAAATGCCTCCGCCTCATAATATCTGCTAAACAAGTGAAAATATATGAGGTTGCTTTGCCTACATAATTTGATTAATGTGTTTACTTTATGAAAAACTTCACAACTAAGGTACAAGAAACACAATTTTTGTAATTTTATTATTTTTAGTGTTAGGTTTTACTTTGGACCAGCGAGATTCCGGCATGCGTTGCAATGCCACTAATAAAGAAATTGTTCTCCCTCGTTCAATACATTCAGATTTTCAAATAGCTCACGTGCCACCTAGTGCAGATTTTTTTTTACAAATTTTCATTTTTCATATATTACAAACATTCATTTTTGTATATTATTTTTTTCCCTTTCTTGGCTTTTGACCAAGAACAATCTATCAAATTTGGTACCTAGCATAGGTACCGATTAAAAACAAATATATATTTTTAATTGGATTCAAAGTATTCGATTTTCGTTAGTACCATAGGTGAGTATTTCGATTAATTTCATTAATTTAAAGTGTTTATTCGAAAATTGAATTTCGATTTAACAATCGATGGTTTGCAAAATGTCATTCTCAAATTGACAGTTTCGTAAGAGTTTTGTAATGATTTAAAAAACTTTTCAGATGTATTGTCATTAATCCAGAAACCTTCGCGAGGATGAAAAGAAGGTATTTTGAAAGTTTCAAACATTTCCTAGCTTAATACAGCAATACATAGACAACTCACATACATAGAAACATATATTAGGGTGGATCGCCATTGTATGGAAATTTTTTATTTTTATAATTCAGTTTTTGCGGGGTGCGGAATAGATGCTCTAGGTACACACAATTAAGCATACAAAATATCAATTTAAAATTTTGATAGCAAGTACTGCCACAAAGCAGTTGAATTATTTACAATTTGGTTAAAAAATGTCCCCTTTTAAAACAGTTTTGTGTCAATATGAATACTTTAGTTTTTACTTTTACATTTCATAATGAATAAAAATTGCCGCGCCTTAAATAATAGCATTTAAAAAAATTTATATTTTTTATTAATCCCGCGAAAATTTGACAAATTGCTGAGTCTAATTTCGCGCACTATACCAAGAAAAACAACAAACATCTTTAGATCAACCGTCCACATCTCGCAGTAAGCAAATTTTACTAACGTTGATTTCCAACTGACCAACAATACTTTGCTTCATCAACTTCTTCTTCTTATGTAATAAATCCAACAGACAGTAGACTATCTGTTGTATCCAGAACATTGGATCGATACAGTATTTCTGATCGGGCGGGTGCTCGTGCCAAAACTAGGACCACACTGCCTGACTGCCATCAATCAGCCCATTTTGATTTGTGCATTTGCCTATCATTTGAAGGTTGAAAGGATAAAACATTAATCATATATGATGGACGTAGAAAAGTGGTGATAGAAGAACATATCAGTCTTTTAAAAGAACCTGGCTCACAATACATTGGCCACATAGGCGTTAAGTTCGGTGATGCTCACAAATTGTTTGTATGTTTTGTGGCAAAATCCATTGATTTAGCGTGCATCGTGGCTATCGGATGTGATGGAACAGCAGTTAATACTGGAACTAAGTCTGGCATTATTCGACTTCTTGAAGGAAAGCTCCATCGTCCACTTCAGTGGTTGGTCTGTCAAATACATGCCAAATATAACGCCAGTATTCAATTCGAAGAAGGACTATAAAACACAATAACTTTCATGATTTTTGACTTTATTTTTTAACATTGTTTGTGATTTTTTTGTGTAGCAATGGTACTTTTATTGTTTCTTGATTAGTAGATAATATTACAAGTAAACGAAAAGTTTAATTTTTTTATATTTTAACTACTTTTATTGAGCAAAGATTAAACCCTTCTTTTTCTAGTTTTTCGCTGTTTTTGTAAAATTTGAATTGACTTGGGGCAGTACTTGCACTCGAAATATCTTAATGCTGTCGTAATAACTTTTAAAAGTAACCCCATGGAGCATCCATTCCACACCCCGCTGCTAAGAAAAACAAAAAAACAAAAAATCGATCCACACTAACATATATTGATTTTTATATTAGGTCCTTACATATGAAATTGGCGTTTTGCCGTACGGCCGTATTGTTAGTACTAAATCTCTCGCTAGGTGGCGTCGAGACAAATTATGTCTTCATTTTTTGGTTAAAATACTTTTAACTTGTTAAATATTAATTATTATTTTTAATTTATAAACTAACGTTTAAGACAACCAACTTTTATTTTTTTGAGGGAGGTATTGTGAGTACTAAATCAAAATGTAAATGAGTGTTTCAGGCTGACAATTATTGCTTATAATAATTGTTACCCTTTGTGCTATGCATAAAAATCTTGTCTTAAACGTTAGTTTATAAATTAAAAATAATAATTACTGTTTTAATCCACTTGAAGCAAATTGGGAAGGTGAAAAAGCTTGAAAGGTGGGTATCTCACGAATTGAGTGAAGCAAATCAACAAACCCGCGGTAGAACGCTAGACCACACACTGCAAAACAGACGGCTACCAAATTAGAGGAGCTTCAATTGGAATGTCTAAGACATCCACCGTACTCTCCGGACCTTGCCGCCAACAGATTACAATTTTTTTCGAAATTTGGATAACTTCTTGCCAGGTAAAAAATTCAACTCCGATGGGGCAGTCCAAACCGCCTTCAAAGATTTTATCGATTCCCGTCCGAATGGTTTTTTTAGTAAAGGGATCGATGAACTACCTATGAGATGGCAAAAGTGCATAGATAACAATGGTAAATACTTTGATTAAATAAATATATTATATAAAAAAAAAAACGGCTTTATGTTCCTCCCATACAAAACGCCAATTTCATATGTAAGGACCTAATATATATAGCTAGATTCAAGCATTGACAAATAATAAATATACTGAAAAAATCTGGTAATCCACCGGTTGAAGGGTGTTCAAAAGACACGTACACACTTGATATTGACATTTTTGAAGGTCATCAGTCATCAAGCTATCAAATAAAATCATGAAAAAACATTATAATTAGTAATTTTAATTTTGTTTTCTTATGAATTCGGTTGTCAACTGCGGATTTTTCAAAGATATTACAGAATGATTTTTTTTAACTCATCAAAGTGCACTGCTTGAAAAGTTTTGAATAAAAATGATCCTAATTAATGTGTCTAATTTTTATGATTCCACGACAACTCAACACAGTGGCATTTCAACACCCCTTTGAAAAGTCATTAAAAGAAATGGATTTTTTTTTTGAAAAGCAACCCACGAACTAACGTAACCTATTTAACCGTTTTTTCGATTTTTTTACAGTAGCTCCACACAGGAGACCCTGAGAAAAATATTTTCCATTGGGGTCCAGTCATCTTTGGGGACGCTGTGTGAAAGGTCTTTTAAAGGAAAGGAAGGAGAGGAAGTTCTGGAAAGAATAAGGTATGAGGGGTGGGTAGAAATCTGTGGGTCAGTTGGTCCAGGAGTGACGGACGTATAAATCCATCCCTTCCACTGCGGTGCAAGGCGATGTTCCAAAAGAGTCCTGCTTGAGTCAAACCAGTCTCTCCCGATCCGCCTGCAACACAGCTGGTGGGCAGAAATGCCGCCAAGACACGAACAAATCTCATCCCATGAAACCGGGCACTCCTGCTAAGTCACTAAACGTAGCGAACCTCTTGGGGTGACCAAGAGGAGTTGGTTATCCAATAAATGGTTCCGGGGCGGCGGTACCCATACCCGAGTCGCAAATTTAAATCACTTTAAATGAATTTTCAAAGGAGATGAAAGTTGCACGATTCTGAGTTGTCCGGTCACCAATTTTTATGTATTCAAAAAGATGTAATGATTTTATTTTGTGCAAAATGGCGGAATCATGTTTGCTCTGGTTAAATATCTTCAGTATTCTGTGCGAATATTTTTATGTTTTGTTGCGAGTAGGTACTCTATTGAAGATTACACGAGTGTGTGGCCACAAATAGACTTCCGCATATCTGACGCCAAGAGGAAGATAGTGAATAGAGAAGTGTGGAGCACCGGTAATACCTTTATGCTGCACACTGACAGATGGACTGTAATAAATACATGGGCATAATATATTACACAAGTTATTATTATAAGTGTTATAATTATCAAGTGCCCGCTTTTATGCAAATGAATATTATATATTAATATTGATAATTTATTGAATTGTGTCGCTTTGCGAACGATAACATAATGAAGCACGTGTAGTATAAAGATAAACGAATTCTCGCAGATTTATGATTTTCCGCGACAAAATAAATTTTCAAGGTTTCTCGTCAGTTCATTGACTTTGCGGAAGTTACAAATCGCACACCTAGATAAAGAGTAGTACAACTCAAAATACCTCTTTTTTCAGGAACAGCAAAAAACGTTTTACTCAATTTCTATTTGACTGATTAAAAATATTGTTATATGATATTGTATGTTATTTTACTAAGATATTTATTTGCTTAGTTTTTTAACCATCAAATTCACGTGTCACGCGTTTATTAATTAGTTTCGTGTTATTTTAGTATTTGTGACAAAATCATCGTTTAATAATTTTATCAACTCAAATTGATTTCATATTAGTGATAAATTTTGAATTAATTTGCTCTTATTCTGTATAGTTTGTTTTATAATCTTCACAATACCGGAGTAAGTGGAATTGATATACAGAACGCCCGAGAAACAAGACAAGTTCAATCACGAATACCAAATCAACTCAAAATATTCACGCACTATGACTCACGAATACAAGACTAAGTCGAAATAATCCAGTATTTGTGCGTATTGACAGCACCTTCCCCTACAGCTGGTATGTCGTAACTGGTGATGCTTTACTATTGTTGGTGGGGGTTTTCATAGAGCAATTCAGACAGACTGACTTAAGTGCCATGTACAATATTATTGATGGAGATTTTTAAACAGGTGTCTTTGTGGTTTGTGTAGTTTTCGACGCAGATTCCGAAAATGGCAATAACTCGATTTTGGATTATTTCGAGTTGTGCTATTCTTTATCTAGGTGTGCGAAATTACAATTTTATAATGCGGAGACAACACGTATTTTACGATTAAAATAGAAGATTTATTTCGTTTTTTGCAGAAGTAAAAGAGATATCGTGTTATTTTTGTAACCAGCTGAATGAATTATTGTGTGTAATAGATGTTTGGCACATGGTTCAGAGAGTAAAGTGCTTTGTCGAATCAATGTTATCTCACTGTGAATATATTTTTGTACCCATGTTAGATATAGTTTGTTAAATCGATACTTAGTACTTTCGACAATAATACTTATTATTTTTTTTTGCTGATAGCGTTCAAAAATCGCTTTGAAGGATTTATCACATCAGTAATGGAGTCCTTATGTGATAATTTTTCCTGATTGTCAAATTGTCAAATTGATTATTTGATACGAGTATATACACACACATACATTTTGATATCTCACAATGAGTGGGTACTCATTTAATCTTACGTTGGAAGATATTTTAATAAAAATGATTAGTATACAGGGTATTAAGGACGTAACTGTCTTATTCTACCAGTGATCCTTGACATTATTTGAAGTAAAAAATATAATGAAATTTCGGTCTCGGGTGACTTTTTCAAACGTTTTTCTTGTTTTCAAATTATTTTTTCTTCAAAATGTCTTCCTCACGTCATCGCTTGTTGAATAAAAATATCGAAAAAGTCACCGGAGACCAAAATTTCATTTCCATTTTTCACTGCAAAAATGTCAGGAATCACTGTACAGTAAGTCAGGTGCGTCCCTTAATAATAATTATAATTGGATTTTTGTAGAGCGCCGTTTTTGTGAAAAATCATCCCAAGGGCACCTTTTATACGTAGATATGGGTATCAGTAATATAAAATGAACACAATGAATTAACACTGTAGAAAACTAAGAAAAAAAACAATATTTTATGAGATAACAAAAACTTGAAGCATCACATGTCTGAAATCTAATCAGCATCATCAACTTATAAGACCGACTAAATCAAATATTATAATTTTCGCTCTTCCTAATGTATTTTTCTTAACCCCCGATGCAAGACGATGATGACGACCTCCGTAGTCCAGTGGCTAAGACTCTTGACTCACATTCCGGAGGTCGCGGGTTCGAACCCGGCATGCGCAAATAAATTTTATTTGATTAATTTGTGTTATTTCACAATTAATTCATTTAAAATAATATATAGTATATTTGCGGAATGTTCCAGAGTGGAAGATACTATTAGTATCGCCCTGGTGTAAGACCACCATTCAGAATTGAAACGTTGCTTGAAAATGGCTTTAGCCGTATTTAGTGACCAGATCTGAATAGCCAGGTACTTCCCAACCTTCCTCTTCCCCACCTCCTTCCCCTCCCCACAACCTTCAGCCTCACAACATACCCCAATTGGGGATGCCATAGTCTCACTGGCTCCAGACGGGAGCAGTTGAGATTCTTGTGCGGTATACACTGTAAAAAAAAAAAAAAAAAGAAGCGGTGTTATAAGTTTGACATTCTGTGTGTCTGTCTGGCAACGTAGCTCCTAAACGAATGGACCGATTATGATGCGTTTTTTTGTTTGAAAACTGACGTGATAGAGATGGTTCTTAGCTATAAATCATGAAAATCTGTTCAGGCGTTTCAAGGTCATCAACTCTTTTTTTGTCGGGGTTGCTTAAAATTTAGAAAATTTTACATACTATTTATAATCAATTGAAAGTGTTTTCACCAAGATTTTTTTTTAACATTAATTCCACACAGAAGGCCCCGAGGAAAATAATTTCCCTCAGGGCCTTTGTCATCTTTGAAGTTGCTGTGTGGAGGGTCTTTCTGAGAAGAGGAAGGAGTGAACATGAGTCTTGAAAAGACCCATGTTGCAGGAGGGAGGAACACAGATGCCGGCAAATTATTCCACAGCCGAGCTGTTGAACTCAAGAACGAGTCTTAGAAATAAATCGTTTTCATATAACAAATTTCAGATGGGTACATATGTTGGGCGTGCGTTTGGCGTGTTTCCCGACTAAGATTCAATCATTGCAATCATACATAAAGATAGTTGCCAATAATATATGCGTTAAAGAAAATGAGGATAATGTAGGTGGTTCTTAGTCGAAGTATGGAACAGTTAAACATGACCGAATTTCATATCGACACCGTGGCGCAGTGGTTAGCGCGTTTGCCCGGAAAGCAAGAGGTCCTGGGTTCGAGTCCCAGAGGAGGTGTCAATATGTTTTTCTGATTTTTCTGTTTCCAGATTTTCGATTGAGTTTCGCTTACATTGTCTTCATTTATTCAAATAATAATATTATATTCAATTAATTATTTTTCCATACTATGGGCAACTACCCTTTTTATTGGAAACAATCATTATAAGAATTGGTTTGTATCCTGGATGGCGTCTCGGATAAAAGTATCTGAATTTATTCATATGAAACTATCGACTATTTATAAAAGTCTAATTTTTCTTATAAAAAAATGAATAAATATTATTTTAAAAAACCTTACCAAATTTTCACCTAAACCAAATATATTTTTATGATACAAAATGCATATTTATTGAATATTTAATTATTTTTCTACAAAATACTTGCATTGTAAACTCTGGTATTTAAAACTACTAATATTGCCCCCAGTGTTCAAGGTGTTCTCTCCAAGTAAAATATATAGACATGTATTATAGTATTGCCGTCAAACTGGAAAAACTCAATATTTCTGGATTTTTAATGTCGAAACACACCTTTTTTTATCTTATCAAGTTTATTGCTCTTATCAGATTTAGGAACTACATAATATTCGTATAAATAGCATATTATTTACTCAGTTATCTTTGGGATTAAGCTTTCATAACAAGTGGTATCCATTGATATTCGGATAAGTGAAAGCAGGAAGGCTAGCAGCAAGTATAGATATCTTGGGATATAACATATTATATAATGTTTATCCACAAGGTACTCCATCAAATCTGGCGATAAAATAAGCGGAAACCTTCACCAGCTGTGGTTCTATTTATTAATGTCTTTTCAAAAGGTCTTTTCTTGGAGTGGACAATGGTTAGGCTTGCGAAGTTATAAACAATGGCCATATATATTAAGTACTAGCTTTTTTCCGCGGCTTCGCTCGCATGGTGTAAGGGGAGTTCCCACTTCGCCACCTCCACCTCCCCCCCTCCCCCCCTCTCACCGCCCTCCCTTCGCCCACCCCCTGCCCCCTTAATTAATAAATAGTTAAATATTGGTTACCATGACGTAAACAGCTCGATGAACCTTTAAGGACTTAAATCATTAAAAATTATAAGAGACTCCGCACATATAAAATATATCTTCATAAAATTATTAATCGCTTTATTGATTGCTCGCCCCTTTTGTCTGAGATTATTCAGGAGTTAGAACCAGAGAAAAATCACTTTTTCATCTTCAAGAATGTTCTACCAATCTCAGACGAAATGCTTTTATATTCAAAGAATGCAATTTATTTATTTATTATGAATTAACGCCGATTAACGGCTTTTACATGGGAATTCCAATAATTTGAAAAAATATACATAGTTAAGAAAAAAAAATTAATACAACAAAAAATTAAAGAGCACATATTGAAGTGACAGTATAGAGCAAAAATAGTAAGCTATTATAAATACAAACATGAAGAAAAAGAAAACCTCATATACATGCATGTGTACAAGATATTATGAACTAAAAAATTACTAGGTAAAGTACGTAGTAAAACATTTAAAAATTCTAGAATAAACATTGATGAAGAATATAAATATACAAAGTATATTAGATTATAATCTAACTGAGAAGCGCTGACAAACAGCTTAAATTAAATAATATTTGTATGTTAATAATCTTTCAATATTTATCATATCATCAACAACATATTTGTTACCAAGTATATGCAGGCGATTTATTATGGCATATATTTCAGCATTAGATCCTGTATTATTACAATGGTAAGGTAATTTGTGACGAACTGATCTACTCGGTACATGAAAACATATTAACGAAAGTAGTTGTATTTGATAAGAATTTTATTGATATAGACATATTCTCATGTAATTTAAGTACCTCAAAAATGTGTCATAGCTAAGGTAAAATAATTTTAAACACCCTTTTGTAAGTTATCATGTTATTGCTGTGAATCCTTTCCATTTACACGTCATTCGATTTACTGTTGTGTTCACTCTGAGTTGTACAGTACATGTTAGTATTATTGCTGTTGTGTAGTGAGAATATATTTGTGACTACTTTATGTTTTTAATTTTATTAACCAGGTTACTAGTTTATATTTTTGTGTTTTTACATCTTCTTCTTTATTATTTCAAGGTTATTTTTTTATAACTTCATATTTTTTTATTTATAATTTTATTCTTTATAATTTTCAAGGATACATATTTGTAAACTTCTTACGGGTACAGGACCCTTAGTTTTTTATTATAATTTTATTTATGTGAAAATCTATTATTGGATTTTACGTGTATTATTAATGTTATTATTATAAATTTAATAAATTTGTTGATTTTCCCAACTAAATAAAATAAAATAAGTTTAAAAAAATCTTCAAATTTCCCTTTCGCTATACCGAGCGGAATGTATTGTTTTGTGTGACTGAGACACCAACAATCGCCTACTACCTGCTGACAAACAATGAGACATGAAGAATTTACCAAAAAGTGACGTTTTCAACGTGTCAAAGTCATAAATAAAGATAAAAAAAAAAACATATATAATTATAAGTTCTTTGCAACAGACACGTCTTTTCTCGATTGCTGATTCACTGACCCCCGACCTTACCCATGCAGGTATATTACCCAAGCTTTGTCCCTAGCTTGAAACGTCCTCTGAGGTAATTATAATGTGTTCATATTAATTGACACGCTCTCTTCACGTTGATATTGGTAAATTCAATTATCTCTTTGTAAAAGCTTATTGTTCTTTTTACGGTTTTTCCAAGGCGTGCAAGGGGTCATTATTGATCTACGCCACTAGTTTAAGCTGCAACGTGTAGTGCTAATTTATGCAATCATTAATATGCGATTATTGCGCTGTGGATAGAACAGTCAAACTACGCAAGAATAAAAAAAAAACAGTGGATTTATTTCTTTCAGGTGATTGGTGTAGATGCAAAACACCCACGATGATGTTAACAAACTCGATGTACAATAATTCATTTGCTTGATTTTTATTTTGTTGTTGATAAGTTGGCATGCATACTTACAAAGTTGTGAAATATTAGGTCCTTATATGTGAAATAGGCGTTTCGAATCAATAAAATCTTTGAAGGCGGTTTGCCCCATCATTTTGCCCAGGCGGACTGCCCCATCGGAGTTGAATTTCTTCCCTTGCAAGAAGTTATCCAAATTTCGAAAAAAATGGTAATCTGTTGGGGCAAGGTCCGGAGAGTACGGTGGATGTCTTAGACATTCCAATTGAAGCTCCTCTAATTTGGTAGCCGTCTGCAGCTAACTCGGACGTGGTTTGCGATGGTTCCGCTTCCACAATAGCCTTCAATTCTTCATTATCAACTTTGGTCTCCGTCGTCCACGGGGCTTGTTCTGCAGGTCGAAATTTCCAGAACGAAAACGTTGGAACCAAAACGCACTGTGTTTTCTTTTGCGGCACCGTCGCCATACATATCATTAATTGTTCGAACCGTTTCTGCAGCACTGGTGCCACGGTGGAACTCGTACTCGTAAATAACGCGTTATTTCAAGTTTTCCATTTTGTAAACTAAGTAACGCAAAGAAAAAAAACAATTAAGGTAAAAACAAATGAATTATTATTTTAGAAACACAAATACATGAGTAAATAGCTGTAAAAATCTGAATTTGGAATTCCTAACTAAAGAGAAGATATTTGAGATCAAAGTTGCCAGTACGGCAAAACGCCAATTTCATATGTAAGGACCTAATATTATTGGTTCTTAATTTTTGGAGCTCTTTAGCTAGTACTTTACGGGAATGACTGCAGGATCCTTAGCACTGTCGACCTTTCCTTCCGAAAGTTATTGATACAATCCTTATCGATCGACTGTGCTAGGAGTCCAGGAGACTCGACGATTCCATGAGTAATACATTATAGATGCTAAGTTTGCCCATTGACATAAATTTTATCGTTAAAAAAGAAAGTATGGTCTGTGAATGTAAATTTAGTTGAAGATATTTCATTCTTAAAAAAGGGATGGTTTAATCAAGTGGTGGACTGAATAGTCAGAAACATTCAGTTTAGAAGTGATTTACTCTCTTCGAAGAGACTTTCTGGTGATATTCTGATGCATTGCTGACACAGTGCTCTTCACAAATAAAAGTAATTGCTTGGGGTTCAACCCCCTCCCCCCCCTCCACTTCGGCCTCTGTGTTGGGTGGGAAAAAAGAGAATAATGCTCGCAGATTACATTCCTGGAATATACAGCAATATTGACGTAAATAATAAGTTTTTTAAAGTAGGGCCACAAAATCTATCTTAAAAATGATCTACTCCCCCCCTTCCACCCTTGCTCCCCCCCAGGATCTAAACCTTATCCACCTTTAGGTAGAACTCCCCCATGCGACTGCTACAGCTGCGCCCTCGCTAGTTCCAGTTATATTATTTCCACGATTATACATATAAAATAGATCTATATATTTATTAGAGATGAAACGGATAGTTGTTTGGCCGGATACCGGATATCCGGCGAGCTGTGAAGACGGATGGCCGGATATCCGGCGGCCGAATAGTCAGTCCATTGTCTCGTTGCATGTCGTGACAAATTTAGCGATCAGATCAATTCGGGCGGTTTCGGTTGCCATCGTGAGTATTCGTGAGTGATCGCGAAAATATTCTCTTTGATAAGAAGAAGAACAAGAGGTATATTATTGTGCTTCAATATCAGTATTTAATCATTTCAATAATCTCTTTGTTTTTTACGATTTTAGTTCACTATAATGGTGATTGTGATTAGTTAATCATGTTAATTTAAGTTTTCGCTACTCTGTGAGGTTTTTGTAAGTTTTTACTAAAAGATTTTAGTTTACATATTTACTATTTATGTATTTATCAATAGAGTGAATATCTCAGAAGAAAATTTTAGTTGTTTTGGAGGGCCTTATGGCTTTTTTGTAACTTTTTCGACTTTAAATAAAAGCCGTCATAATTATAAGCCATTTTATTGATATTTACCTCACAAAGATTAATGTATTGAATTTTATTATAGGAAATTGCGCAGTTTTTGAATATCCGGTATCCGGCCGGATATTGAGTTACTATCCGGTATCCAGCCGGATAGTAAATTGTGACCGGATAGGCCGGATACCGGATAGTTACCGGATATCCGTTTCATCATTAATATTTATTCTATCCAATTAAATCATGTCGACGTATGGGTTAGGGGGCATACATTAATTACGTGAGCTTAAAAGGGGGGGGGGGTCCAGCAAAATCTCAAATTACTTGAAAAGAATATACGAAGTGGCCCAAATTTATCTCACCGAGGGGGGGGGGGGGGGTCTAGTTTGGAAGAAAAACTGCTCACGTAATTAATGTATGCCCCTTTATAAGATATAATATCAAGAAAAACTGTTTCTTTGCCTTCTATTGCTAGTTATCACTCAAACACTTTACGACTAACCATGAATTATCTGTATAAATGAAGGGTTTTCCAAAACCGGACAGCGTAATTAAATTGTGGCACAAACCAGATTGGTCTAATTAATTTTAATTATGACAAGTCACCATATAACTTATTTATGAACAAGCAAGCAAATTTTAT
The DNA here is from genome assembly GCA_917880885.1 of Limnephilus marmoratus. Taxonomy (NCBI): domain Eukaryota; kingdom Metazoa; phylum Arthropoda; class Insecta; order Trichoptera; family Limnephilidae; genus Limnephilus; species Limnephilus marmoratus. The sequence goes on from OU862911.1 coordinate 17,282,966, forward strand.
TACTTTTAAAATTTATTTATTTAGACATAAACAGTAAATTTTATGACAAGTGATAAGGCATTATCACATTATCATTGGTATTAAATTTAAATAGTTAAAGTGCCTACATACATTAAATCTTAGTAATTCCACCTGGGATGATAATAATTCTCGTAGTAATTTTAACAAGATTCTTATGCGTTACTAGCAGTTAAAAAACCGCTCCGCAGGTTTTTGCAGCTAGGCCCTGCGGGCGGCTTTTGGTTAGGCTTCGCCCAGTTAGTGTTTGTGACCATTTTATAAATCCGATAGGAACTGGTTCCAAAAATAGCTAGTTTCTCGGATCCACTGTTATCCAGTGGTAGCTAGTCACCGGGACAAAGTAACCGGGAGTACGAAAATGATGGCATATGCAATATACAGCCTCTTGATACTATTATTCACAACTAAGTATTACCGTCAATCTTTAGTACTTATACCTACCAGGGCAACGTCCCCTGTGCGACCTGCTAATGGAAGTGACGACATCTTCATCTTCGAACGGCGTGGCGTCAGACATGCACTCGAAGCCGGGAATTCAACTGCGCGGACGTTAGCTTATTAATAACGTTCGATTGAAGAAATGTATGGATAAATGGAGAGAAATTTACAAATAAAGAATTATAATATGCTAACCAATAAGTAACGAATATAGATCACAGAATACCACGTTATAAGGGCTGTCGCCATTTTTGAAGCCTGCAATGTCGTCAATTTAATTGAACTTCACTTCACCTTGTTCTGAGATATGAGGTGTCAAAGTTTGCGAAGACGATTTCTCATTATCTATTTACCGATTTCTGATTATGAGGTATAATCTTGGTTAAATTATTTTAGTTCAGCAAATTTTGAAGGAAAATATTTAAATACGATGTATAATTACCATTTTATATGCGCAGATAGAACCATATGCAATCAACTAGGCCATGCATTGCTTAAGGTTCTAAGGGGCCATTCATAAATTACGTCACACGAATTTCATTATTTTTTTACTCCTTCCTACATCGCCACATTTGTGAGACCCCCTCCCCCCTAGTGTGACGTCACACATTTTGCAATTTTTAAGTTTTTGGTTTACATTTAAGTTTTGCGTTTTAATAATTTAGATTTTTACGTGTGACGTCACAGAACTGATGACCCCCCCATACCCCTTGTTACACTTCTCTACTCCCCTTCCCCTTCCCCTTGGACGTAATTCATGGATGGCCCCTAACAACATTTCCTAAATACCATTCCAAGATGAGGCCACAATATAATTAAATATTTTCCTTTAAAATATGTTAAACAAAGAATAGTTTATGAGAATTCATCTCTGCAAACTTTAATACCTCAGAACATGGTAAGGCGAAGTTAGAACCCCATCCAACCAAAGTGACGAAGTACAATGCGCTTTGTAACAACGATCAACTGTCAGATACAAACAAAATGGGGAGTGTAAGTGATGTTAGAACCTTGTAAATTAAATAGAGCTTGCGGTAATACGGTTCCGAAAATTATTTTGGTTGTAGAAATGAACAAAATAAATGGTTTTGCATTCTAAGGTCATTTTGGAAAAAAATGTCAGATAGAACCTGACATTTGACGGCTAACTGAAGTGAAGAATTATAGTCACAAAGTCGACAAAGATGATATTTTTTTAATAGGCTTGAGACCCCAGTGGATATTAAGGAACGTACCCATACTACGTGACCAACTTTTTGCAATTTTTAACCCCCCCCCCCCCCCCCCCGGTGACCAAAATCCTAAGCAACCCGCCGCTCATTTGTATGGAGCGTGACATTTTGAAGACCCCCCCCCCCGCCCTAAACGTGTCACGTAGTATGGGTACGTTCCCTTAGCTGATAGTGTACATACTATTCTGCGCCTCGTAAACACGATCAACTCTCAGATACAAACAAAATACCAATTGCAAAAGGTTGAAAGTAATGTTAGAACCTTTTGTAAAATGAATGAAACTTTAAAAATGTGATGTTAGAACTTCGTCATCAAAGAATCTTCGGAAATACAAGATAAATGAAAATTATTTTGGTTACAGAAATGAGCAAAAGGTGCATTCAAAGGTGATTTAAAAAAAAATTAAGTTAGCACCTTGTCCAGCCGAGGTGACGTTGTGTTAGCATTAACGCCCGAGAGAGTCACTTCCAACAAGACGAAAAATATTTTTATATGAAGTAGGTAAGTATAAACTTCGTAATTATTCGATTAATTGCCCAGATGAACAAAATAACACATCTCAGGTACATATTGGATCACTTTGCTACCTGCTTGCGTGTGTACCAGCGTACCTGTCTACCGTGTTCCGAGTTCCGAGAATGGTCGCATACTTGTAGGCAATCATCTGTCGCTCCGTGCCCGTGCGCACTGCACCAGCCACCAGCCACTAGACAGTTTGTTTGTTGGTATCGAGCATCCAGTAGTTCCAGTACAGTCTACAGTCCATCGCTAACAATGCGCCGCGGTTCTGTGTTCTGTGTTCCGAGTGCTGACCTTGCCCGTGACTCTCGAAATACGCAATCGCCGAGAATACATTATTAGGCGCCTGCTTCGTGGTCTCTGTTTCTCCTTCTGGTTCTGCTAAACTACCGCCGTTTGGTCGCTTCCTCTTGCCCAACCGGTTTCCTTAATCTGCGATCACCATGGATCCACGGTGACTCGAGCCGCGATCTTCTCGTATCTTTCTACGTGTTTACCCACTATCTTGTTTTTTCAATTGATGCTTACAGAAACGATATAATCACTTCCTTATTCTGATAATATTGCTGATTGCAAAAGTACCTACCTATATCATTTCCTTTCATTACACATCATCGGTTCTAAAGAATATATAAATATTACGCTTAAAACTTGAAACGTTGATTTCTTCAGTAAGGTAATACGCAGGTACTTGAGATGCTGAAATCCGGAAGCGATCATTGTTGATATTTTTAAGTGTGTACATTTTTTCTTTCTTTTTACATTGCATTTTTTCATTGCATAGTTCCAAAACTGTCTTGATTGTTAAATTATTTGTACAGCGCCTTTGAGGCGATTTTTCACAAAAACGGCGCTGTACCTTTTATCTAACTATTATTATTAATTGACGGGAGTGTTTTAGTTTAACGCTAACAATAAAAGCTTCCATTTACGAGAGTCCTGCTAGAGAGGCCTACAGGTCTTCCTCAACTGGCCGGTCCGGCCTGCCATGCAATTGGTGGGCAGACGCATCCACCGCCAAGATCCGAACAAAATTCACCCCCTGAACCCGGGCACCCCTGCTAAGTCACCAGACGTAGCGAACTACTTGGGGTGGCTCATGGCAGAGATGTTGGAACTGTTATATCAATCAGATGAGCGAAAGTCGGAATCCATGATTTTGCAAGTGTCTGCGCTTTGTAGCTAACATGCAATTAACAATCCGACAATTTTAATTTTCTCTTATTTTTCACGAGTCTGCGCTAGTCTTTTCTGTAAGAACCCGCTTCCCGAATTTCTGCCATTTTATGACGTATTTCTCTTGAACAATTTAAGTTTTTAAGTTTCTTAAAAAAAATGTTATTTTTCAAGATAAATAATATAGAAAAAATCCCAAAGTATGCTCCAAATTATAAACACGTTTTTCAGGAAAATATATGTAGGAGAAAACATGGTATGCACGGAAAAAGGAATAAACAATCGCTTACCACTGTATATTTACGAAGGAGTACACGACTATATATAATTCCACTGATACTTCGAGGTAATTATCGCCACAACAAAACGATATTATCTACTTCCAAAATTCCTTCTTTTTACTTTAAAACGAGATTGTGTACCTACACGAAAAACACCAACAACTTGCTTCCAAGGTAGTCCCAAATCTTCTTCTGTTTTCAGAACAGGTACGCTAGAATTTGCACTATTTTTCTTGCTATCGTTGCAAATTTCAAATACTTTTCCAGCAAGGTGATGATTAGAGAGAGTTAGTAACTGGATACATGACATCCCGGTAGGAACTAAAACCAAACAAGTATAAATTAACATTTCTGCTACAGGCACTAAATACACTTACGATCGTTGTTCCCAATCCCGCTAATCAACTGTTGAATCACTTCTCAAATACGCAAAATCCGCTCTTCCCAACGCAACTCGCCGACCAACAGATGAATCGAGCGTTACAAAACAAATCACTTTGCTGATCGATGACTCAGATTGATCGATCGAAAAGTTGGGAATATCGGCCGTAATTAAAATAATCTGAAATTCATAGCTCAGGACATAATCAGTTTATTGTAACACTTGAAGAGGAATTGGCACTAATTTCTAATGATGTTCTCTTTCAAATTGTTGAGCACAACGCCCAAACCTACTCTTCCTGTCTGAAACTCAGATAGCTGAGCCTGTAGACACCTCCTATCTGGACTGCCCGGGCTTCACCCTCGCAGGCAAGTTCAGACCTAAAGGAGGTGTCTGTCTCTATAGTCGAGCTGACGTCAACTGTGTGCGACTGTTGAATCTGGAAAACTCCAGATTCGACGTAATGTGGGTACGCGTCAATCTTGCCAGTACGGTAAGATTCTACGCGTGTTTATACCGCTCACCGAACCTGAGCGAATCAGACACGTCCGAGCTCTTCAAACACTTAAGCGACACTATTGATGACCTCTTGCCCCGCTACCCTACGGCAGAGTTTGTGGTCCTGGGGGACTTCAATGTTCATAATGAACCTTGGTTGAAGTTCTCAGGATCAACAGACTCGGCTGGACGCCAAGCGGAATCCTTTGCCCTTTGCTACGGATTGGAGCAAATGGTTCAGGAGCCTACAAGGGTTCCTGATGTCCAGACTCACCGTTCCAATCTGTTAGACCTATTTTTAACTACTGTGCCACACGGTTACAGGATTGAAGTCACAGCGCCTTTAGGATCGTCCGACCACTGCCTGGTGACGACATCAATCCCTGTAAACTTCAGACCACCAAACGAGAGGCTGAAGAGAAAAGTGTGGCACTATAGGTCAGCAGATTGGTTCGGTCTGCGGGCACATTTCAATGCTTTTCCGTGGTCAGCTGTCTGTTTTCGGACTTCGGATCCCTCAAGATGTGCCCAGGAAATTGGTGAAGTCATCACATCCGCGATGGATGGCTTCATCAAATCTACTGTTAAGGAAACTGGTGTAGGCTCAAAGCCGTGGTTCAGTCGACAATGCGCTGAAGCAGTGCGACGAAAAAACGCGGCTTACCGAGCCTACAACACATCTAGAACATCCGAAGACAGAACAGCTTACAACAAAATGGCAAAGGAAACCAAGAGAATCATAAATAGGTCAAAATTCGAGCACGACCAGCAGATCAGCAGAAAGCTGACTGCATGCCCGCATGGCAGCAGGCAATTCTGGTCACTTGCGGGCTCAATAGGTCGCAATTTCTGCAAATCCAGTCTGCCACCTCTTACCAGACCTGACGGCTCACTAGCAAACACCGCCACCGAAAAGGCTAACTTACTAGGTAAAATGTTTGCGGATAACTCAACCCTCGATGACCAAGGTGCTGTCCCGACGTCGGTTCCTCACTGCGGTTTTCATATGAAAAAGCTGAGGATCCGGCATCGGGAAGTACTCCATGTTTTACGAGGGCTTGATGTTAATAAAGCTAGTGGGCCCGACGGAATACCTGCCCTGGTATTGCAGAGGTGCGCTGCAGAATTAGCTCCAATTTTGACGAAGCTTTTTAAACTGTCCCTGAAGACTGGCTCTGTGCCCTCTGGTTGGAAAAAAGCGGTTATCCATCCTATTCCAAAGAAGGGTGACCGCTCCAACCCGGCCAACTACCGCCCCATAGCGATCACATCAGTTCTGTCTAAGGTGATGGAACGTGTGATCAACGACAAACTGCTCACATACCTCGAGAAGAACAAAATTATCAACGACCGTCAATACGGATTCCGGCGGAACCGCTCGTGCGGTGATCTTCTCGCGTATGTGACGCATGTTTGGGGGCGATGCCTGGAACGTTTCGGTGAGACCCAAACGGTTGCACTGGACATCTCCAAGGCCTTTGACCGGGTTTGGCACCGAGGACTTGTCAACAAACTGCTTTCTTACGGACTTCCCGCATCCTTGTGTACGTGGATTGCCGACTTCTTGAGGGGGAGGTCGATTCAGACGGTAGTCGATGGTTTCACCTCTTCCTCACACTCGATAAATGCTGGCGTCCCGCAGGGATCGGTTCTGTCTCCAACTTTGTTTTTGTTGCACATCAACGACCTTTTGTCATGTGCACCAATTCACTGTTATGCGGATGACAGTACAGTTCATGATAGCTTTTTGTTTGACAAGCCCCCAAAGGGCTCACAAACTCCAACAGCTCGTAGGGCTTTGAAGCAAAGAATGGACGGCTACCTCGAGAGTGTTTTCTCTTGGGGTAAAAATAATCTCGTTGAATTTAATGTTTCAAAGACCCAATCTTGTCTGATTACGTCCAAAAGGGATCGAAATGAAAATCTAGTCTCTTTCAACGGAAGCAATCTTCCGAACAGGCCCTCCATTGATATGCTTGGTGTAACCCTAAGTGACCAGCTCAGGTATGGGGGCTCCATTGAAGCCAGAGTAAAGCTAGCCTCCCAAAAACTGGGCGTACTGTACAGGGCCCGCAGATACTTTAATAGTACACAACTGCTAACCTTGTACAAATCACAAGTACGCCCCACGGTTGAATTTGGCAGCCATCTCTGGTCTGGAGCTCCAAAATACCTGAAAAATACCCTCGACTCTGTGCAGAAACGGGCGGTCCGTTTGATAGATTCTCCCATCTTAACAGACGGATTGCAATCTTTAGAGCACAGGCGTCGGGTGGGAATGCTATCCTTGTTCTACCGGTATTACAATGGAAGATGCTCCGAGGAACTAGCATCATTGATCCCTTCGGCACCGGTGCATAGTCGGGAAACACGCCAAACGCGTGCCCAACATTTGTACACGGTTGACATTTGTCACATGAGAACGGGTCGTTTCTTCGACTCGTTCTTGTGTTCAACAGCTCGGCTGTGGAATGATTTGCCGGCCTCTGTGTTTCCTCCTTCCTACAACATGGGTCTCTTCAAGACCAATGTTCATTCCTTCCTCTCCTCAAAAAGACCCTCCACACAGCATCCCAGATGACATAGGCCCTGAGGGAAATTATTTTCCTCAGGGCCTCCTGTGTGGAGTTAATGTAAAAAAAAAAAAAAAAAAAAAAAAAACATGATTGAAAACCAGACAGATTGAGGATTGAGCCAATTTTGTTATGAAAATAATGAGGTAACTTAAAGTAATAACTTTTCACAATAATTCGATCGTTTTAATTGCAGTGAAGTAAATCTTATTCAATTGATATGTAGTTGGTATTGTTAAATAGGAGATGGAAGCAGGTTTATCAGATGATGGTTGGCACTCTGACAGTTGTGTGAATAAAACATGGATGTGTCTATTCATCTGCCAGCGGAGGCAGTTTTGAAAGGAAATATGCTAACTATATCTCTCCTTACTTGGTGTTAGATAAATATGTACATATCAATAGACTTCCAGGATGCAAGTAGCCAACATGGCGATTATTGCAACGTTGTTAGGCAGGAACAACTTGAGATACATTAATATATTTTTAGGGCATGGAGTACCAAATGGAAAACAAATTACTTTGTAAATATCACTGCATAATATATATTGCAGTGCATAAATTATCAACATATTAATTAACAAATAATAATTTATATTCATTTTATCCTGACGAAGAGAACTTGGTTTTCGAAACATGTTGATAATATTGATTACATATGTAGTGGTTTTTACAAAGTTATTTGTTTTCATTAAAAATGACACAACAAAGTATATGTGCGAGGTTGAAGAAGTAGGTATCAATTTGATGAAATTCTATTTTGATAACGAAATTCTAACCTGTTTTTGCGATGGCTCCACACAGGAGGCCTTGATGGATTTTTTTCTCCATGTTTTGGGATGCTGTGTGGAGGGTCTTTTCAGGGAAAGGAAGGAGAGGAAGTTCTGGGAAGGATAAAGGCATGAGGGTAATCTGGGGGGGTGGACGTATGAATACATCCCTCCTACTGCGGTGCAAGCCGATGTGTCGAGAGTGTCCGGCTGGAGAGGTCCAGGTTAGGTCTCCCTCAACCAGTCTCTTCCGATCGGGTTTCCCACGCAGTAGGTGGACGAACGCAGTCGCCGTCAAGACCTAGACAAACCTCACCCCATGAACCCCGACAAACCTGCTAAATTACCAAACGTGGCTAACCACTTGGGGGCGGCGGTACCCATACCCGCCTTCAAACCTGACCTAACATAACATGGCTTAACCAGACCTCGTATAAACTAACCCAATTAAATCTTTATAAGCAATTATTCGGTGTCCAAATATTTTTTGTGCACAATCAAATGGTTGCTTATTAAAATCATATTTTGTAAAAGACTAATGTTACTAAATAGTTTTCAAGTTCAAAGTCCCAAAATTAAATTAAATTAATTATAATTTTTTTCCAACAAACGCAACATCGCTTTTACACGCAATAACGAAATCTAAATGCGCTCAGTCGGAATGGTCGGTTCGTCGGAAGGAAAAAACAACATTCCATGATTACATTAATTATTTGAATGTCTGAGACGTTGCCAGTCACCGTGGCTTCCGGTCCCCCGGCGGTGGCCAGTTCCGGTTGCCATGCTGTGAGGCGCTATGCGGCAACACCGGATATACACAGCAAGTAGCTATTTGCTACTTTAACTGGCCACAGTAAAATTGCCCTGATTTGCAACTCAAGGGGTAACATTGCAGACTCCAGATACTAATATCTACAGCCTGTATGTCGGACGAATATCTACAGCTCCTATGTTGAACTAATATCTACGAACTTCAGAGTGTTGACTAATATCTACAGAGCGTAGGTTGGACTAATCAGCTAAATGTGTCCAATAGTCCGATATTAGGGATTTTTACATACATACTTACATAAATTAAGTTTTTTAAACTGCATACGCAATATTACGTTATTCCAATATGCTATACATAATTGCAAATCCAACCTCTGCCAGTGCTGTAGATATTCGTCAACACTTTGGTTCTTATAGATATTAGTCAACAGTTTGAGCTGTAGATATTCGTCAACACTTTGGTTCCCATAGATATTAGTTCGATTTTTTCAGTTTTTGGAATTCCTGTAGATATTAGTAGACGCCTCCACATTGCATTGTATTTTTTTGCTTACTTTGCCTCTGGAGGGGTGACATTGCCCCATATAAAAATAATATTATGTATTTTTTTTTATATTTTTGAATGTAGCTATTACTTTGTGGTTATCCATTATAGAAAAATGAAATAATTTAACTTTGTATAAACCACTTATTTGATGCGCAAATCCGACCGGTTTCGGAACAAACGTTCCTTCGTCAGGGAAAGCTTATACTAATTTGACAGTTTCGAACAATGTTTTATTATGGTAGGGGTGGAGCTGTTGCTAGATAATAATGTAGATTGGGTAGGTAGGTATTAGTGTAGTATTACCCACTCTACAGCTCCACCCAGGTATTAGTGTAGTATTACCCACTTACAGCTCCACCCCTACCATAATAAAACATTGTTCGAAACTGTCAAATTAGTATAAGCTTTCCCTGACGAAGGAACGTTTGTTCCGAAACCGGTCGGATTTGCGCATCAAATAAGTGGTTTATACAAAGTTAAATTATTTCATTTTTCTATAATATTATGTAATTTTTTTTTTATGTTGCTAAAATTACGTGTCACAATTTGGGAGGCCGGTATAGGTACCCTCGCGAGGCCTCGCCCCGGAACCATTTATTAAGTAACCAACATCTCCGCCATAGGTTACCCCAAGTGGTTCGCTGTGTATACATGTCTTGGCGGCGGATGCGTCTGCCCACTAACTGCGAAGCGGGCCGGATCGCTAGAGGCCGGTTGACTCTTTGGCCTCTCCAGCCGGACTCTCTCGACCCACCGTTTTGAACCGCAGTGGGAGGGATGGAGTCATGCTTTCTTCACTCCTAATAGGCACATTGGCCCCCAGATTGCTACCCACCTCACATGGGTACGCTTTTTTTCGCAGAACTCTCCATCCTTCCCTTCAAAAGATACTAGCACAGCATCCCAAAAGATGACATGGGCCCTGAGAGAAATTAATTTACGCAATACCTCCTGTGTGGAGTTAAAGTTTTTAAAATATCGCACCACCGGTAAAATATATCCGATGGCGATAAATAAAACACACTTCTTCCAAAAAAGTGATAAATTTTCATAAACAATATGGTATTTATTTCATTTATTTTATTTTTTTATTATTATTGTATAACAGAATAATTCCAATTACAGTACAATTTACATAGTAACCCTATCAGCATTTAGGCAAGTGACTCTTCAATAATGTTTTTAAGGCATAATATAAAGAACAGTCACTTACATCCAAATGGTTTGCAATTTCATTTAACAGCACCACTCCCCTCGTCATGCTATGCTTTGCCAAGACGTCTGTTCTGCCGTTTGGTACTTTAAATAAGTCGTGATGTCGACTTCGCCTGTAGTGGTCTGGTACATATAAATCATAGCATCCCAAGAGAAATGGGCTATTGATGAAATTGTTCCAAATTTTGAAAGATAGAATAGCAAGACTTGCTTTCCTTCTAGTTTCTAGGCTCACAGAATCAGTTTCCTCAAGTAAGTCAATATGGTGCATGAACCTTGGATAGGTTCCATGCTTCCGCATGTAAACATACCTGAGGAATTTCTTCTGGATTTGCTCTAACATATCAATGTACTTCTGGTGGTACGGTGTCCAAACATCGCTCGCGTACTCCAGTTTACTTCTCAGTATGCCATCTAATAACGCTAGCATAGCTTCGTGGTTATCAAATTGCTTACAAGTCCTGATGATGAATCCAAGAAGTTTGTAGCAAGACTGAGTGAGCTGCGATATATGGTAAGAGAATGTCAGTTCGGGATCAAAAATTCGTCAATTTATCGAAGTACCCTTATTTAAAAAAAAGTCGTCTTTATAAATTAAGTCAAATTTACCCCTTGAGGGGAAAACTTTACTCTTTTACCCTACCTTAATTTATGGTAATGAACCGTTCTCATTCTGCGGGCTGGTGGCGGGTGACGTCAATGAGTGACGGGTGTTGGTCGTCAATTCATCATATAATTTAGATTGAAGATATTTCCCAATAATAAATCACGGCAGTCAATCATTATTATCGACTCGCATACTGATGAACACAATGTGTCAACAGAGCCACCTGAGAGGTTGACATATTCCTAATTAATTATTGGTAAACCGTGTTGTAATGCGCATACATCAGTATAACCTTTCTTCACTCTCTTCAGTGCGGCTTGTTATACAGGTGGGCCATGAAGTTTTGCGGATTTGAAAAAATCATTAATGATCATATGGACATAAAAAATATTTATCACAGTAAAAAATATATGGGAAAATTTCTTTTTAAAAATTACATCATCAAAGTACAAATTAAGTGTAGAAAATAAATGATGGCGCTACGATCGTTTTCTAGTTTTAAATAGCAACACCAAGATGGCTCATAAGACAATGAATGTATATTTTAAAAAACACTTCTGCCAAAATGCATATTTCATAGGGTATTTGTATTTTCAAAAATTTTGCACAAAAAACTGTAATTTAATAGAAGTAAAATAAAACAAAACAAGTTTTAAGTGGCCGTTTATTTCGATATAAAAACGTAGGTAGGTACTTCCCCACCTACCTCAGCCTCACAACATATCCCAATTGGGGATGCCATCGTCCCACTGGCTCCAGATGGGAGCAGTTAGGACTCTTGTGCGGTATTCATGTAAAAAAATGGTACTTAAAAATTTAAGTATATTAATTCAACACCCGACATGTAATTATTGTCTTCGTCCTCGTGTGATTCTTCTTCTTCCGTATCTTTATCTTCATCTAAACGCAGTTCATCGATATCATCATCTATAGTACTGCCTCGTGCATAATATTCTGCCTCAATTTTCATCACGTGTTTGCAACAATTGTTCCAATCATCAGCACTTATGCTATTACATATTATTATTATTATGCCCATTTTCCGTTTTCCCGGTGTTTCATATTTTTTATCTGCCTTTTCCCCTTCCTTGTTCGTTCTCGTCTTACCGTCCGATTCGTCTTACCGTTGATTCAGATTTACCTGTGTGTGAAAAATCATTAAAATTATTATTATAGAAGGTAGTTTTAAAAACATACACTAAATAATATTCACTTAGAAAGAAAAAAATAGAAAATGAGAAAAAAGTAACTTTCCTACGAGTTTAAAGCAATTGCATATTATTCTTTTTTTTTTTATTGAGTTATTCCCTTTTTCCTGTGGCCGCATATTAACTGTCAAGTGGAAGTGTCAAATTCTGATTTTTTAACATAACCTCAAATCATATTGTAATGGTTATTATCGTTCGAAAATTGGCATAAATCTTGTAATACTAATAAAATTTATTAAACAAACTATACTACGTACTAGTCATTTCTGCAGTTCGTTTGTAAACATCTTCTAAATAGGACAGAAGCTTCTTCGCGTGATATTCGGCTAGGCAGCGTTGAAAAACGCAGAATATAACCCCTCTTGCATCACTATGTAATGGTTTATTCATTTTAATTAAATTCAGGCAAACAACGAATAAAAATATTATCAAATTAGCGATCTTCTACTCAGATTTAAGACAATAAATCAACCGTAACATGCGATAACATGACAGCCATAGGAAACGTCATATAATTCGGTGCTGCCATAGTAATGAACTCGTTTAGTTCCAATTTATTTAATTTCTACACTTAATTGCCAAACTATACTACGCATCTCGACGCAAATACCCGCCGAACCTAGAGCGCAAATTTGCAACAACTACTCGTTTCTCGCACTTTGCACGTGGAATGGCAGTTATTTCTCGGATGATGATTTCTTTCAATTGGGCAATATAGAACTCCAACCCAATTTTTAAATTTTTTTTTAATGAATAATGACCTTCTAATTTAAATAACTGCATTTTTTAGAGTTAGTTTTCATAGTTAAAAGAATTGTCAAAGTTTTAATTTTTCAAGATCCCCGAAAACCACCGTATGTCTGGTGAATCATGTGACGTCATCACTCCTGAAAATCAGGATCGGTCAATCAGCTGATCAACGGCCGCCATTTTGAATTTCGTTGTTCGAAGTATTCTCCCTGGAAGTAGCATTACTACTTTTTTTGTGCAGTAGTTTTTGAATATTTTCAATAATAGAGATACGAGATACCTTTACTTTTTAAACATTTTTTAGGGCTAAATAATGTCTCAATAAACATAACAACTAAATCTCTAGAAACAGTACGTAAATAAACGAATAAATTAATACGATGGCTTGTGTCATACCTAAATTCCCATACAATGGCTTTACGGTGACGTCACGACACGACGAACAGTGATGTCACCACTAAAAATTTCAATAATGCCAACGTGACGGTGTGTTTTTACGACCCGATTAAAAATTGACTTTTTAATATTTTTTTAAAAACTCTGCGTTTAATATTATTAAAAAAACACTTATATGTTCAGAATCAGCGTTTATTGGTCTATAATGTCTATATGAACATATGTTTTTAAAACCATAATATTTTTCACTGAAGTTCCTTTTTGATGTTGGTTTCCCTATGTATACTCGATTTTTCAAGTATCCCCATAGAAAGAAGTCAAGGGGTGTTAAGTCTGGACTCCTGCAGGGAGGCCATGGAATATCCCCTCAGCGCGATATCACTTTTCCTAGGAACATCTCGTTTACAACTGCCATGCCGAAACCATGTTCTAATCATGTAATATTTTTGTGTACTGGTCTGAATTCAACAAATTCGCCGCGGGTTTTCAAAGAACTAAGGACCGATGATTCCATGGGATGAAATTGCTGTCCAAACTGTACTTTTGACGAATGTAGGGGCTTTTGATGTTTTGATTTTGATTCTGCTGCCCAGTAATGACAATTTTGTTTATTTCCATGCCCATTTAGAAGAAAATGGACTTTTTTGTAAAAATATTTTTGAAAAATTGCTTGATATTTAAAAACTTATGATGGAAGCGACTTCGTGAGCTGAAAGACTTCGCGTTGACTTAAAAATTCAAGGTAGAAAAGAATTTCATGTAGCTACGGATCACTGATCGGGAGTTTCCGAAAACAGATTTCTGCTTCAGGTTGTTTGCTCCATACCTGATCATTTCCCAAACTGGTACAATAATACTTCCCAAGTTCCATTTATTTCCCCATCTTCTTTCTCACCTTATGGAAGTGAAGTAATTCAGCACCATAAAATACTCCATATTCTGTAAACCTCAACCTATGTATGTATTTAAAAAAATCTTTACAGGTACCCATATAGGAAAGATGCAACAATGTTGTATTCTTGTCTAAGGTAAACATTATTTTCAACTCCGTTGTCAGTGTTGCCCTCCCAAGCCAAGATCCGATCTGAAGATGGTCACGGATACAAGTTACAAGACAAAATCCACAAGTCACAAGGTTATCGTCTATCTATTCTGTTTCCAATTCAATATTATTATTTCTTTTCGTTGTGCCGCAGAGCAACGCGACAGTTCTGGGTAAACAAACGACAGAATGTTTGCGGGTTTAAGTTGCCAGTTCTCGGTATGCGAGTAACAGCAGAAGATACAAACACCCGCACCGCACAGGAACATAGGAAAATGAATGTACAATAATATATTAAATATAGCCACAGTGAACCACTCGCATGAAGAATTTTTAAGTCATTGAGTGTTATTTTATATTTTTTTTGTAGCATTTCAAAAATTGCGACAATTTGTTATCACATTTTTTAAACCTGACCCTTGCTATGGGGCCCAATGGACCACACGCACGATCCATTTTTTGGTTTTAATCTCCACCAATTAAACCCCACCTCCTTTTTCAAATCAACCACTCCCAGGGAACTCGGATCCAGACTCGGTTCCGAATGCCTCTACCCAGCACTCCCAATTCACATGCGAGTCTGAGTTCACATGTTTTGAGGACCATCCTATAAACAGTTGCCAAAATTTTTTCCATAATGTAACTTTATATACGCAATATGGACATGTTGAAATGAAATGATGATATTTCTCATTTTTTTTTCTTGTTATTTTTTGTTGTGATACACAAAATAATTGTATGTTATTTTTTAAGTGTAAAACTACTATTATGTAATGATATTATTTTTCTTACTTTTGTACTCTATTATATGTTTATTTATGAAAGGCAGTATAGCCGTTTATGTATTTAAAATAAAAAAATAAAAATAAATATAAAAAAATTGAAAAAAGACTGAAAATTGTAATTATATATTTTCCGTTCTTCTACAAGATATTCATAAAAAATATTTGAAATTTACAAAGTGTAGTGTTGGTAATATGTGAATCTGTCGGGTAGGTTCGGGAATACCGAACCTAGCCGAAGCGACCGGGCATCGGCTCAATATAATAGCGAGCACAGAGCTCGTGCGGGGTTCTTTCTCGTTAGGCGGCTTACAGCCAACACTGTAAACAATATATTCTAATAAACAGTCTCCGAGTATCAAGTACTACGTGTTTCAATAAATAACCCTGCAAAACATACAAAAGGAATACTGGAGATTAAGGGCCCAGTATTACCTGCAGTACAGGACATTACAAGTGGCGCAGCCGGTAGGATACAACTTCCAGAGGAGACGGGACAACTTGACCCAGTCACCGCGGTTGAATTATGTGTATCTTAAAATTGAATTATGTGTATCTTAAAAAAATTATTGTGTATGAAATATTTAAGTTATTTAAGTTATTTTGTTATTTAAGTGTGAAATTTAAGTAAGTAGCTTCAGAGTTGAAGGAGGGAGAGATGTAGTGTTGGTAATATGTGTAATATGTCGGGAATACCGAACCTAGCCGAAGCGACCGGGCATCGGCTCAATATAATAGCGAGCACAGAGCTCGTGCGGGGTTCTTTCTCGTTAGGCGGCTTACAGCCAACACTGTAAACATTATATTCTAATAAACAGTCTCCGAGTATCAAGTACTACGTGTTTCAATAAATAACCCTGCAAAACATACAAAAGGAATACTGGAGATTAAGGGCCCAGTATTACCTGCAGTACAGGACATTACACAAAGTATTTTTATTTTAAAAATATTAATGAGAGTAGATTTTTTTTAAATAATGTAACAAATCAGGTCATTTTTATATGGTGACGTCACGAGCTACAAATAGAGGGCACTTATGGTGAAATATCACAAAACTACAGTGTGCTGCGAATGTTATTGTTATATTACTTTCTATTTGATATTTTTTTTGAACTGATTGATGTAATCTATTTGTAAACTACATTGAGCATGTAATTTTTTTAGTTATAATGTTGCCAATTTCATTGAATAAAGATATTTATTATTATTTATTTATTATTTATATTAATTTTAAGTTATAATTATTTTTTTAAAGTATTTTATTTTAATAAAAAAATGGTGTTATTTCTGTATTATTAATAAAATGAACAATTCGTATGAATTTTAAAAATACCTGCAAGTGGCTCGTTGGCTGGGATTTTTAAAATAACTTGCAAGATCAACAGACCTCTGCTTGTCTTACGTCTTATCTGATGTGTGTTGAACAAGCCGTATTTCGACACAGGCATAATGTTATATGCATTTAGTATTCACTCTGTTGACTTACGACGATTTCAGCGAGCACGTGAACGATTCTTGTTTAGCTTTAATATTCTCACTTACTTACGCTTATAATAATAATAATAAATTTGGACAACTTATATAGCGCTGTTTTTGCGAAAAATCGCCTCAAGAGCGCTGTTATGTCTTTAATAATTAGTAATTTGGTATACCAGGACCACTAACCAAACTTTGTTATAGTTTTTTTTCCCACGTCACTGATATTGAACGCGTGATCAGGCAAGAAGGTCATGTAGCAATGAAAAAGGATTGTTGGTGCAAGACTCTGCAAAACTGGAGACCAACCGATCAAAATTCTCCAGAAATACAGTAGTGAAGATGGAGCTTTTACAAGAACAGCAAAAGCTAAATCAAAAAGAATATGCGTAAAAGTTCAACAGGAAAACCAAATTATGGAAAACTGACAAAGAGGATGACCCAGAATTTAAAAAATATACTGGAATAAATACCGAAATGAATACGAAACACCGAAACGTTTACCGGCAAATGGAAGATCAGAGCTAAAATAGAAGAAAAGTCCCCAAGAAGAATACTAATTGCCGGGTGGAGGACCAACCAAAAAGTAAGCCTACAGCCTATACTAAAAAATACTTCCAAGAAGATGAGATGGAGGTGTAAGACGTTTGCTCAGCAATAAGGAGACCAAAGCTAAAGCAGAAGAAGAAGAGCAAGAATCTTTCAGGAAGAATTAAAAAAAAAAATACTGGATGGAGGAGAGAGACATTTAAACAGTAAGAGGTACACAAAAGCTTAAGCAGAAGAATAGAAGACCACCAGGAAGAATACGGAGTGTTGATCAAGGAGCAATTCCAGAAAAAATAAAAACGCTGGAAGGACAGGAAAGAGACATTTCACCAGCAATGCTGCAATGGTATACTAAGGCAAAAGCAGAATACGTATACGTATTCCTAAGTTCAGCATTTTAATGGTGTACCAGAATCGTATGCATAATAGCAATAGAAATAGAAACCACAACAACTTATGTTCAACGTAAAATGGGTAGTTACAAGATACCTTCTCGGAAATCAAGAAAAGTGATTTCTACGCTAGATATTAAAATGCACTATTAACATAAACACCACGACATTTTTTCCCTTTATATATTGCTACATTAAATGCTAAGCTTTATAATGTATCTATATTTTCATAAATAATCGAGTATTTACAATTTACACTGCAAGACGCCTATTAAATACTGGTTCTAGTCCTATTATTAACGAGTGTTTCTACATAATATTATTATTGTGACCACAGGTAAGTCGCATGTAATAAATATTGCATGCACGTGGCGTTACTAACATGTACCGAAGTGTGATTCATAAATAACTAAATACTTTGTCACTTCCATCAATTTATTTTCGTTAGGTGCTCCCGGTCACGTTTATTCCTTTGGGAAATGGGCAATGATACATAAATTTATTTTAAAAACAAGAATCTTTTAATCAAATTATGCAAATGACGTAGATAGGCGTTGAATGGGCCATTGTAAAGATACAATTAAGCGGACAAGTAGCAATTCCTTAACATTTATCAAACAGGAAGACGAACCTTTGTGCCGCGGCCCTGAATATATCCGGTATTCCGTATTTGTTTCCGCATCAAACACATCGACCGGAATACCATTTTGAGATGACATGATAAAATTATATCACTTAGAAATGAAAATGTCATTGATTTAATTAATTGATTAATGTAATAATACTTTACGTCACTCAATTATGTAGGTAGATACATTATTCTTTTAATATCTTACGGATTAGAAAAATGATCTTTATCGTGCCGTCAACTCTAGATTTTTTCATAATGAATGTAATTATTTCAATGGTATCATAATGTAAATATGTATAAGGAAATCATAAGAAGGTACTCCATAGGTCAAAGGTTGAGCCTAAGGAAGTAAAATTTACGCCAAGGTTATTTATTCCATACGTATAACTTTAAAGTGTTGCTGTTTGGATTCGGAAAACTTGAATATATTATTATAGACGTATTTGAGTCGAATATATTTCTATCCACTTATTTAAAACTGTTACACAAGTAGGTGCAGGCAGAGGCGGCCCGTGACAAAATTTGCGGGCAGTGCATTTCCCAAAAAAAGATAACATTAACATGGGAAAATAAAGTGATTTAAAGGGAGTGACATACCTAGTACAAACGTTCACTTGTAGAGAAAATCTATTCGTCGCTGTTTCATTTGTGAAAATACTTCAATGACACGATTGTTAAAGTCTGGTATAGAAGCTACAAAACCTTTTTCGATGGTCATCATTGACAAAGCATTAAGCCGATCATGGTGTACTCAGAAATGTTTTTACACGTTTTAATGTAGAAAAACACCGTTCGCACTCAACAGTTGTCATTGGAATAGTACAACTTATTTTGAAAAGTTTAACCGTTTCACTAAAATACTCCACTAAGTTACATTTGATAAAATATACGTTAATCGCAATGTTTTCAGTAGCACTCATTTTTAAATTTTTTTTTTACAGAATAAAACTTGCGAAAACCGTTAAAATGCTTTAAAAACCGAAACGATACTGAGGTCGATGCGCCGCGCCGGCGACCGATGGCGTTACAACATAACATTGTTAACTAGTCTTAAATTTATTGAACATAACTATTTCATTCCAAAGGTTCGGGACCACTTTACGCAAGTTTAATGTTATGTCATTTGCTCCGCTAGTGCACCCAGGCACCATATGTCTTCTCTGCTTTCACACGTCAATCGTCCTTATGGGTCTATACCTGCCTTGCTCATTTCACGGGCACTGGCACTCCAGCATCTGGAGATGATCCCAGTAGAAATATAACTTCATGTGACGTCACGCCTGGGCATAACAAAATGTGCACGAATACCTTTCTCTCATGCTCGGGAGTTTAGTCAATTGGTAAAGATTTTGTAACGAATTGGCGGGAATACTTCGGGAGAGGATGTACTAATTTACACTTCTGACGTATATTGGTTTTCGGCAGCGCAGTGCACTAATGCACTAAGCAAGCGGCCGCCTCTGGGTGCAGGTACTATTGTTGAAGTGGGATTACAAAGTAATCATGAAATACAAATGTCGATTTCATGTTTTATTTCCTGTATTTAATTGTTGTGCATAGGTCAGGAAAGAGGCCCGTGAGCATCTCGTGAGATTCTAGTAAATACTTGACCTTATGACCGTCGATAAAATTCAGAGTCACAGACAATATTTGTATACTCAATAAAATAAAGATACAAAGAGTGTAAGTCAAAAATAGATACTTCTATTCTTCTGTACTTCCAATACCAACAAAAAAACATCACGAACCGACAAATACAAGATGAAAGAGCATAGAAATATGCAGCTTATCATTGTGAAATGGGACTATGGGACTGGTAGATACGATTGAATTTATTCTAGTCCGAGCTGTAGACTACACGTTGAAGGGTGAAGAATACCTCGAAGATAGACATCCTTGCATAGGAGAGATCACCAGAAGAAGTAGCATTCAATTGAGCCTGTCATAATATTAGAAAGGGTTTTAACATTGGTGACTCTTTATTATTTTCTATCACATGTTACGGTTATTTTAGAATAAAATTGTAGGTCTGCTAGCTTTGATTGATTCTATTTTATCTAGTACATCTGTAAATACTCTTATACATAATATAGTAACCTTTTAGATTTAGATGGGTTAGATATTCCACGGATGGGTTCGGTCGCGTTACGCAGGATAGTCCCGGCAAATAGTGGGTAGGTCTGAAGCTATACCCACAAGTGTATTGGGACCGGACGTAACAGTTTCTAGAGGTTTTATTGTGTTGGTGAGGAAGCACGCAGGTGACTTCGCTGTTGCCTACACTTTTCAAAGTCCATTTATTAACGGCGAACCAAGTTCCGGTTGTGTAACGACGGAGTAGATGGGAATGAAATCACCTTCTTTTGGCGTGTTATTAACATGTTCTTCCATGGGTACTAGGCACAGTATTGCTTACTGGGGGAATTACAAGTATCTGGTAAATCCTAATTATAGTAGAAACATCTTCACATTGCGCGAATCAATTAAGCTTCCTGGAATCTTGATGTGAATCTTAATGCATTGATTGACAAGGAATTAATATTATTGATTATTTTCATTCAAACAATTATATTAATCCAATGTAAGTGACAATGAATTTAAAAAGTTGGGATAATCCAGGAACATACGAGGGCTGTCCGTAAAATAAGGTCTCCAAGGTGCTGCGGTCGCGAGGAATGATTTTATCCCAATCCTGCAACACTGACGTATAGCCGGGTTTCCCCTTGCCAAATCCCCACTACGTTGCAGCCTCTGTGACGCATAGTCTCGGCGCGGCAGCCGTTTGCGATGGAGCTTCCACTCGCCACACCCGCCAGGTGTGAGTTACACTCTGTACTTCGTTTTTAAACTTTGCTTTGGCGAATCTGAATGACGCCATTGGGATTGTTCCTTTATCTCTGGTGTCGTGTAGTGTATCCGGGTCTCGTTCCCAGTCACAATTGAGTTCAAGAATTCTTCGCCGTCGATGTCGTAGCACTCGAGGAATTCGCAGGCTGCTTCAAGCTGTTGTTATTTGTGATCTTCGGTGAGCATTTTTTGAACCATCTTGGGCAGACTTTGTGGTCTCCCAAATGTTCTGTCAAAATCTTGTAAATAGTTGTCTTACTGACATCAGGGATCATACCACAAAGCTCCCGAACCGTCACCCGTCGATCTGCAATCATTGTTTTTTCCACTAATAGCAATACAGATGTGTCCCTACCTAACTATGCACGAGGCGATATATTATATGAATGTTTTTTAAGCCAAAATAGAGTTTTGTGAGGTTCCAACCTCTTTGCTTATCCCTGAAGATTGTGTGATAGTAAATTATTTAGTCAATGTAAATTTGTGAACTGCTGAAAAAAGTGAAAAAGTAGACTTTGATAGTTGTGGACGTATCTACAAGCAATGGAACCCCTAAGCAAGGTATCCGTTTACAATATTGTACAGGTTCTTCTACAGAATTTGAACAATTCATCAAACTTCGTATTTAAAATTAGAGTTCTGTGAAAGTTCTATTCAAATTCCTTTATTATTACTTCACGAACATGATGTTTTTAACATAGTATTTACACTTTGAAATTTAACTGATTGTTCAGATTCTGTGTTCACTGTGTCGATTCTGTGGTCAAAAATTTTGAATGGAGAAATATGTTTTAATATGTGAGTAATTTCGATTACGTGATGAAAGACACAACTCTGCTGACATTGTGTATATTATTACGTGTTTATTTCTCGTTTGAAATTTTGAATATATTTAAGGCCGATATGTGGCACTTTTCGTATTTGAATACACACGTCGAATATGTCGTATGTGTTTAAACATGGTCACGCTGTACTTTCAATTTCCTGTTTCTCATGTCCATGATGCAGCGCAATTATTCCAATTTGGCACATTGGAAATACATATATCATTTCCTTCTACGAATTAAATAACTATTTTTTTTTCGAGGAAAACTTCTTCGGAAAGGTTTTCACTTTGTAATGGCATTATTTATTTTAATGAAAAGACAAATAATTTTGTTTACATCACTTTTATTTATATACAATCAACATGTTTCGTGAACGATGTTCACATCATCAGGATCAAATGTATCTTCTTTGTGTGCCTTATCAGGTCCCCCCGACGTTGGCGATCACTCTTGAAAATGCCTCTCTGTCTTGCGCTGCCCGGAATAGCTCCTCCACACTTCTAATGCCGGTCCACTCTCTTATATTTCGCAGCCAAGACACTTGTCTCCTACCAGGCCCTCGGCGACCCTCAATCTTGCCTTTCAATATTAAATGGTGCGAGTGATACTACTCCCCTCGAAGTATATGACCCAGATATGAAATTTTCCTGATTTTTATTAGCGTAAGCAGTTCTCTATCTGCTTTAGCGCGCCTGAGAATTTCTGTTTTGGTGATCATGTCGGTCCATGGGACGTTGAGCATTCTCCGGTAAAGCCACATT
Source organism: Limnephilus marmoratus (assembly GCA_917880885.1). Classification (NCBI taxonomy): domain Eukaryota; kingdom Metazoa; phylum Arthropoda; class Insecta; order Trichoptera; family Limnephilidae; genus Limnephilus; species Limnephilus marmoratus. The sequence goes on from OU862911.1 coordinate 17,305,658, forward strand.
TCAGAAGCCTCTAACCTGTTCATGCTGTTTACTTTCAAGGTCCACGTTTCACATCCATAGAGCAATATCGACAACACATAACGTTTTGGCATATCTGCCTTAGTTTTAAGCTGATATTGTCATTGGAGAAGAGGGATTTCATTTTAACGAACGCAGTTCTTGCTGCTTCAATTATGCATCTAACCGCTACATCTGGGTCAAGAGTCTCCGTGAGAACACTACCGAGGTATCTAAATCTTTCCACCTTTTCGACATTGCAACCATTTAACTGTATCATTGATTCAGAGTGATCTAGTCGTATATCTAGTCGTAGATCAAATGTATACTAAACTTAAAAATTAAACTAGATCATATATGAGAGGAAAGGGTAGAAGGGAGGGGAAGGGGTAAGAATGGGGGAAGCTGATTAAAATTAGGGATTTCAAAGTCAGTAGCAGGGAAAGACCGGTTAAGTGGGAAAAGGTTCAAAAGAGGGTTAACAAAAAATTTGCTGCTTATTAATTACGTCAGCTTTATTATTTCGCGTTTTAATAAATAAAATAAATAAATAATTAAAATTTTTCCTAATTTCTAAAATCTCTAAATTATTTCTCTGCGAACTCAGATTCGCTATTGCCATTTAATGCCCTGAGATGTTCTTTAACCTTTTTCAAAGTTTCTATTTGTTCTACTTATATTGATTGTAAATAAATAAAAGTGATGTAAACAAAGTTATTTGTCTTTTCATTAAAATAAAATAACTTTTACAGCGCCCTTGAGGTGATTTTTCACAAAAACCATGCTATATGAATCAGCCAAATATTATTATTATTAGTAATATGCACGTCTAGGGAAGGCGTAATATTGTTGACCCCTTAAGGCCCACAACCCGGATTTGTACCGATTTATTACATATTTCCCTTAAACATGATAAATTTTAAAGCTCTTAAAAAACATATGTTATTCTTGAAGATAATATCTATACTTTGCCCAAGCCGAAACGCAAATTATATAAAATTCCCTCGATAGAAAAAAATCGCAAAGTATGCTCCAAAAATTATTATTAACACGTTTTTTCAGTTATTTTACGAGTTATATGTATGAAAAAATTCACAGTGTTTCTTTAAATGCTGTTTAAGATAATGCCTGCGGGATTTTTGGTCTATTTTAAACGAGTCATGTTTTATTAAACATTTTCGCAATTTTCGCATCGATTTTGTTGCTGGACATGTTAGCGCTCTCCTCTAACATTCGTAATTTCGTATTTCTCCATCTTCTTCTTTTCGGGCCCGGTTGCAGAGCCTTAAGAAGCGATTTCATCTTTAATTTTTGTAGCTTTTTCTTTTTGCCATGTTATTCATATTGAATTTTTTTATTTAACAGGACGTTGTCCAAACTACCGTTTTAAAATACATTCTTTCAGAATCATAAAGAATAATTTATATAAATAGCTAATTTCTGAAAATACTAAGAATCATTGACGGCCTCCGTAGTCCAGTGGGTAAGACTCTTGACTCACAATCCGGAGGTCGCGGGTTCGAACCCGGCATGCGCAAAGAATTTTTTTTTGATTAATTTGTGTTATTTCACAATTAATTCATTTAAAATAATATATAGTATATTTGCGGCATGTTCCAGAGTGGAAGATACTATCAGTATCGCCCTGGTGTAAGACCACCATTCAGAATTGAAACGTTGCTTGAAAATGGCTTTAGCCATGTTTAGTGACCAGATCTGAATAGCCAGGTACTTCCCAACCTTCCTCTTCCACACCTCCTTGTGACCGACTTCATTTTATACTTAGATAGACTAGCAGACCCGGCCACACGTTGCTGTGGCTAACGAAACACAACGCCATTACCCAACCTTTATAAAATCCACATCACCCGCTTGCCAGTTGCCCGCTGCCCGCCGCCTGAATTGAATATTTGAATTTCTCGGCTTTTCTCTACTACAATTAGCACGTATTATACGACTCCAGATACTAATATCTACAGCCTGTATGTCGGACGAATATCTACAGCTCATATGTTGAACTAATATCTACGAACTTCAGAGTGTTGACTAATATCTACAGAGCGTAGGTTGAACTAATATCTACAGAGCGTAGGTTGGACTAATCAGCTAAATGTGTCCAATAGTCCGATATTAGGGATTTTTACAAACATTCTTACATAAATTAAGTTTTTTAAACTGCATACGCAATATTACGTTATTCCAATATGCTATACATAATTGCAAATCCAACCTCTGCCAGTGCTGTAGATATTCGCCAACACTTTGGTTCTCATAGATATTAATCAACAGTTTGAGCTGTAGATATTCGTCAACACTTTGATTCTCATAGATATTAGTTCGATTTTTTCAGTTTTTGGAATTCCTGTAGATATTAGTAGACGCCTCCATATTATACGTATAAACCTTCCTCTTGAATCACTCTATCTATTGGTGAAAACCGCATGAAAATCCGCTGCTTAGTTTAAAAGATCTATACATTTTGAGCGACTTCATTTTATACTATGCAATGAAGAAGAAGATAAAGCAAAGCGTACAGACATGGAATATTTTCTTCTGATACAGTAGGTAAAAAAATTTTAAAAATCGGTCCAGTTTTGGAGGAAAAAAATGGGGAATACCTAACCTCGATTTTGACGATTTTTTAAAGCTATTATCAGCCTGAGGTGTAGTTGTTATTTTCGCTCAGATTTCGGGGTTTTTTCGCAAAAACAGTTTAGTAAAACACTTATTATTCAAATTTCTCGGCGACCCAACAATAAGACAAACAATATATACGATGACGTTAATACCTCGTAAGATAACAAGAAAACATCGTATGATTTATCCAGTTCGTAGATTGATTTTTCCAGCTCTGATTCGTTTGACCTTAGACATGATGTTCTCCATACCTCCGCAATCTGCATTCGCGTTAATAAACCAGATCGAGTTAAGCAATTCGAAGCGGATTTTACATAATGGATATTGTTGGAAAAATCTAGGAAAGATTCGCTGGAGTTTGAAGCGAGTTGAATACACTGACAAACCGTGGACGAACGCATTCTCAGTACCTAAGTACATTTAAGTTTGTATTTACAACAGGGATTCTCAAGGCGACTTGTTGCTGGCACCTGCAAATTACAATTACTAAATCAAACCGTAAAAAAACAAAGTTCTTTTCTATGACACATCTATTTTCATTTTTCGACCTAGTTGCGCCATCTCTGTCCTCCACCTCTCATCCTCCGTGGTCGAGGGGTAAGGCTCTTGACTCTCAATCCGAAGATCGCGGGATCGAATCCCGGCGTGCGCAAATAAATTTAATTTGATTAATTTATGTTATTTCACAATTAATTAATTAAAAATAATATATATATATATTATATTTGCGTAACGTTTTATAGTCCAAGATACTCTCAGTATCGCCCTAGTATTAGACCCCCATTCAAAATTGAAACGTTGCTTGAAATGGCTTTAGCCGTGTTTGGTGACCAGATCTGAATAGCCAGGTACTTTCCAACCTTCCTCTTTCTCATCTCCTTCCCCACCCCACTATCTTCAGAATCACAACACACCCCCATTGGGGATGCCAGAGTCTTGCTGGCTCCAGACGGGAGCAGCTGGAACTCTTGACAAGAGTTAAAAACGAATAAGAACATAAAAAATCTCTTGGGTTGGATAGTACCCAATGTTTTTTGATCGACTGAGGATTGGACCCTTCTCCCTAGAGACTGGCTCTTAAACTGCTGTGACTTTAAAATGTATATAAAAAAATGGTTTGACTGTAGATTGATCCTTCCTAGCCAGGGACTGGAGTTCACAAAGCTTCCATCTGATCCAAATCCCAACTGGATAAGACCGACAATTATTTCGTATATTAACTTCTTTAATGTCATCCAATTTCTTTGTGTATGTGCCACCTAAAGTTGGTAGAATGGAATAGAATTTCGACCGGATATCGGAAAGTGGGTTAATTTCCACTTCCAAGATTTCACTTCAATAGTACTGCATTGAATCAAGAAAACAAAAGTGACATTAAAATAGTCGTATTAAAAAAAAAGCTGGTTCATTTCCACATGTATTTGAAATTGGGCGAATATCTTAAAGGTTGAAATACACCGGCCGTTTATTTTGATTTATGCAAAAGAAACTTTGCCTAAATTCACGTTTTATTTTATTTTGCTTCAGGAACAAATATTATAATGTTGTCGCGGTTGACGCTAACAAAAATCTGTCCAAAAGAGCGAAGCTAGCAGTCCAAAGTGAAGTACTGGTACCTGCTTATTCTGATGTATGGCAGTGTGGCATGGAACTATGGTACCATGATAAAACCCTGTATCATCAGGTGAGAAATGTGGAAATCCGCAAAGAATGCAAGGCGTAATGAGCAAGATTAAGAAAAGACACTCAAGATTTGGGCATGCGGATCGAATGAAGAAAGGAGTACAGTTTGTCAAATAAGAGTAGAAAATATATGAGGGCGCCACTGTTGATCAAATGGCAATACTAAACACATAACTCATGGTGTTAAAATAAAGCTGTGTAACCTACATTTTTATAAAAAATTAAAAAGGCATAATAGTGGAAAAAATATTTTTTCATTGTAGTATAGATATCCGCCGATCTCAAAGTTAGAATTGCGAATAGGTATATTATTATTATACCTTTGCAATTTTGTGTTAACACAATGAAGAATAACTATTATGTAATAAAATATGAAGCACAGTTTAGAAATTGCTCACATTTATTTAATACTAGATAAAGTACCTAGCATTGCCTGGGCTTTAGATCATGACTCTAATTTTAGATTTGAATATATTTAACTCATTCAGATCTAAAAGTAGTGTAACTAAACTTACCATTAGTGATTCTTCCTTTCTATCTATTGTTAAATTCAAATTTATGTTAAATTGAATTAAAGCAAAACGCTTTATAAATCACCTTTTAATCAAATTTGCCATGAAGAAAATATGTTTTTTAAAATGTGGTTTACTGTGTTCTATACATTCAGTGTCATTGCACTTCAAAAAAATATTTGACACTTAAATTGGTGTTGCCAGTCTACAAATTTAGTAATTCAAGTTTTTATGTTTTCTACTCTTATTTGACAGACTATATAAGCACCCCGCACACGTACATTTCGGAGCGACCAAGTTACTCGTCACCGTGACACTTCAGACCGCCACGCAGAAAACTCTACATTCGCCTTCGTTCTCCGCGTCTCTGGACACCTTAGAAGGGTGAATGCCAAACACGTAAAAATAGATAAAGTTGTTTGGGTTTTAGGTGGTTCCATAAATTAATTTTTGTGGGTTTTCACAATTTAATTTTAGTTAAGAACCCCTGCAATAAAGTGTACACATGGTGGCCTCATTACTGCGTTATTATTTCCGAGTCCATTGTCCGGTGCTATTTCTTACGACCACACTTTACGCTGACGTACAGAAACTCCAGACTTTTAACTTCCGGTTATATATACATACGCGATGCTAATGTGTGCTCTTTGTACTGCCTACATGCTTAGTATACTTACCTGTACACATACATGTGGGTGAGGATGTAACAACTTGTGTATGGTTTGTTTGTGTTGATATTTCATTTAAGTACACAGTTCACAGATAGGAACGAGTGACTTTGTACACTGAACCGTTTCTGCAGTTTGATGTTGAATTATTTTTTTTGAAAACAGGTGGGTTTGTATGAATGTATAACACCAGAGCAATGCATTTTAAAAATTTAGAAATATAACAGACAGAAATATTGATTTGACCTGATTTGACCAGTTTGATCAACTTTATGAATACGGACTAGGTTTTAAGTATCATTTCTCAATATTACCAAGGTAGGTCTGCACCGATTTTGGGTAAAAAATGGCATAAGGGAAGTTGGGGGGAGATGAATTCTAGCGCTACCTTTTCACGCTAAACTTAATTTTGGATTTGAGGCCAAAATACCCAACGAAACTAATAAATATTTTTTAATCCAAAGTTATATTAAATATCTAGTACGGATACGTGCCAATTTCTTTACTTTTGTTTTTAATGATGACAGGTATAAAGGTAATTAAGGAATTCAATTTTTCTTCATTTCAAAGGCAAATTTGGTTTTTTTTTGACAGTTATTTATTATTATTTAAAAAACAAAGCTTGCCTTATCTAATGTGACGTAATGCAAAATTAAACATCGTATAAAATTGGGTGTTTTTAGTAGCAATTTTAATTTATACACCACAAATTTGTGACCCGACGTACAGTTTGTCAAATAAGAGTAGAAAATATGTGAGGGCGCCACTGTTGATCAAATGGCAATACTAAACACATGACTCATGGTGTTAAAGTAAAGCTGTGTAACCTACATTTTTATAAAAAATTAAAAAGGCATAATTGTGGAAAAAATATTTTTTCATTGCAGTATAGATACCCGCCGATCTCTAAATTAGAATTGCATATAGTTATATTATTATTATACCTTTGCAATTTTGTGTTAACATAATGAAGAATAACTATAACGTAATAAAATATAAAGCACAGTTTAGAAATTGCTCTCATTTATTTAATACTAGATAAAGTACGTAGCGTTGCCTGGGCTTTAGATCATGTCTCTAATTTTAGATCTGAATATATTTAACTCATTCAGATCTAAAAGTAGTGTAACTAAACTCACCATTAGTGATTCTTCCTTTCTATCTATTGTTAAATTCAAATGTATGTTAAAGCAAATTGCTTTATAAATCACCTTTTAATCAAATTTATGTCATGAAGAAAAAATGTTTTTTAAAATGTGGTTTACTGTGTTCTATACATTCAGTGTCATTGCACTTCAAAAAAATATTTGACAGTTAAATTGGTGTTGCCAGTCTAGAAATTTAGTAGTTCCAGTTTTTATATTTCCTACTCTTTTTTGACAGACTATAAATAGGTAATTCATGACGTAAATTTATGTCCGTCAGAATGCTTTTTTTAACAATAATATTTTTATTTTATATTTCATCATATTTTCATTAGAGTGAATTTTTTTAAAACGTTTATCATTTGCTCACAAATAATTGTCCAATTTGCATCTAAAACCATGAAATATTAAAGTTTTTAAATGCCTAAATTTTATAATTTAAAACACAAATAAATAAAGTAGCACAAATCTTTACAATATTTTCGATTATGTTATTGATTACAAAAATAATTTTTCAGTTCGTTTAGATATTTTGACCTCAAATCAAAAATAAAGATTTTTATGAAACCGGCCGCGCAGCCATTCTCCTTGCTATCAATAACACAGAATAAAAAAATAGTTTATTTTTCTCACAATATTTAATACAGACAAATTGTATCGGTTCCATACATTAAACTTTGTGTGGTAGTGTGGTAGGTACTCACTTGCTTATATGCTTGTTTTATTTATTTCATTTGGGCTATTTTAAAATAAATAATTTTAGAACATTTTTGACAAATGACAACCAATAAATTTCCCACTGACCTACGAGTACCACCGCTTACAACTATCCACCCAGAGGAATTTTGTGAACATTAATTATCATTGAATAAGTATTTATTTTTACCTCAGGAAAAATGGCGCCTGATTGCCCGGAAAAACGGTCTTACTTCGTACGCATTGTACTATGTATAAATCTACATAAATTTATTTTACTGATTCTACACTTAATTTTGTTGTGGTTTGCGTTTATGATCTACATGTTGGGATTTAATATGTGTATGTCTCTGCAAGATACGTATTTCATTGTTGATCTCTCTGGTAGCGTGATATTGCTGAAAGTGACCAGTATCATCCTGTTAGTGACCACAATCTTATTGGGCATGCTGGGTCTTCTAACTGAGTGCAGAATATTCCTCAGGCTTCACGTCGTCATCCTGACGCTCATCGCAGTGCTCTTGGCCGTCTTCCTGTGTGTTTTGTACGCGGGAATCGACGACTCAACTGTTGCCAAAGCTAACGAGCGGTACAACAAGGCGTTTGATAAGGGCAAGAGACTGCAGGACGTGGAGGGAATCACTTACGTGATGAAAGTAGAAAGCACTCTGAAATGCTGCGGATTGAACTCTTCGAAGGACTATGAGTACGGGGTTCTGGAGTCTTGTTGCAGTACCCCTCCACCATGCCGGGGCGACGACATCCACAAGATCGGCTGCGCTGAAGCGTTTGGCAAGCGGCTGGGAAACACCATGTCTAACGTCGTTTCTGTGTTGAGCGCAGCTTTGATCTTCATGGCTTGCCTCTTAGCGTACCTTTTCTTCTTCTGTTATTTACTGAATCGGAAAAGAGCTCGTCGCCAAAACGCTTTAGAGGCAAAGGAACCGGATGAAGTGGCATAAAAGCAATGATCCTTGCATCACTTAACCAACCAGTTTGCGAATTAAACAGCATTCAGCTCTCGTATTATTATTTGTTGATCAAAAGCCTTAAGGTTGTTTTGATATTTTCGAACATAATTAAAGATAAATGAATTATATTCAAAGAAGATGTAATAGAGATGGTAATAGAGAAGACTGTGTCTCGTCCACGACTTCATTTCATATTTTTTCAACAATAATTGATGTCACAATTTAGTAAATTAATTTCAATTTGAAATATTTATATTATTGCTTCGAAAATGAATTAACTTTGCTCCATTTTAATTTAATGACAATAAAATACTTTGTTTATTTAATAAATTAATATCAACATGTTTCAGAACCAAAGGTTTATTTTAATTTTCGGTTTATTTTGAATCGTTGTACCCTGATGAAGGTACAACGATACAAACGGTTCTGAAACAAATTGATATTTTTTTGTGAAATAAAGTAATTTATTATCATTTATCTATATTATTATTTATTTTCATAATTTTCGCATTTTATTTTGAAGGCTAATTATAATTTATGGTAATAATAAATCGATATAAAATCAGTAATAAAAAATCGATTACCTAATTTAATCTAATTAATTAATAGAAATCAATTTGATAACTATGCTTTTTTGTGAAATAGTATTTATATTGTAATATTATAAGGATGGAAAATCATCAAAATGTTATTTTATAAAAAGAATTACTTTTATTGGAAATTCTCTCATATTAAAAAAGTGCTTATGTTTTGCCTTCTGTACTAATAAATGATAACTTTAAACTAACTAACTAACTAACCATCACACCGTTTCCTCGCAGGGGTAGGTAGGCAGAGAGGACGGACCGCCAAACAACTAAGTCTTGGCACACACTATTTGCCTCACTCACATTCATACATCGTCTCATACATTCTCTTCTATTATTGTGACTTTTGACATGGCTCGACTTAAGTATCTGATTCACTTGATCGTGCCATGTATTCCTCAGGCGTCCCCGATTTCTTCTACCATTCACATTTGCGTCGTATATTCTTCTTACACTACTTTCTTCGTTCATTCGCTCTACATGCCCAAACCATCTGAGGGTCCCTTTCTTAACTTACTTATTATGCCTACATCAGCATGCTTACATCATTCTTTGTGCATATCCACATTTATCACACGATCACACATTGTTTTACCACACATACGCCTCAAAAATCTCATTTCAACAGCATTCAGTTTACTTTCATTCTTCCTCTGCCAGTTCCACGCCTCACTGCCATACATAAGGGTAGGTTCCAGGACTCCATTGTGGACTGCTAGCTTCGCTTCTTTTGATAGTTTTTTATTAGCGCCAACTGCATTCAGTCCTCCATTAATGGAGTTAACGGCATTCACCCTTTTTTCAATATCTCTATCAGCCTTCCCATCTCTCGTAAACATACTACCCAGATACACAAACTCATCCACTTGTTCCAAGTATTCATCTTTCACAACTATATTACATAGGTACTGTTTTCGTACTCTCTCTTTCAAACACCATGACTTTAGACTTTTATGTTTTATTAATTCTTTCCCTTTGGGGTTGCGGGTTCAATAAGCCAGTCAAAAATACATTTTATTTTTCTGCTCACTAAATAAATTATATTTAAAAAAACATTTTTTTAATTATATTTACACAATTTATTATAAAATTGGATAGAGCCCAAGAACTTGTAATAATTTGTACAGCCCCTTGCGGTGATTTTTCACAAAAAATGGCGCTCTACAATTATTTACAATTATTTATTACAATTAAATTATTATTATTACAAGTAAAAAAAATCTTGTATTTTTGCAGTACCAGTTGCAGTTAAAATATCCAATAAAACGACCTAATTTCGAACATATAAATACTTCAGTAAACAACTCTTCAATCGTGAAAATTTTGACAACGAGTCTCTGGGCATTATTTTTATTATTCTGCGTCTGCGTTTGCATTTTTGCAAGTTTTTAAATATTTTAGCGTACTGCTTTTATTTTTACAATGATATAAAATGATATTTCCTTGTTGGTCTCTCATGCGTTCCTAAACCATTGCGATGAAACTTTGGTGAGTTGTTGTGCGCACTTCCGCGGAGGTTTTTATGTACACTGGTGAGCTCTGGTATTATGAAATTTGTGTAAAAAATTTGAAACAGGAAGACGGGGAAGGTGGAGGGAGAACGTGAGAGGGGAAGAGGAGGAGGAAAATAAACAGAAACGAATGGGAATGGACACGCAGGGAGAAACAATTTCTTTATTTAAGTGTTATTGCAACGCATGCCGGGAACTCGCTAGTTTTTTTTGTTATTTTTTTATTATAGCGACTATATAAAATAATTTTACATACAAAATGTAATGTGAAATTAAGTATAAAATATTGTATTTCTTAGTCCTCCTCACTAGGGGGTCCTGTGCCGAGGCGGACTAAAGTTATTAAAATATAGTTCTTCTATGTCGTTTTTAGCGTCTTCGCTAGTGTTTTCTCATTGACCTCTTTAAGCCCGTTGATTTGTATTCAATTGGATTTTTTATTAGTTTTATGTCTTGGGGAAGGATGTTATGGAGTTTTGTTGCAAAGTATGTATAGTTTCTTTGTCCAAATGTGGTTTTATAACTTGGAATATTTTTTATATAATTTTTATTGGATCTAGTGTTATGCATACACGGTAGTATATTATACAAATCAAGATTTCGTTTATGTTTCTTATAAGTACGTAATATTTATGTACAATCGTATTGTCATGATCGTTTTAACCTTTCTTCTGTAAACTATAGGAAACATTCACAAGTTCCTCAAGTTGTACCTATCAAAATAACAAATATAAGTGATGCACATACTCCTATGTAGCTCGGGCTTGAATGGGCACATGTTTTTAGAAGGCTTTTGTTATCGACTAGGAAATCAAAAAACCTGCTTAAATAGGTTTAAGCTAGAATTTTGTATTTGTCAGTTTCTATTGAATATATGACACATTTGACTGCGTGTTGTGTCAGAATAATTTAACAAACACTTTCCTTAATTTACTTGATCTATATATATGAATTCTGAATGGACACACTTTGTACTAACAAATGACTATTGAATAATAATAAATAAATCTTATACTTATCTGGCAAGGAAGAGGAAGAGATGGCAGCTGTTTAAATATAGACTGGTCGTCATCGAAACCGTGTACTTCCTAGAAGAAAGAATTAAATAATTTATCCAACTGATATAATCGTCATGAGCATGAGATGACGAAGTGCATCTTGACAGACGTTAACAGGCAAATCATTTTAAAGAGGACACTTTGAATGTATTTGTGGGTATCGAAAAATTCAAAAAAGTTTTTCGAATGGGTTTGGAATACCCGCCCTTAGTCCCCTCTTACCCCACAAATGTCCAAAGGCACTGGGTGTGTAGTGACTTACATCAAACGGTTCTTCGGTTTCTTGACAAACCAAAATTACTATTAAATTAAATTATGTTTTAATCCATCTAATTGGTACCTACATAGCAACCCAAGCTAGGGTCTCTTTAATAATAATAATAATTGGATAATTTGTAGAGCGCCGTTTTTGTGAAAAATCACTTCAAGGGCGCTTTCTTGTATTTGAAATGATTTTCCTTTGCCTAACAAAAAATATGGATCATCAGAAATACTATTTTCCTTTGTCTGTGCGTTCTGCGTAAATAAAGTATAATGATTTCAAATTTGCTTTGAATTTAAGTGTCATTTTCAAAATCGTACCTCATTGTATGAAGAATTCAGAAAAGCTAACAAATACCCATCATAGGTATAATATTTAGAAAAAAAAATTTAAATAAGTTTTTAATTTATTTAATAATATTTCAACGCCCTGATGGGCTTTTACATATGAGTTTATAATACAGAGACAAAGTTTTAAACAAAAAAGTTGAACTTGAAAAAGTAAACATCACATGAATGGAAGGTATAAAGATACATTATAGTCAAAATAATGCATTACAATACAAGGGAAAGTTTTTAAAGTTGCATATGGCATAAAATAGTATTGTACAAAATTTACCTAAAAACCATTTTTGACAAGTTTTTGTTAAGACTTCGTACTATCCCGTGATTTTTCGCGGGTCTGCGGTAAATAATATATAAACCTAAACAACAACAAAGTAAGCAACATTTTGAACATTTATTCTTATGTAATGCTCGAAGAATTTAATTCATATTTGGGTAAGCAGGTACCATATTTTCTGATTATTTAAAATTAAATAGAATCCATAAATTATCCTAAACAATAACTGCTTCAAATATGGAAATATTAGTAAAAATCGTCTGTGAATTCAGTTACACAGATTTAAACGATTTTTATAGCCAAGTGTTTCCATAATTTCTTACTACTTCCTCGTAGGATGTACTTACTTTTGAAAATATTGACACAGATTTCTCCTCTCGTAAAGATTTTACAAAACATTATGTACCTACGCCAGTTGGTATTTTGTTCATGGATCCGTAATATTCATTGAAGCAATTTGATGAAATTTTAAAAATAATATATTCTATACAAGAACCAATATACGTGGGTATATTCGTACACATCAGATTTTTTTTGAAAATAACATATGTGAAAAACCTGAATGATTGGTGAAAGAAAATAAACGACAGAAAAAAAAAGAAAAATGTACTCCGAAAAATCCTTCCACGCTCGTATGACCAACAAAGCATAAAATATTATGTGCAGCATTATACAAAAGGAAACGCTGGGCCGGTTATGGAATAATTGATAGAGTCTGCAAGGCGGCATTCGTCTTCACTTTCCGCTTCAGTGTTGAGTCGTTCCTACTTACTTACGAGTATCTGCCGCTTATTTTATGGTCGCCCACGATGGACCACCAACACAAGACCATCGTGTCCAACTAACGAGACATGGACTGCGGACTCAGTCACTTCAAATCTAACAACTGCCAATGGAGTACCACAGGGATCGCAAGTGAATCCACATTGCAAAAGCACATAGAACAATCAGAGACGTGGGATAATAACCATATAAGCATAATGTAATAAAGGGATGAGAATGGTTAAACAATTCAATAGATTAAAAGTGTTTTGTAAATAGTTACTCGATTGCTAAAATAAACACAACACAACGCCGTAAATTCTGATTGGAAGTGCAGTTGTTGTGTGACTGAATTGATCAATAAGTAAATAATTTATTTGTTGTTTTGAGAAGAATTTCTTATCTTATTCTTGTTTTTACTTATCGTAACAATGAACATCCGTTTTGAAAAGTATTTTTGATACCGCTTAATTCGCTGATGTACATGTTTATCAAGCACTCCGATGTGACGCGTTTGGAGAATTGTCATATCACTAGGATTAGGCGAAAAATAATTCTTTTCGGTGAAGCGCATTGGCTTATCAGTGGAAATATTTACTATCTCTATAACGTATCTAATCCAATACGGATGTAACACGACCTCTAATCAGAAGCAGGGACGTTTTAAAGGTACCTAGATAAACTCATCGCTTATAAAACAAACCTGCGGATATTGATTAAGTAATTTACTTTTGTGTTAGGCGTTTTGAGCTTTTCATTTAATTTGTCTTTACCATACTCCATTTTTTAATGACCTAGGTTAGGTGATTTAGTATTTACTCAACAATTGTAACATTTTCTACAGATTGGTTATATTTTCCAATTCTGTGAATGTAGCAAAAATGCAAAACTGCATTTGTTTTTCTATAAATATAAGAAGAAGTCATGCCAAGAGCAGAGTGCATTACATATATTATTATAGGATCCTGTTAAAGCGTTTTTTTATTTTTTTTTATTTATTTATTTAATATAGTTATATAATTGTACAGTGGAGTTTTAGAAATTACATAGCGGTACAGAAATTATTTAAACATTGCAATCACACCAAAGAAGAAGCTAGTTCTTGTGCTTGATGAGCGAGTTACACTAACTATAACTGAAATAGAACAACATTATGTAATAAGTAAATATATAATAGGATAAATTGAGACTTCTGGATCATCTATATGTGTAGGTGTACATACATAGGATACGGTTACATACTAAGATATTGTGCACTTAGGAGAAATTCTAAAAATCTAAATAAAATAGAGATGAATATGTATTAAAAATAAATAGTAAGAAAGAGAAAAACACCTGTTTTTCTCTTTCTTCTTTTTTACCTAATTATTTAGTTAATTATTCCTGATGAAGTGTAGCTTCAGTTTGAGTTTCAGTTTATTGATGTCTTTGGTTTTTTTTATTTCAATGGGAAGGTTGTTGAAAAACTTTATTCCTAAATAGATATAATTGTTTTGCATTAGTTTGGTATTAAATTTTGGCGTTAATATTGCAATTATTTTTTTGCTATTCTAAACAATGTTTTCTCATTTGTAACAACTGTTTGATGTATGTGCGATAAGTGTATAGTGAGAATTAAAAATATATTTACCTAATGATAAAATATCTGGCTTTATTGCGTGGGTAAAGGGCCTGGAAAGCAGCAAAATATCTCACATTTCAAACAGCTTGAAAAATAAAAAAAACGAGTGTGCTTTAGACCACACAACTGAAGTAAAACTTCTGCTCCATCTATATGATGGGAAGAGATAAAGAAAATGGGCGCGCGCACTGCTCTCTCTTGCTCATACAGTGTGATGTAGACAATAGGCCTGCACCGTGTAATGTAACTGGCTATGAGAGAAAGAGAGAAAGAAAATGTGTGCTCGCACCTCTCTCTCTTGCCCTACAGTAATATACGAAGCGTACTCCCTCTCAACTACCGTTCGCCTTGCTTTTCATTACGCTCTCGTCACGCATTCGCCAGCTTACTCTCTAAGTCAAGCGTGCGTAAAGAAGTTTTACTTAAAAAAAAACCACATTTATTTTTGGAGATCGCTGGCAAAAAGTGCATATTAATATGCACTTTTTTTTGAAAAAACCTTTTGATTCACCTTAATTACATTAAAAGGCAACTATTTGCATTGGGGGAAGTGGAAAATATTTCATTCTAAATTTCGATTACGTAAAATTAAAATTAGCTTTCGTCTTGTGAGATTGTACGCCATTAGCTATTAGCTCATTCGCTGTCACTTTGGTATGTTGGTATTCCTGATACACTTGAATGTATAACGAACGGCTAGAAGATTTTGAAGGTACGGGGCACTTTCTTTTGAATCGCAAACCATGTTACACAAACCTAGCGTAGCCGCTAAACTACTTGAAAACTGGGATGTTTTTCTTGCCTTGACGCGAGTAGGCGTTATAAAGGGGCATTTTCTTTTGTATCACAAACCATGTTACACAAACCTAGAATTCCCATGAAGTCTGCTACGCTTTGCTCTAGCATCTTTTCGTACAGTAACAAGAATACCAACATAACAAAATGACATTTGAAAATGGACGGTCTCGTTTCACAGAATGAAAGCTAATTTTAATTTAACGTAATCGAAATTTAGAATGAAATATTTTCCACTTCCCCCAATGCAAATAGTTGTCTTTTAATGTAATTAAGGTGAATCAAAAGATTTTTTTTTTAAAAGTGCGTATTAACCATTGCCAGCGATCTCAAAAATTTACCAAAACCACTTTTAAATTTCGTCTGTTTCTTTTAGTAATTTTCAGGGAAAAGGAAATGGAAAGGATTATAGTACATTTGACTCTCATAATCGTATCTCTTCATCAGAATAAATAATAATATTCACCAACGACCTCCACGAACGATCTCCATCAATGCTTTGTTCTCAAGTTGAATCTTTGACCGTTGGGACCGGAAATGGTGACCGTTTCGGATCATTAAAAACAAGTTACAAGAGTTAATTGAAAGTGAATTGATGCAAATTCGTCAAAAATATTGGTACACCGACAGCTCTTTCATTGGAGCGTAGAATGTAGTAAACGTTTGATAAGCAATTAAGTTACATTAATTATGTATTTACTCCAATTTTGTCCACTTTTCAAACTTCTTGGTATTTTACTGTTTGATGGTGATAAATGATAAATAAATGCGTGAAATTTCTTTTTTAGATTCGATCACACGCTTCTGTAGGTAGCTACCCAAAAATCAACTAAAATGTAAATTAGTCGCATCTTAATCGAATTATTTAAGTCTATGGTTCGCGAATATATACGATTTCTTTCAAATTCTTTGAGCGTCCTTAGATGAACTCCATTCATTAATAAGCCAGCAATTTTGCATAACGAACGACATTATCCAAATAAATGCATATATTCATAGTTAACCGAAACTCATCTGATACTACGGCGTCCGGGTTAAAATTTATCAATCGTCAGTCCGAATATCTCTTACCAATTCTTGACCGTGCTCGCAAATATTGACAACTGACCATAGATGACAGATTTGGTGAATATCGTATTGATATAGGGTTTTATCGATCGTTCTTGCTAAACCTCCTGCGACTAAAACTGGCATTGGCGACCGACTGGTGCGGCGTATTCAGAATTGACACTGAAACTAGGGGGATCACTCATAGTCATAGCTCGGAGGGAAAACACCAGACGATTGGAGATACCAGAAACCAGAACCTTAACGACCCAATCTTCTTCCGCTTCTCATCTCTCCCTAATGACGATCAATTGATTAGTAACGTGTCTTAAATGATAATGCAATTACCGAAAAACATCACATTTTCCCCAAATTTTACATATTAATATTATTCTTGTTTTCTTTCACGAGATGTTTTCGTGGCGAACAGAATTGTTGGGTACTTTCCAGCTATAAAAGTAATTAATTTATAATATGACATATTATGATTAACAATGTTTACCCAAGAGTAAAACCACATTACATTCACAAGCACACTATCAATAATAAATACATTTTAATTTCGTTAGGTCAAAAATTATTAATTTATCGCTAACGGTTGGTAGTTTATTTTCCTCGTGTTACAGGTTTTTTTTAAATTGCGATGTTAATAATTTCACTCATTCCAATAATAATAATTATGGTTCCATTCAAATGTTTTAAATCTAATATATAAAATTCTCGTCTCACGGTGTTTGTTACCATACTCCTCCGAAACGGCTGGACCAATTTTGATGAAATTTTGTGTGCTTATCTGGTAGGTCTGAGAATCGACCAACATCTATTTTTCATACCCCTAAAAGTAAAGGGTGTTCCACTCTGAAGAAAATTATTTTCCCCATACATTTTGTATGGAACGAATTCTCCTATTTTGAAAGAACTGCAGCAATATTGTAAGGGGTATAATATTGAACTGTGAACCGGGGGAGGGGGGTGGGCGGAGAGGGGAGGGGGGAGGGGGAGGGGGGAAAGGAACTCAGGAAGGGGGGTTAGCGGGACGGGGGAAGGGGAGAAGTGGAGTGGGGAGAGGGAGAGGGAACGCGAGAGGGGAAAGGATACGCAGTGAGAAACAATTTAGATCAAGGTATGGTATACGCAGGGAGAAACAATTTAGATCAATTCAGCTAATAAGTTGACAACAGTTTTTGATTCTGAGGCGGTACGAAGTTCGCCGGATCAGCTAGTATTTTTATAATAATTAGCAGAATGAATATTTTATGTCATTTGAACTAAATATTAAAGGTATTTTATGAATATTATAAATATTTTATGCACTTGTCGTGCACCCCTTATTTACAAAACTTTTTCAATTATTTACTTACGTAGGATTTATCTTATAATTTTTTGCGAAATTCTGCGAAATAAGACAATTAAACTATTATTTTACTTTATATTATTTTACACAGTAGGTATATTATAGATGGTAATCATGTAAATTATTATATCGTAAGCAGTATCTACTCGTATGACATGAGAGAGGTAAGAAGGTTTTCGACTATCAAGAAGCTCCGGAGGTGCGGGTTCGAAATCCGGCGTGCGCAAATAATTTTTATTGATTAATTTGTGTTATTTCATAATTTATTCATACAAAATAATATGTATAATACACTTGTGCCACATTCCAGATTTTTACTTTTATTAAAATTAATTACCAGGAAGTGATTGAATCATTTAAAATACAGAATTTAAATCTACTGTTCTTTATTCAAATAGAACGGCATCATTGCGCCTCACAATTTTTACCTCATGTGGGTATCCAAAACGTTTTCTGGCTGTTACTTACTACAGACCTTGTATTTAATCGGTAGAGTAAATTGTTACCTAAAACCCTGCTAAAATTTGCTTGAAATCATCAACATCAACCAGCATCAGAAACCGGCGGCCATATATACATACGTGTCTGTTTGCGTTATGTTAGGAGTGGGAAGGAGTCAGTCGAGTCCTTTTGTTTGGGAATTCTTCCGCATTTGCCTTTGGAAATAAGGAAACCCACGAAAAAACCTTAGTAGGGAAGATGTGGCAGAATATAATTATATATAATTATTATAATTATATAAATAGATATAAATATGAACATAAGGTATGGGATAAGGAGTCGGAAAATTAGGAATACGTAGGTACTGCTCACTTACTCATCTGGTTCTGGTTCTCGCCAGATGTGATCAAGGTCCATTCAGAGTGGAACGTACTCTCAGTCCTGGTGTAAGACCATCATTCGTATTTATATATAATCATAAGACGTATTTAGTTGCCAGATCTGAATTACCCGGTACTTCCCCACCTTCCTCTTCCCCAACTACTTCCCCTCCCCATTACCTTCAGCCTGACAACGTTCTCCGATTGGGGATGCCGTAGTCTCACTGGCCCCAAACGGGAGCAGTTGGGACTGGAGTATTCACAATAAAAAACACTTCTAAAAATATTTTTAAATCTGGCTTCAAGTTCATGAAATTTTCGGAGTTCATCATTAAAAAAAATTGTTGAATTTCAAAACTCTATAAATAATTATAGATAGGTAATCAGTAATCAATCACTTTATGAGGAAGTAAATATGAAACCAACACAATTCGATTTGAAAAGATTGGTCATTGGAGCAATTTTGTTCCTTAATGCTTGATTGAATCCTAATCGCTTGAGCTAAGAGCTAATTAATGCTGTAGAAAATAGATTTGGGGCCACATGGGTATTAGGAATTCCAGGAATCAATGTCACAATGCGAATTTTGATGAAATAAATTTATGTTGTTTATTTAGTATTGCCGTCGATTAAACCAACCTGGGGGTCAGGCACGATCTATAGTTTTAGGCTCATTTTTATTTTTTATTTTTTTTAGTTTTTTTTATTGAAAATTTTTGAAACAGTACTTATAATAGATACATGAAATAATGAAAAGTATATAAAAAAAGCTTAATATAATAAATGTATGAACAAAAAATCCCACAAAGGCAATGCCTGTGCGTGGGTATAATATTGATTTTTTACTTTTATTTTTATTTCTATGGTTATAGTGAATATTTTAAGTATACATAAATTAGGGATTTAAAAAAAAAGTTACTGAATAAATGCATTTAAAAACTACAGCATAATAACAGTCTGCACTGTTATTATTGTATTTGTAAGTTTTGTAAGAATAGATGTTATAAGTGCAATTTAAAAACATAAAATAAAAACAAAATAAAATAGCAAACAATATTATAAATCTTCTCTAAAAGCTGTCCAATGATAGATATACTTAACGGCTTTATTTAAACTTATAAGAAAAAAATATCTGTTTCAGTGTTTTTTAGCCAAATTTTGGTATATTTTTTATAAGATTGAAGATTTTGACATATGTTCTCTTTAAAGGTTGTACATAGTAAATTATACATTTTTGGAGCTATAAAACTAATATGCCTTTGGGACAAACTAGTTTTGCAGTGGGGTACTGCATACTCACATGTGCCACGTCTTTGGCTGGTACGATTTGAATTTTTCAGAAAGTTATTTGGACGCATGTAAATAAATTTAAGACATTGAAGTCCATAGGTCTGTCTAAGGTCCAAAATATCAGTTTCCTTAAACAATTGTTTGGAGGGATACGATTTATTTTTTTTGTACATAATCTTAATAATTGATTTTTGGGCAATTTCTAAAGGTTTTACATGATTATTGTAAGCTCCACCCCAGCCAATTATTCCGTAGGAAAGAGATGAATGAACTAGTGCATCATAAACTAGTTTTATGGTTTTTATATTTACTATGTTACACATTCTTTTAAAAATATAATTTAAGTATCTGAGTTTGATAACAGTATTTTCTATATGGTTGGTCCATTTAAGTTGACAATCTATGGTTACACCTAAAAGTACTTAATCATTTTTCCTGATTTCATCTCTTCACAGTTAGAGCATGTGGTTGGGTTATAATTTATATTATGAAACTTTAAATTGAGATTAGTTTTGGGACATTCGAACAAGTCTCCACGTGTACACCGTCTCGTTTGATGCCTTTTTGTTCGGTACATTCAAGGTTCGTCATTCTTGTTGATGTTTGGCATAAATTCGGTCGAACATGTCTCAACGTGTAGTCAACACATCGAATACGTTAGTCGCCAGACTCGGTACGCTTGTTGAACAAAAAGTGATATTTTTGTAAATATTTTTGTCAACAAAAATTGAAATTTTTGTTGTCTAACGGACGAGACGAACATAGTTCCAAGTCAACACGTTCGATCAAGCTAAATCGTCGAATAGGAACGGGTTCGGGTACTTAGAGTAAGGCGACCATTTTATATCGATATCCTTAGCACGGTTGCACTGTCGATAGCAGAACTGATATTGATACGAAATAAATACGCAATCACGATCTTCGGATTGCTATCGATATCCTTACCACGGAGGCGACCGATAAATATACAAATAGTAAACGATAAGTGTATATGGTTCTTGTAGGTTAGGTTAGGAAATAAAGTAGTGTTTGTAAATTTCATAAATCAGAAAATTCTTTCGAACAGCGAGCATTAAAAATACTATTAAAATAATATTTCTTAATATAGGTACCTCTAAAACGAAGTCGGGTTAGTTACACCATTTGTTACTGGAGAACGGCTGGACCTATGATCTTTGATTTGTTGGATTTGTCTCAGCCCCGAATAGCAGAACAGCCGTTAAAACATCAGAAAAATTAAAAAAAATTATGAAAAAATTCTTTTCCTCATATGGAACGATTTCTCATCATTGTGATAAGTATATATATGGAATATCGAATAGTGAGTGAATTCCAAAAATTCAAAAACTTGTTTTGCTTTTGTTCTTAAACATATAATACTGCCCCTTTTTCTTGTTCACTAAATTTCAACAGTTGAAAATGAGACAAACGGTGAACGTATGTCTGCACCCCTGCAAAGGAAAAATACAATAATTATAATACATTTCCCTCACACGTATAAAGAAAATGAAACGCAAACTCCCGCAAGTAAGTTGAAAAGTAAGAAAATCACAAAAAATATAAATCCGTACACAACGCCATCTTTAATACTTTTTTTTACATTAGCTCCACATAGGAGGCCCTAATTCTTAGGGCCTTCTGGGAGGAAAATAATTCCTCTCAGGACCTATGTCATCTTTGGGAATGCAGTATGGAGGGTCTTTTTAGGAAATGAAGGAGAGGAAGTTCTGGGAAGGAAAATGGTATGAGGGGTGGTTAGGAATCTGGGAGTCAGAGAGTCCAGGAGTGACAGCCACATAAATCCATCCCTTCCACCGCAGTACAAGGCGATGTTCTAAAAGAGTAGAGCTGGAGAAGTCAAAGGGACTCCCTCAACCATTATCTCCTGATCCGGCCTGCCATGCTGGAAGGCAGACGCATCTGCCGCCAATACCCGGACAAACCTCAACCAACCCATGAACCCCGGCTCCCCTGCTAAGTCACAAAACATAGTGAACTAGGTACTTGGGGTAACTTATGGCAGAGGTGTTGGTTATACAACAAATAGTTCCCGGGGCGGCGGTACCCATACCCGCCTCCCAAATTGGTACTGATAAAAATAAAACACGGACAGTTGCGCATCGATAATTGCTTCATTGTGTAATTTTTAACTTAATAAAAAACTGAATTTAATTCAGCTAATAAGTTAACACAACAGTTGTTGATTCTGATGCGGTACGAAGTTCGCCGGGTCAGGTAGTAATGCTACGGGCACACATGCTCATTCGAAGTAAAGAGCATGCTACCTAGTAGCAATTGCTACCTTGTAGCATGTGTGTCAGTGACGTTGCTAGTAATGAGCATGCTCATTTCAAGCCGAATGAGCTTGCTCACAAATCAACAACCATTTGATTAATGAGCATGCTCATTGGATTATCGGGTGGAAGGGGAAGCCTCTAAGCATGTGTGAACAGGCTAGCTTATGAGCATGCTCATGTCAATCCGATTTCAGTTCGCATCTGCGCATCCTTTGCAAACATGTCAAAATTGCCCGCTGGGGAGACGAAAAAACCTTGTTGTTCGTGATTTATTATGGGAATCACGAATATATTTGGAACACAAGGTCACTAAAATATCCACGATAGATTTCCAAAATCCCCAAAAGCTCCTTTACCTCCAAAATGAAACCACATTCTATTGAAGTTAGCATTTATTTTTAATATTTAGTCGTTTTCGGATTTGTTGACATCTTGGACCCAAATCAAACGTCATACTTTATTGCGTCAGAAGATTCTTAAATAATTCCATTGCAAGCAGTAATATTATTTTGTTTAGTTCTGAGGCAATGAAACTTACTCTATTTGACATTTATTCAGTGATGGTATGTCTAGGGAAATTTCCCTATATCTAGGGGAAAAAATTTTTTTAGGGAAAAGAGAAATCAGCAAAAAATATAGGGAAATTATAGCACTAGCAAAATTAATATTACATATGACACGACAATATTACTGGTATTATATACATATTTTTTGGGATTCCCACGAATCTTATATTGTTGATGTACTTACATGCAATGTTATCAAGCAATGTTATCTAAAAATGGGGACCTACAAACGAAAAAATTAATACAACTTTTAGTTCCGTTGTTTCAGTGATTGCGGTTGATTTTTATTTTGCAAAGTGTTTTTTATTTATTTATTTAGAATTCCTTTTCTAATTCAGTGGTGAGTGTGATACTTTGAAATTACTATTTCACTTAGCAAAAAGTGTTTTATTTGGAAAAGCACAGCATTATAAGTTCATCTACCAAGTTCCGGTATATTTCCAATTAATTAATCATATTAATTAACATATAACAGGATTAGTGTTACACAATCAGGTGACTACGTAGGTAAGGGAACGTACCCATACTACGTGACACGTTTAGGGGGGGGGGGTTCTTCAAAATAAAATGTCACGCTTGGTACAAATGAGCGGCGGCGGGCATAGGTTTTTGGTCACCGGGGGGGGGGGTTAAAAATTGCAAAAAGTTGGTCACGTAGTATGGGTACGTTCCCTAATTGCGTAAATGTGATTATTATGTATTTTGTTTAGAAAAAAAAATTCTATGTACATTTGTTACTTAAATTATTGTAACCAATATTTAAGAAACCAATGTACTTACATAGAAAATAAAACTTTTAAAACAAAATATCTAGAAATTTTTTCAGTTAATGGCCAAGAAATATAAAAAATGTATATTATATATGAAAGGAATACCTACTACTTTCCAAGTCCTCTAATTCAAAGTCCAACAACCCCCCGCCGACTCGAGTTTTGATTTGCCAAGGTTTACCCCTAATCTAATGTAATCTAGGAAAATTTCACCTCGAAATCTAGGGAAATATATTTTTTGGGCAGAACATCCCTGCATTTATTTATTTAACATGAGCATGCTCATTAAATAGCATGTGTGTTCAAATGTTGGCTTTGAGCACGCTCATTCATGAGAAAGTTCAAGCCAAGCCTGCTCATTATTGAGCAAATGTGTACAGTTGACTATTTTTGACAGGAGCGTACTCATTAATGAGCATGCTCATAAGCCGGCTTCTGTGAGCATGTGTGTCAGTACCATTATAAATATTAAAATGCAGCGTTCAAAGTTGGCAAATGGATTTTGATCATGATTCGACTTGTGTGAATTATAAAATGAATTCTTATTTTATGAGTATACTGTTCATGATGACAATGGCCTCGAGAACTGGTGTGATAAAAGTTCGGCTCGCCATTGATATAGGAGTGTTTGTACTTTTAAACCAATTAACTG
Organism: Limnephilus marmoratus; assembly: GCA_917880885.1. Lineage (NCBI taxonomy): Eukaryota > Metazoa > Arthropoda > Insecta > Trichoptera > Limnephilidae > Limnephilus > Limnephilus marmoratus. Next base: position 17,329,981 of record OU862911.1, read on the forward strand.
ATCTCTTTCGAATCGACTAAGATAAACACTCTCTCTTATCTCGCGAACCGATGAAAAGAACCTTTGGTTAAATTAAATTATCTACGGTGTGTTTTGGACATCTATACTAATATGTTTGTTACGCTTTCACGCCTAAACCACTAAACCGATTTAAAAAAATATTTTACCATATAGCTACATTATCAGCGAGTAAAATAGGCTGTATATAATGGTAAGCTCTGGCGTTATGAAATTTGTATAAATGAAAATGTGTGTAATGTTTTAATTATTTGTTAGAAAATTTAGATTACTACGGAGATCCCTTTGATAGTTAAAATTCAAATATCTATACTAATATTATAAATGTGAAATTGCGTGTTTGTTTTTTACGCCTTACGCTTTCACGCCTAAACCACTAAACCGATTTTAAAAATGCTTTCACCTAAAGCTACATTATCAGCGAGTAATATAGGCTGTATACATATAATGGGAAGCTCCGGGTTTATGAAATTTGTATAAATGAAAATGTGTGTATTTCATATATTTTAGCGGCAGGGAGGAAAGGCAGGGGGAAGGTGGGGTTCGCGGAGAGGGAAGAGACAAGGGTGGGGGAAGGCGGGAAGGTGGAAGGGAACGGGGACGCACGGGAAAGGACATGCAGGGAGAATAAATTTATTTCTTTGAATGGAATTGCAACGCATGCCGGGTATCAGCTAGTCTTCTATAAAAATTCAAGCGAAGATGACAATAATTGAACAAGATTTTTTGTCATTAAAAACAATTTGAAATTAAATATTTTCCACATCCGGGCTTTCCCTTTTCGGATGTAAATTTATTATGAAATCAGAAATAGAAATTAGTTATTCACTGGAGTGTTCCACAATATGATCAATTTCAGCCTTGAGCGCTAGGAAATTTTTAAGCGTTCGGTTTGGACACTTCTCGCCTTCATTAAAAAAAACTAATTTTAATATGGACACATACAAACCAGTGGCGGTCCATGAGTTTTCAGTGAGCTAGAGCGCTAAGATTGAAAAATATGACATTATTGTAGCTGAAAATGTTTTTTTTTTTCATCAAAATTTCAACTTTTTTATGAAGATCTTGGATTCTTGGATTCTTTCAGTCAAGGGATGCGCCGCATCCACATTTCAGAATAGCTTTATACAAAAAGCCGAAATTTTGAAAAAAAAAATATTTTCAGCTACAACAACACCAGTAATGTCGTATTTTTCAATCTTAGCACTTTAGCTGACTGAAAACTCTCGGACCGCCACTGATACAAACATAGTGTTAGAGAGCCTTTGATTGCACCTATATAATATAATCGTTTTTCTCATATTTTTAGGATTCACACAAAAAATTATTAAATTTATAAACGCGTGAATTCTGTGTATCGTTTACTTTAAAATTGCCGTACGTGGTACCTGCCTATTTCGATCAAAATGAAATATTATGACTTTTGTATGTTGTCTATGTCCTATTTGATATTCACAGACAAGGACAATATCCTCAAACTGCTTCGACTCTCTTTCTCTGTCTGTACCTATATCTGTAGAGTTTTGTTGATCACTTGGTAATATTAGATACCTGGCAAAACTAAAAATATTTATTGTTGTATGTAAATACCTATTTTAATTGTAAATCTCTAATTTAAAATGCCACAAAGGACGTTGCAGCATCAGCAGCACTACCAACAAGTCCAACTCTCCGGCGTCCACGAGCGGTCGTCATGGCCCCGCGACCCCTGGGCAATGTGATCGCCGGTGTGGGACGTCCCTTCCATCTTCGGGTTCATAGCCGACGGAGGGGGGGCGAATGGCGAAACTCTGGCGCCATAAAACCAGAACCTCCCAGCTAAGGGAAGGAAAACCCCTACAGAAAAACCCTCGCCTCCAGTAAGGGGTTGGGCGAGTGGCTAATAACCACTCCCTGTAAAAATAGCATTATTACGAAACCGGAAACTAAGCCTCGGACAGCGAAAATACCCGGCAGACAACATGGCAATCGAAATATGGACTTGAGAATGGCAACATGGAATGTAAGAACGATGTACAGAGGTGGGGCCCTCAGAGAAGTACTTGGTGAAATGGAAAAGTACAAAGTAGATATATTAGCAGTGCAGGAAACAAGATGGACAGGCACTGATACCTTTGATACTAGAACGCATACAATAATGCACAGTGGCAACGAAAAATACCATGAGTTCGGAGTAGCCTTCATCGTTAACCAAAGATTAAAAAACCAAGTAATTGGTTTTAGGGCTGTACACGAAAGAATATGTATACTTCGTATACAAACTAAATTCTTTAACATTTCCATCGTAAATGTCCACGCTGAGACAGAAGACAAAGATGAAGTAACTAAGGATACTTTCTATCATAAACTGGAACAGATATATGACACCATACCATCCAATGATATAAAAATGGTAATTGGAGACCTTAATGCAAAAATTGGTCAGGATCCGGCACACCAGCAGGTTACAGGAAAAAACAGTCTTCATACGGAAAGCAATAACAATGGATCAAGAGTGATTGACTTTGCAGAATCAAGGAATATGATAATAGCATCAACACAGTTCCCACGGAAGAATATATATAAATGGACATGGACATCACCTGGCGGCAGATACCATAACCAAATAGACCATATCCTAATTGAAAGAAGAGGGGCGACCAGTATCACAAATGTAAGAAGCTACAGAGGAGCTAACTGTGATTCGGATCACTATTTGGTAGTAGCATCCTATAGATGCAGAATAGCAAGGGATAAAAGGTCTAATCAGCCAAGTATCCCAAAGCTAAACATCGATGCTCTTAAAACACCAGAAGGATTGGAAAGATATCATGACTCATTGTCAACAAACCTACCAAACCAACTGAGTGATCCGCTCTCCCCAAATGATTTAGAAGAGGATTGGACCAATCTGAGAAATGCACTGCTGACAGCGGCGGAATCAGGCATTGGAAATAGACCAAGACAGGCTAGAAATCCCTGGTTCGATGAGGAGTGCATACAGAGCGTCTGCAAAAAAAATGTTCTAAAAAAATTATGTATAGAAAGAGGAACTAGAGCAAAAAGACAAGCCTACGAACAAGCACGAAGAGATGCTAACCATTTAATTAAAAGAAAGAAGAGATTGTATTTTAACAACATATTGTTGAAAATGGAACATGACTTTGCAAATAACAATCCACGTGAGGCATATAAAGGCGTCAATGTATTTAAAAAGGGCTTTAAACCCAACACATCTCTGTGCAGAGATAGTGATGGAGACATAATAGGAGATAAGGAAAAGATCAAGACTAGGTGGAAAGAATATTTTCAACAGCTCTTAAATCCCAATAACAACCTGACAGTCGAACCAACTCACATTCCGGACGAGCTAAATAGTGATGAAACAACGAGAGCGCCATCAATGGTAGAAATAAGGGCTGCCCTAAAGAAACTGAAAAACAATAAAACTCCGGGAGGAGATAATATCCCTGCAGAGCTCTATAAATATGGAAACGAACAACTGAAGAACCTGCTACACAATCTCATTGTGAAAATATGGACCGCTGAAAGAGTACCAGAAGAATGGAAAACTAGCATAATATGCCCCATACATAAAAAGGGAGACAAATTGAAGTGTGAAAATCACAGAGGAATATCGTTACTTTGTACAGCGTATACAATTTTCACAATGATTTTGAAAGAAAGACTAGAATATTACTCAGAAAACTTACTAGGAGAATATCAGGCAGGGTTCAGGAGGGGGAGATCCACCACTGATCAACTCTTCACTACTCGACAAATCCTGACAAAATGCTGGGAATTCGATATAGATATATATCAACTATTTGTTGACTTCAAACAGGCGTATGACAGTATAGATAGGGAGAAAATATATGAAATACTCCTCAATTTTGGAATACCGCCCAAAATAGTCAAGCTTGTAAAAGCAACAATGGTCGGATCACGGTGTCGAGTAAGGATAGGAGGTGAAACAACGGAGGATTTTAACGTTTCCCAGGGGCTGAAACAAGGTGATGGCTTAGCACCCACCCTTTTCAATATTGTACTGGAGCACGTCGTGAGGAAGACAATGATCAGTACCGACTCAAACATCTGCTACAGAAGCAATCAAATAGTTGGCTATGCAGATGACCTTAACATTGTCGGAAGATCCCTACAGGCTGTAAGAGAAGTGTTTGACCCTTTGGAGACTGCGGCAAGAGAGGTGGGTTTGCAAATCAATGAAAATAAAACAAAAATCATGATGCAAACCAGAACCCCTCACCGCAGAATAAAAGACAAAGTGAAATTCAACGACAATTATAATTTCGAAGTGGTCGAAGAGTTTACCTACCTGGGCTCCATCATAACGCAGGACAATGAAGACCCAGTAGAAGTAAGAAAGCGCATTACAGCCGCTAACAAAACTTACTTCGCGTTGCTGCCAGTGTTCAAATCCCGAAACGTCCATAGGAAAACCAAAATAACCTTATATAAAACAATTATCAGAACGGTCTTGGCCTATGGATGTGAGGCGGGAACACTGACAGCAAAGTCAGCGGAACGGCTGGACATCTTCGAAAGAAAGGTACTTCGAAGAATCTTAGGAGCTGTGCGAGAGGGAGAGGCATGGAGAATCCGCCACAATAATGAGCTCTATGATATTTACCAAGCTCCCAGACTCTCCACCCATTTAAGACTCCAAAGATTAAGATGGGCCGGACATGTGCACCGAATGCCAAGCACACGAGTACCGAAGAAGGTTCTGACAGGACACCCGGGAGGTAAACGAAAGGCGGGCAGACCTAGACTGAGATGGGAGGATGATGTCAGGAAGGATGCAAGAGGATTACTCCAGGTTGCAGATTGGAAGAAGACGGCCGAGGACAGAGGGCGGTGGAGGCTTATTTTGAAGGAGGCCAAGGCTCGAATTGGGCTGTAGCGCCATTGAAGAAGAAGAAGAAGAAGAATTTTAAGTCACGGTTGCAAATATTTGTATGTCACCAGTTTTAAGTCAGTAGTAATAAGTCTTAGTTGTAAGTCACTAGCTACATATAAGTCTTAAATGTAGGTTCCTAGTTATAAGTTTGAATCCTAGTTGTAAGCCTATCGTATTCATTTTATTTTATTGTATGCTTATTATATGTACAGCGCCCTTGAGATGATTTTTCATGAAAACGGCGCTTTATAAATCAGCCAAATATTATTATTATTATTATTAAGGACCGTAGAAAATGCGTGTCTTTTTCGAAAAAAACGAGTGTACTTTAGACCACACGACTGAAATAAAATTTCACTAACTTACGGGTATATCTCCTTCTCAACTTCTGTTCGCCTCGCCCGAACGTTCTCCTCGCCCGATCACACTTTTCATAACGCTCTCGTCACGCATTCACCAGCTTACTCCCCAAGTCAAGCGTGCGTAAAGGCCCGACCGTTCGCCTCGCCTGATCACATTTTTTGTAACGCTATCGTCACGCATTCACCACCTTACTCCCCAAATCAAGTGCGCGTAAAAAAGTTTTACTTCAAAAAGCTCGTCGGGCCGCTTTCGAAATTTTGAACGCGTAACGTATTTTGAATAAAACCCTGCCACTTGTATTGCAGTTAATTCAAATCTACCAGCAGAACATGGACTTCAAGCTACGTCACGAATTTTTACCAATCACCTCTGTACCCCCTCGATGAGCTAACCTTGATTCACAGATATAAATTTAAATTCGAGCATGCATCTTTTGCATTTAAATTAAAAATGTCAAACCAAATGTTGTCGATGAATGTTACAAAATAATCTCACCGAAATTAATTAAAATTAATAAAACAAATAGCAGGTTGGTCTGCTTTATGGGAGGTCGGCCGCAGTGCTTTGTGTGGAGATATTGCGGATTGTGACACTGGCTCGTTATGTTATCCTACGGTGAAATGCGACTCCACAAAGCTGTCGGCTTTGGTGACATTACTTCGGAATGTTTTACTTGTGATTGTCAATTGTTATGATTATGGCTGTGGACCACACATTGGAATGAGTCAGTCTCAGACGTTGCAGTGTGAAATAATAATCGATCGTTTTATCCACACAGATATAAATATTAGTAGACCTGTCCTAAGTGATAAAAGCGTATTATTTCCCCCTCCCCATACCGGTTCCTTGGAACCGGCTGGGATTGAGTATGGCTTCGCGTGAATTTAAAAATGTGACATCATCATTCTTCTGCGAGCCAGCGTCGAGCGCTCATCGGTTCATTTTACGAAATAACACCGCAAAAAACATGGTTTGTGTTTAGAAAACGTGTAAATATATACTATTTATTGAGAAACATTGCGTGTGCTCGTCGATGTTTACGGGGTAAGTAAATTATGAAACATTTGTAAAAGTGTCGCGAAAAATACGCGGCGAGCATTCGCGCTCCCATGTAAAAAGGTCTATTCATTCAAAAGCAGAGTTTATTTTTAGAACTAAATGGTGATATTATAATGCGTAATGCCTATATACTGTCATATTGAGTTATCGACGAATCACATATCTCCAAAGTCATCTTCCCGCTCTGCGCCCCGCTGAAGGTGTTGTCTACCCCTCACCTTTATATCCTAGTCTACTAATATTCATATCTCTATGGTTCTATCTAATTGCGTTAGACTCTTTGTCGAAGACAATCGGTAAAAAAGCTTTGATATTTTAGGTTTTAATCTGTAACGATTGAAATTATAATGGAAAATGATTAAAATATTGTGTAAATGCAGTGTAATGTAGGTGCTGTACCGCACCAACTAGAGTACGTAATTAGAGTGATATATAATCGAGCTATATAGTTGTGAATGATGAATACTTGGAGCAGGTGGATGAGTTTGTTTATTTGGGAAGTATGTTTACGAGAGATGGGAAGGCTGATAGAGATATTGAAAGAAGGGTGAATGCAGGTAACTCTATTAATGGAGGACTGAACGCCGTTGGCAGCAACAAAAAACTGTCCAAAGACGCGAAACTAGCCGTCCATAATGGAGTACTGGTACCTACCCTGATGTATGGCAGTGAGGCATGGAACTGGCAGAGGAAGGATGAAAGTAGACTGAACGCTGTAGAAATGAGATCCCTGAGGCGTATGTGTGGTAAAACCATGTATGATCGTGTGAGAAATGTGGAAATCCGCAAAGAATGCAAGGCTGATGTAAGCGTGATGAGTAAGATCAAGAAAGGAACGCTCCGATGGTTTGGGCATGTAGAGAGAATGAACGAGGAAAGGAGTGTAAGGAGAATATATGACGCAAATGTGAATGGTAGAAGAAGTCGAGGACGCCCAAGAAAGACATGGCACGACCAAGTGAATCAGATACTTGAGTCGGGCCATGTCAAGAGTCAGAATAATAGAAGAGAATGTATGAGACGTTGTATGAATGTAAACGAGGCAAGGAATGTGTGCCAAGACCGGGATGTTTGGCGGTCCGTCCTCTCTGCCTACCCCTGCGGGGAAACGGCGTGATGGTTAGTTAGTTAGTTAGTTAGTTTATAATCGAGCCGTTTACTATGATCGATCTTTTCGTGTAACTGGCCCGCTCATTTGGAACAAACTTCCCTCAGCTCTTACTAATATCCAGAACTTGGCTGAATTCAAAAGAGCTTTAAAAACCAACTTATTTAAAAAATCATACCTTTCATGAATTTTAACTCCTTTTCAATCTACTATAATAAGTCATGTTCCTCAAGTTTCTGGTAATTGTTTGGTTTCGATTACCTCCTTACTATAGTTTTATGTGCACTCTGATTTTGTATTATTTCTAAATGCTAAATGCCTCCTATTCTATATAATTTATTTTAAATGATTCTTGTTGAATGGCACCGTGATGGTTTATCATTATATATTGTCCTATGCCAAAACAGCACTCACTATTGTTGTTAATATTGTTCTTTAGGAATTGCTTTGTATATTTTGTATATTCGTTATTTCACATTATTTAATTATTTTTTAAGGACTCGTAAGGAACACTATAGGTTAATTTTAAGTTTATTATAATCAAGCGCACTTGAAGTGAAATATCACAAAACTGCGCTATATAAATACTACGTTATTATTATTATTATTATTAGATACACTCAGTACCGCCCTGTTGAAAGACCACCATTGATTGTCATTTTAAAACAGCTTAAAAGGCGCTGTGTATATGCTTAAAAAGAATATGGAGAGATATGTAAATACGAATGGTAGAGAGAGCACGCTAATATTAAAAACGATCATATTTAAGCGAAAATTGTGAAAATGTTAATAAAACACGACTTGTTTAAGTAGAGCAAAAATCTCGTGGGGATTGTCTGAAATAGCATTTGAGTCCTATAATTTCAATACCCGCTATATCCGATTTTTTGACAAAATAATCTGAGTATGACATCTTGTCCACATTTTTGCGAGGAACAGGTCTAATTTAAAATTGAGTTTCAAAACCTCCTTTTTCACGACCAAAAACCATGTTAAAACAGCGAGTGAGAAACAAAACCCACTATATCATTCAAAAAATAACTATCAAAACCCGCTATATCGGATTTTAACCAATGACGAGCAGTTATTTTGCCAAGATGGCGGGTGTAGAAACACGCCCCTTAGGTCAGTTGAGTTTCAAAAGTCTCTATATTCTATGTAAATCACGAAGTGAGTATCAAAATCCGCTATATCCATTTTATTTATCCAAATTACTTAAATATTTCTAGACAAACATTGAAAAAATAACACTTTTCGAATATTACTCCAACGCATTATGTAAAAAAATAAAATGCAATTTTTAGTTACGCTACAGTTATGACAGTTTTTTAAGGTTTTATCCGAATCAGTGAAAGTTGATATAGCGAATATAGAAATTGAACGATTCATTTGAAGAAACACTGTGATTTTTTTTTCATATAACTTGTAAAATAGCTGAAAAAAACGTGTTTATAATAATTTTTCGATTTTTTTTCTATCGAGGGAATCGAATAGTACTAATAGGTTTGCGTCTGCGTGGTGAATTTTTAGAACCCAGCTACGAGTGCATGTTGGACGCCATGCCACACGTGCTGCGCCACAAATAACATCTGTGTACGTGGAATTTCACACAAAGCTACTGTTATAATTCGGTTTCTAATTCAAGAATTCGACCCAAGATGTCGCTACTTCCGTCAGCGGCTCGCATGTGGGGTTTGGATTCTTGAAGATAATGTCAATGTATAGATATTATCTTCAAGATTAACATATATTTTTAAGAGCTTTAAAACTTACTTTATTTAAGGAAAATATGTAATAAATCGGTAGAAATGTGGAAAGCCGAATCTTTGATGCTTGATAATATTTGTAGAGTGATTTGTAAGTTTTTGGTGTTCTTGTTTAAATATTTTTTTTAAGTTTAGGATCTCATGCTACTATACATATTTGAAATAACATTGGATCTCAGAAGGCGTGTTTCATGTAAAATAACAAATGGTACACTGTATACCAAAAATACAACATTTTAAAATATACATAAAAATTAAACAAAAATAACCTCAAAACTCGCAACACCGAAATGGGAGAAAAAATTCGGTCAAGACTGAACACAAAAATCCCCGTTCAACATATAAAAATGGCTACCGCCTGAATTAGAGCTAAACTCTAATAAAAAAATTGCACGCAAATATATATGTACTTACACCAGCAATTGGAAAGCGAAAGCTGCCAATGTTTATTCGCGTTTTGTGAGGAATAAATCTGAAATATTCGTATTTTCAAATACACACGCGGTCCGAAAGAGTTAATTGGCTTTGAACGTGTTTAGTGACCAGGTTCATCGTAACCTTTCTCTACTCCTCTCCTTTACTTTTGTACTTCCTTCTGCCCCACAAATTGTGGGCCACAAGATTAGCCCCAAACAAATTTGGGATGATTATCATACATCATATTACTTTAGAGGTATAGGGTTTGATTGGTCAAGATTGGCACCGAAGATACAAACACTGTTCACTTTATAAATCTGTCGTTATTAGAGGTCACTTTATTTTTGCACATTAAAAAAAAGAATCTCAGGCAAGTGAGATTAATCACTGACCTTGGTATTCCTTATTTATAAATATTATAATAACATGTTATGACATTTTTAATGTGACAGATTATGACTCAATAATTATTACGCAACTTTTGAAAACATATGCAATCTGCGTTTCCAGCTTTGTTGGTAATTTGTGTGAATAGCTAAGTAGTATTTTAAAGATTTTTTAACGAGAATTTTATGTTGTTTTCTAGATCTTAAAGCATTATTTTAGAGATGTTCTAAGTTCTACGATACCTACCCATGTTTAAGAAAACTAATAAAAATTCATAAGTTTCTGCTTTTCAAGTTCCTATTAATAATCTATCTATAACTATAACCAATAATAAGTTATCTAAAAAGAATTCGATAAAATGTTAATAATGTATACCTATGTATAGTATGTCTACGTTAAAAACAATAAATAAATGTTTGATAAGTTTTAAGATTTTCACGGCCAGAAGCATTTTCGTTATATGTTTTTGGGGTGTTGTGCCGTGTTGCGCTACCTCCTTCTTTAGCCAACGTTTCGGACATCGTTGCAGTGTCCATCATCAGGGCAGATCCGGCAGATCCGGTAGATGTGTCGGATGCTACCGGATCTGCCGGATCTGCCCTGATGATGGACACTGCAACGATGTCCGAAACGTTGGCTAAAGAAGGAGGTAGCGCAACACGGCACAACACCCCAAAAACATATAACGAAAATAAATGTTTGATTATTTATGTAGTTACCGAGGTAGCGACGTAAGTAATAGAAATAATATACTTATTATTATTTTTCAATAATAAAATCAAAATTTTAAAACACTAATATGTTATCAAGTAGATACAAAGCAAGACGTTAGATTTTCTTTGTCTATGAAACCATGTTTCCATGTGATAAGAAAATCTTCCAAATATCCTCCAAGAGAAATCTTTTCATCCCTGTCAATGAAAACAGAATAAAAAGCTCTTACTTCCGCAAGCAGTAAATGGGCCGGTTCGTAGAAGCCTATCCCTGGAATAAATTTCATCCCTAAAAGTAAAAAGCACCCCTCAGCATTGAAAGCCACTTCAAAAGGGCATCACCATTTCAGAGATATTTCTAACCACCCTTAAAAGACGTAGAACTTTTTTTTATTAGGTGTGCCGTTTTGCATATTATTCTTTTGATATGGTAATGTACCTACGGAGCTACACGGGTTTAGTACACAGAGAGAGGGGTGAGTTTCCGCCTTAGGGCGGGTTAGCGAACTTCCGGGTTCTCCTGCCCCCAGCGATCCCGGATATAGGGTCTCCCCGTCTCACTGATGTCGCATGTTTAAGAAGGCAATCTCTGTTGTCATTTAACCTTTGAAGTTGGCGTATTATTTTATGAAAGCGGATTGCGTCATTGAATTTACATAGTATATCAATATAATATTGTGGTTATTGTCTACTTTTGAATGCAGAAATTGTACACACACTAGCCGATAATTTAAAAGGGTGGAAGCTAGGAAAACTAACTCCAAACAAGAATTCAAGGCTGAAAGGGTGAACTTTTCTCTTAAATCCGACAAATCGATTCGCAGCCGAGCTTTTGAACAAAAGAACGATTCGTAAAAACGACTTGTTTTCATTTTATTTAGAAAACTGTTAGACAGTTATAATACTTTATATCATAAGGTAAAATATGTGTAAATTATTTAACGAATAATAAGTCTTCAATGATGTACGAATGTATAGAGTGTTTCCTGACTACAAGATTGGCACCGATGAGAACAGTGATGTTGGTTGTAAATCATAGTAGGTAAGTATCATCCTTTGAAATACCGGTAAAAAAATGCGTTGGAAGATTGCTTGCTTTTGTATCGAGGGATTTTTTCTGGTATAGACTTCACATCACCTACTTAGTTTTCAGACTAGAGATAACTACCAAACTCCAGCAGTAATTTCTACAGCGCGCTTGCAATTTGTACTGGTTCAATTCTTGTATAGCATTTGCGGGCTGTAATTAAAGTACGCCTAGCTTCTGAGAGGCTAACCTGACTGTGGCTTCAATAGTCCCCGTGGCTAAGTTCGAGGATGCAACGAGTGTCATTGAAAACCTTGTTAGGAAGATAAGAGTGTTAAGAGTTTTGAAAAAAACAAGATTTGATATTTTTCGTATAATTACGCCACAGGGTATGTTTTTCAGAATTTATCAGAGGAATGTCTCAAGAAGAATGGTCAATATTTCTTCGTTTCTATTTTACTTACACATATTTTTTTTCAGTGGTGCACTGGGCACCTGGGAAAACTTGATTTATTTATTGTACCTGCACCTGCCTACATTAAGCACATTTATTTCAATATTCGCTGTGTACGCACGGAAAATGAAATTCCTAAGGCGTATGCGTACAAAAACACTTGCGACTGGATTATATTAATGAGGAAACACCAAAATAATTCAAGGCTGACGTAATCGTAAGGCACAAGACTAAGAAAATAAACATTTATACGATATTGGCGTGTAGAGCGATTTGATGAAGAAAATAGTATCAAAAGAAAGTGAGTGATGTGCGAGTGCATGGAATTAGAAACTAGGGATGTCTTAGAAATATACGGCACGATCAAACGAATGATACATTTGAGTTAATAGGGTACAACCAGAGAAAACCGGAAATATGTCATTTTTAAATTAAATTTTAGACCTATTTACTCTTTTCCACAACAACATTATAAATTGATTTCGAAAGATTGTTCTTCTATCTAGTAAACGCGAATTTTAAATTTTGAGAAAAAATGTTTATTTTTAGTATAATAAGATTATATCATAGGTCGTTGGCAGATCTGATAAAGTTTCAAATAAAATTTTGTATTATACAACACCCATTTCAAATCATAATATAATCATGCATCATCATATAAAAAAAATCAATAGGTACATTATCTGGGAAACGTATGTTTCAGAATATTAATTTTAGTTTGAACAAAATCATTAAAAAAAAAATCGTGTTTTGTGCCGAAAATACTTCAGTTTTTCTATTTATTTACGATCTTTCAAACTAATATATTTAAGATTTATTTTACATTCTTGTTTTGCTTAGACATTATTGAAAAATGATTAATACTTATGATCAAAAAAATAATTACAAAAAGTACATAATTTTAATAGTTTCGTCATCAAGCCTTTCAGCATTTTTGGATGTAGGTATAAATTAAAGCAAATTAAGCAAGAGTTATAATTTAAAAAAAGTCAGTACGGAGAATAATTAATCTTTCTCATTGGAACCGCCCTGTACGATCGTAAGAACATCTTTCGACGAAATAAGAATTCTCGGCTACTGGCTGGTTTAATGGCCCTTAAATAATTTTCTAATACGCCACTGCATTTGCGTTGATTATTAAAGCATTTCAAACAATGACCACAAATCACAACCACAAGTTTAACTGATAAATATTGATTATAATTATTTATTTATTGCGGTGTTATAAGGAAGTGAGGAAAATGAATCGATCGAGTCACCTCATTAATTCGCGCGTGAAGAATGCAAAATAATGTCATGATTGCGTCATTCTTAACCGCGGCCGGTTACTTTTTTCCTATTTCGTGAATCAGTCAGTTAGAAAAAATAATGCTCTAATGTTGTGTGGTTTTCATATTCAGTAGTATGGATATGAATCATTAGGCGCCAGACAATATGCTACACAAAAATTATTAATTTAAATATTAATATTTCTCTTTGTTCTTGGCAACAAACAACTATGAAGTCATAATGTTCTAGCACGTACAGCGATAAAGTCAGTTTTTCACTTCCTTCGGTTTCAGTTTTAGTATGATATCAGTTTTAGCTTTTTGATGTCATAATTTCCAACAAAATGTTTTAAGATGAAAGGCTGCGCAGCCCTTTTCATACGAAACTTAAATTTTGATTCGGGGTCGATATATTCAAGCAAGGCGTTTTAAGATCCAATTGGACAAATATCTGGATCACGAAACACATCCCCACGGTACAGGGAATCTTAGTCCTAGAGCCTACAGTCCGATACAACAAAAAAAAAACAAAATGAACTAATTCTTGACAATCGAGATGTACGAAAAGGATTGCAGGTTTATTAAAACATAGGCAAAAATATTTAATGACAGAGCGATTTACCACGTACACACTTTCGTGGTTATCTGTTACTTATTTGTTACATAAATACGCTTTGTTTATCACTTTAAATGAATCAATTATATTTTATAATTGTTAATATTAAATACATCACGTAGCCGCTACTTAGCATTGTTAATTTTTATTTAAGACGAATGGTTATGCGCCCTTTTTCATACAAAACTTAAATTTAGATTTCAGGCTTACATACTAAAATAAACTGAAAATTTATGTTTTTAAATCAAAATATATAATAAATATCTAGTACGGTATGACATACTTTATTTATTTTTGATTTAAATTTTAAAATACAGCCTACGAAAGAATTCAATTTTTCATAATTTTAGATGAAACTTTGGAAATTATTTATGAGTTAATAATGAGCATTAAAAATATATTTTTGAAATGTTTATTTTGTAATTACAAGAAAATATAAAATAAAAATATTTAAAATTTATTAAAAAAGCATTTTGATGTGCGTGAATTTATATTACAAACGACCGAGTTTTATTAGAAAATAATATGTCGGGTATAAATTGAAATTTCTTCCCATTAAACACTTATTTTACATTTTTTATTTTAAATTACAATATTTTTCAGTTTTAGTTGGGTATTTCGACTTTCGACCTCAAATCCAAAATTAAGTTTTGTATGAAAAAGGCCGCGCAGCCGTTCCTCTTAATGTAGACGTAGACAATACAAATAAAGGTAACATAAATAATTAAGACTGCTATGTAAAATCACAACTAAAACAATAAATGGTTGACAATATCTCTGGAAAATAATAACCTGTTTTAAGGTTGGTATGCCTATTAACCTTCAACAATCAACAATAGTTTAAAAGCAATAATAACCACATATTTTATAATAATTACAAAGTTTATTGAATTGATATTATTTCATTAACATTACGCTCAGTTCCATAAATATAGAAATAAATTATATTTAAAACCGAACCACTCATATTATAATCACGTTTTTGTACTGAAGAAATAGTAATGAATACATATAAACATAAAATTGTACCGAAATAAAATTCAATTAGTTACATTTAATAAATAATAAAAAAAATCGATAAATAACTTGTTCACCAAAAGAAAACAAGATTTTTTTCATGTGTTCTAAAAATTCGAATGTTAAAAATTCGGTTGTGATTAGTGTTCGAACGAAACAGGACTTTTCACCGAAACCGAAACCGAATTCGAAACTTTTTTAGACGTGTTAAAAATCGATTGTTTTCTGTTTTTTTGCTTATTTTTTACACTTATTCAGACAGTTAACACGTGTTAAATTAAATAAATAAAAAAAAAAACACAATTATTGAAGTATGTGAAAAACTATTATTTTTTTGTATATTATAGAATAAAACAAACCAAATTTGTCAAAAGTCAACAGTTATATTTTAAAGGAAGGACCTCATTAATTGAGTACTTTAATTTTCGTTGCGTTTTCAATCACAAAATTCTTTTTATACATTAAATAAAAAAAACAATAATTGAAGTATGTATTACTGCCATAAAACAAATCAAAATTAACAAACATGTTAACTACTTCTTGGACTAAACTTTCGTCAATAATCAACACTCAAAGGAAGGATCTCGTTAATTGAGTGTTTTGCTGATGATGGTGGGTGAAAATATAATTTTTTCACATACCTCAAATATTATTTTTATTTATTTATTTAATATAACACGTGTTAACTGTGTAAATAAGTGTAAAAAAAGCCAAATAGCAGTAAACAATCGATTTTTAACATGTCGAAACCGAAACTGATGCCGAAACTAGATTTTTTTGCCGAAACTTGCCGAAACCGGAACCGAACCTTCGGTCGGTCGCTGGTTGTCATTTTACCATTTCATTATGTGACACAAAGTGTGAATTCAAAGTGTTACATATCTAAAAATAAGTCGTTCCGGGCAGAACTTTAACACTGTATCACTTTACTTCATTAATAATGTAAAATTATTAAAGAGTAAGTGTGTAATTAATGTTAAATATCTACCATATTCTGTGATCATTTTATTACCATAGTGTGCGTTTGCTGGAATAAAGCATTAAGTTTTTTAAACTTATTTTTATAATTGGCAATATCACAATTTTTCTACAATTCTAATGAAACATATGTTCAACAGTCTGGTATCTTCTGCCTTTTTCGTTTTGATACAAGGCGTCTGAGAAGAAAAATTATTATGAACGGCTATTAGGACGATCGTCGATGACGTGCCTACGATCTCTCCCTTGGTCTAGTACAGATAAGTTACTGAGTTTTCAAAAGCTCAAAGTTAATAATTCCATAAATATAAAAACGTTTTAGTTTTACCCAGGTAAAAAAAGGTGTAAACGAGTAGTTATATTAACAAAATGAGAAAAAACGATTTATGTAATTTTGTTCAACGGATTATATTTATTTAAAATATATTTTTTACTGCTTTTGAAGCTCAATAAAGCTTTTTTAAAGGTTGTTGGAAGAGTAGCAGAAAAAACTTATTCCAAGACAATGAATAAGAAGGTTATATAAAATTTAAAAAAAGTACGTTTTAAAAATCTTATTTGTAACATCTGAAGTTTCATTAATTGAGGTATAAAACCTTATCAATTTCCATCAAATACTATCATCAAGTGCTTGCTGAGAAGTAGCATCCCATCACTTTTCGAAATAGATTAATAACCTATATATTATATATGCGTATACTTCTACATATTATCTTAAGTAGGGCTTTCGCCGAACAGCCACCAAAGCGAAACCGGAAGTTGCGCCAGGATTGTGTGTTTTTCCGGGGAGGCAGTCTACCCCAGGAGGCTTCGTTACTTCCGGGAAGAGAATAAGCTCCGGGGGTTGTGGGTGGTTGGGTTAGGGTGGGATTGGGGAGGGTAGGGTTGGAGGTCAAAAGGGTCGTTCTTTCGGGAAATTTCACTGAAACCATGCTACGAGCCACAAAGATAAACTTAATTAACATGAGAATCTACGTTTCAGAAGTTGGCTTTATGTATTTTAAACCAAATATTGGAATATTTTTGATATGGCATACGGCTGTTGTACATTATATTTATTAAATAATAATTAATTTATAATTTCCCTCAGGGCTTATGTCATCTTTGGGGATGCTGTGTGGAGGATTTTTTATGGAAAAAAAGGAGAGAAGAGTTCTGGGAAGGAAAAGGGTTTAAGGGGTGAGTAGGAATCTGGGGTTCAGTGTGTCCTGTTCATCCGCCTCCTAGACAAACCTCACCCCCGGAACCCGGGCACCCCTGTTAAATCACCAAACGTAGCGAACTACTTGTGATGACCTAAGGCAGAGGTGTTGGTTATCCGATAAAGGTTTCCAGGGCGGCGGTACTCATTCCCGCCTCCCATTTGCGTCATTTTTTTACAGAATTCTAAACTGAACTTCAGAAAGAATAAATAATTATTAAAAAATTTGTTACTATAAATCACGCGGGTAATCGTGGAATCATGTCTCTTACCTCAATAGTATAATTCATGTTACATTATTCTAATAATAACTAGATGCACGTAGATTTGAATAAATCGTGCGATGAAATCGAAACGTTTTCAGTAGTTTCAAAATTTCCCTGAAAGCAGACCGTTGATTTTCCCTCCCCTGTGTTAAGTGCTTGGGGGGGTGGGTTTGGATTATATTGCGGGAGGCCGGGAAGGCATTTAGGTACATCTTCTGACTTGTGGAGGTTCATCTCGTACCTTTGAATGCTTGTTCCTTAAATTTATGCTTATTTATTGAATCTTAACATTTTATTCGAAAGGGGATTATTTAGGCGTGTTGAGGTGATTGATTTTCCGTAGGGAATGAGCCATAATATACAAATCTTTCTCTTCAATGATGAACAGAATAAAACATCGTTTTTGATTTTGAGTTATTCTAATACCTTCAGAAAAAAATTAAATCCGTTTCTACAATGACTACGATAAATAATATATCATTCTTGACTCATAAGTATAGATAGAATGAAGAAGAAATCTTGAATGCCTTCCATACAAGTTTTAATATAAACAAATGTTCCATTGATCCCATTCTGTCTTACATCAAAATTTTTTGACTGACATTTGACTCCATCCAATTTTAATTTCGTAAATACAGTTTTGTTTTTATTTTTCAATTTAAGGCCCGATTGGCCAAATATTTGAATCACATGGTAATTCTTGTGTTATTCTTTCTTTTATGACCCGTAAGTATCAAAAAAGCAATTTATGTTTGAAGAGACACAACATTAAAATGAAAAATTTAATTTGTACGAGTGCATATTACGGTAGCACCTAAGTTTTAAAAAACACTTCTTCGTTAAGAAGTCTCAAAACTTCTTTGTTAAAAAGGCACATTCTAAAAGAAAAAAAATAAAACAACGTTTTATTTTTCTTAGTATTAACCAAAAGAAAAGAAAAAAACCATTAAACCGAAATTAACAATGCTTAGAACCATGAAAACAAGTGCGTAGTAATTCGCTCCCTCTTTAAAATATTTTTTTGCCTTTGTTAAGTACCTGCAATCCTTTTCTTACATCGCGATTGCCAAGAATAGTTCGTGTTAGGCTGTAGAATGGAGATTTTCGGTTTCGTTGATGGGAAACTTTTATGTATATTAGTGTAAATTAGAAGAAGATGAAGACGTAGAAGCTTACCATCCTTCCTTTTTCACATTACCTGCCCCTCCCAATATGCTTATAAGTTAAATGTACCAGAATCCACTACTTGCTTTAGGGCAGTTGGCAATCTTGTGCTTCAATCACTAACAAAATTGTTTTTTATTCATTTTCCAGCGGAAAAGTCGGATTGATTAAGCCAATTAATGGTGCTATAGTTGAAAGTTATAAAAACATATCTATCTTGGAGCTTCCAAACTGGAGAGAGCTGGCACAAAACCGAGATGAGTGGAGGAAGACTCTTGAGGAGGCCAAGACCCACCAGGGGTTGTAGAGCCAATAGTGATGATGATGATGGTAGTTGAAAGTTAAAACGTAGCTTAAAATCGAAACTTTTCATTACTAAGTGAACATCCCATGTAACGACATTACAAGTTATTGAGATAGTGACGTCACAAGCACTTTCAGGGTTGATATTTACTCCCCCGCAGACCCTGGAAGGCTCTGTCAGAGGCCTCGGGGTAGGCAGGGTGTAGGCAAGGGGGCGGTGAGACCCCCTTCCGCCGCTCCGTGATGACGCACGCCGCCCCGGAAGCGGAAGCAGAACGGGTTGGTTGGGCGGGAGAGCTAAAACACCGGATATAGCCGACCGGCCGCCTCGCTTCCGGTGGATCCACTTCCGACAGACAAAACCTTAATTGATTTTCACAATTCCCGAGTGTGTGTTCTGCTAACAAATATTCACCAAGGATACACACACAGAACAATACTCGCTCGTGATATGAACAAGGAAATTAATCCATACTCATGCTTACATAATATAATACATAATGCATAATACATACAGTATACGTACTTACAACAGAACGTTACTAAGTTCTGTGAACAGAGAACCTCAAGTCCAAAGAAGTATATTTACAATTTTCCCTTATATACAACCAAAACCTACTTAAGTACATAATTATAAACCATAAAATTAGTATTCAACAACATTTTTTAAAATTATTTAAAACTATCTGACCCGGAGAACTTCGTACAGTCTCAGAATCAATAACTGTTGTGTTAACTTATTAGCTGAATTAAATTCAGTTTTTTTCTTAAGTTAAAGATTGCATAATGAAGCAATCGTCGATGCGCAACTGTCCGTGTTTTGTTTTTGTCAGTAGTAGAGATGGCGTATGGATTGTGTACGGATTTATAATTTTTGTGATTTTCTTACTTTTCCACTTACTTAGAGTGAGGGAGATTTATTATAATTATTGTATTTTTCCTGTGGAGGGGTGCAGACATACGTTCACCGTTTGATTGTTGACATTTAGTGGGTTAGAAAGAGGGGCAGCATTATAAAAGCAAGACAATCAGCGCATTGGCAAAAAATATTTATATACATACGTACATATTTTTTTGCGAATACCACACAAGACTCCCAACGGCTCTCCTGGAGCCACTGAGATTTTGCCTTCCTCTATTGGGGTGTGTTAGGGAACGTACCCAAACTACGTGACCAACTTTTTGCAATTTTTAACCCACCCCCCCCCGGTGACCAAAATCCTAAGCAACCTGCCGCTCATTTGTATGGAGCGTGACCTTTTGAAGACCCCCTCCCCCCCTAAAAGTGTTACGTAGTATGGGTACGTTCCCTTATGAGGCTGAAGGTAGTGGGGATTGCAAGAAGAAGTGGAAGAGATATGAAAGAAGAAGGCAGGGAACTACCTGGCTATTCAGATCAAGTCACCAAACAAAACTAAAGCGATTTTAAGCAATGTTTCAACTCCGAATGAATGTCTTACACCTGTATTTTCCACTCTGAAAGTACACTCCACTCTTGAACGCCACGCAAATATCAATCAAATTGAGAAATAATACAAATCAATCAAAGAAAATTTATTTGATATTATCGCTAGTAGAGAGCCTTACACCTCAACCAAGTGGTAAGTCAAAATATAATATAAAAGAGGCCAATTTTTCCTTTCATCTTTGAATTCAAGATGGAGGATTTTTTATAAGGGTCTGCTAAACGTGTCTTTTCGTTTTCAACGTCGTATTTCTCCGTAGATTTTAAGGAATTTAACTTGTAATCCTTACTTTTTTTTAAATGGTTGAGTTGAATAACCTAAATTTTATGAAACGAGCGCAATTAACCCACTTCCCGGTTTTGTTCCGGTTAAAGAGTGCTGAGTGGAGATTCCCCAGACATTATCCAAACTAAGATGGGAGAGGATATCGGAAGAAGAATAAAAATGTATACTTATACATGATTTGAGTATCAACATAATTATTTCTTGGGTTTTTAAGCGGTTTTTTTACATTAACTCCACACAGGAGGCCCTGAGGAAAATAGTTCTCCTCAGAGCCTATGTCATCTTTGGGGATGTTGTGTGGAGAGTCTTTTTAGGAAAGGAAGGAGAGGAAGTTTCGGGAAGGGTATTAGAGTGGGTAGGAATCTGGGGTTCAGTAAGTCCAGGAGTGACGGATGTATGAATCCATCCCTCCCACTGCGGTGCTATGCGGAATACGGCTGGAGAAGGCAAAGGGACTCCCTCAACTATTCTCTCCCTCCGGCCTGCCATACAACTTATGGATAGACGCATCCGCCGCCAAGTCCCGGACAAACCTCACCCCATGAACCCGGGCACCCCTGCTAAGTCACCAAACGTAGCGAACCACCTGCGCTTCCTCCTTTTTTTACCAACTTTCCGGACTGATGTCGAGATTGAGGTTAAGGGTGTGTTAATTTAGGGCCGGTATTTGAGTAATTTTTTTTCAATTAATGTGATTTTTGGCGTTTAGTTTTGGTGTAGCCATCAAGTATCGGATATAAAGCATAACCCTACATCTCTACTAATATTATTTTATTTATATTATACGCCTACAGGGGCTTTTAGCAACAAGTGATTTTGTGGAACAGTAATCATGAATTAAATTACGCTATTTAAATCACATAGAACCCACGCAGAAGAGGAATATCATGCTAACATTGTTTATTATTATTGAGACATGTTATTATAGCTTTCTTGTAACTATATTCCGTGCAGTTGATAATTTACGTATACTATTTATTTATTTACGCCCTTTTACGGGGCTTTTACATAAGTATGAAATTTACAAATTACACTATGATTAAATAATATATAAATACTATATATTTCTTTAACAAAGGAATACAATAGGTATTTTTAACGAAATATATAATATTTATTGTACATAACTGAACTGTCTCAGTAACAGTATTTTGTATTTGTTTAAAGATAAATTGAAGATGTCCACTGACTTGGTTTAATTATTTCCTTCCATTGGGCAAAGAGGAATACAAATAAATGGTAGTTAGTTCCAGAATTTCTGCACTGAAATAAATCCTGACTTCTGGTATTACGCAGTGGAATCCGGAAGCTTATCACTTCAAGCAATACCGGACTATCAACGAAATTATTTAGAATTTTATTCAGAAATACCAAATCAGAGAAAAATCTTCTGTCTAACAATTTGAGCATATTCATATAATTTAAATAGTATTGTAGTTTAACACAATTGCTGGAATACCCATTTTAAAATTTAGAAAACGTAAGAATTTGTTTTGTATTCTTTCAACAGCTTGTACATGTATATTATAATATGGGTTCCAGACGGGAGAATTGTACTCAAGTTGACTTCTAACATATGCAATCTTATTGTAATCTTCTCCATAATTTTTTAGTGTATAACTGTTTTGTGGTGAACCAATAAAATAAACTATTTCTGCGAAAGTATTGCAATTTGCATGAAATCTATGTATAAGCGAGTATCTTAACGACTCAGTCCTGATATTGTTGTTGCAATTAAAAATAATTTTATGTCCAGTAATTCTTGTTGGTATATGGAAGGTTTTTAGGCTTATAAAATTAGGGCTGTCTGTAGAAACCTGAAAAATTAAAACAAAAGTCAAGTCGGACTAAGTCTATCTGAGAAATTTAATAATTTTAATAATTTCATTATTAGGGGTTGTAATTTATTGTTTCTATAGGTAGACCGAGTTTATAATTAATATATCTTAGAAAATTATGCTGAATTTTTTCAATGGAGTCGTAGTGGATTTTTAAATTTTTTTTTTATTATTCATCTTTATTAGTTTTGAGTTACAATTTGTTTTATTCTATGCCTGTCTCACTAGGAGAACCTGTGTTGAGAGCAGGCGCTTAGCATGAGCAGTTTATAATAATAACACATACAAAGTACAAGTAACAGTTAATCATCAACGTAAAATTGAAAAAATAAATACTTATAAGTTAGTTTTGATATAATCTTTGATGTTGGATCTATTTTGGCTGGTAATCCAGGACTTGGTGTCAGATTTATATTTAAGATACATTGTGTGTTGTCTAATTGCCAGTGGAAGTGTATTATATAGTTTTGTTGCAAAGTATCTAAAATTTCTTTGGCCAAAGGTTGTTTTAGCAAAAGGGATAAGTAGGAGATTATGCCCTTTGGTTCTAGTATCGCGAGCAGTTTGGACATTTTCAAAGGTAGTTCTGTGTTTGAAGAGGTATGCTAATATGTTTTTGGCATAAATTTGCCTAATGTCCAAGACACTCTCCTAAAGATTTCATCCGAACTGCTTGTGATATAATATTAATAATTAGTTTCTGGGTTTTAAAGATCGGGTCAATGGCGGCATCGTTTGCTCCTCCCCATGCTATAATACCGTATTCAATTAGAGATTGACATAGAGCATAGTAAATTGTTTTGAGTTGATTCAAGTTTAAAAAGTTGCGAGTATGTCTAAAGAAGTATATTGATTTTCTAAGTTTGTTTGCTGTAGTGATAATGTGTTCTTTCCACTTTAAATTGCTGTCAAAGATAATACCTAAGTATTTGATTTTAGTCACCCGTTCTAAGTTAGGGCAATCACAAATATTAGCATTAGTCAGTCTTCTATTAAAATCATGGGACTGAATTTAATAGAAGAATTATAGAACTGACTTCGAATTAGAGAAGAATATATGATTTTTAATGCTTAACTACTCGTAGGTATATTAATGTGTGAAAGAAAATTTACAAGTATGTATGAAAATTATAAATGAAGAGGTTTTTGTGGAAATGTTTGCTCAAGAACATCGATGTGCAACACGGCATAGGTTTCAATTTGGGAGGCGGGTATGGGTGCCATTTATTGGACAACCAACACCCCTACCGTAGGTCACCCCAAGTGATTCGCTACGATTAGTGACTTAACAGGAGTGCCCGGATTCATGGGGTGAGATTTGTCCAGGACTCGGTGGCGAATGCATTTGCCCACCTACCACGTGGCGGGCCGGATTGGGAGAGGTACAACCTGGAGTCTAGGTTATGCCTCTCCCAATCCACACACTCCTTGCCTCGTTCGCACTCATATATCGTCTCATCGTACCTTTGAGAAGATAATTCCCTTCTAACTTTCCACTTGAAACAACCAACTATACGTCACAGCCAAAGCACTGGTCACCAAACTGTCTTGCGTCGAAAGCGAATTGAAACCTACATAGAAACATCCGACGACGGCGTCATTCGAGAGCTTCCGACGGACTGAAGACAGTAACGACACGTGTCACAGGGGTGGGATGCGGTGAAAAGCGAGTATAAGTTGCTGAGAAATAGAAATGGTGCCTAATCCTCGTTCATTGATTCAGAAAGACTTTTAAATGTTTTTTTTGTTGATAAAATAAATAATATTTGCATATGGAACTAAAGAGCAGCATGTGGCTCGCGAGCCGCAGGTTGCCGACCACTGACCTAGATCTCTCCAGCCAGAATATCCATCGCCTTGCACCGCAGGGGGAGGGTTGGTTTCATACGTCCGTCACTCCTGGATATTGACCTCAGATTCTACCTATCCTTCATACCTTTTTCGTTTTCAGAATATCCTCTCCTTACTTAGCCGTCCATGATGGAGTACTGGTACCTACCCTGATGTACGGCAGTGAGGCATGGAACTGGCAGAGGAAGGATGAAAGTAGACTGAACGCTGTAGAAATGAGATCCCTGAGGCGTATGTGTGGTAAAACCACGTATGATCGTGTGAGAAATGTGGAAATACGCAAAGAATGCAAGGCTGATGTAAGCGTAATGAATAAGATCAAGAAAGGAACGCTCCGATGGTTTGGGCATGTAGAGCGAATTACGAGGAAAGGAGTGTAAGGAGAATATATGACGCAAATGTGAATGGTAGAAGAAGTCGAGGACGCCCAAGAAAGACATGGCACGACCAAGTGAATCAGATACTTGAGTCGGGCCATGTCAAGAGTCAGAATAATAGAAGAGAATGTATGAGACGTTGTATGAATGTAAAAGTGGAAGATACTCTCAGTATCGCCCTGGTGTAAGACCACCATTCAGAATTGAAACGTTGCTTGAAATGGCATTAGCCGTGTTTGGTGACCAGATCTGAATAGCCAGGTACTATCCCCACCTTCCTCTTCCCTATCTCCTTCCCCTCCCCTCCACTTTCAGCTTCACAACATACCCCAATTGGGGATGCCATAGTCCCACTGGCTCCAGACGGGAGCAGTTTGGACTCTTGTGTGGTATTCATGTAAAAAAAAAAAAAAAAGAGGCAAGGAATGTGTGCCAAGACCGGGATGTTTGGCGGTCCATCCTCTCTGCCTACCCCTGCGGGGATACGGCGTGATGGTTAGTTAGTTAGTTTTTCTCTCCTTACTTTCCTTAAAAATACCCTCCCCACAGCATTCACAAAGATGACATAGGCACTGAGGTGAATTATTTTCCTCAGGGCCACCTGTGTGAACCTAAATGTAAAAAAAAGTAGCAACCCAAGAGTAATCACGATGAAAATATGTAATATGTACGTATGTTTATTCTATATGTCAAAATGAATAATCAGATAATTTCTAAGAAATCCAAAGTTTAATTGGTTGGCAAGTAATGCTTTAAGTAGTAATTAACCTAAGGGAACATACCCATACTACGTGACTCGTTTAGGGGGGGGGGGTCTTCAAAATGTCACGCTCCATACAAATGATCGGCGGGTTGCTTAGGATTTTGGTCACCGGGGGGGGGGGGGGGGGGGGGGGGTTAAAAATTGCAAAAAGTTGGTCACGTAGTATGGGTACGTTCCCTAAGGTTATAAAGATTGTGAGCTTTTAGTAGGGTTATGCTTAGTCATTTGTAACACCCACTTCGCTATATAATATCGAAAATGAAATATTCTTCGAAAAATATGATCTCATTTTTTGCCATTTGATGTTCATAGCCGGATGTGCCGTCATTTTGTAGCCGTTGTGCCGGAAGCGGTAAGGCATATCCGGTTATCATAAATTATAAAGTCTAACAACTTGGCCTCTGATCGTAAGGCAAAGTCATCATCACTGTAATATCATTAATGAATCAAGTATAAATACATTTTACGTTGAAATTTGAGCTATTCTTTAAATTTAAAACAAATGGTGGTTTGACGTCCTTTCTAACAATTTTTCAGGATTTCTTACTAAATTATAATTTGTATGAGTTTATAATATAGGATTATGGTTTTCATAAAAAGGGCGTTATTTAAATTAGTCAAATATAATTTGTTCAAAAAACAATATTTTTCAATGCCACAAAATATTGATTTAATTTTTTTTTCTACTTTCGTCTGGAGGTAGTGAAACTATGGCAACCACAAATGTAAGGAAGCTGGTTGTGGGGAGGGGAAGGTGGTGGGGGAGAGGAAGGTGGGAATTACCTGGCTATTCAGATCTGGTCACCAAAAACGGTTAAAGCCATTTCAAGCCATGTCTCATCTCAATACTGAATGGTGGTCTTGCAGGATAATACTGAGAGTGTCTTCCATCCTGTAACGTGCTGAAATTATGCTAAAGATTATTTTAAATGAATAACATATTTATTTTTTTTACATTAGCTCCACACAGGAGGCCCTGAGGAAAATAATTTCCCTCGGGGCCTATGTCATCTTTGGGGATGCTGTGTGGAGGGTTATTTTAAGGAAAGGAAGGAGAGGAGAGTTCTGGGAAGGAAAGGGTTTAAGGGGTGGGTAGGAATCTGGGGTTCAGTGTGTCTTGGTCATCCGCCTCCAAGACCTAGACAAACCTCACCCCATGAACCCGGCCACCCCTGCTAAGTCGTAAAAAAAAAACGTAGCGCACCACTTGGGGTGACCTAAGGCAGAGGTGTTGGTTATCCAATAAAGGTTCCCGGGGCGGCTGTACCCATTCCTGCCTCCCAAATTCTAAAATTGTGAAATAACACAAAATAACTAAATAAATGTATTTGCGCACCTCGTGATTTGAACCCGCATCCTCCGGATTGCTAGTCGAGACTTTGCCCTGGACCACAGAGGCTATTAAATGATGTTGCATTCAAGTTATTATGTATTTATTATTATTCATATTGTGATATTTTTTGGAAAAATATCACTAAAGGCACAATTTAATGCATTTATTTCGCATCCCTAATATCTTAATATCTCTTCTTCTTCCGATCAATGGACGACTTTTTGGGTCTTATATGTGGTCTTTAGTTACTAATTCGGACATTTGATTACTCAAGCAGAAATCTTGAGTGAAATTCTCTTTTATACCTCTACACCTTTCGCTTCCATTTCCCTGAGATTGAGATCCCTTTCAATATTTTATCTATTAATTATCATGAAAACCATTTTAATTTAGGTACTTATTTTACAGATTTGTTAAAAAAAATGCTATAAAATTAATCTAAGAATATTTATTATTTTTTTATGTGAACCCAGAAAATCTGTGTTTTTTAAAAACTTGGGTCTCTCCGGTTCACACCTTCCTCCCCTCAAAAACACCCTCCACTCACTATCCCCAAAGATGACGTAGCCCCTGACAGAAAATGTTTCTCTTCGGCGTCTTGGGCGGAGATAATAATAAATACAAAAGGACAACACAACTGTTTACAATGCAAAACTATGGAAGAAGTGAGTAGAAAATTTCGAATTATCACATTTTTTGACATTCCATGTTTCGTGACGCTAGAAAATTCTATCGTTCAACCGACGCGCGACGCGACCTTAGACCAAAACATTAAAACAATTATTTTTCCACATATTTTTCTCCCCAAATTCACAAAGAGCTTCACATTTAATTTTATTTGTGTAGGGAATATTATAGAGGAGAGGGCGGGGTAACCCGGAAGTGTTCTGGGCCTTGGCGTGTTCGCGTATCCCTTGTTTACCAGTCTACATCACCCCCCATCTCCCACCCCATTCTCCACCCAAAATCCACCCCCGGATTGGCTTAAGCCCACTCCCGAACCAATGGCTCAGTCATTTTGAGAATTTCGTTAAATTTCGCATTAATAATATTATTTTTATTTAAAAGTGCTTAGATGCTATTTTACGACGTTTAATAGTCTTATTTGGAAATTGTAGCCTTGCGTTGATGGAAAAATTATCTTATTTCTACCTCCGAGGAATTAAATGTACTTACACTCGTTTTGTAATCAAAATACATACCTATGTGAGTCTTGTAATTGCCAAAAAGAATTTTTTAATAACGTGAAATTATATAGATTCATTTTTAAGCAATACCTCTTTCCTGTTAAAATTAACTTCATAAATAAGTGCCCGGAAAATATCAAAAAGATTTCTCTAAAAAGAACAAAAACTGATTTTATTTCTTGTTCGTTGGTAGAACATTTGCTAACGTTCACAACATTTTTACTCAAGTATAGGCAGACACGCACTTAGTGCTTTTCACGTTAATAATTATTGTGTTATATTTGTTGGATGTTGTGTGTTATGATTGTCCTATTTCATATTTAACGTCATTTAGCACTGAACACTTTTAATTTCTCGTTTATGTAATCTCGATGTGTAGAGCCTCCTACTTTAAACTTTCCTGTCTATGCCACCTTTTATTCAAACATTACCTTAAACTTTCATGTCTATGCCACCTCTTACTAAAATATTGCAATGAATTGCGTGTCTATAATGTCTTTTGTCTGTGGCCACGTCAGCTTTCTAATTTTTGTTTATAAAATGGCTTGTTATCATTTTGCATGTCATTCTCTCTCTTTACTCGATTCTCCTCAACTCAATTCTTTCTTTCGCTTCTGCTAGACTTTTAAGAATTACTCTCAATTATTGTCGCCATAAGTGTTCCGACCAGTATCAATCTCTCTGTAAAATTATTCAACATAATAAACAGTTACAAATATCCAGTACAAAACACAAGTGTTTTTACTTCAACAAAGGATAACCTCAAACAACTCTCTCTATCTCACTGTACGTTCCTTGGTGTGGAACAGAAGGAAGCCAACAAAAGCAGCTCAACTTACATCCTGACTGCAGACTATCTGAAGACCACACCTGGGATCTGCGCAATATTTACAGTCTCTTCAGTTACTTCTAAACTTGATCTTAACATGACTCGACTTAAGTAGGTATATGATTAAGTAGGTATATGTTTCTCTTCATCGTGTCTTCATTGTCTCCGATATCTTCTCCAATCCTAGTCATACATTCTACAATTACTCCTCCTCGGGTATGAATCAATTAAAAGAATTAAGGGTCGGGTATCAAACCGCGCTGACGCTGCAGTTAGGTATTTCTTGTACTTGTAGACAAACACGGCCGCAGCCGGCCGCCTGCGTCTGACTAGAGGAGATGTGGGTATACTAGACACTACGGACTTACGAAATAAAAATATACTTGCCTTATAAAATTAAAATTTTGTTCCTACTATAATGGATACAGCTTAACATACAAAAAATCATATTGTGGAACAGCGTGGATAGCTCATAGAGACATTTGTGCCTGTGTCAAACTGCCCATTCACTGCAGTTAGGTATTTTTGGTACTTGCAAACAAGCTCGGCCGCCGCGAGCCAACCGCTCGATCTACTGTGTATTTCGGTTAGATTCAGGCACGGCTGGTCAGCATTTTGATAAAATACGGAATAAAAATTCGCTTGCTTTATAAAAATTTAATTTATTTGCAATATAATTGATACAGCTCGACAGACTATAAATCATATTATGCAAGGGCAAGGATATATAGACTTTTTTTAACCCCTGGACCTTTACAGACGTCTTAGTTTTTGACTCAATGTGACATAGAATCTAATGGTGTTTTGATGTGGAAAAAATTTCTGGTTCGTATATGGTTTGTATAATGTTATTAATTTTTTTATAATATTACCAGAAAATAATGGGTATATGAATAAGTTACGACAACCAGTTTTTACTCTGCGCCTTAGAAATTACAAACATGTAGTTTTGTTTTTGAAAGTTTATTTATACGCATTATACAGATTTTTTTAATACCTAGTAAGAAAGAATATATTTTACAATTTATCTTTGATATACTTAAAGTAGAATGAAGCACATTTAGAAAAAGACAGTCAAAAATATAAAGAAGTTGAGACGAATTTTTATAAAACAACTAAATGTTTTATTTTTATGTAGTTTCTGTTATAACACGTCATTTATATTGCTTCTGCTGCTTGCATTTCCTTCGTTTTCAATTGCAGCCAACACTTTCCTAAAAAAAAAAAAACATTTGTAATAATACAAACCAGAATTTACCCAACATCGAAATTCATTCGATTTATCAATGGTTCTGACAGTCGTTGTTTTCAATAAAACTTAGTGACAATTTGAACGGAATCGGTTGAGAACTCAAAATGGTCGTCGAAATTAAGCATTTTGACATTAGATTCGAGTTCGGTGAACCTCAAACTTCTTAAACCTGATTTTGAACCAAATCGTCAAAGCGCTCAATACATTCAAGATGGATGCCGAAATTTTGCATTTTGACATTAGATCTGTGTTCAGTGCACGTCCAAACGCCCTAATCCTGATTTTGAACCAAATCAGTAGATAACTAAAGAAATTCAAGATGGATGCCGAAATTTTGCATTTTGACATTAGATCCGAGTTCAGTGCACTTCCAAACGCCCGAATCCTGATTTTGAACCAAATCGGTAGATAACTAGAGAAATTCAAGATGGATGCCGAAATTTTGCATTTTGACATTAGATCCGAGTTCAGTGCACGTCCAAACTCCCTTATCCTGATTTTGAACCAAATCAGTAGATAACTAAAGAAATTCAAGATGGATGCCGAAATTTTGCATTTGGACATTAGATCCGAGTTCAGTGCACTTCCAAACGCCCGAATCCTGATTTTGAACCAAATCGGTAGATAACTAGAGAAATTCAAGATGGATGCCGAAATTTTGCATTTTGACATTAGATCCGAGTTCAGTGCTCGCCAATACTCCCTAATACTGATTTTGAACCAGATCGGTAGAGAACACGAGAAATTCAAGATGGATGCCGAAATTTTTAGATGTCAAAATGCAAAATGACTTCAGTCCACCTTCAAACTACCTTTGATAGAAATCAGTAAAAAATTTAAATTTTGACATTATTACCTTATTCTCCTTTTCTTCCAGTGGGTGGGTCTATTTTTTATGGCACGGTAAGCAAGACTTCCTTTATTTTTACCCATTTTGAAGGTACTTGAAGTTTAAAAATAAAATCTGTAAAACTGTAAATCAAGTTAAAAATAATTTATTAGATAATAATAAATATATTTTATTTCTACTTACCCGGTTACTGTAACACCTATCTCCTCAATGATTCCTTCAAAAATCAAAAGAAACTGCTGCGAAAAAAATATGCGTGCTCCCCCCGTGACCGCTATCTCTCAACTGAATGAAATCTGTGAAATTCTACTGCTACGCCCAAATGCTTGCGACAAGCAGCTTGCCGCAAGCTCAGGCAAGCTCTGACAAACGAATGGCTGGCTTCCACACACTTGCGAGCGCGCCAGTGTGTTCGGAGCATCCAAGCGCGGCGGACGTCTACCTTAGAGTATATATTGTTACTCTAAGGCTATACTATGTTTGCGTTAATCTATTTTTATTTTGGTTCCATGCCAACTCAGAATGAAACCAACTGAGAAACACCTCAGAAAGATCTTTAAAAGCTATGAAAAAATAATTTTAAAATTGCCGGTAACCCTAACCTAACTTAATAATTTTTTTTATCGTGACCTTTCTGAGTTGGCCGGTCACCTTTATTTTAACGCGAAATAAAAGACAAGGGGATAATATATTTTTAATACCATTGAAGAAGATAATACTATTAAAAATATGAAAAAGAACAAGACACAGAAAAATACAATGTCTAGTTCACACGCGGTAAAAGTGAAACCTTCAGAAAACTAAGGTAGAAAAGAGTGGGGAAGCTACGAAGCACCGCACAAAGAGGAGACATTATCTTGCAGGCTAAATCCTATAGATTTTTGTCTCTTTTTAGTGCCACTTTTTCGTTTCATCGAGTTTCAAATCACAACGGTGCCAAAGAAGTTCGAACTCGAAGATCACTTGTCTTTATATAATATTGCCTTGTATTATAAAAAAAAGTTATTCTAACAAAAATCATGTTTTTTTTGTAATAATACTGTATAAATCATCAATAAAATATTATTTATTTATTTTGACTCTTTAGGTAAATCCAGTCGCAATAAATTACGTTAGTGCATTAAATTTATGTACTTAAACATTTTAATAAGAATAATAAGTCAGGCTCGCCTCATACGCCATTCATATTCATATGTCTCGTAATATTATCATAGACCGCACGGAGCAAAAAAGGCGTGCATTCGCCACCAGCTCCGAAGTTCCACTGAGCGCGACCGAGCGCTTGCCGCTTGTGGCCAAAATATCCGACCTCGATCGGATCGGCGGCAAGCTCTCGCAAGCTCTTGCAAGCCTACGCAAGCCAAGCCACACGCGCGGCACCAGACGCTGGGGCTTGTGGACGCTTGCAGAGGCTTGCCACGTATTTGGACGCGGCTTACAGTTATATAACACATCGCGCGGCGTATTTTTTGCCATATATTTTTGTATGGCGGAGGATTGTTGAAAAATTCAGAAAGTTTAGGCGAATTACAATAAAAATCTAGATACATTGAAGTACTTTTAATTTAATAGCTTGTTTTAACATAATGTTTACTCTGAGATTACGGAAGGATTTTTCGTAAAAATGTTTACAACAGGTTCAGGAGAGATAATCGCGAAGGCCCTTTTCAACGTTTTAACTAAAGTTGCAGTATGTATAACTTATAGAATTTGTAAGATTACAGTAAAAAAAATTTAATCACTAGTAACTTTACACATTTTTCTAACTACCCATATATAATTTTCTAGTATTGCTGCTTTTAGATGCGGATGCTACTGATAATGCGGAGCGATGTTTTCGAAACCCGACCCTTAAGGAAGGCTCCTTTTAAATTTACAAAACCCCCCATAAATCAAATTTATAAATTATGCAAGTTTTGAGATGTGACAGGTGCACGCGTCATGCGATTTTTAATGGCGAAAAGCTTTTAGGGTTTATTAAGTTTGCATATTAATGAGTGCGCGCGCACATGTGACAGTCGCTCCCGCCGGGAGAGGCAGTGAGGAAGCATCCCTTTCCCTTCCTAGTGCGCACACTTGACATTCCAAACACCCTTTTTTACACAGATGGGTGCCGGGTTCGTATCGTCCAATGGTAACAGTACTACTCCCTTGGAAGTTTTTTATTGTGAATATTTTTGTGCGGTAACCATTGATTCTCGTAAAATGCGGAACTCTTAAAATACCTTTGCCATGGCAAGTTATCCACGCTTCTTATAAAGTTAATAGGTAATGTACTGTGTTCTTCATATAAGGAATTCACCTGTGTCATAGAACACATTTCACAACCAATAGTTTCAAGTACCTAGAATCTGTAGAAAAATAACATTAACAATAAAAACAACATTCTCATTTTAAAGGATTCTCAGATAAAGTTCTCAGATTAAGCCTCGACCTTTGCTTCTATGAACAACAGCAATAATTGAGTTAAATCGAACACGTAATTGGATTTGTATAATAATACTAGCTGGGTTACCCGGCTTCGCTCAGGACAACATTCGAGAGTGTACCTTTTTTCTAGAACTCTTTCGAACCTTCTAGAACTTTCCGGAAGACTGTTCTAGAAATTTCAAGAGGGCAAAACGTCCAGCTCTTATATCTTCAAATGCATGCCCTTTAGGTAAAAACGTGCGAAATTAAAATAGTCAAGGTTTCCTGAAAAAGTGTAAGTTTTTTGATTATCCAATTTTCTGCGCAATTTTCTTAATTTTTCATTCCGTAAGAATCCTCTACAAAGTATTAGAAACTTATAAAAAGATAAATGAAATAGATAAAGTCGTCGTGAAGTTATAGCGTGACCTAAGGAAACAGGGATTAATTTTTTTAACAGATATATGAAGATGTCATGATAATCGCATCAATAAAATATTTACTTAGTACTTAATACGTGACACCAAATATCGAAAAAAATTGCGAGTGAATTATTTAACAGGTTTTTTTTTTAAATTAGCTCCACACAGGACGCCCAGGAGAAAATAATTTTCCTCAGGACCTACGTCATCTTTGGGAATGCTGTGTGAAGTGCCTTAGTATGTAAGGAAAGAAGTGTGAGAGGTGGGTAGAAATCTGGGGTTCAGTGTATTCAGGTCATCCACTGCCAAGACCCAGATCGCGATTAACGGGGGCGCCACCTTGTGGGCGCTTTGGAGGCCTGGGGGGCAGCGTTTTTAATTTTTTTGCATTTAGGGGGCGCTGCAGAAGTTTGAGTGAGCATTGTGTCAATATAGAAAATAAGATTTTTCAATTACGAGCAATGCACACGCACACTGATCCATTAACACCCTTTCTTTAGGTGCAACGATTTGACAACTTTCTGTTAAATAAACTGCACTTTCACGCACAAAAATTTAATCTGAGGCATAATGTCAATGTAATAATAATGTGTTTTATTTATACTTCTCATTATTTTTTATTTGTAGTAATCCATTGTATAAATGGATTCCCTTAATATGGTAAAGAGGTAAAGGGGCGAATCTTTCAATACGGTTAAGAAACTTTGACCTAGATAAACCTCACCCCCATGAACCCGGGCACTCCTTCTAAGTCACCAAACTCAGCAAACTACTTGGGGTCACCTCCGATAGAGGTATTGGTAATTAAAAAAAATGTTCCCGGATGGCGGTACCCTCTCAAATGAAATATATGGTTCTCGGAGCGACGGTACCTATTCCTAACTCGCAAATTGAACTACTACTAGTAATTCGTGATATTTGAATAACATGTTCTATGTAGCTTCCTTATACAAAATCAAGTATAAGGGTTTTAAAACATTTTAAAGACGCGAACCCCTTTTAAAATTTTTCACCACGTTGGAACGTTTTTATGGACTAATAATTATCTGACTTTGCACAAGCACGCTTTTCTTCCATGGTAATAATAATAAAGAAATGTAGAAAAACATTTAATTGAAAGATAACCTCATACAGCATCCCCAAAGATGACATAGGCCCTCAGGGAAATTATTTTCCTCAGGGCCTCCTGTGTGGACTTCATGTAAAAAAAAAAAAAAAAATACTCTGTTTCTCGAACTCAGAGCCAAAGTTCGAGAAATTATTTAAAAAAAACGCACAACTCGCATTTTATATTATGTAGGTACAAATGTTCTTTAATTCTGCTACTAATCTACTTCTTTTGTAAAATCATGTTATATTATGTTTTAGAAACATATTTTTTCTAATTTTATTTATTGGTATCTCGCGACTCCCATTTTGAACACCACTGTTTAATCTATAGAGTAAAAAGAAACACAAATTAATATTTTTGAATGATTTTGTTTTATGATTATTGGTTAGGTCAGGTTAGGTAATTTTAGATTAGGAAGGTTCTCCTTACAAATTTATTAAATAGTGATATGGAGATATAATAATAATAATATTTTAATGATTGGTATAGCGCCGTTTTCGTGTAAAATCACCTCAAGGGCGCTGTACAAATTTATATATATTTTTACAATACTCTATCTTACTACTAACTACAGTAACTACAGACTAGACAAACTATTAAAACCACTTATGGCTAACTGATTGCTTTCACCGATTCGTCAATCACTAATATCAATAACTATATGTATAATATATTTGATAAATATATGGAGAGGGCTTCATTTAAATATTTTTTTAACTAATTAGTCCTCTCTTCTATAAGTTAAATCAAATTGATTTAAATTTAAGTGTGTTGCAAAAATAATTCCGTGAGAGTTATTGTAGTTTGATTGATGGTCACACTGTCATCATATTTCACAAAATAGGGTCACCACTGCTCCATTATGGGTCGGCACTCGGCACTAGGGGAAGTTGTTCAATTTCCGCCCCCCTTTGGCTTGAAATTTAATACTGCCAAACAGGTTGCAACGCAACATCGTAACTAAATCTCCGTTCGTTCAAATCGGTAAAAAGAATCAGGGGAGTTACTGCAAAAAAATATTTTGTTCAGAACACAATACACATAATACCAACATAACATAAAATAACATAAAAGGAAAATAGCTCGCCATTAGATATGTTTTTTAATTGTTTTCACTTCATTGTATCCCAAAAATTACCATTAACTAAAACTATAAGAATCTTTTTAGGTTGATTCATTCATTCGATTACTAAAATGCTTCAGAAATGGTTATATTGATTCGAAATATGTAGTCCTAATAAAAACATCAATTACGAGTATATTTGGATAATGTGGAGCTTTTGTTGTGAAGAATCACCCCAAGGGCACTGAATTTGACGTGCTATTTTTTTCAAGATAGGCAAACTCTTACTAGCATCACAGTAAGCAGAAAATGTTGCACTTGTCATAATGGAAGACTTGGCCTTTCATTCATCTACTATGAAAAGTATCAAAAATGTGTGGAAGTTCTAAATAGTTTCAACGTAATAATGACACAGAAATCGCCACTGGCTGGTAAGGTAAGATGGCTGTCACCAATTTTGCCCGGCGTGACGTCAACGCCGCCGTATTCACGAATAAAAATTAACATGTCGTTTTGGCGGCAAATCGAAAATGGCACATTTTAAATGGTTTCAGAAAATTTATTCGTCAACCAAAAATATAATAAAAATACCTTCGCTATCGTAATTTTACTTTTAATAAGTTCAGAGAATAAAAAACAGTGAAAATACTCCATGAAATCAAGAGGCCTGGGTAGGAACCAACCGCAATGCCAAGTTAGCCACTGACTATTAAAGAAATTATTTTTTCGTACGTTTATTGATCACATCTGTAATTTATACACCTTTTGAAAGTATACAAGTTACATATATAGTGATTTTTTTGGCTCTTTCTAGTTTGATGTTCCTGCCTTTTGGCAGAATAACATGCTTTAAAGCCATTATTAGACAAAATAATTAAATTTCATTCATCGTTCTTTTTGCGTCAGACAATGCGTAACAATTTGGATCACAATGCGCTGCACTTGCAATAATAACTATTGGCCAGATGGCCTGATGTATGATGGACATATATCATAATGGCTGCTTTACACGGGTGCTCCCCTCCACCACCCTTTTAGTTCCCCCCTCCCCGCCACTTCCCTGTACAGGCTAAAGAATAAACTGGCAGTGAACTCAGCGGGGGACAGTAACCTTGAAACATAATAACAAATCCCCCCAGCAAGGGAGGATAAAAAACTACCCCAGATAAGTAAGAATTATGCATCACTACCTACAACACAGATGCGTCCGTTTTCATGAGTGAATCCCCTTTTAATTTTTATTTGTTTCGATATAGCCAACATTACCCAGGGCTCGTATTTTTTTATTGAATACTCACAAGAGTCCCAGGGGCTCTCATCTGGAGCCAGTGAGACTATGGCATCCCGAATTGGGGTATGTTGCGAGGCTGAAAGTGCTGGGGAGGGGAAGGATATGGGGAAGAGGAAGGTGGGGAAGTATCTGGCTATTCAGATCTGGTTCAAACATTGTTCAAAACAATTCTGAATAGTGGTCTTACATCAGGGCGATACTAAGAGTATCTTCCACTCTGGAATGTGCCGTAAATATGCTACCCGTTATTTTTAATTAATTAATCGTAAAATAACACAAATTAATCGAATAAAAATAATTTGCCCACGCAGGGATTCAATCCCGCGACCTTCGGATTGCGAGTCAAGAGCCTTACCGCTAGACCACGCCGGTCGTTGAATATGGAAGAATATAGTAGAATATAAAATAATATGAAAAGTATAAACCATAAAAAGCATGTACATGAAAGAGTATAAAAAGTATTTAATTATAAAATATATAAAATCAAAGTAAGTACTATAGAGTAAGCAATAAAGAAAGTATCTTCCGCTCTCGAACATGCCGCAAATAAACTATTTATTTGTTATTTTTATTGAATTTATTGCGAAATAACACAAATTAATTCAATAAAATTTATTTGCACACACCGGATTTTTTTTTCTAAGTTGCCGGTAACCCGGGCGTTTATTCAATAGTTATTTACAGAAATGTGCGCTACCCGACTCACTAGATAATGTCTGTTCTGATTGACTTGCTTACTTGACTTGACTAATTGCGCTAATGACTCACTAGACAATTCGATCCCGCAACCTTCGATTGCGAGTCAAGAACCTTACAACTCGACCACGGAGGCTGTCTTGGAGAAAAAAACGAATTTTTATTATTGTACAATATTTATAACTTTGTGATGAAACATTTTGTGTAGGTACATAAACGCTGTAACTTTTGGCACATCACTTTATACGATCGGATTCAACACGAACGCTCGAAATGAAATTTGTCCAATTTAAACCATTGCTGCAGCTGTAATTTTGTTTTTTTTTTATGTATGATACTCGTAGGTAAGTTCAATTGTGTAATTCAAAATTAACATAATAATAATAATAACATTATATTTATATAGCGCAGTTTTGTGACATTTCACTTCAAGTGCGCTTAACTATAATACATTTAAAAATAATCCTACAGTGCTCCTTATAATATTGAGAAAATAATAAAAGAATATACAGTATTTACAAAATAATGACAGAAGAACAAAATTAACTAAAGAATATACAGTATTTACAAAACAATGACAGAAGAACAAAATTAACAAAGATAGTGCTGTTATAGCACACACGGGACAATAATAATAATAGACAATAGCGGTGCTATTGTAACACAGGACAAAACAAGAACTTTAAAACTAAAATATAATATACTAACAGAAAGGCAGTTTGCGTTTAGAAATAAGAGATATTCTGCCATAAATTCGGATACGAAACATAAAATAAAAATACAATTATGAGGAAACCGAAACCAAACAATTACGTGAAGCTTGAGAACATGGCTTATTATAATTACGTATATTGAAAAGATGTTAGGATTCATGAATGGTATGATTTTTTTAAATAATTTTGTTTTTAAAGCCCGTTTAAATTCAGCCAAATTCTGGATATTAGTAAGAGTTGAGGGAAGTTTATTCCAAATAAGAGGGCCCGTTACATGAAAAGAGCGATCATAGTAAACAGCTCGATTTGACCTAGAAAGTTCTATTAGACGATTAGTAACATCTAGATCTGCTGACCTTAGAGTAAGCTGTCTCTCGCTTAAGTTTTGTCGGACACATAGTTCCGATATATAGGCTGGCGCCATTCCTTGCAATGCTTTGAAGGTCATTAAGCAGATCTTGAACTCTATTCTTTCAGGACATCGAAGCCAATGAAGACGATCCCTTAGAAGCGGGGTTAACATCAACATTTGTAAAATATTAAAAATATTGTTGTTAACATCAACATTTGTAAAATACCTGTCTCTAATATTATTATTCTAGCTGAATTAGGTAAAAAAAAGTCATATTTGAATCCCTTTGTTTTAAAAGCATTTAGTTTACAATTATTATAAGTAATAATTATTAGCCTGAAACACTCATCTACATTGAAAAAATCTCCCGAGAAAAGATACATGCCAACGACGGGACTCGAACCCGCGTCCTTCTGTTTACCTTTAAATTGCAATTAATTTTTTCTTTAAATCAACAGTATCACAAAGGATTTCAAAGTCGTCTTCATTGGGCATTGATCTTCTCGGAACTTAAATATTGTTCCGTCCTAATTCCTTGCGCTCCCAGTTCCAGTCATCGGCACATTTAGGGCCAATATTACGCCTTTGGATCGGCCATTGGCGCGAAACCTGTTCCGGGTTCCCTTTGTTCTTCTTCCTTCTCCTAAACTACCTTAACTTCCCTCCTCTGTCAATAACCTCCCCCAAATGGAAGGGATGTGAGCGAACACTTGTCGTTCACTTGTTACCCGAGTAGCCAGAGCACGCTACTACCCTAGCGGGCCTTACACCCCTAGCGCCCCAGCACCCCTGCACCTTGCACCCCTGCTAGGCCTTGCGGATATTATGCAGGAACTAAATATAATTTATTATGGATTACGCCTTTGATGTTTCATGGTATAAATAGGTGCGGAGCTTAGCTAACATGAGGCAATTTAAAGCATGAAATAAATTATAACGATTATATATCATGTTTATGCATTTACATATTTTGTAAGGTGTCAAAAGAATTTCAGCGGTCTTTCGTTGTTCTTGGAAAATATATCACGGTGTTTGGTCGATTTTACAATACACATTGATACTATATATTGCTATTAAGTCCGTATACTGTTATGAAATGCTTGAACTGCTTCTAACTATATGTATTTACACTATTAAAACATGCGAACACCTCAGCACAGGATCTCCCAGTGAGATGTTCACAAAATATTACTAATAAAGTTTTTGATTACACTCTACTACAATGGTTTTTATATTAGGAACTTTTTTTTGTATTTCTTACACTTATCAATCTTTTCATTCAATATATTTAATTATGCTATTTTATAATATAACTAGCAGACCCGGACATACGTTGCTGTGACTAACGAAACCTTTATAACCAACGCCATCAAATCCACACCGCCCGTTTGTCAGTCCCACTGCTCGCTGCCGCTGCGGATGCCCGCTGCCGCTTGGCCAGATATATTATGTATTTCAACCAAATGACACAAAACCTTAACAATTTATATACCTAAAAACCTTCCTCATGAATCACTCTACCTATTGGTGAAAACCGCATGAAAATCCGTTGCGTAGTTTAAAAGATTTAAGCGCACATACACCGTAAGCGACTTCATTTTATACTTAGTATAATATAATATAATATAAAGATAAAGATGATAAAGATAAAGAAGAAGTGGTAATTATAGACCTACCAAACAGGAGATGTGATTTAAAAAAAATAATAAACCTTTTTTTGGTCTTCTGAACAATTAATGTTTTGTCCTATCGGACAGAGACAATCAATGATTTGATACTGTAAGTGACCTCCCTAGGTAAGTATGGTCCTGTCATAGAGATAATATCAATGGGTCCTGTACATTTTCTGCTTGTGCAGTACATTATTACGCAGCATCGCGTTCATTGGTCAAATCATTGTACACATACTTTCGTATCGTGATCGATGAACCGGAGGATGCAATTTTTAGTCATAAGTTATTGTAATGCTTTGCTAGTTTGTAATTAGGAGTAAAATTGTAAAAAATATATTATAAGTCTTTGAGGTGATTTTTGACAAAAACGGCGCAATACAGATCATCCAAATATAATTATTATTATTTTTAAAATTCCTGTGGTATCTATTTACGTACATATTTAAAATGATTGCTATATTTCGGACGTAGTCAAATAAGGATTTTTGTAACGGTAGAAAAAGTAGGGCGAAAAACGTAGATGGTAAGAGGAACGCTAAAAACTTTCTAGAAATAATCAGATCTGAACTATGATCAAAGCTAAAGCTATTTCTTGCAACATAGTGGTTTGCAACTACCTTCAATTGAGGTGTACATTATAAAATTCACAACACTTTTACTTTAATAGATCAAGCTATAAATTCACAACGACGTCTTCTTTGAATAATAAAAGCTCATCCCTTCTCTAATGGGTGACTTAACCCAACCTAACCTAACCCAACGTGCAGCGGGAGTGCCTGGAGCGGGAAAGGAACAGTGGGACCTAGGCAGCCATAATAAGCACCGTGTGATGAGGGAGCAAAAAATCTCGACTGGAAT
This sequence comes from Limnephilus marmoratus, assembly GCA_917880885.1. NCBI lineage: Eukaryota > Metazoa > Arthropoda > Insecta > Trichoptera > Limnephilidae > Limnephilus > Limnephilus marmoratus. Next base: position 17,371,625 of record OU862911.1, read on the forward strand.
GCGGGGGTGAAGTTACCAAACTAGCAAGGGCGCTCGACCAGGGGCGCAATGTGCAACTAAATTTTTAATTTTCTATTTCTGAATCAAAGTTTCTTGCAATAGATGTAAAGCCCGTTATGTTATGTTAATCATACTAGATAACTGGTATTACAACAACCCATACCTAGGTACGCCAATTTAAAATTGAATATTTTGGAATCAATCCTACAACTGTAGACAAAATTTGTCATTTAATGCGATATAAAATATAATATCTTAATGACAACACCATAGAGATATAGAATATAATCAATTAATGGCTACACCATATTTTGGTTGTTTAAAAAAAAATTATCTATTTTACAGTGGATGTTTTTTGTGGTCTTTTGTCTGTGGTTTAAATCTTGTATGTATAAATGACGTAATGTATAAATTAATGTAACTGGCACCTTTCATAATGCTATTCGTATTAATATTACTATTTTTGAGATTGATAATTCATGGTGGAATTCCATTATAATATACCTATTATAATAAAACGAATATAAAACTTTATTCCACTTAATTTTATTCGACCGTAACCGGTTTCAGCTCGTTAAAGCCATCTTTAGACTGGTACAAATATTTCCTAGTAAACTAGGAAACCGTAAACTAGGAAATATTTGTACCAGTCTGAAGATGGCTTTGACGAGCTGAAACCGGTTACGGTCAAATAAAATTAAGTGGAATAAAGTTTTTTTTCGTTTTATTATAATAGGTATACTATTCGTATTGGCGTATTTGGCATAGTTACATGAAAACATACAATCTGTGCTATGTAACTATGCCAAATACACAATACGCCAGCAAAGATTGTACGTTTTCTATGTAATTATGCCAAGTACGCCAATACCAATAGCTATGTAAGGTGACAGAGAAAAACATAACGTAACTAATTAACTAACCATCGTGTCATTTTTCCGCAGGGGTAGGCATAGAGGACGGACTGCCAAACAACTGGGTCTTGGCCCACATTCCTTGACAAATTCACAATCATACATCGTCTAATACAAATTCTCCTTTTATTCTGACTCTTGCATGACTCGACTCAAGTATCTGATTAAGTTGATCGTGCCATGTCTTCCTCGGGAGTAATATATTTTTTAAACAATATTATTACTGGTAAAGAATCCAAATATAATAAAAATCACAAAACAAGTCAATTCTAGCTTTGCACATTATATTCCTCCCAAAGTTTACACCCCCCCCCCCCCTCCCAATCTAAGTATTCCATCTCGGGGTGGAGAGAGAGAGAGAGTGAGAGTACAGGCCGCCGCCATGCACGTGGCTGTGTGTGTGCCGCCGCCGGGCCCGTGGAAGTGGGATTGTGCACGTGTTGCCGGGACGGGACAGACTCCTGTTGGTTGGGGGAGCGGATTGGGGTGACTGTGGTATATTGGGGGATTGGGACAGGAAGTAACATAAACGATAGATTTGCTGATTTATGTTGGAAACCGAATTGTAGATTTTTCCAGATTATCCTTATTGCCGTATTAGATCGATTATTATCACTTACCACAATCATGCATGAATTAATAATTGTGTAAGTACTTACTGCAGATGTGCTCCTGGATCATTAAAAACTAATTTTTGAATTATAAAAACTGTTTTTTGAATGATTAAAAAACTGTTTTTTGGATGATTAAAAAACCATTAAACTATTTATTATTCTATTTTATTATTCAATTTGGGAGACGGGTGTGGGTACCGCCGCCTCGGGTACCATTTATTGATTATTTTTTCCATTCCGTTGCGGATTGAAGACAAAATAAAACCGAATTTGTAACACAGGAGGGACATTATCAATAGACCTGCCTGCCTTTTGGTTTGAAGACTTCTCCGGCAAATTTTCAGAGGATATTAAGCAATATATTGAGAAAATATAAACTAAACGAATTTGCAGTCAATTACATAGATGACGATGACTTAGACGAGGTGCCCGGGTTCATGGGCTGAGGTTTTTCCAGATCTTGGCGGCCGATGCATCCGCCCACCTCAGGGCAGGATCGAGAGAGACTGAGGGAGGTCTTTTATCCTCTCTGGCCAGATTCTCTCTATCGCCTTTCACCACAGTTGTTGGGATGGATTAATACGTCCGTCACTTCTTGACACAGTGATACCCAGATTCCTACGCACCCCTTATATTATTTCCTTCCCAGAACTTCCTCATCTTCCTTTTTGTAAAAAGACCCTCCACACAGCATCCCTAAGATGACATAGACCCTGAGGGAAATTATTTTCCCCAGGGCCTCCTGTGTAGAGCTAAGGGGGCATACATTAATCACGTGAGCGGTTTTTCTTCCAATATAGACCCCCCCCCCCCCCTTGGTGAGATAAATTTGGGCCACTTCGTATATTATTTTCGAGTTACGTGAGATTTTGCTGGACCCCCCTTTTGAGCTCACGTAATTAATGTATGCCCCCTTAGTTATTATTCAAAGAGACAAAAATATTCAATATCCGTAAATTGTTTATATTGCAAACTATGAAATATTTATTTAAAAAAAAATTGTTTCGTTAAAAACAAAAATAGAATTAGCAAAAGGACTAATAATGTGTTACAAATCAAAACCAAATTAATGCAAACACGTAGCAGTTTTATTGGTCCTTGTATATTTAATCTTCTACCAAAACACATTCAAATGACATAAAATATCACTTTACATAAATGAATTAAAATTATGGCTAAATGATGCAGATATTGAAACACTTTTTTTATAAACTATATGTAAACCTTCATGCTTCACTTTTTAATACAATTCTATTGTAACTTCGAGACTAATTTTATTTATCTTCTTGAAACCGTAACAAAAAATCAACTAACTTGTATGAATCACTTTGTTACTACAATATTTTCAAAGATACCTTTATTTTTAAACTTTCACTTTGAAATTAACATTTTTTACTTGTACCACTAATTTATTGGTGTAATTTAGCACTTTAGTTTATATTACCAAGCACAGGCAGCGCCTTAGTGGGTTCCCATTTATCTACTTTTGTCTTATATAGATTTTTAAATTTTTACATTATTTGTATCTTGTGTTATGATATATATTTTGAAAATATGTCAAAAATTACTTTTGAAATGTATCATGATATAATGGGAAAAAATAAAGGAAAAAAATTTCTCCGCACTTCTTCAATATATCAATTGTTTTTATATTACTAGTATCTTCAAGTGCTGCATTGGTAAACCAACTTTTTTTCTTGTCCATCTTCTCTGCCTACACTTCGTGTAAACGATGTGATGGTTAGGTAGATAGATCGACTCCAGATACTAATATCTACAGCCTGTATGTCGGACGAATATCTACAGCTCATATGTTGAACTAATATCTACGAACTTCAGAGTGTTGACTAATATCTACAGAGCGTAGGTTGGACTAATCATCTAAATGTGTCCAATAGTCCGATATTAGGGATTTTTACATACATACTTACATAAATTAAGTTTTTTAAACTGCATACGCAATATTACGTTATTCCAATATGCTATACATAATTGCAAATCCAACCTCTGCCAGTACTGTAGATATTCGTCAACACTTTGGTTCTCATAGATATTAATCAACAGTTTGAGCTGTAGATATTCGTCAACACTTTGATTCTCATTCGTTTTTGGAATTCCTGTAGATATTAGTAGACGCCTCCGATAGATCGGAAGCGATGATGGTCTAAAAACGGAAAGATGCCACATTGTTTCTTTGTTATCTTTTATCATTATTTTCAATGATTACAAAATCGCAAGGAATAAACTACTGACGAAAAGTGGGATATACGAGTTCGTATACGGTTCACAAAAAAATGAAATCTAGACAAAATAGTAAGCAATACGATCTTTCTCACTACGGGGAAGATATATATAACAGCGTAGTCAGGAATAAATGTTCCTTCGTCAATTATAGCGTAACTGCGCAAAAGTTCTAAAATAATAATTGAAAAAATTGTATAGCGCCATTTTTCTGAAAAAATCACTTAAAGGGTCTTGAACAAATATAACTTCCTGGGCAATATTAAATTATTTCTAAACAGAGAAACCAATCTTACTTGTAAGGTCACTTAAGATAAACTCACAGGATACTATGCATAAAAAAACACTGGACATTGTATGATTTCATAGATGCTATTTTAAACTGCATTACTATTTATTATCTTTATTTGAAGATCAGTGGCAAATGTACATTGATATATTTATTTTAAATATAATATTTTTATAGTGAAATGAACAAACTCTGTTATCAAACCACCACGTTTAAAAATAATCAACTTATTTCAAAATCGAAGGCTTATTAGGTTAGAGCACAAAGCAAACATAATATTAAGAGAGTAATGTTAGTTTTTTCCATAATATTCTAATGAAATAAACTTATTAGGTAGTAAACTTTACTACAGTTCCAGGAATTATTCTAAGATGGTCCCAGCCGCACTCGGTGGCAAGATGTGAAGTGAGGTGGGAGGTGGGAAGACGCGGGAGATGAGAGGCAGGGGAGAGGGGAGGGAGGGTGGTGTCACAGGATCATGGGAAAGTATTCACACACTCTATCCCGACATGTGTTTAGCCATGGGTTAGCCCAGATCTAGATATTTTATTTTTACGCGCCTTTTTGGTGATAAGGTCACCGGTGCGAGGAGACATGTATACATTACGATTTATTTACCGTGTAATAGAAAAAGACATTTAAGAAACTATTGTGGAATTATCAAAGCCAAGACTTTGTAATTAATGGTCATAAAAATGGTTTTGGATTACCGTTGGTAATGACGGCCGGCGTAGTCCAGCGGTAAGGCTCTTGACTCGCACACCGAAGGTCGCGGGATCGAATCCCGCCGTGGCAAAAAAATTTTATTTGATTAATTTGTGTTATTTCACAAATTATTCATTTAAAATAATATATAGTATATTTGCGGAACATTCCAGAGTGGAAGATACTTTCAGTATCGCCCTGGTGTAAGACCACCATTCAGAATTGAAACGTTGTTTGAAATGGCATTAGCCGTGTTTGGTGACCAGATCTGAATAGCCAGGTACTTCCCCACCTTCCTCTTCCCTATCTCCTTCCCCTCCCCACTACCTTCAGCCTCACAACGTACCTCAATTGGAGATTCCATAGTCTCACCGGCTTCAGACGGGAGCAGTTGGGACTCATGTGCGGTATTCATATAAAAAAAGTATTTTTTTTGTCAATAATTGAAAAATTAGCAACAAAGAACACAGTAACTTGTCTTCTTTGGGTCAAATGGATATTTCAAAGCTCTGGAGCTAATAATGGAAATAACTTTAAAGTTGAAAAATTTTGCAATGGCTACCATTGCTTCGGCGCGAGATGATCTTTTGTTTGAAATTTTTCAGTGTCACACCATAGAGATAAACTATGTATCAATGTGTCACACAAAATATTAATATGCTTTTTTAAATTAGATCCACAGAAATAAATCGTAATGGAAGGAGAGGAAGTTCTGGGAAGAAAAAAATTTGAGTGGTGGGTAGGAATCCGGGGTCAATATCCAGGACTAATAGAAATATAAATCCATCTCTCCCATTGCGGTACAAGGTGATGGGTCAAGAGAGTCCGACTGGAGAGATAAGAAGGTCTCCCTCAACCAGTCGTTCAACCAGGAGGTGGGCAAACGCGTGTGCCACCAAGACCCAGACAGGCCTCACCCCATGAACCTGGGTACCCCTGCTAAGTCACCAAACATAGTGAACCACTTGGAGTGACCTATGGAAGGGGTGTTGATCATCCAATAAATGATCCCCGGTGCGGTGGAATGCGCACCCGCCTCCCAAATTGAAAATTTTCGGTCATGTACATTGTTTAATGATTTTATTTGTTTTTGTCAATAATGTATATGTTGAATAATGTTTGTATGATTGTTTTTGTCAATAATGTATATGTTGAATAATGTTTGTATGAATGTTTTTGTCAATAACGTATATGTTGAATAATGTTTGTCTAAATGTTTTTGTCAATAACGTATATGTTGAATAATGTTTGTATAAATGTTTTTGTCAATAATGTTTATGTTGAATAATGTTTGTACAAATGTTTTTGTCAATAATGTATATGTTGAATAATGTTTGTATAAATGTTTTTCGTCAATAACGTGTACATTGAACGAATAAGGAAGAAAGTGCACGGTGACGAGTGACATCATTATGATGGAAAAATTCATAGTTCCAAAGAATCACCAATAAAATTTGTAAAAACTGACCTTGTTGTCGATTATTACCTATGATCAACAAGGAAAAACATATTTCTAATATTTTCGGAATCTCTTCAGGAAAAAACGGAGTTATTATGTTTTCAATCCGAGACAATAAATTTAAATTCAATTTATGAGGATATTTAACGTGATTGCTATTTTTATCCTGTCATACAAGTACAATATTCAGAAATTGATCAGATATATTTCATTTTATTTTTTGGTGCTAAAGTATTAATAATATAAAATAGAATTCTCTGTACTTACGATAAGTCACCTGTTGTATGACAGATGTAAACAATGGACTCCCATATCGATCCCATCTTCATGAGCTATTCAGCTCTGATATCAAAGCATTCACATTATCCCTTGGGATCCCCGAGGGGGTGGTTTGGGTGGTGTTTGCTCCATCGGGGTTGATTCTCCCTCTCCCTGTTGTAGTTTAGGTACCACACTGCACCCATGGGTCGGCTGCACCGGCTTTGTGATACATTGTCGCGGGGTAATCCCCTGTGGAGGGGTGTAGCTAGAACCGAACATCGAACAAAAATGAGAATAATTTGATAAATTTATAATATAACAATATATAATTTATTATCAGATTTAGCTACTTTTCATGGCGCAGACGTCAGCCAGGAAAACCTAGGTGAATTACTATATTACTAATACGCACTATTGGACGATTGGTGAGAAACACAAAAACGTAACTATAAATACAGTGGACTCGCGGTAATTCGGCTCCTGTCTAATCCGGCGCCCCCTGTAATCCGACACGCCTGATGATTGGACAGGTTGTAACTTGTACGCGCCACCACTATTGTGCTCGACTGCTCGACGTGTATTGTAACAAAAAAATAATGAACATGTTATAAATTGATAGGTACATATTATCCTTTGATGATGTTATTTTTACAATAAAATATTAGATCTCCATTGTGATTAATTTACTAAATTTCATATACGAGTACATATTATATACCTACATAATTATGTAGTATGATTATGTTCAAATAGATTCTTTGATTTTTAATTTGTCGGATTACAAGGTACTCTTTTCAAAAAATTCCGGACTGTAGAGGGTCTTAGGAAGCTCTCTATAATCCGACAAATTCGATAATCCGACATCGCCCTGCAAAACGTTTGTCGGATTACCGCGGGTCCACTGTAATGAGTTTTTGAGTTATGTTGGAGAAATACTCACAATAATCGATTTTATCCATAACACAAAGATGATCTCCCTTAGGACTACGGGTAGTAAAATAATCTTAAACACATTTCAATACATTGACATAGAAATAAAATAACGCACCGCCTCTTACGTTTTTGGGTTTCAATGCTACGCGGTGTGTCCCATGAAAGATTAGAAACACAGAAACGCGCACTTACTTTTATTTGTTATGTTATCCGGGTCAACGTTATCACGTGGCAGAAGCGTTTCGCAATCATTTGTTGTCAACTCATTGGTTTTCTCCCCTTTTAGCTATTTTCAGTACAATACATTGCTGTAATTGTAGAATAGTAAAAAAACATGCATATAAAAATGAAAAACGTACATCCAAAAGAATAAAAACTCAAAATGTTTGGTAACACAAAAACATAAGATGGTGTACCCATTTATAAAGGTAAGAATGGCCCTATATATTTTCTGCCAGAACTGGTGGATGCAATATTTTAGCCATAAGTTATTATTATAGTTTGTCTTGTCTGTGGTTAGAAGTAAGATAAGAAATATGGAAATACAGGGTGTCCCAAAAGAAAGTTGATATTTGTTTTGCTTTCTGTGTGAACGCAACTTTTACGAGGGGCGCGGGGGGTATGTAATTCAGTAGTCTGGCTCTTGGGAATTTAGTCGCTATGAAACGTTTCTCGGCAGCGACCGCGCGTTGTGGGTGCGTGAGTTTTACAAAAATAGTGATTCTGCAATATTTGAGGTTTTCGTCAATTCAATGATGCGCCAAGCATTCCTCTCATTCGAAAATGGGTCATAAAGTTTGAAGAGATCGGTACAACTCTGGCAAAACTAAAATCCGGGCGACCAAGGTCGTCGAGAACGGTAGAAAACGTAGAGAGTGTTTATCAGTCTTTTCGTGACGACTCAAACTTTTCGATTCGGAAGCGCGCAAGTGCTTTAAATGTGCATAGATCAGCGTTACACAGCATTTTTCACAAAGACCTAATGCTGCACCCCTTCAAACTTACTGGCTACAACCAAAGAAAATGGTTCCAGCAAGACGGAGCAACATTACATACGTCCAATACGTCTCTGCCATGAGTTCGAGAAATTTTCTCTGGCAAATTGATCTCCAGGAGAAGTGACATAAATTGGCCTCCTCGTGGTCCTGTCCTAACCCCTATGGACTTTTTCCTGTGGGGTTATCTCAAATCTAAAGTGTACGCCAAAAATCCGACTTCCCTGATGCAATTAAAAGAAAATATCCGTCACGAAATGGCAGCCATCACGAAACCTATCTGGCGAGCCGTCATAAGAAATTTTACTCTTCGATTAAATGAATGCCGTGAACGTGAGGGTTTACATTTGGACGATATTATTTTTCAGAATAAATTCTCAAATTGTGTATTTTAGTATTTAATAAACATTTTTCCGATAGAACCCTTACTTTTTTAAAAATCGATCCACTAAATATCAACTTTCTTTTGGGATATCCTGTATATGAGATATAAATTGGTACAACGTCCTTGAGGTGATTTTTCACAAAAACGGCGCTTTGAAAATCATACGAATATTATTACTAGACATAACATCAAATTGTCAACTAGGTACCTACATATTTCAGCCACAAACAGTACGTAGATCTATTATTCTTAGGTTATGAAGAATTATAACCTTTTTGATAATAAATTATCAAGACCACATAACTCTTTGGTGGGTGGTTTGGTATATTTATGCATCTTTGTGCCTTTTCATATTATTATCAACGAGTAACAAATTGCGATTCAAATTAAATCCCCTACAAAGCACAGGCATACACAAATACAGAATTATGTCACACGTAACATATATTACATAGGTACATTTCATTGTTGGAACATAATAAACTTTGAACTTTATCAACGAAACAGTAAAATTACGCAAGAGATATTTAATAATAATATGTGAAAGTATGTCCGGTTGTTATTGTGGTCTAGTAATATCATCTGAGACCACATTGCAAAAATAAACGTTTATTGACATATATGGCAACATTTATTGCAATATTATGATATGTCATTTCTATTTATTAGTTCTTACGGTAATGCTGTCACTTGTGGCAATAAATGAAATCTGTTAATGCGTTTATTAATATCTATTTCAACACAGAAAATTATGCGTAATATCAAACCACAAATATAAAATGACAAAAAGTGGTCAAAATAATACAATACTTATTATTTATGTAAGAAATAGCAAGGAATTCAATTGGATAAAGGAAGAAAAGAAATTAAAACATGGAAAGTATATATTTATTACGATGTCAGGACCGATGTTTCCCAAAATTACTAAGATAATTTGTATTATTTATATTATATTACTAGCAGACCCGGCCACACGTTGCTGTGGATAACGAAACACAACGCCATTCATTACCCAGCCTTTATAAAATCCACACCACCCGCTTGCCAGCTGCCTGCTGCCTGCTGCCTGGTGAATTCCCTATATGAATTTCTCGGCTTTTCTCTACTACAATAAGCAAGTATTATACATATAACCTTCCTCTTGAATCACTCTATCTATTGGTGAAAACCGCATGAAAATCCGTTACGTAGTTTAAAAGATCTAGACGCACATAAATTTTGAGCGACTTAATTTTACACTATGTAATGATTTATCAAGTGCATTAATTTTCTATGTGCTGGGTCGAAAATTTCCAACTCATAGTACATATTCAGCTCAATTTGAGAGGCGGGTATGGGTGCCGAGGTTCGGGAACCATTTATTGGATAACTAACACCTCTACCATAGGTCACCCCAAGTGGTTCGCTACGTTTGGTGATTTAGCAGGGGTGCCCGGGTTGCGTATTTTCAAAACCTATACCGGTTCAGTCGCTTTATATTTTCAATATCAAAATTTAAATATTTAGAATTAAAATTATTAATTTCTTATAAATACATTAGAAAGATTATTTTATCTAGATTTTAAAACAATTTTTGTTTTTGCAAAGTGATAAAAAATTATCAATGTAAAGGTGTATTTATGATATATGGGAATAATATTAAAATTTAAATATTTAGAAATAAAATTATTATTTTCTAATATACCTATCAGAAAGGTTATTTTATCTAGATTTTAGAACAATTTTGTTTTTGCAATGTGATAAAAAATAACCAATATAGAGGTATATTTATAACGTAAATTGTCGCTACCGCGACTGATTCGGTATAGGTTTTGGAAATACGCGCCCGGGTTCACGGGGTGAGATCTGTGTAGGTCTTGGCGACGGATGTGTTTGCCCACCTAATGTGTGGCAGGCTGAATCAGAAGAGGCTGGTTGAGGGAGATATTTTGCCCTCTCCTGCCGGACTCTCCCGATCCATCACCTTGCATCGCAGGGGGAGGGATGGATTCATACGTCCGTCATTCCTGGACACATTGATCCCCAGATTCCCTCCTACCCCTCATACATTACTCCTTCCCAGAACTTTTCTTCTCCTTCCTTTCTATAAAAAGATCCTCCACACAACATCCCCAAAGATAACAGCTCTGAGGGATTTTTTCCCTCTGGGCCTCCTGTATGGAGTTAATGCAAAAAATGGTATCGTAATAAAATTAAATACAAATTTCTCCAACACATTCTGCTAAACGGTCGATTGAAGTTGCAAACATTTCGTGGCAGAAAAACCAGTCGTCTGAATCAGCGAAAACTGTGGAGTTGTGTGCCCTGTTATTATGAAATTTGTAGATACTTGTCTGAATTGCTTAGGCCAACCAACAGTTCGTTCATTTCCAAAATGATCCATATATATATCAAGATTGCTACATTCTTTTTCGAGTGCGTCAAAGTTGCCGAAAAAAAGGAAAAATCTTTTTTTTTGGTTTCTTAATGGTGATGTAGATTCACCAGTTTTTTTTGTATTTCCACAAAAAACAACACTTTTTTTGTATCTTCCACAACAAGCATAATAATATTATATAACATTGTGTCTGAAAAAATAAAAATCCTGAAATGCGTATTTTAGCTGCACCCCTGTTGGAACTTTTTTAGATTTATCTCCATGCGACAAGTTGGGGTGTTTATTGGCCGGGGAGGTTGTGCGGGGTTGACGCAGCGTGCAAGTTAAAAAATCACTTCTCTTTCATTTCAACCCTCTTCACGCCGCGACAGGGCTTTTTTTACCCCCCGCACGTATATACACGTCACTTTCTGACGTGCCCGAAGACTGAAGCTTCTTTTGCTTTGTTTTTCATATTCTTGACAGCCGCTATGCACCAACATTGGCTGAGACAACACAACAGTCTTTGGGGGGTTAAATTATACAGCGATTATATTTTTAGATTTCTCGTTAAATGATTTTTCAAATAAGTAAACGGCGGTGATGGTTGATGGTTAATGTTCTGTCAACGTGACGAGTTGTCTAGTAAGCTATGCTGCAATGGGCTTAAGTTTAAACAACATGTTGAGAACCATTGTAAACGTGGTGCATAGATTAAAATTAATTAAGGATAGTTAAGTTGGTATGCAGTAGTGAAAGCAAGAATTTGTCCGAGGAAACAAAGGCTGAAATCAAAACTGTGTTCTGGCACCAATCCTGATCTTCATTTATTTGTCAATTTTTATAAAGTTCACAAAACTTAACAATAAATAAATAATGTTAATGTTATACAACTTTACACTGTTAAGGGAGGTTCTTTATTCCTGACATTATTAGAAGTAAAAATGAATATGACATTTTTTTACTGGTGACTTTTTTAAGTCTTTTTTTAAAAAAAAACTTTATTTTCAAAATCATATAATTTTTTTTCGTCCACTTGTCGACTCTGGTCAATCAGCCGAGTAACCACACGACCCCTCACCTCGCCCGTAATTTTCCAATATCTAGTGATTAGTTACTAATTTTATAAAGTTTTCAGTTAAAAAAATAACGTCAAAAATGTTATCTGGAGACCAAAATTTCATTAACATTTTTTTTTCAAAATAACTTGAAAAATCACTGACTAAAGGTTAAAGTAAATCAAATAATACTTCCAAGTATATTAGTATGAAACAGACATATGAATATCATCATTTTAGGCACTTGCTGAGAAGCGCATGTTTGGCTTCGCACCTTATTAAATATCCATATTTTTTAAATTTTTAAAATAATCATAAATATCACAATTAACATATCGACTCTGAAGGATTTTAAACGTATCTACCTACAGCGAATGTACACTTATCTATGGCATGTAAGCGATTGGCAGAAGGATTCGGGGGTGTCTGAAACAAGACATAGCACGATCGAGTGAATCAAATAACGAAGGTAAATTGCTCATATTGTCATAAGTTAAATGTGTTAATGAATTACGTATTGTGGATGAAAAATAAAGGCAGGCGTTTTATCCTTTCTTCCTACATACACTTCTACGAGGAAATTAAGAGATTGATGGCTAGTTGACTTGGCACGGTATACCTTTTGCTGAAGTTTGGTACTTACTTTACTATATATCAGATTACGGCCTGGACTCTCCTGAACTCGTAAATTATTTAAGAATTCACATACTGCAAGGCCAACCAGACTAAACCATTTTTTTCATTTGCCCGCGTACAGAACCAACCTTAGAAAAAATTCTCCATTCCCCCGCATATGCGCGCAATATAACACGCAATTTAACAATATCGATATTCTTAATAATACTCTTGTGAAATACCGATACGAAGTCAAGCGTGCGACCACAAAAGTTAATTAAATTAATGCACAGCTATAGAAAAGGTACAGCATGAACATCTCCTGTCCCCATCCCATCTTCCTCTGCCTCTTGCCCTTTCCTATTCCTTCTTCCTTCTAATATACTTACATTTATATATTTTTGTTAATTTCATTTTCATGTAATGGTTATAACCAATAAAAATTTGTATTATATCGTAATAACCATTAGCATAAGAAACTGTTTTGGCTTACCTCATTTTTAACCGCTTCATTTTTAATATCCTGTATAAAACTGCTGTTTGTTTCTTACAATAAATAAATAAATTATGATTTACGAAACGTATTTTAAATGCGTCAACTAAATTAATTATTTTTTAATACTAACCAAGCAAAAAGTTGAACCGATTCCGCATTAAAACAATCAGCATTTTGAACAAATAGTAACCGATGAAATGATACACGAAATTGGGTACCTAATTACATTCCAAAAAAAATTTATTTAATTGATAGTTTTGAACATTTGTTTCTGTGTTCCATGTCCGGTCAATCCTGCTAAGGTGGTAGCCGTGTTGGATAGTACCTTTTTACTGCGCTAGAATTCGAACGAACGTTACGAGTTGTGAAATTCGAAGTCTACTGTTCACAGAACTACCAGTGAGTATAGAAATTTACGTCTCATAACACTCCTAACTCAATCGAAGATACCTACTCTTACTTAGCTGGTTATAACCACTCAGAAGCAAAATACATTCACACAATACCCTAAATGCACTTGTATGAACTTGGTTGCCATAGATACTTTTTGTCAAGTTGAATGTTGAGCTAATAAAAATTACAAAACTGTCACAAGGAAAATAATAAATAAAATTATTTTAAGATTCAAAACCATAGTGACCATTTTGAACGTCATGCTTTAAGCTTGTCAGTATTAAATCCAACAGCTAAGTAATATGCAGCACTAATCTGTGTATAATGATACCACATGCACCAATGTCCTATAATAAGGGATGCATATATGCATATAGAAGTATGAAGCTGCACTTGTATGCATCGAAGCATTGCTTTTAAGTTGTAGACGGAATAAATGAATAAATAAATGTATGCATCGCGTGTTGTGTTGGAGACCACGTCAGCCCTCATACAGAACTAAATGGAAGATCAAATTAGAGAAAAGTGATGATCGTGGACGCTCAGGACTGCATTGGGAAAGAGAAAAACTATTAAATAAAATTAAAAAATGATAACTAACAATCACGCCGTTTCCTCGCAGGGATATGCATAGACGAACCTCCAAATACCTCGGTATTGGCACTCACTCTTTGCCTTATTTACATTCATATATCATCCCATATCCCATACATACTTTTATATTGTTCTGACTCTTGACATAGACCAACTCAAATACCTGATTAACTCGAACGTGCCATGTCTTCCTTGGGCATCCCCGATCCCCGACTTCTTCTATACACTGCTTTCTTCGTTCATTCCATTCGATGCCCAAATAATCTAAGCGTCCCTTTCTTAATCTTACTCATTAGCCTTGCATTCTTTGCGGATCTCCACATTTATCACAAGATCAACATAGTTTTACCCAAAGATATTGAAATAAAAGTAGATGTGCTATCTGCAGTTTCTACTAGGTGGGGCTGCGCTTCCGGTTGTCGCCGATACTGCTACTTACCAATTAACAAATAATCTAAATGAACGAATAATAAACGAATAAACCAAACGAACGTTAAACTGAATGAACGAATTCTTTCCGTATTCAAACTATATTGTTAACCAATACTAATGCACATCTTCAAAAAATCAACGAAATGAACAAATTATTTTGGTATGCAAACCACTCTAATTAGAGCATAGTCCGGCGACAGTTGCGCGGACACCATAGCATATCTCTTTTGTACATGAATATCTTTGGTTTTACCACAAGTAGATAGATACCCCTCGGAGATCTCATTTCTGCAATATTTAGTCTACTTTCATCCTTCCTCTGCTACTTCCTCACCTCACTGCCATACGTCAGGGTAGGTACTAGCACTCCATTGTGGACTGTTAGCTTTGCCTCTTTTGTCAGCGCCAACGGCGTGCAGTCCGCCACCAAAGTAGTTACGTGCATTTACCGTTCTTTCAATATCTCTATCATCCTTCTCATCTCTAGTAAACATACATCCCAAATACGCAAACGCATTCACCTGCTCAAAGTGATCATCATTCACAACTATGTTGTACACTGTTTTAAAAAATCATGATTTTAGACTTACTTACATTCATCAAATTACTAATGTAGGTCCTCATACTATTAGAAATCCGCACCGGATCATCAGCATACAGCAGGCTACATACTTAAAAAATGATGAGTAATTTTACAGGAAATTATAGTCATTTTTGTTTAAATACTAGTTAACGTCTTTTGCGCAACTGTTGCCGATAGGCACAATAAAAAATAAACCACTCAGAACTTCTGTGTCTCTTAAAGATTTTGATTGTACACTTTGTCCCTCAAATCTGAATTTCTGTAAATATGTAAATGTTAGATTCATAATAATTTGTTTTTAACTGAAACATCCTAGAAGCGAACATTCATAGAAGTTTAAATAACAAAAATTATAATATGCAAAATATTACACTTTCTGACTGCAATGCCATCAAAGTACCTTCGCAGATTAGAGTGACGAAATTTCAAGTATTGTAATCCTAGAATTGATTTTAATTTGGGGTAGATATATGTACAAAAATAGTTGAAGTTAATATTCTTCTTCTTCTTCTTCTTCTTCGATGGCGCTACAGCCCATATCGAGCTTTGGCCTCCTGCAACAGTCGCCTCCAACTCCTCCTGTCCTCAGCGGCTGACTTCCAATTTGGTACCTGGAGAAGCTGTGCTGCATCCCCTCTTACTTCGTCTTCCCACCTCAGTCTGGGTCTTCCCACTTTTCTCTTTCCACCTGGGTGTCCAGTCAAAATTCTTTTTGGGACGCGTGTATCCGGCATTCTTTGTACATGCCCAGCCCATCTCAGCCTGAGGAGTCTCATATGTGTTGAGATGCTAGGTGCCTTATATATATTATACAATTCTGTATTATGCCGGATGCGCCACTGTTCACCCTCTTTCACGGGTCCACATATTCTTCTCAGCACTTTTCTTTCAAAAGTATCCAGCATTTCAGCCATCTTTACCGTCAGTGTCAGCGCCTCACATCCATATGCCAATACAGTTCTAACAATGGTCTGATTGAAGTTAATATTACACATTTTTAAAAAATAATTTATAGTAATGTATATTCACAAAGAAAATATCCCAAACAATCCAATATCATTAAATCAAAATCAAAATCAAAATCATTTATTGAACAAAATTTTCATTTAGTACAAAAGGTATAACTTATAGGTACCTATATTCTATTTCTTCCAGTTAACCAGTTACCCTCTCAAAATAATCATTAAATGATTATTTTTTATGATTATTTATTTTATTTTATTAAATGATTATTTAATGATTATTTATTTTTTTGAGAAGCACGTAAGTTATCCAAGTGATTTCTGACAAAAAACTAATTAATATAAAAGTAAATTTTTGCTTTCCGATTCACCCCTGTTCGTGCACTTCACTTCCATCACAAAAAATACATCTCCCGCATCAGCCTTTGGACTAAATACTTTATTTATGCTCCCCTCTCAAATGTAAATCAAAACCCATCCATAGGCCGCATTAGGTGACGTAAAAACTGTTTTATTACAATCTACACGCACACAACCACACCCTACCAACACACAACAAAAAACCTTATTATTACAATGAACACATGCACACCAACCATTACACAATAAAAAATCTAACCCCCCTTAAGGTCTACAAAGCATTAAGTATGGCCACACGATCACCCGATAATCAGCCTTCGATCTTTAGTCCAAATATTCAAACTCAGGCTATTATCGGTTGTACTATAACTATTGAATGTCGGCTTCAAAAGGGTTAAAACTCCATGCGTTTTTTGAACTTGTTTGAACCTTAAAATCTTTACAGGATCGGCGCTGAAGTATCCTTGAATATTTCGAGGACGAGGTTCATTTGAACAAGGTGCATTGATAGCTGAACAAAATAAATACGATCATTTTACCCCTATCCATAACATCATTGTTATTAATGCCCGTCCATGTGTAAATTAATTAATCGGTTCCTGTAAATATACATTATTAGAATATTAAAATCGTCATCAACCGAGAAGACAGCCAATCTCCGAAAGGACAGGGCACCAGGAGCTCTAACATGGTTAATTCGATAACTTTACAATATCGGGTCGATAGGGAAACATCCGATGATTTTGTATCGATACCCCTAGCACAGTTTCATCGTTGATAGCCGATATTGACAGGGATCAAATAAAGTATTTAGGAATCGTAATTGACCATAACCTAAAATGGACACATCATATCAAACAAATCACAAATAGACTCCTCAAAACAATACACATTTTCCTAAACATAAGGAATATATATAAAATAAAACAATCAATAATATAATATGGCATAATTGTCTGGGGAGGAGCAACAAACTCAGCTATCGATCACTTAGAAATCGCACAGAAATCAATATTAAAGGCAATTCTTAAAAAACATAGACTAACTGATACTGACCAAATATTCAACAGTTTTAATGTACTAGATATACGCCAATTATACGTTAAAACTCTATTAAACTACATTTTCGACCAAAAAAACAAATTTTAACAATCTCAAAATATCACTAACAGACCAGTAAGACAATCATACAAAAATAACATAAAAACTCCGACAGTAAATACAAGCTTTGGAAAAAGGCACTATAAATATCACGCTATAAAAGCATTCAACAGTCTTACCCATGAAAATAAAATAGAAGAAAACAAAAATAAATTCATACTCAAAATTAAAAATTGGATTAAAGAACAAAAAAGACAATATTTCCAAAATCTCATTACATAATAAGAATAAAACACATACACGTAACACACAAAAATAAATATAAAACACATTATTTAAAAAATACATTTTACGTAAATTATAAATTTTTATTTTTAGTTTATTTTAGCTTTTTTTTATGCAGCATTATTTTTATATTTTTTCATTGTAATATGTATAAATTTGTTTTATAAAATGGAGGCCTCAGCACAGGTGAGCTACCCAGTGAGGCCGACATTGCTGAATTGTATTTAAAAATATTAGATATTATGTCAAATAAATAAATAAAGGAATCGATATATGCTGGCGGATCTGTCCGCGAATTCGCATTCCGAACGCCCAACGCCATTATGTAAAAATATCAATAATTTTGGCAATGACGAATTGAAATACTAACCTAAACATGCATTGGCTGTTCATATTTACTTTTTGATACAGAACGGGAGTTGAATAGTTAATCAGGTGTTTATTCATATTTCAACCATTTTAGTTTCTCAAAAATCAGAAATTATTTAAGTCTATAAATCGCATATACGACTTCATTCTATTCTAAAAGCTTCGTCAATTCAATAAACCAGTAATTTTGCGTACCGAACGACTTTATCCAAATAAATGCATTATGTTGACAGTTATCTGAAATATATCTGATACTATGGTGGCCGGGGTAAAAGAAATCAATGGTCGGTCGGTCGGACTATCTCTTACCAATTGTTGACCGTGATCGCAAATATTGGTAACTGACCATAGATGACGGATTTGGTCAATAGCGGATTTATAAAGGGTTTTATCGATCGTCCATGCTAGGTACCCAGGATAGCATGTTCGATCGATAAGGATTGTATCGATATATTTTCATCGTTCCCTAGCATGATTGCAGATCGCCAACGATTAAACAACAGTTCACAATGATTAAGTGTTATTTGTACGTTAGCGATCTGCAGTTGTGAAAGATATCGATAAAATCCTTATCGATCGACCGTACTAGGAGTCCAGGGTATATAGCACGGTCAATGGATATAGGTTTTTGGGGTGACCGAACAACTCAGAATGAACTAAACTCAACACCTTCTTTGAAAAGTCATAAAAAGTGATGAAATTTTTTTTTAAACAATTGCTTAAAAAGGTTAGGTACGTTAGGTTAGGATTTGGGCTACATTTCTTTTTTTCTTAGCTTTTAGGGGTCGTCCATTAATTACGTGATGTTTTTTAGCAACTTTTTAACCCCCCCCCCTGGTGATATGTGGTGAGGTTTTAGACTAACCCCCCCCCCCCCAAAATCACGTGTATTTTTTTAGACAAAGTATTTTGAAATTTTCAGAATATTTTCACGAAAAATAAATACACGTGATTTCTCATTACACCCCCCCCCCCCCCGTCGTGATATTTGGTGATTTTTCCGAACCCCCCCCCCCACCCTTTCGAGCCTCACGTGATTAATGGACGACCCCTTAATGACTTTTCAAACAAGTATTGAGTTGAGTTACTTCTGAGTTGGCACGGAAACGTTTTATCGATAATGTCGGTAACTTATCGTCGCTCCCGAGCACGGCTGAAATAATGAACAAACAACAATTCACAACGACTAAATGTTTCCAATTTATTTGACGTCAACTGCAGTTTGTACGTTGGTCATCTGCAGTCGTGCTCAGGAACGAGGACAACGTACAGCCACTATTGATTATTGACCGTGCCAGGTACCCAGAAGAAGAAAAAGAAACCATTACCTATATCGATCGATGTTTTTATAACCTTTCACCCAACATACATTCTAATGTCATTCAGTCTCACCGCGGCAGAGATAACTTTAGATCGCCAATTTATATTAAATAGGTCACAGTTAATTAAATTTATTACAATAATGAGTAAATAAACATAAACCCTGAAAAAACGCAAATGAATTGCGCGGTTGACGCAGGAAGTTCTATAAATTGCCATTATTTATAACACAAACATCGCAAATACACAATAATAATTATTTAATTATGTGTGCCAAACAATAATAATAATAATAATGTAGAAATAAACTCGTTAGATGATTACTAATGACTGTTGAGATGTTTCCATGACTACTGTTGGTTTGATCCCTGGTCAGGTCAACTCCATCTGGTTTCCGTGTTTGCCCTGTCTCAGGAAGTGATCAACGTCATCCATCTATCCCAGCCTCCCATCCTCTTCGTTTTTATCTGCAGGTCAAACCGGTGACCTTTCTCCTCTCGTGGAACACAAAGACCCAGTGTACAATGTCCGCGGATAGATGACTTGCTTTGGGTTGCAAATTTGCGAGTACTTTTTTTTTTTTTTTTTTTTTTTTTTTTTTTTTTTTTTTTTTTTTTTTATTGTACAACAGACAGGTTAGTCCAATTATAGTACAATTTTAATTTTAACAACTAACAATACATGTATATATTCTTTTTAAAAGATGGTATGGTGATATCAAACACATCTATATCCGCTGGTAGGGCATTAAGCAATGTCATACCTCTTGTCATGCTGTGTTGAGCCATGACATCTGTCCGATCCTGCGGTATGTAGAATAGGTCGTGGCTACGATTTCGACAGTATTTGTCAGGAACAAATAAGCCACAGCATGACAGGAGATACGGACAATCAATAAGGTTTTTTATTAACTTTAATTGGAATACCATGAGTCCGGCATTACGCCTGGTCTCCAGGCTTTGATAATTTGTCTCCTTTAGCAGTTCCACGTGATGCATGAATTTCGGATATATTCCGAATGATCGCATGTAAACATACCTTAGGAATTTTTTTTGAATTTGTTCAATCATATTTATATATTTAATTTGATAAGGTATCCATACAGTACTAGCGTACTCCAGCTTGCTTCTGACCACTCCGTTGAACATGGCGGTCATTGCTTCTATGTTACTGAATTGTTTGCAAGTTCTAATTACAAAACCAAGCATTTTGGAGCAAGCCGAAGTAAGCTGCACTATATGATTTGAAAATGTCAGCCTGGGATCAAAGGTCACCCCAAGATCCTTGATGATATTTACGCGTGTTAGTACTTCTCCATTCATTATATACGGGTATAATAACGGATTTTGTGAACGACTGTAAGTCATAACGACGCATTTTTTAATATTGAAATTAAGTTTATTTTCTAACGACCATTTCATGATTGAATCGAGGTCTGCCTGCAGTTTGGAATAATCGTCCTCTGATTCGATTTCCATCATCAGTTTCATGTCATCCGCGAATAGGAGACATGAGCTATGACGTATGCAGTCCTGAATGTCATCTATTAGAATAAGGAATAACATGGGACCTAGATTCGATCCTTGAGGAATTCCTGACAGAGCTACGAACTTATGTGAGTCGTATCCATTTACATTTACATACTGGCTTCTATCTTTTAAATATGATGCAAAAAATATCAGTAAGGGTTGATTAAAACCTATTTTGTGCATCTTTCTTAATAGAACGTCGTGATCTACTCGGTCAAATGCCTTTGCGAAATCCGTGTAGATTACGTCCGTCTGATGCCTACAGTCTAGGCCTTTTGCTACCCGTCGAGAAAAAGAGAGTAAGTTGGTTACCGTTGATTTCCTCGGTAAGAAGCCATGTTGATTTTCTCTTAAGAAAGGCGCGATTTGCGGACTGATTTTATCACAGATAATCATTTCAAAAATTTTTGGAATTGTTGACAGTACTGCAACTGGTCTATAATTTCTGACATCAGTCTTTTCATCGGTTTTGTGAATAGGGCTGACCCTCGTTAATTTCCAACACTGTGGAAACGTGGATGACATGATGCAGAGATTAAATATGTAAGCAAGGGATACACTGATATTTGGAGCGATTTTTATAATTATCGAAGGAGGAATACTGTCCGGTCCAGTAGCCTTGTCAGGTCGCATATTCCGGATACAGGCTTCTATTTCCTGGATGTTGGTCAATCCGAGTGAGATATCTCCAACGTTCCAGGGTGATGCTGTTGGGAAATTGGTTTCAAGTTTCGGGGTTACTTGACTATAAACGGAATGAAAATAGTCAGCAAACTTATTAGCAATTGTGTCAGGGTTAGTAAAAGTTACGCCTTCCTCAGTCAAGCATGTTGTTGAGGTTGGGTTAACTTTTTGTGACCTAATATAATCCCAGAAAAACTTTATATCGTCTTTGATCCCATTCTGAACATTTTTCATATATTGTTTTTTAGCAAAATTTATTTCATATTTTAGCTCGGATCTACTCGCTGAAAATAGTAGATAATCGGATTGCTTTTTGTGCAATAGATATCTTTTCCGGAGCGTTTCCTTTCTTTTCAATTTATCTATAATACTCTTATTGAACCATATCGGATATACATCGTTTGTGATATTGGGTTTCTTAATGGGTATACATAATTCAAAAACACTGAACAATACATTATATAAATATTTCACTGCTTCGTCCACCGATTTTATGGTGTACAAAAATGTCCAATCAAAGTGCGATAGAATATTATTGCACATTTCTATGTTTGCTCGCTTATAATTAAATTTGTAGAAATTATAATTGAGGAACGAAGGCGGGGGCCCGGGGGGGACGCGGCGAACGTTTTGGCGGCATCGCCGTCTGCACCGAACCTCTCTTGATAGTCGCGCGGATATGTCCAGCGTCGGGTGATGCTGGTCTTCACTCACCAATGGTTCCTCGCTTCTCGTCACGTCACACATATTAATGTTGCTAAGGATAAGATCAAGGATATTGTCGCTGCGGTTCTTCACTTTATTGTACTGAGTCAGTCCATTTGAGCTTGTAAAATATGAAAAATCAGTTAAAACGTCTTCGGGTTTATTATTCAAATTGAAATCCCCCAAAATTAATATGTTCTTATTTAATAATATGTTGGCTTTATTATCTAAATGTTCGTAGAAAATACGTCTATTTTCACTGTCATCTGTGCAGTAAAAGTATACTACACATATAAACACAGTAAAGTTATCTTTAGTGACTTTTACCCAGAGGTGTTCACCATCTGTTTCTAGCTCTCTTACTCTTATTGATTCCAGTGGTGTGCGTATTGCGAGCAGTACCCCTCCTCCTCGTTGCCCCTCTCGGTCCCGGCGATGTATTGTGTACTGATTGGTGGACAACAGCTCTGCATCGAATACAGAGGTTTGCAACCATGTTTCGGTTAGAGCAATGACTTCAGTATTTTGTGAAATAACATTGTTCGAAAATTCACTTATTTTCGTATTTAAACCACGAACATTTTGGTATTTCAAAGATAGTTTTGCCATTTTTAAGTAGGTATAGATGTACCTGGTTGTGGGCCACCTTCTTTATTTGATGATGAAAAAAATTTGAATTTAGACACAGCGATACCTGCCGGCCAGTTGGCAGCGTCTAGGAATGTATCTTTCTTTTCTTCCGGAACACCTATTTTGAAGGAAGTGTAATTCCCTTTTGCCTTCAATGAGACAATATCAAACTCGGAGTCCGGATCAATGGTTTTAAGAAATGTGTGCACCTGTGTGCTATCGGTATCTAGGCTAAAGCGCCAAGCGTGGATATAATGCTTTCGCTCTATTGCTCGCAACGCCGTTTCTTTTTTAGTGCCCGTTATTATGTGGGATGTACGATGTCGCGGCTTTCTTGTTTGCACCTGCCACTCACCCTGACCATCAACGTGTTTAGAATTGACTGGTTCTTTCAGTGGCTTAGTTTTATTTTTTATTGGTTTGCTTTTCCTTCTTATTTGATAAACCATTTAAATGTACAAAAAGATAAAAAAAAAATGAGAAAAATTGTAATAACTCTAACATTTCAGCGAATCATGCTAAAATCGGTTCCATGACAATTGATCCGGCGACAAACGGCCTCCGACAGTCGATCCCCCGACAGTTGATCCTCCGACAGTTGATCCCCCCGACAGTTGATCTCCCCGACAGTTGATCCGATTGATGTGTGTATATAGGTATTAGACTTATTACTCAAAATGGCTTTAGCCGTGTTTGGTGACTTGATCTGAATAGCCAGGTACATTATCCACATCTCCCATCTCTCCCCGCTACCTTCAGCCTCACAACATACCAAAATTGGGGATGCCATATTCTCACTGGCTCCAGACGGTTGGGAGCAGTTAGGACTCTTGTATGATTCAGATTATTGATATATTTTTTTATTTTTTTTTTATTTTTATTTTTTTTTATTTTTTTTTTTTATATCAAACGTTTATTGATTATAGCATATAAAATATAATGTACATTTAGATGATGTGTTAATTTGCTTACATGTTCATATTCAAATATGTTAATACCACTCTTCCATGGAAGCGTTAGCTTGTGTCTGGAAGAGTAGTGTACATTTTTTAATGCTATATTTAAGTTCTTAAATTACAATGTGAATGTAAAAAACAATAAGTTGTAAGTTCGGTGATATGTAATTATAAGTATTTATCTACTATCAAAACAATTTTACTATTTGGATAATGTGTCCAGAATTATTGTAATTAGTTGCTAAAAACAATACAAAATTTAACTTATTTGAAGAATGGAGTATCACTTGGAAACTGAGTTATAAGTAGATTAGATTAGTCGGAAACTGTTTTTTTTTTTTTTTGAGATTATCTTTAAAATATTTTTTTACAGTGTTTATTAATTGGATTTTATCATTAATTTTTCTAATTTCATCCGGTAATCGGTTGAAAATAAGTCTTCCTTGATAAGTATAATAATTTTGTGCAAAGGAAGTGTTTAATTTTGGGCATGAAAAAATATATTTATGTCTAGTACGGTTTTCAGTTATAAATTGATATTTTTCTTTTTCTTTTATAATTTGAATCAATGCATTTCTATTGTATAGATCTTTGAAAGATGGTACTTGAAATTCCTTAAATATATATATGATATTCAGATAAAAAAGTTATATTATGTGTAATTAGGAACCTTTAACGGTTTTTTTTGTAAGCCGACAGCAGAAGTATAGTCTGTCAAATAAGAGTAGAAAATATTAAAAATGGAACTACAAAATTTGTAGGCTGGCAGCACCAATTTAACTGTCAAATATTATTTTTAAATGCAATGACACAGAATGTTTAGAACACAACGAACCACATTTAAGAAAACATTTTTTTAAAATGACATTGGTACATAAATTTGAATTTAACAGAATATAGAAAGAAATAATCACTAATGGTGAGTTTAGTGACACTACTTTTAGATCTGAATGACTTAAATATATTCAGATCTAAAATTAGAGACATGATCTAAAGAACGGGCAACGCTGGGTACTTATAGTATTAAATAAATGTGAGCAATTTCTAAACTGTGCTTTCTATTTAACCCAAAATTTGAGATGAGTGGGTATGTATATTGCAATGAAAAAATATTTATTTCACTTTTATGCCATTTTAATTTTTTATAAAAATGTAGGTTACACAGCCTTACATTAACACCATGAGTTATATGATTAGTATTGCCATTTGAACAACAGTGGTGATGATTAGTATTGCAATTTGACACCATGAGTTATATGATTAGTATTGCAATTTGAACAATAGCCCTCCTATGTTTTCTACTCTTATTTGACAAACTGTATGTCGTGTTTTGTTATTACGGCATGCTTCATCGGAAATCTGAATTATTGTTAGTACAAATAATTGATTTTCACTCAAGACGCCTACAGATATAATATCTTTGTATACTTACTTGAAATAATCTTTTAGGGGATCAACTGTCGACGGACCAACTGTTGGGGGGCCAATTGTCGCCGGATCAATTGTCGGATCACGCTAAAATCAAATGATTTCGAAATTATTGCTCTTAATACTCTAAGGAGAATTTGTGAAACCTTTACCTCAAATGGATTTGTGAGAGTGGCCCTATACACTAGCGACCAAAATCATGTAATTATTTATTTATTTATTTTTTTAAGGTTCTCCATAAAACAGTTATACGCCAAATTATTACGGAGAAGATTACAAAATTTAAGAGAAAAAAAGTCCAAGGGGGCAGTTTCACTATGTTGAGACGTATGTCAAAAGATAGTTACTGAACTTTCTATAGGTAACATTGAAGATGTCAATGCTCAATGCAGAATCGTTAAGCAGTTGAATGCTCTGCTTAATGGGGCATTCTGAAAAGAAGAAGTTATCGCTTTCGGAGCACAAAAAAGTGCGTGGGATCTCCCACGAGTATACGCGTTAGGGACATATAGGTTAATCTCCTTAAGCATAGGTGGATTCACTACAGTACCGGAGATCAGCATAAAAAAATGTTTCCCCAAAAATATTTTTCGGCGGGCTTCTAAGGTATTAAGATCGAGCATTCCTGTTAAGAACAACAATGGATACAGGAATGGGTAGTATGTGTATTCCCTCATATACAGTTAACGCATAAACCTTTTTTGTACTCTTTCTATTTCTAGGATATGGTTTTGTTCAGAGGGGGCCCAAATAATGGAGCTGTACTCCAGGATGCTGCGGACAAGTGCTTCACATGTTTTTCGTATTGCAATTCCATTAGTAAATGATCTCGCATTACGAAGAACAAATCCGAGCATTTTGTTGGCGCGGGAGACAATGTCTGATAATATGTGAGATAATAATGTCTAATATCTGTGTTACAGTCGAAGATTTCAGGTATAAATAATAGCCATAAACATATCGATAGAGAAAAATTGAAATGTTGTAAAGGAGAATAAATCCAAAAATGTTTTTGAAGTGAAAACTCTTTTAGCACCGTTGTGATTTAAAAGTAGATTAAATGAAAAAGCGTTACTAAAAAGAAACAAACATAAACACTTATAGGATTTAGCCTGCGAGAGAATGAGATAGACAAATCGGTCTCCTCTTTGTGCGGTACTTCATAGCCTCCCCACTCTTGTCTACTTTAATTTTCTGAAGGTTTCTCTTCTACCACGTGTGAACTGCAAACATTTTTTTTTGTTTGAGTCGTCAAATTATTTCTAGGAAAATAAGTGTGTCTTTTACGACGTGCATTTAAGAGGATTTTTTTTTTGAAAAATTAAAAAAAAAATATTTCCTTAAAGATCTATTCCATGTTATTTCATAATAAAAATTCATAATTGTAAGTCACCAAAACAATGAGATATAATTTTCATTTTAAAATAAAAAACTTTCTGTTAGGGTAGCAAAACTTCATCGACGATTAATTGCGACTACTACATTTAAATTTAAAAAACTACATGTATATTTAAATACATTTATTTCAACTACATTTATATTTTATTTTATCCTGTTATTTCATTAGCTCATTACTTCATTAGTCATTACTATAATTTGGGAAGCGGGTACGGGAGCCACTGCTCCTATATACTCGTACATAGTGACATATCTAAGACTTATAGCTAGTGACTTAACGATGAAGACTTATAACTACTGACAAACTGGTGCCTTAGTGTAAATGCTAATTGCCTCGAGTATTTTGAAAAGATCCAGTTAAACCTTTATTGGGTGGCAATTAAACCATTTAATGGATTAAACACTTGAGAGAATCAATTAACGACAGTCAACAGATAGATCAGCATCGTCATCAGCTATCGGAAGTTAAATGGAACCCAAACGCATTCCAGATGCATTTATGGGCGCTTTTGCTTCCCGAGGAGCAGTCACTAAATTTCGGAATGCAATAAAGATTCTCGCATTAAAAGATCAACAGTTCAGTCAGTAAGCAGGTACCTAGTCAGGGCAACGCAGTGATCTTCGTCTCGTCAGAAAATCTTTTAGTAAGTGTTTGAGTGAATTAATAGACTTTTTAGGGAGAAAACTTCTTTAGCACCGCTGTGATATGAAGCTCGATGAAACGAAAAAGCGACACTAAAAAGAGGCAAATACATACATCTATAGGATTTAGCCTGCGAGAGAATGAGATAGAGATCAGTCTCCTCTTTGACTCTTTGTGCAGTACTTCGTAGCCTCCCCACTCTTGCCTACTTAATTTTTCTGAAGGTTTCACTTCTACGCGTGCGAACTGCACACGCATTTTTTGAAGTGAAAAATTCTTTAGCACCGTTGTGATTTGAAACTCTAAGAATCTAAAAAGCGACACAAAAAAGAGACAAACACATATATCTGTAGGATTTAGCCTGCGAGAGAATGAGATAGAATAATCGGTCTTTTCTTTGTGCGGAGCTTTGTAGCCTCCTCACGCTTGTCTCCTTTGTGACGGTTTCACTTCTACCAATATTATCTTAAAAAAAATGTGAATTGCACACTTTTTTTTTCTGAAAGCTTTTTTTGTCAATATCCTTCGTCTCTTGTTATTTTTGTTAATTTTCTTTTATCCTGACGAAGAAACCATTGGTTTGGAAACATTTTGATAATCTATATTAAATAAGTGGTGTATGAAAAGTGTTTTTTTTTTGGTTTGATTTAAATATATATAATCGTATTTTTCTTGTGATTTTGATGACATTCAATTAAAACACAATTGAGTTTCTCTGTAAAGAAAGAGGAGGTTTATTTTGTTAATCTCACAAGATTTACATAAATAAAAGTATCTAGTAACAAAACAAACCTGTAAAGAAAGAAACGACATTTAATGTTATTAATTGTAATGTCGATCCCTTGATCACAATATCACAATCACGATAGTAATCACTTTTAATTATTGAAATCAATCTTATCAATTTGCTAAATTTGCTTTATCATGGCCATAGATTATTTTTACTATATTTTCAATTATCCATAGATTATAAAACATTGAGTCGACTGTTAAGTAGGAACTGAGGCACATACCAGTGTCAGTCTATGGTACATACACAATGACCAGTCAAGATCGGCATTGTGTTAAATTAAAGAAAATTATATTTTTCTTCACATCTCCCCCCCTAGGGAAGATAATAAACCAAAACCTATCATGTATCCTCTTCATTGTTCATACAGACCTAGGTCACATAGGAATTACACAAATGCAAAAAATGATAAGCTCATGGTACACAGCAGAAAACATGACAAACAATATAAAGAGAACCTGCGAAAGTTGTGCAGTATGTTTAAAGAACAAATCAAGAGGTATGTAATGTATTATAATATATTATATTTTTCTTTACATATATTTTAATAATTTTACAACCCATGTTGAATTTGGTCTACTAACTAATCTTGTATCTACATTTCGTGTAACTAATACGGCCGAACTGAGTTCAATAATATCTGGTAAATAAATATATATTATGTTTTTGTCTGTAGGCACTGATTTGTCTATACTTGTGTCTATTGTTATTTTTGTTAATTTTTATTTATTCTAACGAAGAAACCATTGGTTTGAAAACATTGATAATTTATATTAAGTACCTAAATAGTGTGCATATGCCATATGATTTATATAAATTTAATTTAAATAAAATTTTACAGCCCGGTTTTTCAGAATTTAATCAAATTCAAATTACTTCGTTATATTTAATATTAGTAAAAAAATAACATAAAAAAATACTTTATCTTTATGTGAAAAACGTGTAGATACACGTAGGTTGTAGGTACTCGTGTAAGTGTACAATTTTACTTACACGAGTACGTAAAAACTACACCTGCCTGCATCTACACGTTTTACGCAAGCGTCGATTTATAGAAATCACTCGACAATAACAATTGATTTTCTTTTTATCTTCTCTTTTTACCAATATTCGATAAAACATAGTAATTCCCGTATAACAATAATTTCTTTCGACACAGATAATTATATAATTATTCTAACTTTGAAGTTTATAAATCACGATTGTAAGGGCTTAAAGGAATCTTATCGTGATTCATTTCTGCGTTATTATACCGTGTTGCTCTTCCACCCCCTTTAGCCAAAGTTTTGGAGAGAGTTACATTGATCATGACAGATGAATAAGTCGCGGTCATTATTTTATTTATTTATTTATTGCATCTTCACAATTTATATGTACATATATTTTTAGCATGTAATTATTAACCCCACTAGGGTTCGCCTGTATCGGGGTTAATAATTTCACAATTTAATAAAAATAAAACACGCAAATATCGGTCATGCAAAACAGATAAGTAAAAGCAAAATAATAAAATGATGAACAGAGAAAATAATAAGTGATAAAAATAAAAATATATAATTAACAACAAAGTGTTGAGAGATCAGACAAAATGTTATCATTCATTGTATCATTAGTTCATACCATTTTCAACAATAGACAAAATTAAAAAAAATATATGTTCTTAAGGTTTTTTTAAATATGTGTAAAAAATAACTTAACGAAAAAAATTACGTTTATAAGCGATTACATTAGAGCGAATCTTTCTTATGCAATATTAAAGTGACTATCAAATAATTATGAAATAAATATGAAAGAAACCGTTTTGATCACAACATTATTGTTTTCATTCCATTTAAGTGCCCGTTTCCATTAAAATATGATTGTATTTTATAGTGTGACACCTTCGAAATGCCATCCGTGTGATCTTTTAGTTTTGACAAAGTTATGGAATACGATAACCCCTATATATTAAAAAGTTAAAAAGTGTTTTAATTTCAATTTTAACCCTATTTATTTATTGTTTCTTTACCTTTTTAATTTAGGTGTTATTGTTTAAATTGAAATTTTGAACTACATTTTGACTTGAGATTCAAGTTTTTAGAGTACACAAAATAATATAGGTGTTGAAAGACAATATTGTTACAACAATATTTCTCACAGAATGGGCCTCTACTATTATTAATTCTGTCTTCTCTTTCTATCCTTTTTTTAATAGTTTTTAAAATTGGCGGCTGTCCATATTTATAGAAGGCGGAGATATTAATTACATAAAAATCAGCTTTAGTCTCAAAATCAACACTCGCTAAAATATATGATTGTTTATTGAAACAACAGCTCTCTTCTGAGGGCCCCTAGCCACATATTATTATTACTGTGTCCACATGCGCGTATTTATTTAGTGCCACATTTCGCTTCACCGGAAATTGTCATAAGAAATTACACAAACATTTTCAGGCAGAGATTGTGTGGTGATTTCTGGTTCCGTAAGCTTATGTCATTTTGATTTATGGTCAGCTTATCAAATTCTTGGATCTCTACTTAATATAAATAATAAATTTAGGTTTTTGAAAAGTTTGTGCAAAATTCTAAATTTCTTGGTATAACGACCAACAAATATGCGTAAAATATCACATTAAATTTTTCACTACCGATATTTATAATTTGGTAGTTATTATAAATAATAATATGTGTATGTAGGTTTAGCTTTACCGCATATCAATCATCCAGTTAATTAGTCAGACATCTCGAAATGCTAAGTTTTGAGACAATGAGGAAAGCAATATTCGAATGCTCACCATAAATCAAATATCATTTTCACGTGTCTGCTTTACTCGTACGTACCTATCGTATAAAATAACAACGAGAGGCATAACTGTTCGATATCTTTTGAAATTTACTACTAGTGACCCAGAAGACATCAACATTGTTTTTCTGCATTATAATTGATTTGGTGGTGTCTATTAGTAATCTGGGCAATGTACCAGATAGAGCAGCGGTCGTCACACTTTTCTGGTCAAAGGCCACATAGGACAATGTGAGGTATCACCGCGGGCCGCACACTTATGATTTCGGGGAGGGAGGGGGGGGGGGGGTGTTGTACTTTTTGTTTAGCAAGTTAAAAAAAAAAAGTTTGTATCTGTAATGGAATCTTTTGGTTCAATATTCACCCACTTCCCCAACTATCGAAATGTGTAAATTTTGGCACACTTGATAAAAATGATAATACATACAATAATGGAACGTACCCATACTACGTGACACGTTGAGGGGGGGGGGTCTTCAAAATGTCACGCTTGGTACAAATGAGCGGCTTTTGGTCACCGGAGAGGGGGGGTGGGTTAAAAATTGCAAAAAGTTGGTCACGTAGTATACCCATACTACGTGACCAACTTTTCCTTAACAAATACTTATTTTGCTTTAATAGTAGGTGATCAGCGTGTTTTTTGGTCTTTTTTGACCATATTTTTTTTACCTACCTACACCCTCACTTTGCCATCTCTACGCCCTCTAATTTTCTCTGGGTCTTCTACTGCCCCCCTGAAAGTCTCAATCGACAAGACCTATAATTAATTGTAAAAAACGGAAAATATATTTTATTCATGAAAAAAATATATATTTAAAAAGAAAACGGCAGATATTGGTTCGGGCCACAAAAAACGGGTAGTATAATTGTTCTTGAATAAATAATTAAAAATAAAAAGCCAGATATTTGCGCGGGCCGCAGTTTGACGACCACGGAGATAGAGGGCACACTTTTACATATAACTGCATTCACGACACAAAATTCTACTTTCGGAGAAGTCTGATTAATCAACTGGACGATTAATATTTTTTTAGTTCATGAGTGGTTATGTGTGGTAAAACCATGTATGATCGTGTGAGAAATGTGGAAATCCGCAAAGAATGCAAGGCTGATGTAAGCGTGATGAGTAAGATCAAGAAAGGAACGCTCCGATGGTTTGGGCATGTAGAGAGAATGAACGAGGAAAGGAGTGTAAGGAGAATATATGACGCAAATGTGAATGGTAGAAGAAGTCGAGGACGCCCAAGAAAGACATGGCACGACCAAGTGAATCAGATACTTGAGTCGGGCCATGTCAAGAGTCAGAATAATAGAAGAGAATGTATGAGACGTTGTATGAATGTAAACGAGGCAAGGAATGTGTGCCAAGACCGGGATGTTTGGCGGTCCGTCCTCTCTGCCTACCCCTGCGGGGAAACGGCGTGATGGTTAGTTAGTTAGTTTTAGTTAGTTCATGAATAGTAGGTATATTAAAGAATACAGACGAGTATGTTTTATGTTAGAAAACATTTAAATTATGTAGTTTCTATTTGAAAAGCGCTCAGAGTCTTCACTTTTATTTGTGGTCAAGTTAATTTGTTTTATGTCAAAAGGCCAGCACTCCCAATATTAAGTAACGAGTATAAATTTCTTGAATATAGAGATACTTACAATGCAATAAATACATTTAATCTTTGGTTTTCAAATACTGTTTTTAAGAAAAATGGATGGCCATGTACCAATCGAAAACCCAAAACCAATGTAATAGCTATTCGCTCTTCGCAAAAAAATATAAATATATTGTTTATGATTTGGAAAAGTGCCTTCTGTCAATTTTGCAAAAGCTTCATTGGGGCTTTGATGAAGGTTCGATGTTTTGAAGACAGTTCGACATCTGAAAATTACGGGGTGATTTATTATTATAATATCAAGAATGGGGGGCGTGTTGATGTTAAACGTAAAAACAGAGAGGATCTAAAAA
Source organism: Limnephilus marmoratus (assembly GCA_917880885.1). Lineage (NCBI taxonomy): Eukaryota > Metazoa > Arthropoda > Insecta > Trichoptera > Limnephilidae > Limnephilus > Limnephilus marmoratus. The sequence continues at coordinate 17,404,850 of OU862911.1, forward strand.
AATGTTGTTGGTCAGAAGAAAAAATAAATTAAAATGCTGTCATGCACTTTTCTAAAACTTGAAGACAGATGTAATTGTTTGTCTGATGCAGCAATTATCGAACGGTGACGGCTGGCATCATGTACATTGCACAACTTTTTTTGTCAAGATGATTCTAGGTAAACCAGGCTACTTTCGGCTCGCATAGTCACATAAGGAGCTTTAAAATATTCATTTTAGAGCGTTTAACCAGCCAGCGGACGAAAATCCACATTTCGTCGAAAGTTGTTCTTACGATCCTGCAGGGCGGTTACAATGAGAAAGATTAATTATTCTCCGTACCAGCTTTTTAAAATTATAACTCAATATCGAATTTATTTCAATGCAAATTAGCTTTAATTTATACCTTCATCAAAAAATGCTGAAAGGCGTGATGATAAAACTATTAAAATAATGTACTTTTTGTAATTATTTTTTGATTATAAGTATTTATCATTTTTCAATAATGTCTAAATTTAATAAGAATGTTAAAAAATCAGAAATATATTAGTTTGTAAGTGCGCAAATAAATACACAAATGGACCAATTTTCGTCAAGAAACACATGTACGTACATATTTTTTAATGATTTTATTGAAACTAAAATTAAAATTCTAAATCATGCGTTTGCTAGATAATGTATTGATATTTTATATATAATATTTTATATTATATAATATTTTACTGCATGATTATATTATTTGAAATGGGTGTGGTATAATACAAAATCTTTTTTGAAAATTTAACAAATCTGTCAACGACATATGGAATAACCTTATTATACTAAAAATTAAAAATTTTCTCAAAATTTATAACATGCGAATGCTAGATAAAAGAACAATCTTTCGTAATCCATTTATAATTTTTTGTGGAAAAGAGTCAATACGTCTAAAATCTGATTTGAAAATGACATATTTCTGGTTTTCTCTGGTTTTTTTCTTTTCCCTCTTAACTGTTAAAAAATAAAATTGTTTTTGAAAATAAATTTTAAACTCTGGCAAAGTAATTATTTATTCTTTGATTGTTTTTGTGTGTAATTCTAGAACGCCATTTAATAAAAAATAATAATTTAAATTAAATTTAACAATATGTATTTTATTTCTACGTTTTGCAAGTATTTTAGTTTTTTTATTATGGTGTCAGCTGTTTCAGCTTACAAGGCCATTTTCACACTGTGGTTAGACCACTTTGAGGCAACTAATTTATACGATTCCAAATATCAATTTTGAAGGTGGCTAAATTGAGTATTACCGATTTAACGCGAAAATAATTGTGGCAATAGATTCTCTATTTTGTGGAGTACTTTGAAATATGTTTTCCTCACATTAAATGTTAATGTGTTCCTAATTGTTTAATAATGACTTTAAATTTGTTATTTTGTTTAGGTCTTGTAAACATGCTGAGAAGTGGGGAATAAATAATTTTCCACATTTAAAAAAAAAACTGGTTACGCTCGATAGTAAAGCTAGTTTTTAATTAATAAAAATACTATTAGGTCCTTACATATGAAATTGGCGTTTTGCCGTACTGGCAACTTTGATCTGAAATATCTTCTCTTTGGTTAAGAATTCCAAATTCAAATTTATACAGCTATTTACTCATGAATTTGTGTTTCAAGAATTATAATTCATTTGTTTTTTCATAATTGTTTTTTTTCTTTGCTTCACTTAGTTTACAAAATGGAAAACTTGAAATATCGCGTTATTTACGAGTACGAGTTCCACCGTGGCACCAGTGCTGCAGAAACGGCTCGAAGGATTAATGATGTGTATGGCGACGGTGCCGCAAAAGAAAACACAGTTATGTTTCTTTTTTTTTTCTTTCTTTGCTTTCTTAAATCTGGCCAGACGATTACGGCAGATGTCTATTGTCAGCAACTGAAAACCATGATGGAAAAGCTAGCTGCTAAACAACCGATGCTGATTAATCGCTCTTGGCCACTGCTGCTTTATGACAATGCTAGACCACACACTGCACAACAGACGGCTACCAAATTAGAGGAACTTCAATTGGACATCCACCGTACTCTCCGGACCTTGCCCCAACAGATTATCATTTTTTTCGAAATTTGGACAACTTCTTGCAAGGGAAAAAATTCAACTCCGATGGGGCAGTCCAAACCTCCTTCAAAGATTTTATTGATTCCCGTCCGAATGATTTTTTTAGTAAAAGGATCGATGAACTACCTATGAGATGGCAAAAGTGCATAGATAGCAATGGTACATACTTTGATTAAATAAATATATTATATTTAAAAAAATCGACTTAATGTTTCTCCCATACAAAACGCCAATTTCATATGTAAGGACCTAATATTATCAGCAATATGTTGCTTTGGAAACTCATCTGGTTACACTAACGAGTGGTTACAATATATTCCATCAAACAAGCTAATATTTCGAACGACACGTGTATTCTGTTCGTAGAATATCAGAAATCCACCCCTAAGATTTTAAACGTAGTGTTTTTTCGGTCAATTAAACAGAGTAATTACTAGACTTTCACCCTTTTCATATCATTATGTAAATAGTTGGCCAAAAGGGGGTAATGTCGCTTTTTGTGAGATTGTTTACGTTTTGTATACGGCACTAGGGAGTTGGGGGGAGCGTGGCTTTTATCCGTGCACGATTGCATTTTATTATTTTTGTGTGTATCCTAAAAGCGTGGCATTCAGATATGGGGACAAGCCGAACTCCGTAGCTGAGCGGTAAGAGCGTAGACAATAGAGATGGCCGTGAACATTATTAGTTTGAAACGTTGCGCACAAATTTATAATAATAATTCCTGGATGATTTGTGTATCACCGCTTTTATGAAAATTCACCAAAATTGTTGCCAATAACGTTCATCTATTATATGTATTGATATGATATTAATGCAGACCAAATCTAAGCACAGCGGCATCCTGCCTTGGTTTCTGCCTAAGAGTATGGATATTATTCTGCCCACACATCAAACGCATAACTTTAATTAGCTTCACCACTTTAAGTTTGCGAAGTTTAGTCTTGGATCAGCGACAGTTGCTTCCATGTCATATCATCTAGTGCATGGGCATTGCTTATAATATTACCAATAATACATCCTTATCCGTATCACTCTTTCTTATTGGTTTAACATTATTCGAAGCCTTTCATCTCAATCTGTCTCTTACAGAGGGACGAATCATATTTAGAAAGATAAATATTAATATAATCAAATCCTTGTACTAGGTAGTAGGTACTATTGTACCGCATATCATAAAATGTTGTTATTGCTTTCCTAAAGACGTTCTTTACAGAGCAAATTATATATTACTAGCAGACCCGATCACACGTTGCTGTGGCTAACGAAACACAACGCCATTACCCAACCTTTATAAAATCCACACCACCCGCTTGCCTGCTGCCCGCTGCCCCGTGCCTGAATTGAATATTTGAATTTCTCGGCTTTTCTCTATAATAATAATTGTGTATTATACATGTAAACCTTCCTCTTGAATCATTCTGTCTATTGGTGAAAACCGCATGAAAATCCGTTGCGTAGTTTAAAAGATCATTGCGCACATACATTTTGAGCCACTTCATCTTATAACAATTACGAGCGATCGCCACTAATTATACAATGCTTGCAATGCAACACTGGATATTTGAAAAGGGAAAATCAAATACCCACTTACTCTAGGACATCAATTTTCAAATTTCTTCCGTAGAACGAATTTCAAAAGTGACTATAGTAAGGCCCGCCAGCCGTTTTAAATAGCACAAAATTGGGTCATTCCGCGGTTTCGTTCAAATTTGCCTGATTCCGCGGAAAATTTTTTTTTTGTGTTTTTACTATATATTTTTTTAGAATTGGGTTCCTGTACCTACCAGATGTAGAGAGGTGAAAAGGGCACCTTTGTACGACTCTTAGATACGAAGAAAATTGATGGATGGTAATGAAGGTGTGGATGGTAATGAAAAACTGTTGGATGGTAATTTATAAATTTGGATGGTGATGAAGTGTGGTAATGAAATATTAATAAATGGTAGTGAACACGTTCAATGTTCTTAAAATTTCTGTGAATAATGAAATATGAATTGAAATTGAATAATATAATAGATTTCAAATCATGCCAAGTATCATTTGACCTGACGTGATGAGCGGATTAGGAAAAAGGAAGAAAAATCTATTATAGTAAAAAACTAAAAGCTTTTTTCAGACTTTCGAGTATTGGAGACAAGAAATACATTTGTTCATACGTAATCAGTTCTGCTTACAATATTTGTATAAATTGTTGAAAAATAATGGACAAAATATCAAAATAGGTACAAATGAAGAAAATGCAGCTGGAACATCACAGGCCCACCATAATTTCCCTACTTATTCTACTTACCCCGAAATTATAAGGCGTAGTCAAATTCTTTATAATTCAGTTTTATAAGTGGGTATTGGACACAAGAAATTCAAAATTTTCACATTCCTGAGCAAACATTGTAATACCTAATTGAAGAATAGAAATATTTAAATATTAAAAATAATAATTAAAATAAGAAAAGAACAGAACTCAATTGGAATGCAGTTAAAAATAACATCAGAGACAATACTAAACAAATACAACATAACTAATACATAGTAGGTACAGGTCTTATGCTCTTTTCGTCAATTTCCATGTGTGGGATTTCCATAGTTTTGGGAGACTGCTGTTTTGATTCATTGAAATCAGGATCTTCTACTCTTAGGGATCGGAAAAAACTTCTCGAACTGACATTGATCGAAAAGATTGAATTCTTGAGTACTATTTTTATAAAAGGAATAATGCTGACAGTCGAACGGGACATTTGAGAGTATTTTCACTTTACATTTCTTTTCTATAGTTTTAGCAGATTCTGGCGTTGAAGCAATAGTATCGTCCAAAAACATGGAGCCGTCGAATTCGCTCAATAGCATATTGTCATCAATATTTTTGAAAATAGTAGGCGAGTCAATAGTAGCTATGTCGTTTACTTTTTTCTCTAATGTATCTTCGATTGCTTTGTTTGCGTTTCGTAGCTGCAACGCTTCCATTTTCTTTTGTTCGTTTTTTTTTCTCTTTCTTAAGTTTGTTTATCTCATCCTGTAACTTGGTAATGTTTTTCCTAGATCTGTACCTTAATTTTCTAACAATCGTTAGACCATGCATGCTTTTTTGTGTGATTCGTTGTTCATTCTCGACTGCGAAGAGGTCAGGATCTAGAGTGTTTCGCACATTATTGGGTACTTCCTTAACAATGTCACTAATTGGAGGCATATTTTCTAGAATAATCATTTCTATTTTACACTGCTCCTCTTTTTTCTTCAAATAATTTAGAGAGTTCTTTCGCCATATTCGTTATTGCTTTCTCTGGGCTCTTTCACTCATATCTTTTTCACAAAAATGGCGCTATAAAAATCATCCAAACAATTATTAGCTTCAACGCTGCATATCTTTTTTTGCGCTTTTCGCAGAGTGTATCTTTTTTTTCTTTCGCTTTCTGAAGACTGTATAGTTTCGGATTGTTTTTAATCTCTGCATATTTTTGTTGCTTATGTAGTCTGTCCTTGGAAAGCTTTTCTTAATTTTTCAGATTTTTATTTAACGTTGCCGTTGTGGTTTATAGTGGTTAAGCCTGTAACAAATAACAAAGAAAAATTATCATAAGTATCGGATTAAGTGAGAAGTCGAAGAACAAAAACGGATATTTTCATTTTGGTATCTTTTACAGGAGAGTCCAAAAAATGTTACCACTTTTATATCTGTGTTTAATAATTTTTTACCCTAAATGATTTAAAATGTAAACTACTGTTACATTTTTTGATACCGTTTTTAATCAAGAAATTTACGTTGGACTCTTGATGCCCAGTTATGTAGATTTTTGTTTAAATTTGGCTTTGTTTAGAAACTTAAATTATGTAAAAATTCGTCAGTTTTGAAAGACAACTAACTAACGAAAGATCTTGAGACTGTAGGGTGAATAGTTAAATCATTTGTATAATATATTCGTTTTCTTTAAAATAATTATATCATTGAATAAAAAAACAATTTTTAAATAAAAATTTGCTGGGTAAATTTTAACTGATTGTTTTTCCACATCAGAAAGAAAATAAAATGAAAATATGTATTTCACTAAAACCGAAATTGTCCGACGCAGAACGCAAGAAACTGCATTTATTCATAATATTAGCTTTTATTAACCCCCAAACATGGTCCCAGATGCTCGCAAAAATAACCCTTACAAAAGTTTCATTACCCTCCAAACCTCTACATTACCATCCGGCAAAAATTTTGACGATACGGAAGGTAATGAATCGGAAGGTAATGAAGTTTTGACAGTTTTTTCTCAATTACTCGCTTAATATTGACATTACAAATCTGTATGATTCAATCAAAAATAGTCCGACTAAATACAGTTTATAGATATATGATTCGAATTTTTAAAACATGTACTTACTTTAAAAAATGCTGGAAGGAAATGATGCCTGGTCGGTGACAAAGTTGTTTTCGAGCACGGAAATTGCAGATATTTCTTTATTCAGCGACGCACGGCTTCCCTCGTCTAGATGTAGTGATACACTGGTTAGTAACGGAGGTGCGGGGTGGGATACAGCTGACCAACAGGGACAAACGCGGTCACAATTTTAATTACCGCTTTCGCGGAAGACTACGACGATTTTCTCTGGACAAAATCAAAATCTCAATTCTTTCTATGATACAATAGCTTTAAAAATAAATTAAATACAAATAAATATGCATAATTAGTTGTACATATAGGTCGATTAATGAATGTAGTAATTTTACGAGTGTAAACTGTTCTTATTTGTAGATCAATTTACCGGTCCCTCATTTTCATGGGGAAGGTAATGAGATTTTAGCATGTTTTTTGAATATCATAAAGTAATTAAGTAACAAATGGCTAATCTGGGAAATACTCCTTTTTCCTTTTTTAAAAAGCTACATTTTCCAATAAAATTTTCTTGAAAAACATTCACTTTCATATGACTTTTTTGCGAGAACATGCGATTTGAACGAAACCGCGGAATGACCCAAAAATAGGTTTTCTTCGAATTTCTCGGCTTTTCTCTAATATAATTTACATGTATTATACATATAAACATTCCTCTTCAATCACTCTATCTATTGGTGAAAACCACATGAAAAATTAACTAATTAATTAATTAAAAATTAAAAGATTAACGCGCACATACATTTTGGGCGACTTCATTTTATACCATGTAATGATGATGATAATGATGATGATGATGATGATGATTATTAAAATACATACCAGGATTAAAAAATAATACTTTCAACAACACGTGTTCCTCTGCATGCAAAATGTCTATGTTCATTAAAAAAAAATCTAAGGAATAAATCGTGTTAATCTCAAGTGACCCCCCAGGTAAGTACGGTCATGTTTATTTTCTACATTGTAATGCAGCATCACATTCATTGTACATATAATTTTGTAATAATGATAAATGAACCGGTGGAAGCAATCTGTTCCAAAAGGAGCAACACAAATTCAAATATTATTTACTATTTATCGGCATTGCTTATACTAATTATACAGGCTCTGTGTTCACATGTGCACAATCACAAACCAGTGTAGTTAAAACCCGTCTACTTGTTTAGGAATAAATAGGTCCCAAAACACGTAATCGCTATACTTTCATAAGACCAAAAACGTCCCGAGCGACCTTACATTTTAAAAGCTATATATCTCTCTTTCTCTCATGCAAACTATGTATTTTTCTTTCAACCAGAAAGAGAATGAAATAATGCTTCTTATTGTCTTTGAAATATGAAAGCTATTTTGCATAGATGTTTTACAATCTCGATCCAAAGTGACGGTTTCAGAATTTACGGCAAAATTGGGGCTTCCGGATTGTGAGGTGCGAATATATTGAACCAAGCAGACGGGTTAAAACACTTGATAATAATTTATTTATCTTTTTTAATTTTTTCATCATCATCGGCGTAATTACACTTCGAGAATCTTGGTCCAGAAAACACCCTTATTCTTGCCGGTATCCTTTTTTTTACATTAGGGGTCGTCCATTAATCACGTGATGTTTTTTTAACAACTTTTTAACACCCCCCCCCCTGGTGATATGTGGTGAGGTTTTAGACTACCCCCCCCCCCCAAAATCACGTGTATTTTTTTTTGTACAAAGTATTTTGAAATTTTTAGTCTATTGTCACGAAAAATAACTACACGTGATATCTCATTTTACCCCCCCCCTCGTGATAATACGTGATTTTTTCCGAACCCCCCCCCCCTTTCGAGCCTCACGTGATTAATGGACGACCCCTTAGCTCCACACAGGAGTCACCGAGGAAAACAATTTCTCTAGGGGCCTATGTCATCTTTGAGGATGCTGTGTGGAGGGGTTTTTATGGGAAAGGAAGGAGAAGAAGATATGGGAAGGAAAAAGGTATGAGGGGTGGGAAGGAATCTGGGAGTAAGTGTGGCCAGAAGTGACAGACTTATCAATCTATTCCTCACACTGCGGTGTAAGGCAAAAGGTTGGGAGAATCCGGCTGGAGAGGTCAAAAGGCCTCCCTCAATCAGTCTCCTCCGATACAGCCCGCCACGCAGTGGTTGGGCAAACGTATCCGCCACCAAGACCTAGACAAACCTCGTCCCATGAACCCGGGCACCCCTGCTAAGTCACCAAACGTAGCGAACCACTTGGGGTGACTTGCCTGACTAGGGGTGTTGGTTGCCAATAAATGGTTCCCGGGGCGGCGGTACCCATACCCGCCTCCCATATTGTGGGTATGGGTATCCTGTTGTCTTCAACCAGTTTCTAATACCTAAGCCAGTTGTATTGACCTACACATATTCCAGATACCTAGGTTTAGGTCTCTCTTATTTATTTAACTTACATTTGATTACCCCACAGCCAATGGGGCTAGGGTTGTCATGCGTCCGGGTTTCCCCGGATTTGTCCGAGTTTAGAGGGCGTCGGGGAGCGTCCGGGGGGGGGTTCATTTGATGTCCGGGTTTAAAAAAAAATTTAAAGTCTTAAAATTTAAAGTCAAACGTATACGTTTGCCCTGAGGAAGGAACGGTCGTTCTGAAACCGGTCGGCTTTAAACAATTATATAAAAGTGGTTCAAACAAAGTAACATTGTTTCATTTATCTTTAATTTCCAAGAATAAAGCTGCATTGATTTTTACAAATTCCTTTTAACGGCTCTTTCAATTTAGACGTTTCGTGTCGGACTTGGTCGGACTGCTGCCGCACGTTTACTGTGCCGCTGGTTATAACCCGCTTCCGTGCTGCTGCCGTGCGGCTGTAAAAATGCGGCTGTTCTCAAAAATTGTATGACTGAATACTAAAATGGTCTGAGTACTTTTAAGTTTTTTGTTTAAAATTTTTATTGAATTTTGTTAGGCTTAATATTTTAATAAGGTTTTGTTTGATCTGTTGACATGTCCGGGTTCTGGGCCCTAAAATCCGGGGTTTTCACGCGTCTTATCCTGGTTGCAAAATTTAAGAGATGGCAACCCTAAATGGGACAATACCATGCAAGGGTGGGAAGGAGATGGAGAGAGGAAATTTGAAGAAATGGAGTTCTAAAAAATTCCCCCTGCAATAAAAATAAATTGTAATATTTTATTTTTCCGCAAATTTTTTGGTAGGATTTTTGTTGAGGGTTCACAGATTTTACTTCGCGGAAGTAACATTTGAGTTTTCTCAGAACCGTTTATAATATAAATATAAAATTTTTTTTAATTTTCATGTTATCAACAATATTATTGTACCCACCACGTTTCTACAATACTTGTGTAGAAACAGTTGCCATGTTGTTATGATATTACAAATAACACGGCCCTCATACTATTACATTTCCTAGAAGGTTTCAGAAAAGAAAATTATTCGGAAAACATAATTATTATAATATCATGATATGCAAATGAAATCGAGGAAAATTTCTACACAACATGATAATACTTGCAAAGGGGATTTATACCTACCCAACGTAAGAGCATGGTTCGTCATAAAGTGAATCATCTTGCTTCATTCTGGAAGCAAACTTGCGGTGTAAATATCAAAGGTCGAATGCAAATTTGCAAAACAATACGCCTCCATAATAGATTCAAGAAACTGCGCACAAGTTTAACAATATTTGTATGCAAAACTATTTTATTCATTTCCACTAGCCATTGTTCATTGAACCTGCCAAATATACAACCTACCTCAACATAATATTATATTATACTTTGGCCATAGAGTCAGGTAAGTTAGCACTTATCTCACTCTTAGACATGAGTGTAGCGTTTGACACGATTGATCATGACTTTCTCATTAAGAGATTAGAGGAAACATTTGGTTTGAGTTCCGATATTAAAAATTGGCTGTTGTCATATCTATACAATCGCTTACAAGCCGTTAAGGTTGGAAATAAGCTCTCTAACTTCGCAACACTTTCTTCAGGGATACCCCAAGGATCCGTTTTAGGCCCACTTCTTTTCATCCTTTTTACAAATGATGTCGCCAAAATAATCGAGTCATTTGGTCTTCTATCCCACTGCTACGCTGACGATCAGCAAGTTTATTTTTACTGCTCTACAAACGAAATCAACAGTCTCAAAATCCGCATAGCTGAATGCCTAGAAGCAATAACTCGTTGAATGTCTTCAAACAAGCTGAAGCTGAACCCATCTAAGACTGAGTTTCTATGGGCGGCCACAAACAAACGCCAACATTTCATAGACAATTCACCTATTTCCATTTCCGGCAACGATATTATTCCAAAGACAACAGTCACTTCTTGGCGTTAATTTAGATTCAGACTTTTCGTTAAAAAGTCAAATAAATAGGACAGTAAGCACCGGTTTTTTCACCTAAGACAACTCAAGTCAGTTCGAAGAAACCTTCCTACAGAGGCGACAAAACTATTAATTAACTCTTATGTAGTCTCGCGGCTCGATTACTGTAACGGCATCTACGCTAGTCTACCAAAATATCAAATTGACAAACTTCAATCCGTGTTTAATGCAGCGGCAAGACTCATAAATGGGGTTTCTAAATATTCGCATATTTCAGAACACCTTCGTAACCTTCACTGGCTCAAGTGCCCTGAGAGAATCCAGTACAAATTGTGCTGGATGGTTTTTAAATTTTTATTTATTTATTTATTGAAAACAATAAGAAGTACATGAGAAACATAAGCTGCATATCTCACTAGGGCATTCCTGTATCGAGATATGCAGTTTTACATTGTAATTTAAACAAAAAACATACATATGAACTAAATAAAAATATAATTATAAACCTATAAAAAAATATAACAATAAGCAAATTAAAGATAACATAACAATAAGCAAATTAGATACTATAACAATAAGCAAATTAAAAAGTACATAATAATATATAAGTTAAGTTATTAAATTTGGATTGTATGAAATATAGCTGAATTCCAGAATGATTTATGATACAAGCGACAACATGGGTAATCCAAAACCACCACTCTCAGTTATTATACATATTTTGACCATTTTCTTGAATAAATGTAATGTACCAATAGTTTTTATTTTTTCATTGAGCATATTATAAAGCAACGGAGCTTTATATGAAAAACTTCTTTGTCCAAAGGATGTTTTGGTATGTACCGGCTGATACATTAAAGAAGAGCCCAATCTAGTGATGCGCACAGATCTTTTCGCAGTGATAATGTTGTTGAAAAATTTACAGATAATCAACCAAATGGCCCCACCTTACATCTCCGAATTATGCGTCCCGGAAAATACTGCATTAGATCAGCAACTTCATCTGCTAAAGGCAGACTAATAGAACCTAAACGAAAGCCAAATACTATGTTTGGAGATCGTGCTTTCGGAGTATCTGGGCCTAAGGCTTGGAATAGACTCCCTCCGGAATTAAGATGCATAACAAGCCCAACAGAGTTTAGGTCCAAACTAAAAACCTTCCTTTTTGGGCTCTCATACCCGTAATTTAAATATACCTATTTGAGAGTATCATACTTGTATTGTCTGTGCTATGTCTTAATCACACTTTTCTTACTGAATTAAAATTACTCGATTCCTTACACATCAATCTGTCTCTTGACGAATCACATTTAGAAAGATCAAATCCTTATAGGTACTACTGCACCACCCACCTTTACATGTTGTTTTTACTTTCCAAAATACACACGTCAAAGAATACATTACATATTAATATTAAAATATTTTTCAGGATTAAATAACATGTATTCACAATAATGTCCTCTGCGTGCGAACTCTATCTAAATTTCTTTTAATGGACAATATACAGTGTTAATTTCAAGCGACCTCTCAGGTAAGTATGGTCCTGTTTTCATTAAATTTTAGGCAGCATCGCGTCCATTGGTCAAAATATTGTACATATATTTTTGTATCGGTGATCAATGAACCGGTGTATGCAATTTTTAGCCATAAGTTGTTTTTAATTGTTTGTCTAGCTTGTAGTTTTTTAGATTTTAGAAATGTATTATAAGTTTGTACAGCGCCCTTGAGGTGATTTTTCACAAAAACGGCGCTATATAAATCATCCAAATATTATTATTATTATTATAAAAATAACGGTTTTCATGCAAATCGGGAAAGAACACAAATGTTTAAATTTTAATTCGTCGATGATTCCTCTGGGCTTCCTGTGTGGACCTATTGTAAAAAATATATTTAGAGAGTTTGTTTACTAAAGCGTATATATTTTTGTTATGTGGTACAGTTTGCAGGGTAAAGATCTTCCTGATTTTAGTCAACTTCCGAGACATCGGAGTGCCTGGAGAAGGTATTCCTTTTGCACTTTAATACAAAAATAAATTTCTTGAAATATTAACGATTTGAATTCAAACTCACCTGCTCAAATAGGTATGTAAAATAAAAGCTCTTTACACACCAGGAATATAATATATATGTGTGACCTCATATCTCACGATATCGCTCGTCATATAATCCCATACAGACGTAACAGATGGGGAATATAATATGTCTGTGACGACTGAATGCGACCGTAGCCCTCCCCCTTGTATTATTATTTTTTTTTTTAAATATTTTTCAACAATGGATTAATGACAAAAAATGACAATAATACAAAAAGGATGTAAGCGAATTAGGCTGAAGATATACGGAATTCAAAGAAATGTTACAGAAGTTCTTTTCATTAAAACAAATTATTTACTTCAAAACGTTATTTTTATTTTACAAAATAATTAATGGCCATACAAGTGTTTCTAATCAAAAAACCCTAAAAAAATTTGAAACCTGCAGTATAAACACACACATGAAACGAGGGTAAGAAATAACATAAGACTCCCCTTCATAAAAATAAACCCACTGTCAAAAGTCGTTGATGTACTCGTATGGAGTAATTCACATGTTTGGCGAATTACCAAAGGAAATATAATTACGAAAATTTGTGAATGGTTCATCTTAAAAAATGTTAAAAAAATTATAAATATGTATTTTAGGGTTGTATTAGGACATAGGTAATTATGAACCTATTTAAAAAACCACAATTAAATATTTGTAGGTTTAATATTATATTTGCAGTGTGTAATAAGCTTAATATATTAAAACATATAATCTCAAGCTGATCACACATAAGATATAATAATAAAAATAATTATTTGTAGAGCACCGTTTTTGTGAAAAATCACCTCAAGGGTGTTGTACAATTTATTATGTTTTCTTAGGCTCTATCTAATTTTATTATTTACAAATAGATACAGAAAACTTACTTTCCTGACAGGTCACTTATGTAAAACACATAGCTCGGTCAACCTCTTATTTAACCTGAAACTATAGGTAGGTACACACCAGGTTCCAGTCAGTTCATTTACAATCAGGTGTCTTAGTTATCGACCAATCTATTGACTCATAAACAAAGTTATGTAGGTTACAAGTTTTGTACCGCAGGTTTTCCTGCTGCTGTATCCAAAATTAGTTTTGGCTTTCTTTTTGTTACATTAGCTCCATACAGGAGGCCCTGAGGAGCATAATTACCCATCGGGGCCCATGTCTTGTTTGGGAATACTTTTAGAAAAGGAAGGAGTGGAAGTTCTGGGAAAGAATAAAGTATGAGGGGTGGATTGTAAAAGTATGAGGACCAATATGTGAAGGTTAGTGTATCCAGGTGTAACGCACGTATGAATCCAACCCTGCCACTGCGGTGCGACGTTTCAAAAGAGAGTCCTGCTAAAGCTAAAGAGATCAAAAGGTCTTAAAAAAAAATCACTTGGGGTGACCTCCGGCAGGGGTGTTTGTTATCCAATAAATGCTTTCTGGGAAGGCGGTATCTATACCCGCCTCCCAATTTGTGAATGGTTGGCTTTTTCGAATAAATCAAAAATGAAAAAAATTTCAGGCTTCCAGAACATTCTAGTTAATTTTAAACCCCCCTCTTTCTCCCTTGTCCCCCCCCTCAGCATCGACCCCCCCCAGGATCAAACCCCCCACTTTAGGGTCGACCCCCCCCCCCCCGTATGAATGCTATAGCTATTCCCCATTTTATACACAATATCATTATTAAATTTACCAGTTTCTAATAAACTTACCTTCCAGTACCTACATAATAAGACATCTACATAACAAAACTTAATATCGGCATGGATCAGTGGGGGAAACACAAAAAACTCAAGGGGGGGGCGCTAAAGATATAAGAAAACCAAAAAGTAGACAACGGGGAGAATGCGACGAACCGCACAAAGAGGAGACCGACTATATGATTTTGGCAGCCACCTCTGGTCTGGAGCTCCAAAATACATGAAAAATACCGTCGACTCTGTGCAGAAACGAGCGGTCCGCTATAGATTCTCCCATCTTAACAGACGGATTGCAATCTTTAGAGCACAGGCGTCGGGTGGGAATGTTATCATTGTTCTACCGAACTAGCGTCGTTGATCCCTTCGGCACCGGTGCATAGTCGAAAAACACGCTAAACGCGTGTCCGACATTTGTACACGGTTGACATTTGTTACATGTTGTTTCTTCGACTCGTTCTTGTGTTCAACAGCTCGGCTGTGGAATGATTTGCCGGCCTCTGTGTTTCCTCCTTCCTACAACATGGATCTCTTCAAGACCAATTTTCATTTCTTCCTCTCCTCAAAAAGACCCTCCACAGCGTCCTAGATGACATAGGCCCCGAGGGAAATTATTTTCCTCAGGGCCTCCTGTGTGGAGTTAATGCAAAAAAAATACTATCTCATTCTCTCGCAGGCTAAAACATACAGATGGATGTGTTTGTCAAATCACAACGGTGCTAAGGAAGTTTCCACTTCAATAAATAAATAAAAGATTGACGGACCGCACATTTAAAACTTGGCTGGCCACAGGGAGCAGTAGGGCTGCATTACACGATCAAGGGAATCAAATACTTGAGTCGGGCCGTGTTAAGGGTACCTTGACATGAAACGACGTATGAATGTGAATGAAGCAAAAGTTTCAATTTAGGAGGCGAGTGTGGGTACCGCCGTCACGGGAATTATTTATTGGATAAACAACACCTCTGATATAAGTCATCCCAAGTGGATCGCTAAGTTTGGTGACTTAGCAGGGATGCCTGAGTTCTTGGGATGTGATTTTTCAAAGTAGCGGCGGAAGCATTTGCCTACGTACTGCGTGGCGAGCTGGAAAGGACTGGTTGAGGGAGACCATTTAACCTCTCCAGCAGGAATCCCTCGACCCATTTTCTCGCATCGCAGTGGGAGGGAAAGTTTCATCCGTCCATCTCTCCTGGACATACTAACCCAGAAAGTCCTAACCACCTATCATACCTTTTTCCTTCCACTAAAATGACCCTTCACGTAGCATCTCCAAAGACATTTTTTTTTAAATAATAAAATAATAATATATTTTGTAATAGTTACCCAAAAATGACAGTGGATAAGTTTATGTATTCGGGAAGTATGTTTACGAGAGATGGAGAGTCTGATAGAGATATTGAAAGGAAGGTAAATGCAGGTAACTCCGCATTTATAGAGGACTGAACGGCGCCGTTGGCGCTAACAAAAAACTGTCGAAAGAAGTGAAACTATCAGTCCACAATGGAGTGCTGGTATCAACCCTGTTGTATGGCAGTGAAGCATAAAACTGGCAGAGGAAGGTTGATACAAGCGTAATAAGTAAGATTAAGAAAGGGACACTTAGATAGTTTAGACATGTAAAGCGAATGATTGAAGAAAGGTTTTCTTATATTTAGGGTGGCCAAGGGAAGGGGGGCGCGCGCCCCCCGCGCCCCCCCCCCCTGTATCCGCCACTGGCATGGATGTGGAAAGCCTGGCTAGCGATTTAAGTTTGGGAGAGTACCAATATAATAATATGTGTGATTTAACCAGACTTCGCTTCTCGTGCAAAGTGCGACGAGAACAACCAGCACAATCTGTGCATCACATGGAAGGGCCACACGTGTTTCTTGTTCCAACACTTTCTGACTGACACACTTAAAAATACAACTTCCTGCACTTTTATTGCTCTAAAAACAATATAAAAACCAGTATTTACCAGTAGTTAACTACACCGTGCAAATAGGTACTATTAATTACTTTCATTAGCTCCACAATCAGGCCCTGTTAAATAGAGAGTGAGAGAGTTAATTTTTTTTCATTAGCTCCACAATGAGGTCTGAGGAAATAAATCCCCTGGGGGCCTGTCGACTTTGGGGACGCGGTGTGGGGGGGTTGTTTAAGGGAAGGTAAGGAGAGGAAGTTCTGGGAAGGAAAAAAATATGAGGAGTGGGTAGGAATTTCGGAATCTCGGGGTCAATGTGTCCATCCCTCTCCATACGGTACAAGGCTATGGTATGGGTAGAGGAAGTCTGGCTGGAGACGTTCAGATTAGGTCTTATTCTAACAACCAACACAATCTGTATCTACATCACATGGATGGGTCACACGTGTATTTTGTTCCTACACTTTCTGACTCACACACTTAAAAACGTACATCTTCCTGCACTTTTATTGCTTTTAAAACACTTAAAAAACGTATTTACCACTTGTTAACTACACCGTACAAATACTACCGTCCTTACTTAATATATTATGTTTATTTAATCAAAGTATGTACCATTGCTATCTATGCACTTTTGCCATCTCATTATCTCATAGGTAGTTCATCGATCCCTTTACAAAAAAAACCACTCACAATATTTTTATCACTAACACTGCAGCCTGCAGCTAACTCGGACGTGGTTTGCGATGGATCCGCTTCCACAATAGCCTTCAATTCTTCATTATCAACTTTGGTCTCCGGCCGTCCACGGGGTTTGTTCTGCAGGTCGAAATTTCCACAACGAAAACGTTGGAACCAAAAACGCACTGTGTTTCTTTTGCGGCACCGTCGCCATACACATCATTAATCCTTCGAGCCGTTTCTACAGCACTGGTGCCACGGTGGAACTCGTACTCGTAAATAACGCGATATTTCAAGTTTTACATTTTGTAAACTAAGTAACGCAAAGAAAAAAAACAATGAAGGAAAAAACAAATGAATTATAATTTTCGAAACACAAATACATGAGTAAATAGCTGAATAAATTTGAATATGGAATTCCTAACCAAAGAGAAGATATTTGAGATCAAAGTTGCCAGTTCGGCAAAACGCCAATTTCATATGAAGGACCCAATATTATTAAAATATACAAGTTAACGCAACATTCTAAAACGCATGAGAAAAAAGTGTAGACATACTGTATATATATGACATACTTCTTCATTTACTATTGATATTTTAATGTCACTTACAGACAGTTTTATTTGTTAATTGATTTACGGTTTAATAGTTTTACATAGATGATAACCGCCAGTAACACGAAAAATGTTCCCGTGTAGTGAAGCATGTACGGTGTAAAATAATGAGTAATTGTATTAAAAATGGTTAATTTGTATTTTGTTGTTGAACACCGAAGAGCTGAGCTCATTTTTATTCTTAGAATTATTATCAATTATTAATTTTTGAAAATCATTATTTTTTTTAAAAATTGTAAAATTTATCAACACGTGAATTCTGCGTATTATTATTATAAAATTGCCGTTCGTGGTACCTACTGGAGTAATATTAAATATTATGACTTATGACTTGTGAGTTGTCCATGGCCTAGTTCAGGGGTCGGCCGTTTGTCAAGTAAGAAGAGACAAATATTATGGAAACAGGATAACGAATGTACCAGAAAGCCGCATATATGTGTCCGAATATTGGACAAGTAGGATCGACTCAGAGCGTCAAAACCCGCGAAGTTTGTGGAACTCGATAAAGATGGTCGGGGCCGACGTCCGTGCACAAAATACAAGTGACATAGCTCCGGAAATCTTCTCTAATTTTTTTCTCAATAAAATTAAGTCAATACGCGCTCTAACAGCCTCTGCCTCACCACCATATTTTACTAAATGCTATAGCGGAAACTTTTCTGCCTTCAAACCTACATCCCTTCAAGAAGTTAGGAAGTTAATACTCAATTCACCGAACAAGCAGTGCTCACTTGACCCTATTCCAACGTGGTTATTAAAGAAGTGCTGCAATGAGATTTCTCCCTTTCTGGTTTGTCTTTTCAATAAGTCACTTAGCACGGGTGATTTCCCAAAACCCCTTAAATCAGCCGTCGTAACTCCATTAATAAAAAAACCGCAATTGGACGCTGAAGATCTTTCAAATTACCGACCGGTTTCAAATCTTCCATTAATATCCAAAATTCTAGAAAAAATCACTGCTTCACAGATAATATGTCACTTAAACTCAAATGAACTGCTGACTAAATATCAATCCGCATATAGAAGGTTTCACTCGACGGAAACTGGATTACTACGTGTTTTGTCGGATATAACGCTTGCTATCGAGTCGGGTAAACTGGCACTCCTTTCAGTCTTAGACATGAGTGCCGCTTTTGACACGATTGACCATGATTTGCTTATTAAACGATTAGAAGAATCCTTTGGTTTAAACTGCGGTGTAAAGGACTGGCTGATATCTTACTTGGTCAACCGCGTACAAGCCGTCAAAGTGGGGAAAAAACAATCAAAATATGCAACCCTTTCATCTGGAGTTCCCCAGGGGTCTGTTCTGGGCCCACTTCTCTTCATCCTCTTCACAAATGATGTCGCTAAAATTATCGAATCATTTGGTCTTCTATCTCACTGCTACGCTGATGACCAGCAAGTTTACTTCTACTGCTTACCAGAAGAAATAGACAGTCTTAAAACTCGCATAACCGAGTGTCTAGAAGCAATCACTCGCTGGATGACCTCAAATAGATTGAAACTGAATCCTGCAAAGACTGAGTTTCTCTGGACAGCCACAAGTAGACGACAGCGTAACATTGATAACTCCCCAATAACCATTTCAGGAAGTGACATCACTCCAAAGACATGCATAAAACTACTAGGCGTCAATCTGGACGCTGATTTTTCCCTTAAAACTCAAGTGAACAGAACTGTAAGCACGGGGTTCTTTCAATTAAGGCAAATTAAAGCAGTACGGAGAAACTTGACCACAGAGGCAACTAAATTACTAGTCAATTCGTATGTTGTTTCACGTCTAGATTATTGCAACGGAATATATGCTAGTCTCCCAAAATATCAAATCAACAAATTACAATCTGTTTTCAACGCTGCGGCAAGGCTCATCACCGGCGTATCTAAATATTCCCATATTTCTGAGCATCTCAAAAATCTTCACTGGCTCAAGTGCCCCGAGAGAATCCAGTTTAAGCTCTGCTGGATGGTATTCAAGTCTCTTAACGGAATGGCTCCGACTTACTTATCGGAAATGTGTATTCCAGAAAATTCCAATTCTCGACAATCAACCCTCAGGTCAGCAGCAACATCAGCGATTGGAAGGTTGAAGGAACCAAAGCGCACACCAGATACTAAATTCGGTGAGCGTGCTTTCGGAGTGTCGGGACCTAAAGCCTGGAATGGACTGCCACACGAGTTAAGAATGATCACAGATTCAGCGCAATTTAGAGCTAAACTTAAAACTCATCTTTTCAGACAGTCGTATCAATAAGTTAAAAAAAAACTTTCACCTTCGCCTTCACGGCTCGCAACATTGTAAATAACTAAGTGTGTAAAAGCAAATTCTTAAAATTCTCCAGACTTTAAAAATAAATATTAACTCAACTTTGGCATTAATCTTCTGTTAAATATAAATATAAATGTAAAACTCATGCAATGTCCAGTGTTTTGAATATAATGTCCTCCACGTGCAAAATCGTATCTTCCCCATAGCATAAGCATAAACTTTCTAATAAAGTGTGTTTTGTCGGAAGTGTCCTGGAGGTAAGTATGATTCTGTATCTATTTGAAAATAATAAAATTAGATAGAGCCTAGGATTTATAATAAATTGTAAAGCGCCCTTGAGGTGATTTTTCACAAAAACGGCGCTATACAAATTATCCAATTATTATTATTATTATTATTATTATACATATGTAGAAGAAATGGACAAAATCTATGCAAAGAGCCGCATACTGTTCGCGAGCCGCTTATTCTGATTGGGATCAGAATAAGCCTAGGCCTAGTTGATAAACACAGACATGAATTTAAATTCGAAAAAGCATTTTTGTTAATAGGTTATCTAGCCCCCTACATAGTTAAGTAAATTGAAATATGTACATATAAAAAGATACTTTATTTAATTTATCGGGGGGCTAGAATTCCAATAATCCATGCGCTTGATAGCTGCAAGATGAGTTGTTATCTAGCCTCCTAAGTTAAGTAAATTCTAATATAAAATCCATGCTAATTTGTACAGCGCTCTTGAGGTGA
Source organism: Limnephilus marmoratus (assembly GCA_917880885.1). Lineage (NCBI taxonomy): Eukaryota > Metazoa > Arthropoda > Insecta > Trichoptera > Limnephilidae > Limnephilus > Limnephilus marmoratus. The sequence continues at coordinate 17,425,595 of OU862911.1, forward strand.
TTTTTCGCAAAAACAGCGCTATATAAGTTGTCCAAATTTATTATTATTATTATTATGATATGTAAGAAAAAATATTTCAATAATTTCGTTTTGCGGAAGGTCGGTAACAAATAATTCAGAAGGGAATTTTTCTACATTAACCCCACACAGAAGGCCCATGAGGAAAATAATTTTCCTGATAATTAAAGATATGTGCGTATTTATTTTGTGGATAATTAAATATAAGTGCGTCTTTAGGCGGTGAATGTCCAATTTTTTTTTGGAAGTGCCTCAAAAAAAATCCCTCAGGGCCTATGTCTTTGGGGATGCTGTGTGAAGATGTGTGAAGCTGTGTTAAGACGCTTAAGGAAAGCGAGAAGAGGTAGTTCTGGGAAGGAAAAAAAAGTGTGAGGGGTGGGTAGGAATCTAGGGGTCATTGATTTCGAGAGCGATAGACGCATGAATCCATTCTTCCCGCTGTGGTACAAGAAGATGGGTCGAAAGAAACCAGCTGGAGAGGTCAGAGGTGTGAGACAAATCTCGTTAAAGTGTAAAACTGCTAAGTTAGCTTTGTAATTAATCGAAGATTCCGACGCGCGGGAACCATTTGAAATAATTCCTATAACTGTTACAAAATATGTCTTAGAATCTGCCATATTTTGGCCAGCGGACGCTTGCGTGTTTGCAAATTGGCCAAAATGTCGCCAAAAACGCTCCAGCGGATAAGAGAATCAGTTCTGAGTTCTGAGGTATTCGCATGTTTTAGATATATATATTCTGCCATCATAAGTAGAAAAACAGCATCAATTAACTCTAAATAATGAACTTAGCTTCTAGGCTTGTTTAATATTAGGTTAGTAGCAGTTAGTACATCATAGTAGTAATAAATACATAATAATAATAATAATAATAATAATAATTGGAATACAGATTTGCTAGTTAATTTAAAAGGTAAGAAAATAGTAGTACCGGGCATTTCAATAAAAAGAGGGATTTTTCAAGGAGACTCATTGAGCCCTCTTTGGTTTTGCTTAGCATTGAATCCCCTCTCTAAAATGTTAATTAAAAGCAAGTTTGGAATAAAAATTAAGGGTAATACAAGAGAGAGTAGTATAGTTTCACATCTATTATATATGGATGATATAAAATTATTTTCAAATTCTGAATCAAATTTAGAGAAAATGATTAAGGTAGTTAAAATTTTTTCAGATGATATTAAAATGACTTTTGGTTTAGATAAATGTAAAACTATCCATATAGAGAAAGGCAAAATTGTAGATGGAGACGAGGGTATATTTAGAAATTTCAAAATTCAAAGTATGAAAGGGGATGAGGTTTATAAATATTTAGGATACCCGCAATCGAATAGATTAGATCACACTAGTATTAAAAATGATATTAGGATTAAATTTCAAACTAGGATCAGAAAAATTTTAAAATGCAATCTATCTGCTAAAAATTTAGTAAAAGCAATAAATACTTGGGCAATACCTCTACTAACGTACTCATTTGGCATAATTAAATGGTCCAATACAGATTTAGATAGTTTAGAACGATTAATTAGAACTACGTTAACAAAATTTAATTGCCATCATCCAAATTCAGCTATAGAACGAATTAATTTACCTAGAAATTTAGGAGGTAGAGGTGTAGTCAAAATAACATCTTTGAAACACAATCAGGTAGAAATGCTTAGAAATTTTTTCCATAGGAAAGCTAATAGCTCAGAAATGCACAAAATAATTTGCAAGGCAGATAGAAATATTACACCTTTAAATTTATATGACGAGAATGCCAACATTCTTATAAATACTAACCAGGAATTATTAGATTCCTGGTCAAATAAAATTATTCACGCAAAACACTTCAATTATCTCAACCAAACGTATGTTGACAAACTTTCGTCAAACAAATGGTTGAGTATTGGAGAGTTGAGCGCAGAAATAGAAGGATTTATGCTTGCAATTCAAGATAGAGTCATTAATACTAAAAATTATAGAAAGCATATAATCAAAGATATAAATCAAATTGATGATTTATGTAGAAAATGTTTGGCTTTTCCCGAAACTATAGAACATATTATATCGGGATGTTCTATATTAGCGCCTTCCGAGTATACATTTAGGCACAATCAGGTTTTAAAAATAATTCACCAAAGTTTGGTAATTAAACATAACTTGATTGATTGCCGTAATGTAGTACCTTATTATGAATATGAACCAAATTCATTTATAGAAAATGAATTTTATAAAATATATTATGATAAAACTATACTAACAGACAGAACAATTAGTCATAATAGACCTGATATAGTTTTACATGACAAAATTAAAAAAATAACTTATATCATTGATGTAGCTATTCCAAATTCCTGTAATATTCAAAAAACTGTTTCTGAAAAAATTAGAAAATACACAGATTTAGGAAATGAGATTAAAAGAATTTGGCATTCTCGGACTATAAAAATATTACCATTTGTTATTTCGGCCACTGGCATAATACCTAGGAATCTGATTCAAAATTTAAGCATATTAGATTTGTCAAAGAATTTGTATATAAAAATGCAAAAAGCAGTAATTTTAAATACATGTAGGATTACAAAAGATTTTTTAAATATTTATATTGAGGGATCAGTAGGATTTATAGGTTCAATTAGAAATGCCACAGAGCCGAACCCTCTGATATGAAAATATCTGGAGTCGGTGAATTATATTCCCATTTGGTCTCTAGTAGGTTGACATGTTGTTCTTGTATTGTTTTGTATTTATAATACTTATATAGTGCAATTGCATAACGTGGATTCACTAGATGATCATTTGGGGAAGTGTATGAAAGGGTTTAGTTTTTCCTTCTTTTTTTTTTTTTTTTTGGGGGAAAATTTAACCCGGACATTTAAATCTGGTGCGTAAAAATTTATAAAGCGCCGTTTTTGTGAAAAATCACCTCAAGGGCGCTGTACAATTTATTAGGAATGCTTAGGTTCTAACTAATTTTACTATTTATAAATGGATACAGAAACATACTTACCTGGCTGGTCACTTCCGATAAACACACTTTAATTAGAAAGTTTATGGAGAAGATACGGCTTTGCACGCGGAGGACATTACAGTTAACACACTGGACATTGCATGATTTTACATTATTTGCTTCCCTAGTATTACATTTATGAATAGAATAGTTGCAAAAGTATCTAGAGTTGGTATTTATTTTAAAATACTGGAGAATTTAGGACTGTTAGAGATTAGTGGCAAAAGTATTGTTGATATTTAGGGCTCTTTAGGGCTGGAGAATGTTCATGAAATGACTTTTTTTTTTTTTTTTTTTTTTTTTTTTTTTTTTTTTTTTTTCTTTTTTTTTTCTACGTTTTTACAGGTTAGTTATTTACGGTGTCGAGGGCATTGAATGTGAAGGTGAAAGATTTTGAGTTTATGGATACGACTGTCTGAAAAGGTGAGTTTTAAGTCTAGCTCTAAATTCCGCCGCGTCTGTGATCATTCTTAAGTCATATGGCAGTCCATTCCAGGCTTTAGGTCCTGACACTCCGAAAGCGCGCTCACCGAACTTAGTATCTGGTGTGCGCTTTGGTTCCTTTAACCTTCCGATAGCTGATGACGCTGCTGACCTCAGGGTTGACTGACGATAATTGGAATTTTCTGGAATACACAATTCCGATAAGTAAGCCGGAGCCATTCCGTTAAGGGACTTAAATACCATCCAGCAGAGCTTAAACATAGTAATAATAAACCAAAAAAGAAAAAAAAAATTTGCAACTATCTTTTGACGCATGTCACAAAATGGTACAACTGCCCCCTTGACCTTTTTATACTTCAACTCTGCTCTATTTCCTATCAACCTTCTCTAGTTGCACGAACGTAACATAACACAATAATGTCACCTCTTGCATGTTTATTGGATATTGTTTTAAATCTTTAATATTCACATGTTATGTACTGACTTAAACTATTTGTTATTCTTTACTCCTTACTTGTTTATACATTTTTTTAACAGTTGTCATCTTCTGTACATTTATGACAAATTCTGCATTTGTAATCTCTGTAAGGCATAATAATATCTCTGAGGCATGGAACTGGATGCCTATATACTGTCAGATTGATTTTTTAACGAATCACAGTCATCTTTCCCCCCTTCGCCCTTCATAGTTTTGTTTTACCCCTCATCTGTATCTTCTCGTCTATCCATTTGAATGTCTATGATGGAGACCATGAAAAATAAATAAATAAATTCGCCAGCTATCAAAAACCAAACAGTAAGTAGGAAGCTATCTATGTGGAAATTATTACGCATTTAAATTTAGTAAATGAAGACGTAATATTGCGCATAGTACATGTAATTGGTGACACTGATAACATTTATCACGGCATATAAGGCAATATAATTTTGCTCAAATAAAACACACAATGTTATCATAACTCGATGAATTCATCTTTTTGCTTTCATTTTCTCGAAAGGTGAACGACATCTGAGCTAAATAATATTACACTTTGTTTTAGAAATGCGGATTAGATTATCGAGGAAATGTATTAACTCCTGTTTTGTTCTTTTAGCAGACTCGGCGCTACGAATTCTGAAAGCCATTCTGTGTACTCGCCTGCTTAAGAAGGATTACGAGTTTCCAGGAAGAAAGGATGAAGCTTTCAAGGACGTAGGTATTGTGGTAAGAACAAAAATAAATATAGCAAAGCAAACAGGTCTGTGTAAAAGTTTGTGTTTTTGTACGCTTGTTTACCTGTAATTTCAGATGTTAAAACTACTCGTATTTTTGTAGGATCCGAAACTTTAATAAAAATACTACACATAACAAACCACGAGTCTTTAAATCTATTTTTCGTATCTTATTTTTCTGAATTATGAACAAGTTAAAATCGATAGATAAGTTTTATAAATTATTATAGTTATAATAAACAAAATTTTTAACAAAACAAAAAAACGACTTCAAAAAATGCACTAAAAAGTATAAAAATAATTTCGTATTCTTCTACAACTTAATAATCAACTTACTTTTTCTACTCATCAATATGTAGGTACGATTGTTATTTTTGTAGTCGGTGTTAGCCAAGGTAGGTTTGTAACTACATTCATAGTTATAGGTGAGATGTGCTTGTGTCGTACGAGTGACTTGACGAGGCGAGAGGCGGGAGGGGAGCTGTCAAGTGAACACGCCGGGTATCTTGGGTACCTTGGCTAACACCGACTCCAAAAATAACAATCGTACCTACATATTGATGAGTAGAAAAAGTAAGTTGATTTTTAAGTTGTAGAAGAATACGAAATTATTTTTTTACTTTTTAGTGCATTTTTTGAAGTCTTTTTTTTGTTTTGTTAAAATTTTTGTTTATTTTTTGATTTTTAGTGAATCTGAAGTACACTAATTTGTCTGAAGTACACTAATTTGGTAGACCTACTAAACGTGCTGCTCATATGAGACAGACAAAATTTGACCATAACGATGTTACGGTCAAATTAAGAGATTCGGCCGAGTATCGCTAATTTGCTTCTAAGAATTGAAGAGTTCCGTTACTTTGTCATGGATCCCATAATCAAAATCTAACCAAATTCTCATCAAACTACCCTTGAAGTACATCCTTTCCAATAAAAAAAGAATCGTCGAAATCGGTTGGCGTGATATTGAGTTATTCGTCCATTTGTCGCGCACATACTTGATGCAAATTTAAGACTTATATGATTTTCTCATGGATGCCATTGTCAGAACTGGACTAAATTAAAATGGGACCACACGGGAAGCACCAGCTTTCAAATAAAAAAGAATCATCAATATCGGTTCACCCAGTCGAAAGTTCTGAGGTAACAAACATAAAAAAAAAAAAATACAGTCGAATTGAGAACCTCCTCCTTTTCGATGTCGTTTAATAATAGAATACATTTAATAACGATAATAATACATCGCATGATTTTCTATTCAATTTAGATGATAAATGTATCCATAGTACTTTTACTCGATTTTAGCGTCACATTTCTCATAAAAAGTCCTTATGAAAAATAATAAAATGAATATTATTTTTAATTTTCTAGCTTTCTGTTGCAGAAGTTTCTTTCAAGGCATTGGTACTGTTAATAACTCCATTGTAATTGTAACTAATAACAACCGTTTTAATCACTCGCAGGAGTAGGCAGGTAGGGTGGACCACCAAACAACTCGCTCTTTGCCTCATATACATTCATACATACTCATATTTGTCATAAATAATAAATAAAGACTTTTTTTTTTTACATTAACTCCACACAGGAGGCCCTGAGGAAAATAATTTCCCGCAGGGCCTATGTCATCTGGGATGCTGTGTGGAGGGTCTTTTTGAGGAGAGGAAGGAATGAACATTGGTCTTGAAGAGACCCATGTTGTAGGAAGGAGGAAACACAGAGGCCGGCAAATCATTCCACAGCCGAGCTGTTGAGCACAAGAACGAGTCGAAGAAACGACCCGTTCTCATGTGACAAATGTCAACTGTGTACAAATGTTGGGCACGCGTTTGGCGTGTTTCCCGACTATGCACCGGTGCCGAAGGGATCAATGATGCTAGTTCCTCGGAGCATCTTCCATTGTAATACCGGTAGAACAAGGATAGCATTCCCACCCGACGCCTGTGCTCTAAAGATTGCAATCCGTCTGTTAAGATGGAAGAATCTATCAAACGGACCGCCCGTTTCTGCACAGAGTCGAGGGTATTTTTCAGGTATTTTGGAGCTCCAGACCAGAGGTGGCTGCCAAATTCAACCGTGGGGCGCACTTGCGATTTGTACAGGGTTAGCAGTTGTGTACTATTAAAGTATCTGCGGGCCCTGTACAGTACGCCCAGTTTTTGGGAGGCCAACTTTACTCTGGCTTCGATGGAGCCCCCATACCTGAGCTGGTCACTTAGGGTTACACCAAGCATATCAATGGAGGGCCTGTTCGGAAGATTGCTTCCGTTGAAAGAGACTAGATTTTCATTTCGATCCCTTTTAGACGTAATCAGACAAGATTGGGTCTTTGAAACATTAAATTCAACGAGATTATTTTTACCCCAAGAGAAAACACTCTCGAGGTAACCGTCCATTCTTTGCTTCAAAGCCTTACGAGCTGTTGGAGTTTGTGAGCCCTTTGGGGGCTTGTCAAACAAAAAGCTATCATGAACTGTACTGTCATCCGCGTAACAATGAATTGATGCACATGACAAAAGGTCGTTGATGTGCAACAAAAACAGAGTCGGAGACAGAACCGATCCCTGCGGGACGCCAGCATTTATCGAGTGTGAGGAAGAGGTGAAACCATCGACTACCGTCTGAATCGACCTCTCCCTCAAGAAGTCGGCAATCCACGTACACAAGGATGCGGGGAGTCCGTAAGAATGCAGTTTGTTGACAAGTCCTCGGTGCCAAACCCGGTCAAAGGCCTTGGATATGTCCAGCGCAGCCGTTTGGGTCTCACTGAAACGTTCCAGGCATTTTTTCCAACCAGAGGGCACAGAGCCAGTCTTCAGGGACAGTTTAAAAAGCTTCGTCAAAATTTTAGCTATTTCTGCAGCGCACCTTTGCAGTACCAGGGCAGGTATTCCGTCAGGCCCACTAGCCCACTACAATAGAATTCTCAACAACTGCTCCATGGTACAAAATACGTTCTTTAATGACCGAATTTTGGAAAGCAAAAGCAAAATTTTTTATGTGCGGTATAATAGTACAAGTATATGATCAAAATATTTATCTTCCTAGATGTAATACCTCCCTGTGTAAGGATTCGAAAAATGTTAATCCAATAAGAATAGTGTGATTAAGGCATGATTAAGGCTCTGTTTTTAGTTTGGACCTAAATTCTGTTGGGATTGTTATGCATCTTACTTTCGGAGAGAGTTAATTGCAAGCCTTAGGCCCAGACACTCCGAAAGTGCGACCTCCAAACTTGGCTTGCGTTTAGGTTCTATCAATCTGCCTACAGCTGATGATGTTGCTGATCTAAGGGTTGATTGCCTCGAACCAGTATTTTCCGGGACGCATAGTTCAGAGATGTAAGGTGGGGTCATTTTATTGATTGATCTAAACACCGAAAGTTAAAAAATAAACATTTTGAAAACGACAGTTACCAAAAGAGAAATAGCGTAATAAAGACACAGCCTGGCATGCTCATGCTCCATTTTGCTCAATGCCCTCAGTGTGATTTTTCACAAAAACGAAGGTATAAAAAATATAATTATTATTATCTTTATCTTCTATGTCTTCTATCTTCTACATATACATTAAAATCTAAAAATGTTTGTATGTCCGCTATGCGTTGCTAAACCATTCATCCGATTGCGATGAAACTATGGGGATTTGATGTGTGCATGCCCGCGTAGGTTTCTGTATACAATAGTGAGCTCTGGCATCATGAAATTACGTATTGCTAAACCGTTCATCCGATTGCGATGAAACTTTGGGGATTTGATGTGTGCATGCCGGCGATGGTTTCCGTATACAATAGAGCTCTGGCATCATGGAATTTTGAAAAATTAATTAATTATTAATTAAATAAATTAAAATGAACTGCAGAAATGTATGTACGCGCATAACTTCTTAGTGACTGCACCATTGGAATAATTCTTTTTTTTTGTGTTCGTTATTGTCAGGACAAGGTTTGTATAAAACTACTGGTGAGCTCTGGCATCATGAAATTTGAATAAAAAAAATTGCAATAGGTAGCACCCGAGTTGTTTGAAGACATATTGTACCGGGACTGAATGTATGGAATGCGGGAGGGGGGAAGGGAACTCGGGTAGGGGGTTCGAGGGAAGGGGGGAGGGGAATTAGGGATCGGGGAGGGTAAGGGGGCGTAAATTAATTACGTTTTCAAGTAACGTGAGATTTTGCTGGACCCCCCCCTCCCCCCTTTTGAGCTCACGTAATTAATGTATGCCCCCTAACCTAAGGGGGGAGAGGAACTCGGGAGGCGGGTTCGCGGGACGGGGGAAGGGGAGGGGAGTGGAGTGAGGAGAGGGAAGGTGGAGGAGGCGTAGTGGGAACGCGAAAGGGGAAGGGAACGCGGGAGAGGAAGGGGAGGCGGAGAGGAACGGGACGAATGGGAAAGGACACGCACGGAGAATTAATTCATTTATTAAATGGCATAGCAACGCGTGCCGGGTACCAGCTAGTTTTTATTAAAATAGGAACAACACCATTCATACACGCGTAGTAATCTACGCCCATGTGCCATTGTTCTATTATGTTCATGCGCGGTCGTAGAGGGTTGCAAAAAATGTCCCCATTAGTAAAATGAGACCCTAGGAAACAATTGGTCGGGATCACGACAGCCACACGCCGACTGATTCTACCTTCCGCCTCAGCCTGCCCTTTGTTCACCGCCCGCGACGGGGGGCGATGTTTCTTTGGAATTTTTCCGCCTTTTTACACCGTTCGTGACTCTAAGTTTTGTGCCAAACCATCAGAAGATTGATTGCCAACAAGAGAAATTATTACGATGGTTTGCTGAAGCGACAGGTCTTAAAAAAAGTATGATTTTAAACATTTTACAGGTAGGTTTTGCAAATGGGGGTTAGCCTGAAAGTCTATGATGTCTCATGGTTGAGGTGAGATTCGTAGATGTTACGTAAGCAATTATATTCCTTTTATATTATTAATTACAATTTTGGAGTAGGTACCGCTGCGCGCCGCCCGCAAACCATTTATTGGATAACCAACACTTCTGCCATTCTTCTTCTTCTGGTGCCCTGTCCGGTCCGTTCAACGGACGTTGGCTATCATGTTGGCTATGCGGACTTTGTTTACTGTGGCTCGGAACAGCTCTACAGTAGACTGGCCAAACCACTGTCTCAGGTTTTTCAGCCATGAGGTTCTCCTTCTTCCAGGGCCCCGTCTTCCGGAATCACTGATTTATGCCATGAACCTAAAAAGCTATGAACAGAGCATTCGCGCGATTTTGAATGAATGACATTGTAGCCAAATCTATCTATATCGACACCTTGGCGCAGTGGTAGCGCATTTGCCCGGAAAGCGAAAGGTCCTGGGTTCGATTCCCAGAGGTGAAAATATCTTTTTCTAATTTTTTTCTTTCCAGATTTTCGATCGAGTTTCGCTAATATTGTCTTCATTCAATTAAAATGTATTCAATTGCTTGTTTCTGATATAAAGTAAATATGGATGTTTGTCTCTCTGAAAAAGAAAACAAAGAAGGTACCTACCTACCTGCGATTATATTCCATAAACTTCACTCACCGAGACAGGAAAGTATCGTGCATTATATCCGATTTCGTGATGGGTTCACCAGCAACGCGAACAACGGATAGCGAATAAACGCTTTGTTTTCGTGAATGTTAGATCATGTCAACAAATGGAAATGCTATCGTGCCAACTGGTACTTAATTACCGTAACACACTCGTACCTAACAGCCGAACACAGATAATTCAATTTTCTAGGAGCGCACGCAGTGTGAGAGCGCGTAGCGGAGTTCCGAACCATTTAACCCTTACACAACAATACGTTCCTCTTATCTGGCAGTGTCCCAGACACGTTCTTTGATTTTTACCCTTGAAAGTTAATCAATAAGTGATAAAAAATATTTGTAAAAAGCACTAACTTTGTGGCTCGCCATAATTTACAATACAAACACACATAAATTTGTTTAAGACCACTTTTATTTTAAAACACTCCACCGGTTTCAGAAGCACCCTTCTTTCGTCAGGAGAATATTATAAATTATAACTAAACTATGATACAGAATGTTAGGTGTTTGAGTAGGAGGTGAGCAAAGGGGTGGGGGTAATTGCGGGATTTTCGGAAAGATCAGAGCGATTAGTTGGAAATATATTTAGAATGGGACTGAAAGATAAATTAATTTGGTTATTCAAAATACCAGCATTATTATTTAGGGATTTTCTGATTTCTAGTGCGTCTAAATTATCTAATTTTTTGCTTTTATTATTACGGTGAAGAATTTTAACCCCTGTGTCCTTATTAAAAGTGTGATCTGTGGAAATTAGGTGATTAGCAAACTCTGAAAAATTATTATTATTTAAGCATCTTAAATGTTCTGTGATTCTAATGTTTACATTTCTAATTGTTTTACCTATGTAGAACGAAGGACAATCATTGCAACATAGTTGGTAAATGCCTGAGTGGCTTAATTTATGATCTCTATCTTTAGTATTTTTTAGTAATTTACCTAAATTGTTATCAGTATAGAACGTAATGGCTAACGACGAAGGAAGGGTGCTTCTGAAACCGGTAGAGTGTTTTGAAATAAAAGTGGTCTTAAACAAATTTATGCGTTTTTTTATTGTGGATAAAAAATAGACTGATATTTTTATTCGATCGTTTTTGAGAAAATTCACATTTATACGTCAAAATATAATTTTTTCTAATACCCATTTTTAATCATTGAAAAAATTGTGGAAGTTATTACTACTTTGCTTATAACTTTTAACTAAAAATAATTGAACCTGCCAACATATAAAAATAAGAATAAAAATCTTTTCACATTACATTTAATTAATATTTGAAAAAATTCGTACCAAAAACATTTTTTTTTTAAATATCGTTAATATAAAAAATATGTTAAGTTTAAAAGGTTTCATTACAGTTTATCCGCCGATAGCTGGTCCCCCGGCATATTTACATGCAATGTTCAGTCGGGAGAAAATATGGTATGCCTAATTACATAAAATATAATATAAGTGACCCCGAAGGGATGTGCAGAGAGGATGCACATCATTCAAATTCATCTAGGAAAGATCTGCATCTCTGTATACTGTGTATATATTATATTATTATACACATAATATTTCTTATGATTTTTTTTACAAATATTTGTGTAATGGTCGTTAATTAGTTAATAAGTTAGTAGGGAGATTGTCAACTTTTTAATGGCTTGGTAAATATATTGAATGGTTTTTCATTTAATGTTTTAAAATTACAAATTTGCTTTTATACAAAAAATCTAGTAGGTAATTTTAAAGGAGATAAGATGCATTAAAAAGCCTAAATGTTTTTCGATAATGGTGAGAGGTGTTGAAAAAGATGCAGTTTTGTACATAGACAACATTGTTACATGCAGAGGACATAATATTGCGCCTACTACGTGTAAAAGGGTTAAGCATTAAAGACGCTCGATTTTCACGCGAAAACCGTTTTCCATAATTTCAGATTTCCATTTTGGCCGTGCTTGGCCGTGAAAGAAAACGTCCGACACGCGAACTTTCCCGCCAGAACGGAAGTTGTGTGGCGATGCGTGCTTTGCGCGGGAAGCTTGGTACTAGCCCACTGAATAGTTAATTCGATAGAAATACGTTGCGGCCACGACTTGTGTGGTCAATTTTCCCTTACCTCTGGTAAAATTGTTCAAAAAAATTTTAAATACCGAAGTTCTTTGTTGTACAGATGATCAAATTTCATCGACCTGTGTGGGTGCCTAGCATGAACTTTCAACCTTGCCAATATGAAGACTTTTAACGACAGTATTTATTTTATTTATTTGTCGACGCTTGCTAGATTAGCCACTTGATATCGACGAAACTATTATTTATCGAGCCCGTGCGCTGTTTCGACAAGCTTGCCTAAATGTCGATAACACCGTTAGCAAAAATGTTGTTGTGTCAGTAATTATTAGAACTTGGGGTAACTGAGGATCGACAGGTATTTCCGATATAATAGGTAATGGGTAACGACCATTGATTAAAAACAATGTGCAAATAAGTTTTGCAAAACAGACTCGTTTTAATTTGACGTTTCAAAACGACAAATATCCATCTACGCAATAGATAAAATATTCCAGTATTGCCATCATAGGGCTATTTTATTTCCGACAACGATAAACTTATCGCAAGTGAAGCGATATCGACAAACTAACGCCGACAGCTTCTTATGCCGCATCGATTCGGCTTATTACCGATATTGCTTTGCTAGATTTTTTTTAAATCCCGAGATAGGTTTTATTTACTCTAATAGTAAATAAATAAAATCTATTTCGGGATTTATAATTTGGTATAAGAAATTGTTGACTACCTGCTTTAAACCCGTTTTCATCCCGCGACTAAATATCCCCGACAAAATATCTTACGGGCAAAACATCCTCCAACAAAATATCTACTAAAATCTTACCTAACCTAACCTAATTTTACAAGATGTCTGTATTATTTTTGTCCCATTTTACTATTTTTGAACAATCATTTATTGTATTTGTAGGATGCCTGTTTTATTTTTGTCCCATTTTACTTTTTTTGAACAATCATTTATTGTATTTGTAGGATGCCTGTTTTATTTTTGTCCCATTTTACTTTTTTGGAACAATCATTTATTGTATTTGTAGGATGCCTGTTTTATTTTTGTCCCATTTTACTTTTTTTGAACAATCATTTATTGTATTTGTAGGATGCCTGTTTTATTTTTTTCCCATTTTACTTTTTTTGAACAATCATTTATTGTATTTGTAGGATGCCTGTTTTATTTTTGTCCCATTTTACTTTTTTTGAACAATCATTTATTGTATTTGTGGGATGTCTGTATTATTTTTGTCCCATTTTACTATTTTTTAACAATAATTCATTGTCTTTATAGGATGTCTCGATTATTTTTTTTTGTCCCATTTTTTGTTAGGTTAGGTTAGGTAAGTACATATTTTGATGGGGGATGTTTTGTCCGTAGGAATTTTGTCGGGGATGAAAAGTCGCGAAACCATTTTAAACATGGAAATTGTTATATTAAAAATATCGATATTATTTTGTATATTTGTTTGCCAAACTACGTAAGCGATGAATTGGCGACATAATTGCTACATAATTAATTTGTCTGTCAATAGTGACATTGAAATGGATTCTTATGCTTAGGGAGGATTTCTAGGGATGTCCTGTTCACTGTGTTGGCCGCTTACGTGGCCACGATAATCGAGTATTTACGGCACAAAGAGCGCGACTGCCTTTCAGTCCGATATTCCTAGACATTTTTTACACATTTATCAACACATTCTTTGAAGCTCGTAATTCAAAGAAAGCGAGGTAAATGTCTGCTTTAATGCGCTCATAAATCTGCAAGAATTTGACGGTCGTTCACAGGATTGATTATTATTATGAATAATAATGTTTTTACAAGCGCGAGCTCAGGTATTCTGTAGATATGTCACTGTAAAAGCCCGAATATTGGTAAATCCTAAGATTTTCCGGTAAATCCTAAGATTTACCAACTCTTAATGGTAAAAGTCCGAACCGTTGTATAATCGTCGTTCACCAACCTAACCTAACCTAACCTAACCTAACCTAACCCAACCTAACCTAACCTAACCTAACCCAACCTAACATGTACTAAATTCTAATGGTAAAAGCCCGAAAATATCGTTTATAATATTTAAATAAGAAACGACTTTTTCGGGCTTCTACCATTAGAATTTAGTACATGTTAGGTTTGGTGAGGTTAGATTAGGTTAGGTTAGGTTAGGTTAGGTTGGTGAACGATGATTATAGAACGGTTCGGACTTTTACCATTATCTAAGAGTTGGTAAATCTTAGGATTTACCAATATTCGGGCTTTTACGGTAACAGATATAATATTCACTCTTATTTCATTCCTGTGTTTTAACAAGCTCATATTGTGAATTCAATCTTCAAAATTAATACTAAATTACACAATTGATAAACAAACATTTAATATATCGTAAACGGTAGTTTATCAGTTGTGTAAAATTAAAATCACGGTAATTAGTTATAAATTAGCGTGTTATAGAAGTTAGAGTTTCTTTATATATATCAGTTGATGCCATTTGTTTGATTGACTAACATAATTTTCAAATTGATCCAGTCTCAACTAAAAGTTAATACTGATTGTACATTAGGGTGTGTCAATTATTTTAACTTTTGAATTCAGAAACGCCTGATATCTCAAAAGTTGCGCCTTACGAAGAAAACATTTATTTTTTTTTAAAATGTTTATTAGCTCGCTAAAATGCATTTAAAGTCAGAAAAAAAATCTAAAATATGTATTTTCAATTTATGGTACATAATTAATTTTTGTTTGAACTATTTAACCTTCTAACGTTTGTTTGTTATTAAAAACTACGTACAGCTGACAAAAATGAAAAAAAAATCAAATTTATGAATACAAGTAAGCCTTCAAGAATACTGATTTTATCCAGAAAAAATGTTATTTTCCTCTTTTACATTTTTAACAAACACATCATTTATATACAATGCTCTACCAGATCAAATCAAAAATATAAAAGAAATCAATATATTTAAAACCAAAGTAAAAACATGGCTGAGAGATCAAAGTGATAATAAAATTACAAACATCATGAAGACGATATAAAGACAATCCATAACCAAATACAAATATTTTAAAAAACTACAGGCCTCCTCAGAACAGGAAATCCTAGTGAGGAGTAATGTAGAGTAATTAAGTATTTAATATGGAAAGAATACGATAGATGGCGGTAAGCATGTAGCTTGCACCATAGCTCGCCAGATGGCATTGGCGTACAAGAAGCAGTATCAGAGATATACTTTTCGAGCTCCCGTGGCAAGGCTCCAGAGATTTACCTACCCCCGAATAGTAAACAGTCGTAGCTATCCAGCTAGGTTATTCAAGTAATAAACACATTTATATTAAAAAGAACCGTTATTAATAATTACTAACTGCCGAGGAAAGGGCAGATATAACAATTGGCGCAGCCGTAAAAGTATAATTGTGTGGAAGTTACGCGTACGAATAATAATTGGTGCTGGACACGGATGACTAAGTCACTGCTGGAGTGACTTGCAGTTTTGGCAAAGGAATCGGAAGAGATTCTGCTCGAGATTAAGGAGCATTTGGTTCCGTGGCTACGGGCTGGATAAGAAGATTTTTTGTTCTAGGAACAGAAGTAAAATACCGCAAGGAGGCGATCTGGTTATGGATCATTGGATTGGTTTCAAGGTCAAAACGGATCATTGGGTTAATCGTTTCAAGGACGAATCATTGGATTAATCAGAAGACAAGGATAAAACCCAGAGGGAGACCAGAAGAGTTCCTGAGATAAGTATTTTTGCTTCTTTGAGAGGGATTATTTGTTATTGTTTTCTTTGTTGATTGTTTTTGCCGATCTATCTGTTGGGAGTTATGGAATCGGGTAGAATATCACCGTTTTGCCATCTCTCCAGAGACTGGGGATTGTTTCGACTTCGGATAGAGCAATTTTTCGTGATCCATGATGACAAAGCGTCTGTGGAGAAAAAACGGGCTTTTTTATTGAATCTCCTAGAATCAGAAACGTTAACCTTACTAATTAATCTGTGTTTTCCAAGTAAAATAACGGACTTATCTTTTGATAAACTTTTAGCGCTTCTCGACAAACATTGTAACAAAAATCGTTCAGTTTTTAAAGAACGGGAGAATTTTTTTTTAGCGAGACAACAACAAGGCGAGACGATAAGAGATTTCGCGGTTAGACTTCGTTCTTTAGCAACGTATTGTCAATTCGAAACGAGGCTTGAAAAAAATCTTATAGACATGTTTGCAATCGGGTTGTTACCGGGGCGCGCGAAAGAGAAAATTTTTGTAGAAGGGCAAACGTTATCGTTTAATGAAATAGAAGGACTTGCAGTTAGTATGTCAACTTTGGATAGTGCTAATACAGTTAAATCAGAAGTAAACCTGGTAAAAAATCGAGTTACTAGCGATGGGTTCAAGCGAGATCAGCGTAGGGAACGATCGACGAGCCCCAAGGGTAGTTTTAACACGAAACCAGCTTATAGGTTAGGATCAAATTCAGGTACGAATTTTAGATCACCCTTGGGTAATGTTAAAAAACAGTGTTTTATTTGCAAAAGGAATGATCATCTATCGTTTGATTGTAAATTTCATAATGCGAAATGTTTTAAATGTAAGGGCGTTGGGCATTTACAGAAATTTTGCAAGAATAATCCAATAAATCCCATTTTTGAAAATCACAGGGATAGTAAAGTTTTAGTTGCGTCAATTAGCCCGATTACTGCTGAAATTGAAATTAATAACAAGAAGTTTACGGCAATGATTGATTCCGGTTCATCTTTATGTGTGATGCCGGAGGGTATTTTTAAACGACATTTTAGTTCAATCATTTTGTCACAAGACAAGCGGATTATTTCAGGTTATGGAAATAATCGTTTAAAAGTCGTAGGAAAGGCGATTTTTGATGTGAAATTTAAGGGTAGGAACAAAAATATTAGTTTTATTGTAGTAATAAAAGGAACAGAATTAATTGTGGGGAGAGATTTTATGGAATGTTTCGATCTTGGGATAACTTCTCAGGAGACAATTAATTTAGTGACGCCGCAAATGAGGAATGGAGAAAAGTTTATTCAAGATTACCCGGAAGTGTTTTCGCAAAAGTTGGGAAGATTTAACAAATATAAAGTCTATTTTAAAGTAAACCAGGAATCGGATCCAATTTTTTTCAATGCAAGGCCGGTTCCTTTTTCTATTAAAGGGAAGATCGAATCCGAATTAAGATCGATGGTAGAAAAAGGTATAATCTCCCCGGTTACAAGTAGCGAGTTCGCTTCACCGATTGTTCCGGTGGTCAAGAAAAATGGGGATATAAGAATTTGTGTAGATTATAAAAGGAGTCTTAATTTGATTTCCAATTTAGAGAAATATCCGATGCCAAAGATTGAGGAGGTCATACATAAGGTTAGTTCGGGCAAAGTTTTTGCAAAATTAGACCTTAAAGAAGCATATTCACAGTTAGAATTAGCGGATCATTGTAAAAAGTTTACAACTATTAACACACACTTACGTTTGTTCCAATAAAACAGGTTGGTTTTTGGGTTTAAATCGGCTCCGGCCATCTTCGCAAGAACAATATCAGTTGTTTACAAGGTTTAAAAGGCGTAGCCTTTTACCTAGATGATATTATTATTTCAGGGGTCGATGAACTTGATCTGTATAATAATATTTGCGCGGTCTGCGAGCGGTTGAAAGAATGTGGTTTATGTGCCAATACTGGGAAGTGTCAGTTTTTTGTTAAATCTATAGAATTTTTGGGATACGTTATTTCGGGAAGGGGCATTGAACCTCAAAAAGATAAATTGGAAGCAATTAAGAATGCGCCGTACCCATCCGACGTGCATCAATTGAGGAGTCTTTTGGGATTTTTTAATTTTTATCGAAACTTCATACCGAACATGTCATCAATTTTAGAACCTTTGCATAATCTTTTAAAGAAGAATGCAAAGTTTGAATTTGGGAAGTCATGCATTGACGCAGTAGATAAAGTAAAGTATCTAATGGGTTCTGATAGAATTCTCACTCATTATTTTCCCAACCTTCCTCTTAAGTTATATACAGACGCGAGCAGCGCAGGCCTCGGAGCCGTGTTATTGCACCGTTATGGAATTATATTAGCAGGATTTGCGTATAAGGTAGAATTTGTCAAGTCATGTCATAATCATGCGGATTTTCTATCTCGGCTTCCGGTAGAAAATTCTCAAGAAGAATTTGAAGATGATTATGGATCAGATTTTGTGTGTTATGTAGATAAATGCGAGCACATAGATATCAAGCTCATTTCCACAGCTACAGAGACAGACACGGTTATTCAGGAAGTTTTAACGTGTTTGCGTAAGGGCTGGCCAAAACGAGTTGGTCGAGACGATTTACTGTGGAGATTCTGGGTTAAGAGAAACGAAATGTCCATAGTCAAGGATTGCCTTTTCTGGCAACATAGAATTGTCATTCCGAGTTCCTTACAAGAACATGTGCTAGAGTTATTACACAGATCTCATTTAGGAATAGTTAAAATGAAGGGCCTAGCAAAAGCTTATTTTTGGTGGCCATCACTGAACAATGACATTGAAAAAATGGTTCTAAAATGTAATGATTGCGCGGCTATGAGGCCGGCACCTCCTAAGAGTCACTTGTCAGTGTGGCCGAACCCTGGGGCAACTTGGAGTAGGGTGCACGTAGACTACTGCGGGCCTGTAGCAGGAAAAATGTTTCTTGTAATTTGTGACGCTTTTTCCAAGTGGATCGACTGCTTAGAGGTCCCAAGGGCGGATTCGTTTAACACGATTAAGGAATTGAGAAGAATTTTCTCTAATTTTGGTAACCCTGATTGCCTAGTTTCGGATAATGGAACAGCATTTTCTAGTGTAGAGTTTAAAGAATTTCTTAAAGAGAATAACATAGAATTTTTAAATTCACCGGTCAAATTCCCTCAGTGTAATGGGCAAGCTGAAAATTCAGTTAAAACGGTAAAAATTAAAAAAAAAAATTATGGTTAGGAATAATTTTCCAGTAAATTATGAAAGTAGATTATGTGATTTTCTATCTGATTATCGAAATTCGCCACATTGCACAACGGGATTAGAACCGGCAGTCTTGATGTTTGATAGGAGACTGAAATCAACTTTCAGTAGTTTAATTCCTAAAACCACTCAGGAAGATGTGTCAGAACAGAGAAAAATAGCTAACGATAATATAAAAAGGAGTCAAGATAATCAAATAAGGAATTATGGGGGCGTAAAAATTAGAAATTTACATGTTGGACAGAAATGTCTGGTCAAGGACTTCCGTCAGGTGAATAAAGTTGGTTGGGTTAGAGGTATTGTAGAAAGGAAAGTGGGTAAAAAAGTTTATATCGTTAGGATCTGTGGTACTCCGTTGACTTGGAAGAGGCATATTGATCAGTTAAAGAGTTTATCTGTGAAATGGGAAGAGGAGAGTGAAGATAATAACCCACCCACCGCGTCTGAGGTCACGAAATGCGCTTCAGACGAGTTGGGGACCTCAGCTTTGTTGAAGGGGCTAACGTGGAGTTCTCTTGATTTCAGATTACCAGCAGATGATCGAGAGCAAACTACTCAACTAAGACCTTGGGAAGGAAGGCTCCGTTCAAAGCGTTCATAGAGGTCCCTCCCAGAGAAACAGAAGTACTTAAGTTGAAATATTTAAAATCTAATATTTAAAATATGTTTGGTTGAATTTAATGTATAAAATCGTGTAAAAATGAAATATTTAAAATCTAATATTTAAAATATGTTTGGTTGAATTTAGTGTATAAAATCGTGTAAAAATGAAATATTTTAAATCCCATTTTTTGTCAATTGTATAGCTTCTTTTGAAAAGAACATGATTTGTATTTATTGTAGCCAGGGCTTGAGATTAGGTCGGGGAGGGTGTAATGTAGAGTAATTAAGTATTTAATATGGAAAGAATACGATAGATGGCGGTAAGCATGTAGCTTGCACCATAGCTCGCCAGATGGCATTGGCGTACAAGAAGCAGTATCAGAGATATACTTTTCGAGCTCCCGTGGCAAGGCTCCAGAGATTTACCTACCCCCGAATAGTAAACAGTCGTAGCTATCCAGCTAGGTTATTCAAGTAATAAACACATTTATATTAAAAAGAACCGTTATTAATAATAATAATAATAATAATAATATTTATTTCGCATAAAATTATACAATGAAACATATGTGGAAACTTTGACTAGCCAACTAGGAATGGATCCTGTTTTAGGCCAGTCAAATTGACAAATTTAGTTCATATCATAATTTCATATTACATTGATAAATTATATACATATTATTTATTGAATGAAACAAGTGTTACGATTAAATTCCTCGTAGAAGCTTTAGTTAATAACTACAATTTTGAACTCATAAAAAAAAGAATAAGCTAAGAGAAAAAAAACAATGTCTTAAAGTACAGATTTAGTATCGAATGCTTGTTTAACAATAGATAAATGTTTGGACATCTGAATCTTTAGCAAAAATTGAGAATCGAGACCAGCTTCAAGTGTGATGACAAAATCCATATTATAATTAAAGTTGATGTTTAAACATGATTACAAAAAATAAGTATAATTAACGTGAGTGACGTATCCCTCAACTTTACGAGCGGGTAAGAGCCCGTTCACACTTCCGTCGTAAAAACGGAGAGGGGTTCCGTCGTCACGACGGAAGCCCTAGCCGCTGTAGTGGCTCTATGGAGCTGTTCACACTTGTCGGATCCGGCGCGAAGACGGATCCGTTTTTTTTCGCCGGAGAGTTCGCCTACGCAGAGCGTCCGTCGTGAAGCCGGAAGGGAACGCGCTGGCTCATACATTTCAATGGAGCTGTTCACACTACACGGCGGGACGACGGATCCGTTTTGAACCCGCCACACCCCGCTTCACACTTCACCACCGCCCGCTCCCAGACGCAAGGCGGCAGGCAATTTGTGTTTTTATGGGGCGCGCGTTTGGCGTTTTGTAATATTATTATATAATATATATGTTCGTTCCAGAATGCGATTTTTTCTATTTAATCTCAAGAAAATATTTAGTCATATCATTCATGTTTTTTAGTGATTTTAGTTATAATAATTGCTGAATGATTTTCGCGTACTTTCTCCTTTTCAAGTATGCAAACACAATATTCTCCCACGGTTTGAACAAATAAGGTCCGACCCCTGAAGTAATTTTATGGCTGGAATTATATCAATACATTCCCTTACCGAATTCGAAGAAAAAGTTTATTATTTAAATTGTTTTATTTTTAAGTAGGTATTTGTACATTTCAAATAGCACCTATTATGGCATTATAGCAACTATTTATGGCAGCCTCAAGGGAAAGTTTTTGCTGTCGGCCGTACTGAAGAATGATAAAATGTTTTGGTCGTTGTTTTCGTAGAGTAGGGTCCGTTTTCAAGACGGATCCGTCTTGAAAACGGAAGTGTGAACAGGGGCCTAGGGCTTCCGTCGTGACGACGGAACCCCTCTCCGTTTTTACGACGGAAGTGTGAACGGGCTCTAAAGAAACTCAAAAAGAATGTGACTCGAAAAGGATGCAGCAAATGAATAAAAACAATTTGTATATAAATATGTCTTAAGTTAATGTATAAATAGTGACATGAGAAAGGGGTTGATAACCAATTGTATTTATTTCCCTTTCCTTGCGTCATTTTTTCATCCTACTAAGATATTTTCCCTTAGAGCACTTAATATAAAATAAAACAGGTAAAGTAAGTAAAATCCAGATGGTAATAATAAAAAGAAAGATCACCGCAGGAGATGAATGTAGAACAATGGGAAGGGTATTGATAAAATAGTAGACAATTATGTTCTGAAGTGATAAGTACGTGTTTTTGTAATATTACGCATAGTACGTAATTTTGTATAATTTTATACGTATTATGTATAAATTATAATTTACGTAATTTTGTATAATAAAAAGAAAGATCTCCGCAGGAATTGAATGTAGAAAAAAATGGGAAGGGTATTGATAAAAGAATAGACAATTGTGTTCTGCAATGGTAAGTACGTGTTTTTGTAATGAATGGAACTATGAGTGAGTGTTTTTTTTTTATTTTGTTTTTTTTATTTTCTTATATATTTTTAATTTTGTTTTATTTTATATGATGAGACTAACTATTGGTCAACATATCTTCGCTTTTGATCCTCCCTAAATCAAGGAGCCAGTCGTTGATCAATTTGCGCAAAACATTTGCACTTTTAGTTTTCCAATCATTAGGAATGATATTAAATAATTTAGGTCCTAAGTACGAAAATTGCCGTTGGCCGAGGGACGTCGTGATTTTTATTGGGACTATTGGATTGTTCCTTGAAAGTCGAGTGTCGTGAAGATGGTCAATGGACGGGAAGTGTTGACGTTGTTTTTGCACATGTAATATAATCGTACTAATATACAATTGTCTAACATCAAGTACTTTTAATTCCGTGAATAATGCATCACTGGGGTACCTGAACGGTTTTTTAAGGATGACTCTTAGTATTGATTTCTGAGCTTTAGCCAGGGAGTCTAATATTGTTTTGGCACATCCACCCCATCCTAGGGATGCATATTCGAGTAAAGAATTACACATAGCATAGTATATTGATTTCATATCTTTAACAGAGAGAATATTTCTGATGGTTATAAAAAGATGTGTAAGTTTTCTGACTTTTGAGGCCGTTGCGTTAATGTGTTCGTCCCATCTCAGATATTTATCTATGGTGATCCCTAGATATTTTAAACTATCCACGCATTCTAGGTTATTGCAAGTACAAGAGTTCGGTTCATTGCAAATGTGAATAGTAATATTTAGTATAACCTTGGGTTGACCCGATTGTGTTGCACTAAAACGTATAAATTTTGTCTTATCCGTGTTAAGAGTAAGAAGATTATAGTCTAGCCAATGTTTGACATTGTTTATTCCAATTTCTGCTTTTCTGTGCGCTTCATACCAGTTTTTGCCCTCAAATATTAAGACCGTATCGTCAGCAAAAGTGATGATATGATCGGCAAGGTTGCTGTTGCAAAGGTCATTGATATAGATATTAAACAATATCGGTCCTAAAGTACTTCCTTGTGGTACACCAAATACGATGTTGGCTGGATCGCTTAGAGTACCACTAATAATAACTCTTTGGCTCCGATTTTCCAGATAGCTTCCTAACCATTTAAGTAACTGCCCCTGTATACCGATTAGCTGTAATTTTTTCAAAAGGATTTTGTGTGAGATGGTATCAAAAGCTTTAGCCAGATCCAGGAAGATCGCGATGCTTTTGATTCCTCGATCGATGTTATTAGAAATTACTTTAGTCAGATTGCCAATGGCATTTTCAGTACCTAAACCCGGACGGAAGCCATATTGTCTCTCAGAAAGAATGTTATTATCTTCAAGATAAAAGCTAAGACGATTTTTGACAATTTTCTCTATAATTTTTGAGACGGAATTGACCAAAGATATCGGCCGGTAATTTTGAATCGCAGATTTATCTCCATTTTTGTGTAGTAATACAACAACTGAATGTTTTAGATGGTTAGGGAATATTCCTGATTTGAGACTTAGATTGGAAATGAACGCTATCGGAGATGCTATGAATGACTTAGTTACTTTAAGCAGATTAGTCGAGACTTTGTCTGGTCCACAAGCGTTAGATGGCTTTAGGTCGTCAATTATTTCCAAGACTTCATTCGTCGATGTTTGTATATTGTCTATTTTATGGACGAGGCTAGAGGTGACCAACTTGGCAAGTTCGATTTCTGTTTTATTGCATTTATCGAGAATTTTTTTGGCAAGTGTGGTTCCCACCGATGTGAAGTATTTATTAGCAAAATTCGCCATATTTTTAGGATTAGAGGAGTTTACGTTACCGATATCTAACGATTTAATTTCGGAAGACCTGTTTATTTTTGTTTTACTAATATTTCGAAATGCTTCCCACATACGTTTTGGAGAATAAGAATTTTCGTAAATGAACGTTTTAAAATAATTTTCCTTTGTATATTTAATAATCTTTTTGCATAAGTTCCTATATTTCTTGTAGTGAGTTTGTACTAAAATATTATCTGGAAACTTTTTGGCCCTTTTGTGAAGTTGGTTTCTTTTGTGAATCGATTTTAAAAGGCCGGGAGAGATCCAGGGCGTAAGTTTAAACTGGCTGTTCGAGATGTGTTTGTTACTTGTATGTTTAGATATATATGTATGTAGAATACAAATGAATTCTTTCATCGCAATGTCAGTGTCAATTTGATCAAATACTTTTTGCCAGTTTTCTAAATGCAAGTCCTCAATTAAATTATTAAAATTTAATCGAGGGACGTACTTGATTTTAGCAGGGGGGGGCGGTTTATCTTTAAAGCACAGGGCTGTCGTATAGTGGTCGGAAATTGACGTGTGGATAACGAATGAGTCAGTGAAGTTAATATTTTTTACGTTGATGTGATCCAAACAGGATTTGTTCGTGCCCTGTTCTCGAGTTGGTGTATTGATTGTCAAAATGATTCCGTTTTCTGTGAGCAGGCATATGTAGTCGTTGAATTGGTTGTGAAATGGAGATAAGGTGCTAATATTAAGGTCTCCTATAATGATTTGACGTTCAAATTTATTGGAATTGCTAATAATTGTTTGGAGTGAATTCAAAAAAGAATCTATGCTCTGGAAAGAAGGTGATCTATAAATAGCGAAAATACATAAATTATTATTCAGAACAATTCTGAGGCAGTTACCTTGTGATAATATAATTTCTTCGACTTGTGCTTGTATACCGTCTTTGATGTAGACAACAATCCCGCTAGATTTATTTATATTTTTAATTGAGTGATATTCCGTGTAAGTTTGTATTATTTTAGAGGTGTAGTTTTTAATGATCCAACACTCTGATAAAATTAAAACATCAAAAGTATGATTGAATTGATCTAGAAATATCAGAAAATCATCAAGGTTTGACATACTTCTGATATTCTGATGGATAATCTTTAAATTATAAGACTTCCAACTGAAATTATTTAATTTGTTGAGATCGTCAATCACATACGTGTTGCACGTTACATCTGTGTCATTGTAAATATCAGGAGGTAATTGAATCATGATTATTCAGGTGAGATGTGATGCAATGGAAATTTCACTACTATACGATTATGATCCATTTCTCGTGAGTAGGTATATTTGATTCGAATGATTGGATGGGGATAATCACAGGATAATAATAGCAATAATAATAAAATAACCTTCAACTTGTAGTCGTTGTCTGAAGTAGTAGTAAGTAGTAGTAGTAGCAATAGTAATAATAGAACCTTCATCTTGTAATCTTTGTCGGCAGTAACCTTCATCTTGTAATCGTTGTCTACAGGAACCATTATCTTGTAATCGTTGTCGGCAGTAGTAATAAGTAGTAGTAGTAATAATATCAATAGTACCTTCATCTTGTAATCATCGTCAGCAGTAGTAATAAGTAGTAGTATTAGTAGCAATAATAATAATAGAACCTTCATCTTGTAACCGTTGTCGGCAGTAGTACTAAGTAGTAGAAGTAGTAATAGTAATAATAGAATCTTCATCTTGTAAACGTTGTCGGCAGTAGGTATATTGTGTTTGAGATAATCATAGGGAAGCCAGCTTGCTTTCATCGGATATAAGAATTGCGCCTGAACCTGTCTCCCTCCGTAGGTATATACGCCCCTGTTGGATCCATGCAAATTGAAATTGTCTCGCTCTAGCAAATTGGCGAGTTTTATACCAAATTTGTTTCGCCCGAAATGTTAACTGCTCAGATACATAGATCGGCAACCGTGGGCCGGCGAGACCGATATTTAACGTGTTGAGTTTATCTTCGGTATTGGGTTTATTCTTGTTGAAAGATTTCACATCAGCTAGCAGTTGATTTCTAGCCATGTTCGATTTTAGTTTAAGAACAATTGTCCTGGGTTGCTTCTGATTATTGTTATTTTTTTGAAGACGATAAACAGCATCGATATCCTTAGTTTCTAAGGGAGATCCTGTTGTTTTGAAGATGTTGAAGACCACGTCTTTTAGTGTTTCGTCCTTGATGTCGGGGATGCCTCTTATTTCTACATTACAAGACTTTAAGGCCCGCTCTTGGGAATCAAGACTATTCTCCAGTATTACGATTCTAGCTTCCAGTGCAGTATTCTTCGCTGTAAGCTCATCATTACGGTGCTCGACGTCGCGGATTCTGGCCATAAAGTCTTCATATTGTGCGTTCATGAATTGTAAGCTTTCCAGTATCTTGTTGTTTTGGTCCATGATGTCGTTCTGTTTTTTATCCAGGCTGTTCGTTTTAGTCATGACTAAATTCTGGATATCTTCGAGAATAGCGGGGGACGAAGGTGATGATGGAGCTGCTTGATCCTTAGTGGCCGTTGTTTTTTTGGGCGGTTCCAAAGATGTGTTATCGCTGACGGCGGTCGACCGTGTGTCCCTTTTACACTGCTTACACTTCTGTTGTTCTCGACGTTCTTGAGTGAGTCGACGGAAAGTGCTTTCCGTTATTCCTCCACAGGCTAGATGGTAGGTGCCTTTACACACTGAACACACAAATATCGACTCATCCGATAGAATAACTTCAGGGCATACGCGGCAGTGCATTGTAAATGATTTATAATGACTACCCACACGACGTTATTATAATAGAATAGTGTTTATTCTGAATTAAAATAAGTGCGACAGTAAAACACCTAGATATTATTTGAATATGTTAGACTATGATGCCACAAACAGGAAGCACTATTGTTTACTTGCTGAATATTGCGATTTAACGTTTAAAATAAACTTTAAGACGGAGTAAAATTGATATGAACTAGTCACAATGATCTATATAGTGTATTAATAATTACTAACTGCCGAGGAAAGGGCAGATATAACAGTAAGAGCTGAGGGAAGTTTGTTCCAAATGAGCGGGCCAGTTACACGAAAAGATCGATCATAGTAAACGGCTCAATTAGATCTAGAAAGTTCGATTAAACGATTAGTAACATCTCGATCTGCTGACCTTAGAGTAAGCTGCCTATCGCTTAAGTTTTGTCGGACACATAGTTCCGATATATAGGCTTGCGCCATTCCTTGCAATGCTTTGAAGGTCATTACCTAACCTAACCTAACCTAACCTAACCTAACCTAACTTCAACCTTGCCAATATGAAGACTTTTAACGACAGTATTTCTTATTTGTCGACACTTGCTAGATTAGCCACTTGAGATCTACGAAACTATTGTTTATCGAGCCCGTGCGCTGTTTCGACAAGCTTGCCTAAATGTCGATAACACCGTTAGCAAAAATGTTGTTGTGTCAGTAATTATGTGAACTTGGGTAACTGAGGATCGACAGGTATTTCCGATATAATGGGTAATGGGTAACGACCATTGATTAAAAACAATGTGCAAATAAGTTTTGCAAAACAGACGCGTTTTAATTTGACGTTTCAAAACGACAAATATCCATCTACGCAATAGATAAAATATTCCAGTATTGCCATCATAGGGCTATTTTATTTCCGACAATGATAAACTTATCGAAAGTGAAGCGATATGGACAAACTAACGCCGACAATTTCTTTCGCCGCATCGATTCGGCTTATTACCGATATTGCTTTGCTAGATTTTTTTTAAATCCCGAGATAGGTTTTATTTACTCTAATAGTAAATAAATAAAATCTATTTCGGGATTTATAATTTGGTATAAGAAATTGTTGACTACCTGCTTTAAACCCGTTTTCATCCCGCGACTAAATATCCCCGACAAAATATCTTACGGGCAAAACATCCTCCAACAAAATATCTACTAAAATCTTACCTAACCTAACCTAATTTTACAAGATGTCTGTATTATTTTTGTCCCATTTTACTATTTTTGAACAATCATTTATTGTATTTGTAGGATGCCTGTTTTATTTTTGTCCCATTTTACTTTTTTTGAACAATCATTTATTGTATTTGTAGGATGCCTGTTTTATTTTTGTCCCATTTTACTTTTTTTGAACAATCATTTATTGTATTTGTAGGATGCCTGTTTTATTTTTGTCCCATTTTACTTTTTTTGAACAATCATTTATTGTATTTGTAGGATGCTTGTTTTATTTTTGTCCCATTTTACTTTTTTTGAACAATCATTTATTGTATTTGTAGGATGCCTGTTTTATTTTTGTCCCATTTTACTTTTTTTGAACAATCATTTATTGTATTTGTGGGATGTCTGTATTATTTTTGTCCCATTTTACTATTTTTTAACAATAATTCATTGTCTTTATAGGATGTCTCTATTATTTTTTTTTGTCCCATTTTTTGTTAGGTTAGGTTAGGTAAGTACATATTTTGATGGGGGATGTTTTGTCCGTAGGAATTTTGTCGGGGATGAAAAGTCGCGAAACTATTCTAAACATGGAAATTGTTATATTAAAAATATCGATATTATTTTGTATATTTGTTTGCCAAACTACGTAAGCGATGAATTGGAGACATAATTGCTACATAATTAATTTGTCTGTCAATAGTGACATTGAAAAGGATTCTTATGCTTAGGGAGGATTTCTAGGGATGTCCTGTTCACTGTGTTGGCCGCTTACGTGGCCGCGATAATCGAGTATTTACGGCACAAAGAGCGCGACTGCCTTTCAGTCCGATATTCCTAGACATTTTTTACACATTTATCAACACATTCTTTGAAGCTCGTAATTCAAAGAAAGCGAGGTAAATGTCTGCTTTAATGCGCTCATAAATCTGCAAGAATTTGACGGTCGTTCACAGGATTTATTATTATTATGAATAATAATGTTTTTACAAGCGCGAGCTCAGGTATTCTGTAGATATGTCACTGTAAAAGCCCGAATATTGGTAAATCCTAAGATTTTCCGGTAAATCCTAAGATTTACCAACTCATAATGGTAAAAGTCCGAACCGTTCTATAATCATCGTTCACCAACCTAACCTAACCTAACCTAACCTAACCTAACCTAACCTAACCTAACCCAACCTAACATGTACTAAATTCTAATGGTTAAAGCTCGAAAAAATCGTTTATAATAAGAAACGATTTTTTCGGGCTTTTACCATTAGTTAGATTTGGTTAGGTTAGGTTAGGTTAGGTTGGTGAATGATGATTATAGAACGGTTCGGACTTTTACCATTAAGAGTTGGTAAATCTTAGGATTTACCGGAAAATCTTAGGATTTACCAATATTCGGGCATTTACGGTAACAGATATAATATTCACTCTTATTTCATTCCTGTGTTTTAACAAGCTCATATTGTGAATTCAATCTACACTAAATTACACAACTGATAAACAAACATTTATATATCGTAAACGGTAGTTCATCAGTTGTGTAAAATTTAAAACACGTTTTTAGTTATAAATTAGCCTGTTATAGAAGTTAGAGTTTCTTTATATATAATAGTTGATGCCATTTGTTTGATTGACTAACATATTATTAAAATTGATCCAGTCTTAACTAAAAGTCAATACTGATTGTACGTTAGGGTGTGTCAATTATTTCAACTTTTGAAACGCCTGATATCTCAAAAGTTGCGTCTTACGAAGAAAACGAGAACTGCATTTAATTTTTTTTCAAATGTTTATTAGCTCGCTAAAATGCATTTAAAGTCAGAAAAATAATTTAAAACATGTATTTTCAATTTATGGTACTTAATTAATTTTTGTTTCAACTATTTAACCTTTTAACGTTTGTTTGTTATTAAAAACTACGTACAGCTGACAAAAATGAAAAAAAAAATTAAATTTATGAACACAAGTAAGTCTACAAGAAAACTGATTTTATCCACAAAAATGTTATTTTCCCCTTTTACATTTTTAACAAACACATCATTTATATACAATGCTCTACCAGATCAAATCAAAAATATAAAAGAAATCAATATATTTAAAACCAAAGTAAAAACATGGCTGAGAGATCAAAGTGATAATAAAATTACAAACATCATGAAGACGATATAAAGACAATCCATAACCAAATACAAATATTTTAAAAAACTACAGGCCTCCTCAGAACAGGAAATCCTAGGTCTGTGAAAAAAAAAAGAATCTATACTTATATTATACAGTAAACATACATGTACAAACCTTGCTATTGAAACTAATAATCTAATATATAAAATTCTCGTGTCACGGTGTTTGTTACCATACTCCTCCGAAACGGCTGGACCAATTTTGATGAAATTTTGTGTGCTTATCTGGTAGGTCTGAGAATCGACCAACATCTATTTTTCATACCCCTAAAAGTAAAGGGTGTTCCACTCCGAAGAAAATTATTTTCCAAATACATTTTGTATGGAACGAATTCTCCTATTTTGAAAGAACTGCAGCAATATTGTTAGGGGTATAATATTGAACTGTGAACCGGAGAAGGGGGGAGGGGGGAGGGGGGAAAGGAACTCAGGAAGGGGGGTTAGCGGGACGGGGGAAGGGGAGAAGTGAAGTGGGGAGAGGGAGAGGGAACGCGAGAGGGGAAAGGATACGCAGGGAGAAACAATTTAGATCAAGGTATGGTATACGCAGGGAGAAACAATTTAGATCAATTCAGCCAATAAGTTGACAACAGTTTTTGTACTATTCGTACTGGTACGAAGTTCGCTGGATCAGCTAGTAAATAAATAAATATTTCAAATTTTTTTTGCGTTCTTTGTACTGCAGTTATGGAATACAAATTAAGTTTTCTACAAAATATAAAATATGGACCCTTTGTTTTATTTTTTCCCAAATGAAGAAATGTTTTTTTTTTCAAAACTTTCGGCTATTTTAGCGAGCTAATAATAGTGAACACAAATTTAATTTATTTTTACGTTTTCGAATAGCTAAAAATCATTAGCAACTTTTGAGACCCGGGCATTTAAAAATAAGGCGACACAAGCTATTGTAGGTCTCCATAAAAACTCACAAACGGAGTGCTCTGACGTCTTGAAATTTTGCACAGTTTTTTTTCTTGCCGAATTCTTAGTTAAATGCAATCCTTTTCATCTCATATAATGACTGGTGACTACCATTATGAGTGATGTGGCTTTGAACTATTCTTTTATATGCCAAAAAATCATGAAAGATTCGATTTTTCATTAATTATTGTTACGTTTTTCAAAGGCTTTTCAAATTTCCCAATGTCATCGAATCTACTTCATACAATATGTTTTCAGCTTATAAGTTAAAATTAGTGCGTCATGAGTCGAACCCACATCTTCCTGACTCATTTTCAAATGCGTTTTCCAGCACAGTTGGAATAATATTCGAGTTGTTTAGTCGTGATTTACTCCATCTAGATAATTAAGTTATGTAAAATATAAATAGGTCTCCGTTAAAGAATTATGTAACAAAGTAACAAAGGAATTCAAAATAACCTTCTGATTCATGCGACTTAATAACAAAAATCCCGAATTATATCTCTTACGTATTGTGGGTATTTCAAGGAAACCCTTCTATAATTAACCGATGCTGACTTCACCGAAATGGTCCCAACTCCAACAGGCAAAGGCCAGAATGTAAATCACAAATATCAGGAGAGATTTCAGGTGTGTAAAGTAAATGATCCTCGTCCGAGTGGCATTTAATGAGCTTAGTCCGCGGACGACATAATTAAGAGTTGTTCAGAATGACCACTTGTAACATACATACATCTTTTTCACGATTGATAAACATAATATAATGATTGTTTTTAAAGTACATTTTCATAGTTAAATAAATTGTAATGACAGAATTTTTCAAATGTCGTACGTATAAAAGTGCTTCAATTTAAAGTGGCGCCAAAGGATTTTGTAAGAGAATACGTCACATAGTTGTAAATCTCGCCCCCAATTACGTCCTGAACAGTATTCATAAATATACAAACCACCCACACAGTATTCATGATGTCTGTCGAACCGGGGCGTTTTGATTAGTCATTAGTCTACTATTTAATAATTTTTACAATTTAATAATAAATTGATCATAATATACTGGTGTAATATTTTTTATTGGATATCCTATTTTAAATAATGAAAAAAACTTATTAAAACATATTATGAAGTGCAGAGAAGATTTTGAAGATTTTTGTGACAATATAGACTCACCGAATATTATTGTTCAAACGGTTCCACAACTATAAAATTCGCATTAAATACGACTTTGTGTCGTGTACAATAATATTATTAACTTGGTATATAAGTTTCCAATAAACCTTCAAGGGAAAATAATGTTTAACCAAAAAATGTGTTTCTCTAAACTTTTTTTTTTTTAAATCCTTTATTTTTCCCAATTTTACATTTTATAGTTACATATTTTGGATATAATAAAAATAATGGGAACCCACTAAGGCGCTGCCTGTGCGTGGGTAATATTATAGTTAAATATATTTTATTTTAGTACCTAGAAAAGACAAACAGTGGTATATGAAGCAAAAACATTATTAAAATTTGTTTAAACAGTTTATACAAAAAGTTTGTTCAATAGTGTACAAGGTAATAATTAGTTTAATAACAGTTATAAGTGTAATAATAAGTGTAAAGTTTGTGAGAAACACAAACTGATGTAAAATTTAAAAAAATAGAGTTTTTATATCTGTATGGTTCAGCCATATTTTTAACTCTTTTATGTAATGCGGAAGTTTAGTTGCAACTTGGATATTTTTGGTAAAAGGTTAAAAGTTCGAGGTCCAATAAAACTACTGTGAGTTTGCATTTGTTTTGTGTTTGTTTGAGGGGTATATAATACATTATTATTTCTAATGTTTGTTCTGTTTTCATTTTTTTCGAATTTGTTCCTGTTTTTATAGATATATTTCATAGTTTGCAGTATAAAAACCGAATGTACTTATTCTGTAAAAATCTTATTTTCCAGCTAAGCATTGAATATGACTGATAAACGATAATATTCTTGTACATAGTATCGTCATGTAGTAATTTACCACGGTAAAAATATTAGATTATGTACCTAACTCTTAGTTGTTTTTTTTTTCTCAAAAATGAAAATGAAATGTACATCAATAGTAGCGATACCCTTGACTCCACAGTTAAGTATATAGATCTGTAGATTATTACAACTTTATCAATCGAAATTAAAGTTAATCAATACTGATTGTTGAATCTCCAAGCACAGAAATAAGCAAAATAATTATATGAAAACCAATCACTTTATATACACTATAAGCATGATAACAAATAACCTTTTTTCGATATTTTTTAAGCAAACAAATGGTTAAAAGAATTTTTTTTATTTAGAAAAATGATAATAAATCAACGACTTCGGAATAACATCAATTCAAGCAAGTTATGTAAGATCTGTTTTTCGTTCATAAAGTTATTCGTTAATTTGTTCATTCCACAATGAACACTCTTTACTTGAATTTCATTGCTCATGTTTCAGCTGAAAATGTTAGATTTAGATTTCCAACAAATTAGTTACATATACAAGACACCAGAGCTCATCAATCAAGAATCAAGATTTTTTTCTGATTCACCATTCATTGGATTTCGTGCTTAATAGTAAAGTAACATTATTATTCAGCGCTGTTAATTAGTATAACCAGTCCTGTGGCAAAAATACCAGATGATTTCTTAGAAGCCATATTTTTTCCGTTCGAGATTTGGTTTTTGTTAAGTAAATATGTGAGTAGGTAAACCTAGATATGTAGGTAGGTATTATTTCATGTTATTTGATCCAATATCCTTAAGAATAAAATAATAATGTAACATTTGGTATGGTAAAGCCGGCCTTAATATAATAATACTAAACTCTACCAAAACCAAAACAACTTTAGCAAAACTTACTCATCCAAAAATCCCTATAACATTATAAGATAATCTCAAAAAACAAGATGGATACAAAAGGCAGGACGATCAGGAATAGAAAATATACTGATACCATATACTGAGATTTTAGAAATGTATTGTAAGTTTGTACTTGAGGTGATTTTTCACAAAAAACGGCGCTATATAAATCATCCAAGTATTATTATTATTATTATTGTTATTACCAAATACGGACTGAAACCCAAGCTACACAGCTGCACTGAAACATTAATAATATATTCATAATTCTTTCCGAAAAATAAGCTACTTACATAATATATTGACAAATTCTTTCATAAAAATAACCTACATAAAATATTCACAATTCTTTCAGAAAAATAAGCTCCGTAATATATTCACAATTCTTTCAGAAAAATAAGCTACATAATATTTTCACAAATTCTTTCATAAAAATAAACTACATAATATATTCACAATTCTTTAAAAAAAAAAATCTACATAATATATTCACAATTCTTTCAGAAAAATAAGCTACATGATTAGGGTTGCCATCTTCTAAAATAAAAAAGCCTGACTCTGCGCTCTGAAAGGCCGGACATTTTGCCCTAAAAGCCGGACGTACGTACATAATTTTGGACATAACTGTTATACATAATAATAAAAAATCTGTTACAAGTTACAGTTGTTAATTAATCACGCATTGACGAATTTAATAACAACAATCATTAATCAGTCTTATCCTTGTCATCAGTAGACATTTGTATAGAATATAATGTCAATAACAAAATAAAAAATATTGAGTCTTCTGTCTGTAGACATACTAAACTTATAAAACAAACAAACAAAACATAAATTTTTTTCTGGTTAAACAGTTGACTAAGATTTTTCGTTAAATAGATATAAAATGAAACATATTTATTTTTGTGGACAAAAAACGAAAAACATAAATTAAAACAAAATCTCGACTTCTCCAAATTATTAAAAAATTAAAAAATCTTCCATTTTGTACATTTGGCGTTTTCACCTACTTTATCCAAAACGTCGTTTTCTTTGGAAATCATTGTCATTTTTAAATTATACAATGTGTACACCATCTTAGCAATTGTTTGTAATTTATTGCGTTCCTTGGTCCACTGGGTGTTTATTAAAGAGAAAACTCTTTGAAAGTAATATTCCGCCAATTTCAGAAGTTCGGAAGACAAAACCCGCGCGAACCGAAAAAGCCTAACAAAAGCCGGACAGGCCGGACATATAAATATTTAGCCGGACACGACCTAAAAAAGCCAAACATGTCCGGCTAAAGCCGGACAGATGGCAACCCTGTACATGATACATTCACAATTCTTTCATAAAACTGAACTATATATTCATTAAAATAAGATTATAATTTAATAAGATGTTTTCTTTCAGAAAAATAAACTACATAATACATATATTCATAATTCTTTCAGAAAAAATACTACATAATACATATATTCATAATTCTTTCAGAAAAAATACTACATAATACATATATTCATAATTCTTTCAGAAAAAATACTACATAATACATATATTCATAATTCTTTCAGAAAAAATACTACATAATACATATATTCATAATTCTTTCAGAAAAAATACTACATAATACATGAGTAATATATTTTTTGTTCTTGGTACTTCATATTTTCGGATTATTATTATGTAAATAGAAATCTTCAGCACTCCTATCATTATTTCTTTTCGTTACAAAAAGGAAGATAATTAAACATTTATTATTAAACAATAATAATAATTGGATAATTTATAAAGCGCCGTTTTTGTGAAAAATCACCTCAAGAGCGCTGTACAATTTATTAGGAATGCTTAGGTTCTAACTAATTTTACTAAAATGCCTGTTTTGAGGCAGTTTTCACACAACAAGCACGTGGAAATAAGTTAGTTTTTCACCGTTCCAACCTTACGCACCGTGTTATATTTAGTAAGTGGTCAGTATTCAGTAATTATGTAATGTTCTTAAAATTACTTCAACAGTGCTCGTTACATAATATTGATAAAATAACTTTACATAGTAAATATAGATCCTTATTTGCAAAAAATCGTGTAGATAGGTACTTATACTCAGGAGACATATTGTTCATATACCGTAAGTTGATACCTAACTGTTGCTACTTACGCTAAGACGCTCAGTACCTGGTGGTCCTGTTTTTTTTCTCAGTAAAGACGCACAGCACAACAGCATTGTCAAGTGAATGGACCATTTTGTATGGCGCCGCTCCTACTCGGCTGGATGGAGATGAAAACAGCCGTGACATCACCACTCTAGTCATTTCATCAAAGGCATTCGTGTCGTCTCCCAAAGCCCTAAGCCCACAGCCCGCAGGCCTCACAATGCCCACATAAGAATTCAACAATATTCTCCTCAAAATGTACATTACCTAAGAATATTAATACAATACATGATTGTACATAAATAGATACATTTTCAAAGTGCTTATTTCTGTGAATGGAGATTCAACAACCAGTAATTAATAACCTAAATTTCGTTAAGTTGTTTTTTTTGAGAAAAAAAAACAACTAAAAAGTAGGTACATAATCAAATATTTTTACCGAGGTAAAATAAAATAACTACATAATGATACTGTGTACATAAGAAGGTCGAGCAATATTCAGAAGTTGATATTTTCTTGGCCGCCCTTTTTTCAGTCATATCAATACCTACCCGGGGCCCTAGCGCAATGAAAATTTTACAGTATCGAATCGATAGGCGTAACTTCCGACGATTTTATATCGATGAGCACGGTTTCACCGTCGACAACCGAACCAATATTCATATATAATAAATAATTAAAAAAATCGATAAACGCCGCAACACCGGCTGATTTGTGTATTGATTTACGTTCCTTAACGTGAAACCGGTACGTACAAATTAAAAACACTAATAAATAGACAATTTCGAATTGTAATTAAACTTTAATATACACTGATTCCTCCGCATGTACTTCTCATTTTAACTAAACTCTGAAAACAAAAACTTCGGAGTAATTTCATTAACGAGGTCTAAAGTTATATTTGAACCACTCTCGTTTCTGGAAGTTACCTTTGTTGGCTCATTGGAAACTGATATAATAAAATTATGTATTACTGTTAATTATATTTTTAATAGTATTTTATGGTTATGCAACCATTTGAACTATACGGTGAGCCTAATATTGTCATAAAACTCCATTTCCATTCTATTCTTCATTGGCTTCTACGCTCCGAAAGAATAGATTTCAAAATATGCTTTATCTTCAAAACGTTTCAAGGAATGGCACCAGCATATTTACGGGATCTATATAATAGAGAGCTTTGCTTGAGATCAGCAGATCTTAATTAAATTAACCGACGATTAGTTGAACCCTCTCGGTCAAATAAACTCATTTACCATGATCGAGCTTTTCGTATATCCGGCTCGGTCATCTGGAATAAGCTTCCCTCAAATATTACCAACATCCAGAATTTAACAGATTTCAAGCATGTCTTTTTTATTTTATTTTATTTTTTTTTAATTAATTTATTTATTTTTATTTCATAGATATTTGTTTTTTTTGGCTACCACACTGGGCTCATGTCCGTGTTATGGTAGTCGTATACCTATTTAATATTTATTTAAATTAATACAAATACTATTTTATTAAAACAGATGATTAAATATACTAAATAAAAATTATGAAATATTTAAAAGTAAGTGAAAAATAAAGAGAAAAAAAGATCGTATTTTAAAGAAAAGTAGAAATAAAAATGAATATTCAAATTTTGAAATACAAAAATTAAAAATAACGATTAAATGTTAAGAACTCAAGTGTTCTATACAAATATATAAATTAAAATAAGTAAGTAAATAAATTAAAATTAAAAAATAAATAAAATTTAGTGAAAAAATTAGGTGAAAAAAAAACGTCCACTTTCAAAATCCAATGTTCACGTGTTATAAAAAGAGAATTAGAATTACTTAACTTTATGTCAGTACTCAAAGCATTATATATTTTAGGAGCGATGAACCAGAATTGTCGTTGAGCGAATGAGGTTTTAGTTTTTGGGATCAAGCAACCCAGGTTTGTTGAAAAGCGGGTGTGTGCTTGATGTTGTGGAGCGATTAGTAGGTTATTTTTTCGTATACAACAAATGCTTGTTTTAGTAAATAACTGTCGAATATCTAAGACCCTGATTTTTGCAAAGAGTTCATTTGAGGTATGAGTAGGTTGACATTTAAATATAATTCTAAGAATTAGTTTTTGAACTAAAATAATTGGTCTAATAATGGTTTCAGCACAACCACCCCATTCCACTATACCGTATGTTCCTATGGATTGGAAAAGTGCTAAGTATACGCTTCTTAGAGTCTGTAAATCTAAGATAGACCTAACGGAGCAGAATATATGGCAGAGTTTACGAAGTTTTTTTACTGTGTCACCGATGTGAGCTTCCCAACGTAGTTGGTTGTCTATGATTATTCCCAAATATTTAACTACTTTTGATGATTTTACAAACATTTTAGTCTAAAACTAAAATGTTTGTAAAATTCTATCTTATAATATATCATTATCATTATGTAGTATAAAATGAAGTCGCTCAAAATGTATGTGCGCATAGATCTTTTAAACTACGCAACTGATTTTTATGCGATTTCACCAATAGATAGAGTGATTCAAGAGGAAGGTTTATATGTATAATACATGCTTATTATAGTAGAGAAAAGCCGAGATAAAAAATTCAATTCAAATATTCAATTCAGGCAGCGGGCAGCTGGCAAGCGGGAAGTGTGGATTTTATAAAGGTTGGGTAACGGCGTTGTATTTCGTCAGCCACAGCAACGTGTGGCCGGGTCTGCTAGTTTTATTAATAAAACATAATTTCAAATAACTCCTATGTAGAAAAAAATTTAAGCTATTTTTCTCTAAGACAAATTTCTTCTTTCTACATTCTTAGTACCCCTTTTTCACGTAGAATAGTGAAGAAAATGTCGATAAGGCTCGGTAGTAAGTACTCAAAAAAAGAAGAAGGGTAGATATGTAAATACGAATGTTGGAGAAATGTTAAAAAAGATAATATTTGAATGAAAATTGTGAAAATATTTAATGAAACACGACTCGTTTAAAATAGAGCAAAAATCTCGTGGGAAATGTCTTAAACATTGTGAATTTTTCGTACATATAGCTCGCCAAATAACAGAAAAAAACGTGTTTATAATAATTTTCGGAGTATAGGTACTTTACGATTTTTTTCAATCGTGTAAATTTCATATAATAAACGTTTCGACGTGGCCAGTGTATTAATATTATATATTATCTTAAACAATAACACATATTCAAGAGAAATATATCATTAAAAGGTAGAAATGCTTAGGTTAGGTTGGTTTAAATTAATTAATTATTAATTAAATTAAATTTAAGTAACAAATGTACGTTTAATAAAACTCTTCAAAAAACAAAATGGTTTAAATTAGTTTCGGCGAGGTTAGAAAAAGCTACAGGACTTTGTAGACAACAGAGCCAACTGGACTGTTGGTAATTTCTAGGATTTGCCACTTTCCGAGCTTCCGAAGACTTCTTCTACAGTTTATAATAAAAACAAACATAATAATACATATTGTTTATTATAAACACGGGGGCAGACATAACCCCCGTGTGGTTAGGTACACCCTGGGTCCCGATTCAACATTGTCCCGGTTGGTTGATGAAATGGTCCCCGCGAGGAACTATTCATCCCTCGCTAGTCGCTTGTTTCCCGCCATAATGCGCGTCACCTCACGACGCCATTATTATCATTTCCCGCGAATTTCTTTATTCCCGAGAATGAATGCTGTACAGACTGGATTTTTTATGTTATCCGAGGTTTTTTCGCCATGTTTCTTTTTAAATACAGTAAATTGTTTTTTGTGTGGTTTTTAGAAATTATTTTCCCCTGAAAAATCGCAACGAATTTGGTAAAATGTATTTCTTGTCCAGAAACCATGATTTTTTTATATGTTTAGAAAAGAGGAAATCAAAATTCTATAATTTAGGTATAGTTATTGCAAACAGAGTTGAACACCGTACTCACACAGTATATATTTTTTTCATTTGCTCCACACAGGAGACCCTGAGAAATAAAATTCCATCAGTTAATGTGTCAACCTAAGCGATGCTGTGTGGAGGGTCTATTTAAGGAAAGAAGGGAGAGGAAGTTCTGGGAATGAAAAAGATTTAAAAGGGTGGGGAGAAATCTGGGGGTCAGTGTGTCCAGGAGTGACAGAAGGAGGAAACTTCACCCCATGAACCCGGGCATCCCTGCTAAGTCACCAAACGTAGCGAACTACTTGGGGTGAAAAAATGATAATTTTTATGGTAATAAAAAAGACTGTTTTTAGTAAAATTTGACAAGGATATCAATATTGGAAATGTAAACCTACGTATGCACCAATACATCATCATCATTATCATTATCATTATCATTATCACATAGTATAAAATGAAGTCGCTCAAAATGTATGTGCGCGTTAATCTTTTAAACTACGCAACGGATTTTCATACGGTTTTCACCAATAGATAGAGTGATTGAAGAGGAATGTTTATATGTATAATACATGTAAATTATATTAGAGAAAAGCCGAGAAATTCAAAGAAAACATATTTTAGTGCGATTTAAAACGGCTGGCGGGCCGTACTACAGTCACTTTTGAAATTCGTTCTACGGAAGAAATTGGAAAATAGATGTCCTAGAGTAAGTAGGTATTTGATTTTCCCTTTTCAAATATCCAATGTTGCATTGCAAGCATTGTATAATTAGTGGCGAGTTAATTAGTTTATATGTATAATACATGCTTTTTATAGTAGAGAAAAGCCGATAAATTCAAATATTCAATTCAGGCAGCGGACAGCGGACAGCGGGCAGCGGGCAGCTGGCAAGCGGGTGGTGTGGATTTTATAAAGATTGGGTAATGGCGTTGTGTTTTGTTAGCCACAGCAGCGTGTGGCCGGATCTGCTAGTACAATATAATTTTGTGTTGTTCTTAATCTAATTGCACGGTCTACACTAGTTTAGATAATAATTACTTTATAGTCTGGCAGAGAATCGTCATCTCCTTTTTCTTATAGAAAAAATGGAACAAACAATATGGTGGTTTATCTTATTTAACGATAGATATACGAGTACGAATATTCATATTTCAAATATCCGTAGCCCATGTTTGAAATGATCTTGGAAGCTATAATATAATGCTGTTTTGACCAAGAAAGCAGGGCCGGATCTACGAAATCTGGCGCCCTGTACAGTAGGTACCGATGGCGCCCCCCCCCCCTACATTCTCCTAGATACTTAAATCGTACAAAATAAAACAATAGCGAGCGTACGCTAACTAAAATTGTCAGCATTTTGGCATCAAGGCGAAAGTCGGTTTGTTTGATTCACTAGAACAAAAATACGGCGCCGTGATTGGTTATTGAATTTGGATCGCACCCATTCATCGTAAAAGACGGTAAAAGATGTATGGAAAAATAGATCTTACGTTTAAACTAAATTTATGGAATTTGTAAAAAAATTCTGTAACTGACTATAAATTCGTAAGCCGTTGATACCAACCTGATGCGTGCGCATTCTGTTTCTTTGGAATGTGTTGCTAGAGCGTAATAATTATTTCGTACTATGGGTAATTTTTAAACGATTCAGGGAATATTATAACAAAATTTTGATACAATATTTATTTTCTCACGGCGCCCCTTCGGAGTTGGCGCCAGGTTTTTTGCACGTTTTTGAACGTATGGCAGATCCGGCGCTGCAAGAAAGATAAGAAAGTGAACTTTGTACATTATATCATGACGCCAGATTGGTACTGAATTAGATAAAGAAATTATTTTTATTTTATTTTTATATCTACTTCATACATTTTATAACTTTATAATATGTTATACTTGCGGCCAAGAAACAGGAAAATGACTTTGTTTACAAAGTGCGCGGTTAAGGACAATGTTTTTAGGAATTCACACTTGACATAGAATATACATTTATATTACTATTTAAGTGTTTTGTAGGTACATTACCATGAACCGACATACATAGAATAAAGAAAAACTCAAGAAGTGTCTTGCGCATAGACATCCAAATTCAATAGACCAGAAGATACAGATGAGGGGTAAAACCAAACTATGGGGGGCGAAGAGGGGAAAAATGACTGTGATTCGTTAAAAAATCAATCTGACAGAATATAGGCATCTCGCATTATAATATCACCATTTAGTTATTAAATGCAAAATTTGCTTTGAATGAATAGACCTTTTTACATGGGAGCGCGA
Source organism: Limnephilus marmoratus (assembly GCA_917880885.1). Lineage (NCBI taxonomy): Eukaryota > Metazoa > Arthropoda > Insecta > Trichoptera > Limnephilidae > Limnephilus > Limnephilus marmoratus. Next base: position 17,467,821 of record OU862911.1, read on the forward strand.
ATTGCTTGCCACGTTAATAACATGTTTGCGAAGGACAAATGTTTGCCCCGAAAAGGTTCGCTCATATTCACATAGCAATATTTTGTTGCCGTGTTTAGTTAAGACACTTTTACAAATGTTTCATAATTTACTTACCCCTGTAACCTGCGACGAGCTCACTAGAGAAACGCCCACATTCGCTATGTTCTAGGTAGGTCTATAGCACAAGCTCTCATATTTTGCCGTGTTATTTTGTAAAATGTATGATGTTACCTCTGCGCTGGTCAGGACAAGAATGATGACATCACATTTTTTTGATTCAAGCGAGGTTCTCGTAAAGCCCAGCTGGGTCCAAGGAGGAGCTCCAGCCGGCTCCATGGGGAGGGGGAAATAATACGTTTTTATCACTTAGGGCAGGTCCAGATATATTCATATGTCCGTGGTCTTGCGAGTGTTTTTCGTTTACGCCCAATTTGGACCCATATTCCATGTGCTATTGAAATTCAAATGTAATGGAGATCTACGATTTCAGGCGAGTATAAAAGAGTAATTTGTATGGAAGGCACTTCTAGTGTTATATTCTTTATTCTATGCCTACATATGTAATAAGCTAATAAGGAAATGTTCTGCAAAAAATAAATTGGTTTTGGGAACTCAAATATTATCCCAATGTTGTTTTTAGTACCTTGTACTTTCCGGTCAGGAAAATCAGGGTTTTTACGATATTCACAAATGATATGAAAATATATTCAAATTGGAACCATTTAATTTTGTTGTTTTGAAGCACATAACTTTTGGAATAAAGACATCGCTCTTTTCCTTATGTTCTACTAATAAATATTCAGTGTGTTAGTTTTATGGAAGACGATAAAGGTTCGAGGTTCGAGGATAAGTAACTTGTCATCACACCATTTCTCCGCAAGGGTAGGCCAAGGCGATGGTTTGCCACGTAACTCTGTCTCCGAACTCACCTTTTTGGTTCATTCACTTTGTCATACATTTACATATCTTTACATAGATTCCCTTCTGATTCCCTTACCTCGACTCACCCCAAGTATTTAATTCACTTGATCGTGTCGTGACTGCGCATTTTGACGGTGATTCTCTTGACTTTCCTTGATCTATTCACATGTCCAATCCATCTAACGGGACATTTAAATAAAAATTAAATGTAAATACCACACAATAATCCCAACAGTCTGGAAACGGTGAAACCGTTGAATCCCCAATTAGCGTATGTTGAGACGTTGCGAGACTGAATATAGTGAAGAGAGATGTTGTGACGCTGAATGCATGGGTATGTTGTGAGGCTGAAGGTAGTGGGTAGAGAAAGGAGATGGAGTAAAGCAAGCTAAGGAAGTACCTGGCTATTCAGATCTGGTCACCAACACGGCTAAAGCCATTTCAAGCAACGTTTCAATTCGGAATGGTGGTCCCACACAAGGGCGATACTGGGAGTATCTTTCACTCTGGAACGTGCCGCTAATGCACTAAATATTATTTTAAACTAATGAATTCAAAAAAATTCAATTTAATCAAATAAAATTTACTTGTGCATGCCGAGATTTGACCCTGCGGCCTCCGGATTGGTAGTCGAGAGTCTTACCCTTGGACTACGGAGGCAGTCTAATAGGTATTGCAAAATTTAACATTCTTACATGGTTTTTTATACATAGGCCTCAGGGATCTTATAGGTTCGAGTTATTTAATGTTTAACTCAATTTTAATGTTTATTAACTTATTTATTATTAACATAAAATACTTAAAACGTTTTTTTTACATTAGCTCCACACAGGAGGCCCTGAGGAAAATAATTCCCCTCAGGGCCTACGTCATCTTTGGGGATGCTGTGTGGAGTGTCTTTTTAGGAAAAGAAGGAGAGGAAGTTCTGGGAAGGAAAAGAGTATGAGGGATTAGTAGGAATCTGGGGGTCAGTGTGTCCAGGAGTGACGGACGTATGAATCCATCCCTCCCACTGCGGTGCAAGGCTCTCCTTTGACTTCTCCAGGTCTGCTGGAGAAGTCAAAGAGACTTCGTCAACCATTCTCTCTCTCGATCCTGTCATGCAGCTGGTGGGCAGACGCATCCGCTGCCAAGACCCGGACAAACCTTATCCTATTAACCCGAGCTCCCCTGCTAAGTCACCAAACGTAGCGACCCACTTGGGGTGACCTATGGCAGAGGTGTTGGTTATCCAATAAATAACCATATCCGCCTCCCAAATCCCAAATGTATCCGTCGATGTAGGTTCTTGTACGCCATTAATATAAAAGTAGTTTGTGTTCATAAAATGTTCAAAATATTGCTCACGGACTTCCCAAAACATCAGACTCCTTATTTCTGATTTCTGTCTCCGAGGAGCATTTTCATTCACGAACACAGCCGAAGAATTTCCCGGCGTTTCCTATTCACTCATTTTAAATACTCATCACTTTTCCGCTCGATATAATCTCTTAGTACAGTGACGAGTGAACCCAGCTTACCTTATATCCAACCTACCCCCCTGTTCTACTGTTCTAACTCCCTACTCTATACACTCTGACTTTGGTGGAAGAATACAGAAAGAAGAATGAAACAAACATGGGGAAAATAAGACAAAGAGCCAAAAAGAACATGTTTTTAAAATATATGTTTATTTCAACTCTCGATAAACATAATAATATGTAATTATAATAATCAGTTTTTTGTATCTTGGACATTAACTATGTAAAAATTGCTAGACATTTTGTTTTGAAAAGTTTTACTTTCTATATACATTTGTTATTTAAATTTTAATTTTTTTGCTATCGGTTTCGACACATCCGTGTCATTCAGTATCAAACCTAATATTAACTTTAAAATTTTATACAAATACAAAATGATTAGATTTAATTAGGCGGGGGTAGTGGGAGGGGTGATTTTGGGGGAGGGGAAGAACGGTGGTAGGAGTCAACATAACATGGGAACATTGTTAATAAGGGCGATTTACGGGATGTAATGATTATGAAGCACTGTATGCAGGAATGTAGGTATGACTACTAGAAATTTTAAAACTAGAATCAAGATTTGTAAGTAGATACTTAAATACCTGCCCAATTAATTATAAATCATCGGTCTTACATTGCATTCTTTAAATTCAAATATTGAATTATGCAATTAATTTACTAAAGAAACTAGTGTTGCAACAGAACGTTGCTTCCGCTTCTGCTTCTGCAGAAGTTCCGCAAGTTTTTTTACTTCCGTTTCCGTTTCTGGTTACGCAAACTTTATAACAGAACTCTAAACAAAATCATCATTATCATTTCAAATATTGGAATCAATAAGTGTAGATGAAGACCGGGAGGAGAATCTTTAACAACTGACGATGGTGACAATTTATTTTTAGAGATACAGTCACACTACCTCTCCACGAGGATCCCCTTATTTGGTGGAAAGTAAATGCGTACAAATACCCCCACCTAATACCATCGCCAATACTTATCAGCTCCCCCCAGCAGTGTAGCCAGTGAGCAATTATTAGGTGGAACTGGTTTAATATATGAAGAACACTGAAACAGACCCAAAGGTGTAAAAGCAGCCACATTACTTTTTATTAAATATAATTTACCTCTGTTTAATTTCGAGTACTAAAAGTACAAAATACAAATTTAATTAAACAAATCTTAAAAAATAAAATTGTGCTTTTTCTCGTATTAACACTTTCGCTTCCGGTTCCGCTTCTGCTTCCGCTTCCGCTAAGATTTACTTTTGAAATTTGTTTCCGCTTCTGCTTCCGTTAAGTCACTTCCATTTCATCACTAAAAGAAACGTTACCCCCTTATAGACAATAATTCGTTTTTCTAACTTTCTTCAGAAGGTAGGTACGTACAATAATATTGAAAAAAACGCCAATAAAAGAGTCTAAATAAACACAATGATTTCCTATTTCAAGAGAGAATCTTTAGCGAAACAAAAAACGGCCACATCTTAATACCGAAACGGAACCAACCAACAATTTTACAGACAGAAGAAATGCAAAACGGCCTAGTTAAAACAGGACTAAATTTCAAACGATTTCATAATTTTCATTATGATTAATAATAATAATGCTACCCTCAATGAGAGATGATACAAAGTTAATACGACTAGCCGTAGCAGTTGTATCAATTATTCTAATTTATTATTGTTAAAAAAACGAATAAATTATCACAATAAAAGCCCGGGTGAAACTAAAAATACCTGTTCCTTTAACTTTCGAAAAATCATTTGTCAAAGCTCACAGTGGAAAAAGTTTCAGCAGGTATGTTGTTTAAATAGAGGATCAAAATAAGCCAGTTGAATGGTGATAATAATAAAGGATTTGAGAACCCCTACATTAAAATAATTTGAGAATTTTGTCAAATATTATTAAGGGTGGTAAAATGCTGGAGAATTTTAGGGTTTCCGAACATTATGTCCGAATTATAAAGACACTAGTTTTAATTCAGTTTCGCCCGAAAGTAAGCAATTATTTGAACCCTACAATTAATTCAGGTTTTTTAAAAATTTAATAATTATAATTTTAATATTAATAATGAAAACAGAATACATCACTAAGAATATCTAAGAAAAAATTGCCATTCGCATAACGCCAGAGCTCACCGTTCGAGGGTTGTTACATGTTTGCCAGTAGTTTTTCTGCAAAATCTATGTATTCAGTCAAAGCAATAGAAAAGCAAAATCAAGTGTTTTTGACTTGAAAATTTCACCGCTTAGAATTTTTATTGATGCTTTACTTATGTACTGCGAGTAGAACACATCTTGGCCTTTGAAATAATGGAGCATTTTTTTATAATTCTTTTTATAAATACAGAAAAAATAAAGTAGGTACGAGGCCCATATAAACTGTTTTAAAATTCAAAATTTCCTAACTACGAACCCCTTTTTCCTAACTACGAACTTCACAAAATATAATAACACACTTTTTGGCGATGTCTTTTTCTTGCATAAATCAAAACAGGCGGCTAGTGCAATTCGAGAATTTAAACCTTATCGCCGTCTACATAAGGAGTGTTATTGTTAGCGGCCTGATTCTGATCTCCGATACCTTAATTTTCATTCCATTTTCTTCCAGAAACCTGGTTTTGATTAAGGTACGCAATTAAAAATCTTTTTAGATATGAAGTATACATTTTTGTCTAATGAACATAGTTCGCCGAAGTTGCTCGCCCGAATGGGTGGTTTCCATTTCCAATGCAAGTAGCTCAGATCACAGATCCTCTAAATCTAAATGCTTTGTGTGCGGGACTTAGAGAGAAAGCTATACGAATAAAGGGACGAATAGTTTTTTTCGTAAATATGCGATTCCAAAACTTCAACCAGATCTACAAAATGATATCTGATAAAAATATATTGCTTTAAACTTAGTACCATTTAATCATCGTAGCTTATTTTAGAAAATTTAATTTACATTTGAGGGCACAGATAGGTATTTTACATTTTCTACTATAAATAAAAAAAATATTGAAAATCAAAATAAAAATACGTTTTTGTTATAAGATCTACGTATCTTAAATATGGATTTGGGTGCTGAAGAAACAACAAATTTTGAACAGTGTGCTCTGGCGTTGTGAAATTTCAGCAGCTGTATTTGATTTTGAATTTCTAGATCAACTGTATTATTTTTAAAACACGTTGTCATTCATCTGAAATGAGCTAAGGAGATTTTAAAAACCATTTCATGGTTTAAAAAATGCATGGTTGTCATTTGGGTTTACACCTATATACTTTGGGAAAATAAGACCAAATAGAAAACAAGACTTGTTATTCAGGCTGACGCTTACTGACGGAAAATAAGACTAAATGGAAAACAATATTTGTTATTTAGGATGACACCTACTGAGGGAAAACAAGACTTGTTATTCAGGTTTATACGACGTATTGAGAGAAAAAAAACACTTGTTATTTTGTTTGACGCCTGCTTAGGGAAACATATAACTTGTTATTTAGTTTGACCCCTATTGAAGGAAAAATACTTGTCATTTAGATTGACACCTACTGAGTGAAAACAAGACGTGTTTCTTAGGTTGACACCTACTGAGGGAAAAAAGTTGTTATTCAGGCTAACACCTGTAGGGAAAACGATACTTGTCACTTAGGCTGACACCTATTAAGAGAAAATGGCTTGTTATTCAGGTTGACACCGATTGAGGGAAAACGATACTTGTCACTTAGGCTGACACCTACTAAGAGAAAATGGCTTGTTATTCAAGTTGACACCTATTGAGGGAAAACAATACTTGTTATTTAGGTTGATCCCATTCGGTGAAAATAATACTTATTGGTTAGGTTGACACCTACTGAGGGAAAAATACTCGTTTTTAAGTTGACACCTACTGAGGGAAAACAAGTCTTGTTATTTAGGCTGATAATAATGATCACGAATGCGTTGGTACTTCTACAACAAATCTGATTAAAATCTCCATGATTCCTGGTAACTAATTATGTAGTCTAGATTTTGTAGATAGTAAGAGTTCCATGTGTAGATACTTTTTTCTTTTACACAAGATACACGATATAATATATGAAATAATGCATATGTTTTAAGTAAGTGCACATAATACAAAATGCCTTTGCTTACTAAGGCTTGAATAAAATATTATATTTTAATGAAAAATTACTAAGGTATAATAATAATATATTTTGAGAGCCTTTGACACAGAAAAGAGGGGAGGTAACCTGGTAGAGAGTAAAGATCCAACTCCCGACTGCATTGGGGGATGTATTCAAAGTGATTTCGTTATAAATTCAGTAAACACCTGTTTGTATTTACCCCCAAGGTCAGAAGGGATGCGTGGGACCGTGGGAACGCAGGGTAAGAAGGTGCATGTGCTCCCAATAAGGGAAACAGGGGGAATAAGGGATCGGGGAACGGGGACTTGTTGCCTAATTTATAGTTTCAATACCTTTAACGGCTTTCATAACACACAAAGGGCAGAATCCGTTGGTCCCCGGAGCACTGAAGAAAGACGATGTCTTATGTTAATGTTGATATAAAAAAAAAATGAAGAAGGTTTAAGATCTGTCACATGGCTGGTAAGTGCGCTGAATCTTATGAAGATTTGGGGCAAATGCATTGGGGTTATAGATACCTACTATTATGTACACTGAACACAACATCTTATAAATGCTAAGACAGTTATTTAACCTTTAATCATAAATCATATAATTAAAAATTGTATGACGGATATTAATTTTAAGTTAGAACATGAAATGGATAGAAACTGAACGTGGACCCACCGCTGAGAGCTCCGACACACCCCCCTTTCCCGCCAAATTCGCTTTATGAGGAAGAGGAACTGTTGACAAGGGATCTACTCGTATTAGAGGTATAACAATAAAAGATAATGATAGCTTGATGTATTTATTCCATCATCAATGATTTATTCGTGTTTAATTACATAGTAGGTACATATACATAAGAAAATCAACAATCTAATATTCTCTTGCATTATATCCGATTTACCGCTTTATTTACTATGTGCCTAGGTATTTTTGTAATTTTAGAATATTGGTCACGCTTCGCGCATACTAATCTCCGCATGTAATGTCAATAGTAATGGAGGGTGGCAAATGTAAAACCATGTTACTTCATGGGTTTTGAATTTAGTGTCCTCTGCGTGCAAAGCCGTATCTTATCGAAGCATAAGCTTTCTAATAAAGTGTGTTTATCGGAAGTGAACTGTCAGGTAAGTATTTTTTCTGTATCGGTTTGTAAATAATAACTAATAACGTTATATAGAGCCTGAGAACTCTTAATAAATTGTACAGCGCCCTTGAGGTGATTTTTCACGGCACACCACAAAATATCCAATTAAAACTAATAATAACTTATGGAAATGTAAAAAAAACTTTTTTTTTAATAATTTAAACTTCCACATCGTGAACATTTCAATGCAACTATTGAACTATTACCAATTACATGTTCGACACAAATATGACATTGACATATTGCTGATAACGTTTTTTCAAGTCTCTATGAACCACGAAGGTTTCGTCATCCACCTAGAATCTTCCCTTTTGGCCAAAATCAATATCAATACAAAATATGCCATATTCCTTTTCAAAATACCAAATTAACTTTCTCCCAATCCCTTGTTCGAATGTGTCGACTACTTGACATCTACTGTAAAGACAAGATAATTGACATATTTAGCGGCAACCCCTAGAACTTTTTATAATCTTGTATTTCTATCTTTCTATCCATTTATCTCTTCAAAGCCTTAAGGCGATCCAATAACCCAGGAAGAAGTCGAAATTGGAATTCACTCCCCTTTATGGAAGGAATTTAAAAATACTTCAGAAAAAGCTTTTGGAAAGGTTGGAAAAGGTATTTGAGAATTTTATTTTACATGTTGATTTCGTGAAGGCCTGTAAAAAACAATAACTTCTTTTTAACGCATTGTTTATTCTAATAATAACAAAATATAAAATTGATTTCATGGAACCAAGCGACGCGTAATAAAAACTGACAAAAAATGGGTGTGACAAGTCTGTAGTCCTTGGGACGGCATAGGGATCACTTTGAAAATCCAAATTCGTCGAGTGCCGGCCGTATTGTAAAATAACAACGCAAAAATGCATATTTTATTTTATTTTGTGAAGTTCGGGCGTAAATGTCATATTTTTTTGCGATTATTATAAAAGAAACTGAATTTGCCACATTAAACAATAAAACCATATCCAAAAGGGGTTTATAAATAGAAGAGTTTGGACTTGAAAGTGTTTTTTATAGACCTTATACTTTATTTTTTCCTAGGCTTATTAAAAGATTTAAAAAAATGACCGATATTTTAAAGGGTCAAGATATGTTCTAAGGGAGGCGTCTACTAATATCTACAGGAATTCCAAAAACTGAAAAAATCGCACTAATATCTATGAGAAGGAAAGTGCTGACGAATATCTACAGCTCAAACTGTTGACGAATATCTATGAGAACCAAAGTGCTGACGAATATTTGCAATTATGTATAGGATTTTGGAATAACGTAATATTGCGTATGCAGTTTAAAAAACTTAATTTATGTAAGTATGTATGTAAAAATCCCTAATATCGGACACATTTAGCTGATTAATCCAACCTACGCTCTGTAGATATTAGTCAACACTCTGAAGTTCGTAAATATTAGTTCAACATATGAGCTGTAGATATTCGTCCGACATACAGGCTGTAGATATTAGTATCTGGAGTCGTTCTAAGCGTCTATAATATTTCTAAGCGATTAAATTTTCAAAACAAAAACCTATGATTTTGTATGATTTTGCATTATTTAGTATGGCTTCATCTTAATCATTGTTTTTTTTTCAGATTTTGTTCAAATGTAACGTAATCAATGGGGTCAAATATATATCTATGTTTGATACACATTTTTGGTAATTATTAGTATACTTTATTTATTTGTAATTTTTATGTTAATCTCTGTCTGTTGTATACAATATAAATATGCATATTATGTTCTCATTCACTTGCATTTGAATACATGCAAAGAGATCTTGTTGTAAATCAGTAGAAAATGTGTTTAAAAATTTAAACTAGCGCCATCCAATGAATCAATGCATTGACCATTGAAGATTGCTGCTTACAATTTTGGAATTTCGCGAAGCGCCGCTAGAACGGAAACAGCCCATCAAAAAGTGCATTAACTTCAATACTAGTTGTTCATTTCATGTATTGAATTCACTGTATTGAGTACGCAGCATAATAATTTATGACAATTTATATTGACTTCGTTATTCACTCGCTACAATGAATTCAGAATGCATTCTTTTGAGACCATTTCTGGTTGGGATCTTTGAATGCCAATCGGTGGAGCGTTGTTCCTGCCCCCGGTCAGCCAACCCTCCCCTGCCCTCTCCTCTCCGCCTACCTGCTGCCTGCTGGTCCGTAAGAGATCCTAAACAAGATTCCGGACAAAGGAAGCGTACCTGATACCTGCTCTTCTTAACAAATGATGCTGCCGTAACTCATCTCGGGGATTCACAGAGCACAGGTAGCCCGCGGCATCATAATAACATGAAATATTATTCAATGACTTTTGCGAATTCTTGGAAATTAAAAAAGCTGTTTTGAATAATGTTGAAATTCTCCGTTCTACGAACAAAGATTTTATTTACTATGGTAGGTAGCATTATGACTTGTGCTTTTATGTGTTAACTGGGTAGGTATACCCGACTCTGTCAAATAATAAGTTAATATTGGTTGTCAGTGTGTTATTTGTTTTTTAAATAATTTAATTAACACATTTTAACAACCATTCATCGTCTTGTTGTATAAAAATGAATGTTTCTTTGTTTTCCCTTATGCGGTCCCTAGACCATTCATTCGATTGCAACGAAATTTGGTGATTTGTTATGTTCTCGCCCGCGGTGGTTTTTATATGTAAGGGTGAGCTCTGGCATTATCAAATTATTTCCTATACCGATCACCTGATTGCACTTTGGTGATTTGTTGTATAAAAAAATTACAAAAGTATTTTTATTACATTAGTTATGCACAGGAAAAAGACACTGATGCAGACAGTAAAAAACAATCCCTTAGGGCCAATGTTATCTTTGGGGATACTGTGTGGAAGGTCTTTTTAGGGAAAAGAAGGAGACGAAATTCTGAGAAGGAAAAAGGTATGATGGGTCGGAATCTGGAGGGAAATGTGTCTAGGAGTGACGGACGTAAGAATTCATCAAGGTGATGGGTCTAGAGAGTCCGGCTGTAGAGGTTTACGTTAGGTCTCTGTCAACCAATCTCTGTCGATCCGACCCGCCACCCAGTTGGTGGGCAAACAAATTGACCACCAAGTCCTAGACAAACCTCACCCCATGAACCCGGGTACACATGCTAAGTCACCAGACGTAGCGAACCACTTGGGGCGACCTATGGCAGGGGTGTTGGTTATCCAAAAAAAACTTTTATATATTTTTTTTGTATGCATGGTCATTAAAAATATCTTAAATAAATCTTACGAGTGTACTTTTTGATAAGACCGGTTTAAATAACTTATTTTTCAATACATTATAGAAATACGCACTATTGTAAATATGCTACACACAATAAAACACGTCACATGAAACACATAATAAGTATTTATTTTTGTTTTTAACTTTATGAGTAAAATCTCAAATTATAATATTTGATTAAATGAAGACAATATTAGCAAATAATAATAATAATATAAGTTTATTCCAGAATGTATGCAGGGGAAGTGCAATGCAATACATTCCATAATGTAAAATAACAAAAAAAGATAAATAATAAGTTAAGGTAAAAAGTAAATAACAACACATAAATTAAATAAAATAAACGAATAAGCATGAAAAATTAAACTGAGATGAAAAAAAAAATGATGTATGTAAACACTAAAATGAATGTAAATAGCCGTTTACGGAAGGTATTTCATCGTCTCCCGTCTCCAGAGGGTCATCAGGGGAGATTCCATCCAGGCAGTCATAGCGGTGATGATCGCATTCTTCGAATGGCGCAGTCTGCGCCATAAACTTCCCATGCGGTGGCGGAGGAGTGCACGGAAAGTATGAAATCGAAAAAAAAACTCGCAAAATTCAATCGAAAATCTGGAGACAGAAAAATCAGAAAAAGATATTGGCACCCCTGGGACTCGAAACCCAGGACCCTTTGCTTACATGGCAAGTGCTCTACCAACTGAGCTAAGGTGTCTATATTCAATTCGGTAACTTTTTACTGTATGACTGTATACTTCGACTAAGAACTACCAACATTATTTTCATTAACGCACATATTATTGGCTGCTATCTTTATATATGAATAGCAGTTAAAAACCGGCTCCGCAGGTTTTTGCTGCTAGGCCTTGCGGGCGGCTTTTACTAATAATTTAATGATGCCAGAACTCACTATTTTATACAGAAACCATCGCGGGCATGCGTACATCAAATCCCCATAGTTTAATCGCAATCGGATGAACGGTTTAGCAATGCATAATTTCATGATGCCAGAACTCATTATTGTATACAGAAACAATCGCGGGCATGCGCACATCAAATCCCCAAATTTTAATCGTAATCGGATGAACGGTATGGCAATGCATGATTTCATGATGCCAGAGCTCATTATTGTATACAGAAACCATCGCGGGCATGCGCACATCAAACCCACAAGGTTTCATCGCAATCGGATGAATGGTTTAGCAACGCATAGCGGACATACACACATATATACAAACCCAGAAACAAACATATTTTGATATATATATATATATATATAGATTTCAAGATTGAACTCGAACTAAATGCTATCTAGATAGTGATTGGATAAATTTTTACACTTGCCATGTAAGCAAAGGGTCCTGGGTTCGGGTCCCAAAGGTGCCAATATCTTTTTCTGTCTCCAGATTTTCGATTGAGTTTCCCTAATATTCTCTTCAATTAATTAAATAACATAATATATATTTTGTAAGATCTCACTTCGTAAATGACACCACTCCACTGGATGCGAGGCCTACGCCTGAATCCGTAACGTCTCAGCCTGAAATCATAAGGTGGAAGTAGGCTCTGCCTAGAACCACCCCCTCCCCCTCCCTCTGCCCTCACCCGCTACCCACACATTCGGGAACTTAGCTGGCAGTGGCCAGGACATCCCCTCCCCCACAGTGCGGCTCTAGCCCGCGGGTCGCTTTGAGGACCTTGAGTCCTCGGGTGTAAGTCCTGCAAGGATCCTTCAACTTTTATTCTAGATTTTTTAATAACTTTTAATGACTTTTCAATTGGGTGTTGAAATGCCACTTTGTTGAGTTATCTTGGAACCAGTTGGATTGATAACAAAATGTATCCGGTATTTACAAGCTTTATTAAATATTGTAGGCACTTCTGTACATAAGTTACGAGTACATAAAAATTACCTAAAACATCTTTACTCAACTCGAAAAGATCTCCATGACATTTCACATATTTATGTGCAAATTTATAGCCTTGTATTTCTATTCACAGCATCCTCAAAGATGACATTGGCCCTGAAGCAATTTGTTTTTCTTAGGGCCTCCTTTCTGATCCGTTTAAAAGGTCAGTAGCCCAGCGAATCATGCACAAGAAATTTGATAAATATGTTATAAAAATATTTTATCAGCTTTTTGATACTAAAAAGAAACTGTAAAAGTTATAATATTGAAGTTGTGAATTAAATGTGAACTGACAATCGATAGCGTGATTTAAAACTTTTACCTCCGATTGCTCGTGATTTTTTAAAATATTTTCCGTCCACATTAAAAAAATCATACCTACGAATTTTAATATGAAGACATACAAACTGATTATAGTTCTCTATAGCCAACGAATTCACCTATTTTTTGTCGATTATCACACATTCGTAAGATTTATAAAAAAAATATTATGAAATCCTAAACTTTGGTCCCAAAAAAATATGGTCTAACTTTGGACCAGTGTCAATCACAGAAAAATAGTTCCTGTGCACAGTGGTTAAAAAAACGAACAAACAAAAAATCGATTAAATTAAATTAATTATAAGTATAATAGGTTTCTAAATCTAAAAGTATGACATCTGACCTTTCGTTTCTGAAATATACGTGTAAATTAAATATTGGACGTAGAATTCCATTTGAACAAGATTCTGAGAGCTGCTCAAAGATAATACAAACAGGTTGGGAAACCCTGCGAATGACCACAAAACATCTTCCTTTTGTTTTCTTCATAATGGGATATCTCCTGGAATTATTTTTTTAGGTTTAGGAAGTAACAAATAGGAACAAAGTGTTGGGCCGTGTACTTCCATTATGTCAACTGTATTTTTGTAAAGATTTGTCTCCTTAAGTAACCCGAGTACATAAAGTATCGTTTACTTTGTGTTTAAGCTTTTTGTTGTGGCGCCACAGTTATTTCATGCGTTTAAATTTAAGAATAATGGGCCAGAAACCTAATTTTGTCTTTGGTTTATTTAGTTACAGATTTAAAATGTCTTTCTGCAGCTTTAGGTGTCTACCCAATTCTGTCGCCCTGAAATGAGCTGTTATCTAAGTAAGAACATTTAAAAAATATTATTTTATTTATTTATTTATTTATTTATTGCTTGTACTAACTGGTTCCCGGCATGCGTTACAAAGCCATATTCAAAGAAATAAATTGTGTCTCTCTGCATGTCCTTTCCCGTGCGTCCCCGTTCCCCTCCCTCATCCCCTTCTCATCCGGCGTTCCCCTTCTACCTTCCCCGCCTACCCTCTCCGCTCTCCCGCTCCCCCGTTCACCAACCCCCCTCCTGCGTTCCATATATTCAGTCCCAATACATTCAGTTTTCAAACAGCTCGCGTGCCACCTGTTATAATTTTTTAATTCAAATTTTCATTTTTCATATATCACAAATATTCATTTTTGTATTATAAGAACAATCAATCAAAACTGATAACTAACATAGGTACCTATTTAAAATGCCTATCTGTAATTTAAAAAATCCATAGACAGTTATTTTGTTACAAAAAAAAGCTGCCTGAAAAATTGAATTCCATCAAACGCGCGAACTGTCAAAAGTGCGAAGTTCAAATAGTCGTTAGGTTTTCTGAAATTATCCAATGTTCTTAATTTTTCTTTCCGTAAGAACCTTCTACAAAGTATTAGAAAACTTAAAAAAAAAATGAAATTGGTAAAGTCGTCCTGAAGTTATGGCGTGACGAAGGGAAACAGGGATTCATTTTTATGTGTATACTAGCTGGTACTCGGCATGCGTTGCTATGCCATTTAATAATGAAATTGTTTCTCCCTGCGTGTCCTTTCTCATCTGTCAAGTTCCCCTTCTGCCTTCCCTTCTTCTCCCGCGTCCCTTTCCCCTCTCACGTTCCCACTCCACCTTTCCTCTCCCCATTCCACTCACCCTCTTTTCCCGTCCCGCAAATCCCCTTCAGAGATTACAAACCATATTCTGACGATAACGAACACAAAAAAGAAAGTGTTTCATAACGCTGATGGATTTCATACGTAGGTATTTGTGTTCCAATTTACCATGCAGATCGGAGGAACCCAGAAGTTGGACTTCCGCACATTAAGTGTACTTACCTATACGGTGGACAAGTCAAGTACCGCTATATCGCAAGTCCATCAACAACCATCGAAACAAAACGTAACGTGACATTTCGCTCGACGTTGAAATGTTATTTTTTATCAATAATAAGTATAATGTGAAGCATTATAATATCGCCGTCTTTACCGAATGCTTCGTGTGAACCGCTTCATCCTAACGTGACTCAAACTATATCGTGGTTATAATAACCGAACAATCTTTTCGTACGCCTTGGATACACCTATGACCGTCGCCGAATGAAGATCAAGCTACGAGACACAACAGTGAGTATTGCTTAATTGTGTATACCGGATCTTGTTTGGTGATTGGGCATAATTCTTATCGAAATCCATAACGTTTCATTTAGCAAGGAATAACCACAGTTTATTCTAAACCCTCGTGCCATCGTGCACGATTCAGAAAGAATTATCCAATTTGGTGCAGTCGTTCGGAAGTTATGCGCGTACATTCGTTTCGGCTATTCATTTTTATTTAGATATAGATAGATTTATTTTCACGGATGCATGTAAGACAACATTTCAAAATATTGCTCTGAAATAACCCACTAAAACGAAAATTCAGTCCCAAGAAATAATGACGAACTTTAAAATGAAAGATTATCAAAATGGTGAGCTTGGGATTTGAAACCATCTTCTATTGTTAAATCGAAAACCTTATCATTTTCTTAGATCTCCAATTTTACTAAGACTTGATATTATTCCGGTTTTTTCTGGAAGATTTGAGGAAATGGGTCTTAAGGGATGACCCCCCTCTGTCCCTTCCTCTTCCCTTCTTTGTGGAGTTGCGGTGGGGTGCATTTTGTGATAAATCAAACAATGTTCGGTTTTTGGATAACATTTAATAATAATCATATTTATGGTTGATTTGTACAGCGCCGTTTTTGTGAAAAATCACCTGAGGGTTTACCGTAAAGAACATCATCAAGTTAATCAATTTTTCAACAGTTCTGAGGTGACGTGTGTCGTTCGAGCAATGAAGCATTCATAGCAAACTAATATTATTTTATCAAGTCTCATGTGGTGTTGTTGTTTTTTTTTTTGTAAATTAACACCAAACTAGCTTAGTTTGTATAACATATTAGGGGAAATGATTTTAGATTTTCACGGCAGAAAGTATCGTTGTGATTATTTTTGGGGAATTAAACCGTTTTACGCTACCTCCTTGTCAACTTTTCGGATACTATATATATATATATATACACTGGACTCTCCACTCATCTGCCCTGATGATGGACTCTGTAACGCTGTCTGAAACGTTGGCTAAAGAAGGAGGAAGTGCAACACGGCATAATACCTCAGAAATAAATAACGACAACACATTTTTCTTTGTACGTACCTAGGCACTATGGAGTTATGTAGTTCAATTGTATTCGACATTTAATTATTGTTATTAAATTGATATTGTAGAAGTCCATTTTATTTTTTTATTTATTTTATATATTTAATAATATTATTATTCAATGTATAAAAACAGTTTATTATAAACAAGTTCTGCTTCTGCTTCGTAATTATTATTATGCGTTTCAGCTGTTTTGCCCTCTGAAGGCATTATCAAACTGTGGTTGTTACCACCTACAGACGATGTATTTATGTCATTTTTAGACAGGTAGTTGTGATGAAAAAATGACTATTCGATTCAGGAAAATGAATGAAATGTATTCGACATGTAAAAGGGCTTCTCATTTCCTCGGAGAAACCCGCGATTTTAAACTGCAAGCTTTCCATAGTACTTAAACTGGTTTTTTAGTTGACTTACCATTTAAAATGAAATAAAATGTATTTAAAAACATTAAAGTAACTGCCTCTGGTCCTATAAACTAAATTTAAAAATTGTCATGGTGGAGAATCGAACTCACCATTACACCACTAACTATTGAAAGAATAGCGGCATCAATTCGTTATATGTACCGAAAATATAATCATATCGTATTTTAGATTATTTTGGAATTACGCATACACTATCAAAATTATATAGAATAATATTAATATTTGCCACAAAACTCTTAGTCATTTTTAGTTTACATTTATGGACAAGAACTCTTTGATAAATAATCCTCTCATTCACTTTACTGTATTTTATGATTACCTACACTCAAATCTGTCATGCATTTTCATTAAAACATTCGGGTGTAGAAATATATAGAAGAAAGTTTTTATTTTCCATTTTCTGTTTCATGAATCAATGGGTATATTTTTTCTGTATGGCCTTAAAATATTATCGTATTAATTATTTACTAGGTATTCTTAGTAACTTTTTTAATACTAAAACTTTATTTGGTTGCTTTTTTGCTGTCAGAACCCATGTACTGTGAATCTGATAATTATGTAAATGTAATTCTTTTAGTATTACGTTCTATAACAGCATGTACCTACTCAATTTATTTATTTATTTTTTCAAGTTCTCCATAAAATAGTTATACACCAAATTATTACGGAGAAGATTACAAAATTTAAAAGAAGAAAAAAAACGTCCTTGGGCGGCAGTTTCACTATGTTGTGACGTACGTCAAAAGATAGTTAATGAACTCTCTATAGGTAACATTGAAGATGTCGATGCTCAATGCGGAATCGTTAAGCAGTTGAATTGCTCTGTTTAATGGCGTACTCTGAAAGGAAGAAGTTCTCGCTTTCGAAGCGTAAAAAAGTGCGTGGGATCTCCCACGAGTAGACGCGTTGGGGACATATAGGTTAATCTCCTTCAACACAGGTGGATTCTGTACAGCACCGGAGATTAGCTTAAAAAAATGTTTCCCCAAAAATATTTTTCGGCGGGCTTCTAAGGTATTAAGATCGAGTATTCCAGTTAAGAACAACGCTGGATACGGGAATGGGTAGTATGTATATTCCCTCATACACAGGTAACGCATAAACCTTTTACCACTCTTTCTATTTCTAGGAAATGTTTTTGTTCAGAGGGGGCCCAAATAATGGAGCTGTATTCCAGGATGCTGCGGACAAGTGCTTCATATGTTCTTCGTATTGCAATTCCATTAGTATATGATCTCGCATTACGAAGTACAAATCCGGGCAATTTGATTAATGTAATTAATTTTAATTAATGTGAACTAAACCAGGCAATTTGACTGTCCTAAATCGGGAAACCTTCCAAGTTTGACAGTCAAAGCTTCCTTTTTACGTAAATATGTATTTATGTATCAAATAAATAAATAAATAAATAATGAAAACTGAAACTGAACCGCCCAATGATGCAACATTTGAAACGATTTTTCAAACATTGTTGTATAATTTGTGAAAGAAGAGGGCGGGGAGTAAAGGAAGACAGATGATTGTGCCCACTGTCATTTTTCTTCAGGGCCGACCGTGTTGTATGGGCGGGGCACTCCGGCCAGGATGTGTCCTACACTTCATCATCAGGAACCATTATTGATGCTGATCCGAGATCTGCTAATGGTCTACACTAGACTCTATTATCTACTATATTCTATAATGCAACGCCGATTTGAAAGGAATGCGAAGGACCGCGCGGTGTAAACATAATTATATCATTTTATTTTGAAGATTCGAGGAAATGCATTTAACTTTCGAAATTGATGGGGCGTTATATGAATGAGGTTTTATAAATCTGTGTTCCTCGTATTCCTATTGAGGTCAAAATTTTATCATAAGGAAGGTAGGAACTATCATACTACTGGCAATTTTGACAGTACCTATCTAATACCACACCGAGCACTTACTTATACGACAATAAATTCCTGTAAATTTAAAATTTCACTAACTTAATGCTCTTTCTCGCAGAGTAAGGTTTGGTTTGGATGTCTTTGTGTCTTCTGAAATTCCCTCGTAATCCGAAGGACGCGGGATCAAATTCCGGCGTGCGCAAGTAAATTTTATTTGATTAATTATTTAATTAAAAATAATATGCAATGTGTTTGTGGCACGTTCAAGAATGGAAGATACTCTCAGACCTGGTGTAAGTCCACTATTCAGAATTGAAACGTTGCTTGAAATGCCTTTAGCCGTGTTTGGTGAACAGAGTAATAACCAATTGCCAGGTACTTCCCCACTTTCCTCTTCCCCTTCTCCTCCCTTTCCCCACTAACTTCAGCCTCACAACATACCCCAATTGGGTATGCCATTCTCTCACTGGCTCCGAAAGGGAGCAGATTGAAGTCTTGTGAGGCAAACTCATTAAAAAAGTCTGTGTTTTTCATGTCATTTTTTTTAAATTTTATATTAGCTCCACATAGGAGGCACCAAAGAAAACAATTTCCCTAGAGCCTATGTCATCTTTGAGGATGCTTTTTGGAGGATTTTTTAAGGGAAAGGAAGGAGAAGAAGATATGGGAAGAAAAGAGGTATGAGGGGTGGGTAGGAATCTGGGGGTCAGTGTGACCAGGAGTGACGGACGTATGAATCTATTCCTCCGGTTGGGGAGGTCAAAAGGCCTCCCTCAATCAGTCTCCTCCGATCCAGTGGTTGGGCAAACGCATCCGCCACCAAGACCCAGACAAACCTCATCCCATGAACCCGGGCACCCCTGGTAAGTCACCAAACGTTACGAACCACTTGGGGTGACCTGTGGAAGGGGTGTTGGTTGCCCAATAAATGGTTCCCGGGGTGGCGGTACCCACACGCGCCTCGCAAATTGTAGTGTAGTCTCTTGTAATATTTTTCTTCCGTCTACAGGGATAATAAAAATTGTTTCTACAGTAATTATTGTAAAATTAACTTGCTGACGAAATTCTTTGGCAGTTTGACCAAAAATAAATTAAAAAATCAAATAATCAATAAAAAAAATTTTAACAAGTAACCACTTGATTTCAAGAATCATACACAAGCGATGTCGTTGTCCCGCAATGGAAAATAATGTTGTCGACTCATCAAAAAAGAACAATTGTTTTTATTTCATCGTTTCTACAAAATTATTGAATTGCTGACGGTAATGTTTCTTCGCTTACTAAACGTATAAAAACATTTCCTAGAAATGAAAACAAACAATTATTGTTTTGATGTTTTAATTAGAATGAAAGCAGGTACTATATTAATTAAATAATAATGTATCTACCTACATACCTAGACTTTTTTTATTGTTTTTTTATAATTTACACTGTAATCGTAAATAATCTTTATGATGTCACAAAATCTTTCACAATGAAAAACATAGACCTTTGAACGTATTTAATTTGCACGAGCTACTCAAGTAAATGACGCGAATTCTTACAACCGCAGAATGATGTAAACAAAACAATGCTCATAAAGGCGCGAAAATACAAACGGGGAACAATAACCTCAAGGTTAATAAAATGGCCGCGGGCAGATATTATTATAGGTAGAGACACCAGTTCCTTAAAGATTTATGTGTACGGAACTAGAGAGGGGAGAGAAACCCAAAAGGAGAAGAAAAAAACTTGATAACTAGAAAAGAAACCGCTAAGACGTTCTCACGATTTACAAAAGTTTTTTCTTCAACACAATTCAATACATTTTTTTGCGGATAAGAATGGCATAAGAATAATATGGAAACGCAAACAATAACATTATTTGAGCTTTTGATTTCCTTGTAAGACGTCCTGAACTAACCGTTATTGATGCATGGAAAAATGGTTCTTTGGATTGGTTGTGTAACGGCTGTTTCGCCTTGTATGGGTTGGATTTTGTCGCCGTGAAAACAAACTCGAAGGACCATTGTTGCGCAATCTTGAGTAAGCGTGGAATTTATGGAGTCATGTAAAGGTGCCAGTTTATTTTGAAATAAAACTTTATAAATAAAATAAAATTATTGTCCAAAGAAGTGAAGCTAGCAGACTACCTACCCTGATATATGGCAGTGAAAAATGGAACTTGCAGAGGAAGGATGAAAGTAGGCCGAAGGCTGTAGAAATGAGATCCCTGTCGCGTATTTGTAGTAAAACCAAGAAATTATGATCCCATGAGAAATGTGGAGATTCGTAAAGAATGCAAGGCCAATGTAAGCGAAATGAGTAAGATCAGGAAAAATAAAAGAAATAAAAAACTTAGATCCTGTATGAGAATTTACGATATAGTAGATATATAATATACACTAGCTGGTTCATAAAGCATTTAATAAAGAAATTGTATCTCCCTGCGTGTCCTTTCCCATTCGTCTCGTTCCCCTTCCGCCTCCCCTTCCTCTCCCGCGTCCCCTTCCCCTTTTGCATTCCTACTCCGCCTCCTCCACCTTCCCTCTCCCCACTCCACTCCACCCCTTCTCTCGTCCCGCGAACCCCCTCCTCCCACCCGCATTCCATAAGTCCCGGTATATTCAGTTTTCAAACTATTGCAATTTTTTTTTACAAATTTCATAATGCCAGAGCTCACCAGTAATTTTATACAAACCTTGTCGTGACAATAAAGAACACACAAAAAAAATAATTATCCAATTTGGTGCAGTAGTTTGAAAGTCATGCGCGTACATACATTTCGGCGATTCATTTTTATTTATATAGATAGATAGAAGATAGAAGATAGATAGATAGATAGATAGATAGATAGATAGATAGAAGCTAGATAGATAGATAGATAGATAGATAGATAGTAGATAGATAGATAGATAGATAGATAGATAGATAGTAGATAGATAGATAGATAGATAGATAGATAGATAGATAGATAGATAGATAGATAGATAGATAGATAGATAGATAGATAGATAGATAGATAGATAGATAGATAGATAGATAGATAGATAGATAGATAGATAGATAGATAGATAGATAGATAGATAGATAGATAGATAGATAGATAGATAGATAGATAGATAGATAGATAGATAGATAGATAGATAGATAGATAGATAGATAGATAGATAGATAGATAGATAGATAGATAGATAGATAGATAGATAGATAGATAGATAGATAGATAGATAGATAGATAGATAGATAGATAGATAGATAGATAGATAGATAGATAGATAGATAGATAGATAGATAGATAGATAGATAGATAGATAGATAGATAGATAGATAGATAGATAGATAGATAGATAGATAGATAGATAGATAGATAGATAGATAGATAGATAGATAGATAGATAGATAGATAGATAGATAGATAGATAGATAGATAGATAGATAGATAGATAGATAGATAGATAGATAGATAGATAGATAGAAGATAGAAGATGACGCGAAAGTGAATGATAAAAGAAGTCTGGATTAAATAACTTAAAAGTCTCTTTTAAATTCTGTTACTCGATAAATATATTTTTATATCACATTGCTCCCAAAGATTAATTTCACAAAAAACAATAAATTAGCTATTGAAAAGTTATAAAATTAAATATATATTTAAAGAATTTTGTAATCTAACACGGTTATTAAAAATATCCAAGAGGACGACAAAACACGTCAAGCCGTGATCGTGATTATGACCCGACTTTTCTTCTCTAGTTGTTTACCCAACAGAATAATAAATTAAGGTGTCAGTTTTTAAATAAACACAGATTGCCTGATCTGAGATAAAAATCAAACGAATAACCTACATACCATTAATTTGTGATCGTATACAATGTGAATGTGTTGATGATAAATATCCCCATTCTTAGCCTTCGGGACTATTGTAACTTGTATTTACTTTCCAAAGAAATCTGTATTTGAAAAGCGCTGGTCTTTCCTTTAAGATTATTTGCCAACAAATCACGCTCGATGCAGTCCTCAATTCCTGGAGTCCATTTGCTTCAAACCATACAAATATCGATTCTTCAAACCTTACATAATACAAATAGGAAACAATCCTCAGGTATGTTGCATTTACAGCCATTGACACGTTTGCACAAAGTCTCTCAAACATTCTAAAACATTTTCACAGGTAAACGATGTCATTTTAATTTTTGTGTCAATCAAAATAATGCGTAGTTTGCCTTCCGTAATATACTACCCATTCGTACTTTCATTAAAATAGGAAAAACCGTTCTTCAATATGTAATTGTGAAATTTCAACTTGCGAATTATCCAATCGCGTTATTCTAAATGAAAAATTTCCAAACCTACATTATCAAAATAATGATTTGTTTCCTAAAGATAGCTGGCGACTTCATTTGTATTAACAGCAGTGGAAGCGTTGGCTACACGTTGATTATTTATCGCGATCCTTATCACCATCCATATTGATGGATTGTGAATCATTTATATGGATCAGACCCTAGATATTCAATATTTATTGTGATCCGTTAATATTTATTAAATATCGTGATATTTATTGAATTTCTAGGCTAACGTGTTGACGGATGAATCCACATAACATGGATCACAGATATCTAGATTAGAACTAAGTGTTTTGTTATTATATTATTTTTTTTTAAATTTCTAGAGGTGTCGCGACAGTATTTTGAATAAGTTTCCTTCTTTATTCAATAGGAGGAAGGAAACATAAAATAGAACAGTGATCATTAGAACGTAAAATATATGAATTTGTCTGTTTTTAGTGTCGCTTTTCCGTTTCACCGAGTTTCAAATCACAGTGCTAAAGAAGTTTATAGAAGTTAGTTTTTAGAAGTCAACCATTGAATTGATGTCGTAATTTTAATTGGTTCTAAAATCAGGTAAGACATAAAAATCTTCTTCATAATGTATTGGTGAATAACCGTTTTACGGAGAACATGGAAAAATAAATAAATAAATAAATAAAATTCTCCTCAGTACCTACAGCCTATCTAGGGTTCAGGCTCTTCCAACAAAATTCTCTCAACATTGACGATAACATTGAATATAATAATAATAATAATTTCTTCAAACTTTGCAAAATTACTTTGTGGTATCATTTTTCATATAATGAATAACTGATTTCTTTGTATAAACCACTATTTTTAAAACAATATCAACATGTTTCAACAACAATGTTGTCTTCATCAGGATATGTTACTATAATAAATGACAAACAAGTATAGACAAATTATAATAAATTATAACATAGACAAAATATTAAAAAGTTGAGGTGATTAATTACTTACTAATCATAAAAATAGTTATACAAAATTAAATCTAAAAATTATTTAAGGAAAAATAAAATTGCATTTAGATAATAAATTTTTTTTAGAATAATTAATTAAAATAATTAGTCTAAAACAAAAAAAAATCAATAATTATAATTAATTGTAAGTATTAATAAGAAAATAAATTTAAAAGATGGCTATTTAAAAAAAATGTTTGGTTGTTTATAATATTTAATTTACTATTAATGCTTTTTCTAATTTCTAAAATTTCTAAATTATCCAATTGTATGCCCGTAGTGTTAGTATGTAAAATTTTAAGACCTGTATTAATATCAAAAGAATGACTTGTTTCTAAAATATGGTTGGCAAATTCAGAATAATTATTATTATTTAAACATCTTATATGTTCCTTAACTCGAATGTTAAAATTTCTAGAAGTTTTTCCAATATAAAAAAGTTACAATCATTACAAATTAATTTATAAACCCCAGATTTGTTCAAAAAATCACATCTACTATTTAATATTTTGTCTATGTTATAATTTATTCTAATTTGTCTATACTTGTTTGTCATTTATTATAGTAACATATCCTGATGAAGACAACATTGTTGTTGAAACATGTTGATATTGTTTTAAAAATACTGGTTTATACAAAGAAATCAGTTATTCATTAAATAATAATAATCTTTATTCCAGGATGTGGGGAGGATAGTTCAATCCCACACGTCCCATATAGTTATACATATTTATATATTTACACAGTAAAGAAATAAGAACACAAATAGAAAATAAAAAAATAATAGTAATAAAAATAAATAATAACAAAAATAAATAATCAATTATTATGCAGGGCGTGATTTTGAGTGCGCTCGGGCCCATCGCTCACACAGGAGTGGAGCTTGGTGCTGGAAGGCTGCGGTCACCAACGTGTTGTCGGAGGCCATTAGCCGCATCCTGGCTCCAGTGACCCGTTGTCTCATCAGGCTGGCGAATTCATTGAGTCCTAGTTCTGTGAACATTGGTGAAGCGCTGCTATACCTATATATAATATTTAGGTTTTGCCTTCTGAGGTTTTACCATGTTGCACGCTGTTTTTTGACCTTACGTAGGAATGGTATCATGTATTATGCCTGATAAAACTGATTTAATTTAATTGTGTACATAAATACTTAAATACTTCTCAAATAAAATTGTATACAATAAAGACATTCACAGATATAACACAAGGACGTGCAAGGAAATTAGGCTACAAAAAAAGGACAAAGCGAATACGCAGAACAGTCTACTGTACAAGGGAATGAAGTTGTATAACACACTACCAGAAACTTTAAAGTCCACACCAATTGGAAAGTTCAAGATGTATTGTAGGAGCTACATAAAACTTGAAAAAATATAGTGAATATGAAATATTTTAATCAATTAGAAATTTGTAAACTTCAATGTACAAATTACTAAAATAAAAATTATTATTATTATTATTGACAAAATGATATAATTTATTTGTTATAATTTGATGCATTTGGAGAACCACTTGGGTGCTTTATGCCCAATACCACATATTAAAAGAAGTGTGAAGAAACCGGTCTCAAATCTCCGCTTCCATTCTTCCGTGTATTTATATCGGAGTTAGCTGGTTTGTCGGTAACAATATGGATTCTTCGTTCAGTTTACATTGCCCGGACCAGCTTTGTGAAGATGCGAGGAATCTCCACAATGAACAAGGAACTATGAATGTGCACTTCGGATTGTCAATTGTCACTCTCGTGTCTCGTGTGATTGACCAAATTCCTGGTTTTATGAAGCATGGTTCCATCGAAAGCTCTGAAAGCTCCTGCACTGGGTATCTGTAAACAAAGTAAATACTTATTTAAAAACAGTACAAAAACAATGGAATCACATCATCTGTGTGGTGCCGATTTTATCTTAGGAGAATTATGGCTTCCTTATGGTTAGACTTAGGACATACCCATATAAACTGATTGATAGATAAATAGTCATCTAAGGTACCTACTTTCTTTTCACGATTGGTTTTTGCACTACTTAATAACTGAATAATAGATCTCGTTTAATATTGATCGACTCGACCGTCTTAACGAGTCATTATGTTGGTACCAATTGTAATGTATATGTGAATTAAAAACCGTATTAACCCTTCGAATAATAAGAAAATAATTTTCTGTCAAATTTTGCCTGTCAAAGTTTGCGCGCAAAATTCCTGGTTCTTCCCGTGCATTTTAAATGTTCCTATTTATTAGTTTTTTTTAACGCTTTTGCAAAAACAAAAATTGTTCTAAAATTAAGATAAAATAATCTTTCCGATATATTTATTAGAAATCAACATTTTTGTTTAAAAATATTAAAATTTTAATATTGGAAATGTAAATTGGCTAAAAAATGCATACCTGCGAATATTTGAATTAAAGTAATTAAAATAGAATAAACTTCAAATTTTAAATACAGATTCCTTTTCTAAACAAAATTTGCAATAAAACTGTCCCATCACTTTTTATCACTTTCATACAATTTTATTTTAAAATTAAATGTGGGTTACGTCACAAATAGGCGCAAAATCAAACCGTCACTTTTGATCAGGTTTGTAAAATATCTGAACAACCTAGCTCACATAAATCTAAGACAATGAGAAGCAATATTTTTTTCCAATTCTAACATAAAAGAAATCACAAATATTCACAATACAGAGAGAGATATATCTAACTTTTAATAATGCACAGTCGCTCTGCGACAATCTGGGTCTCCTGTTATTATAACGGCATATGATGTTTTGGGACAACTTGGGTCTCCTGTTATTAAACGGGTTAAAATTAGTATTTTTAAATTTAAATGTGAATACCGCGCCAGATTCCCAACTGCTCCCGTCTGAAACCAGTGAGACTATGGCATCCCCAAAGGGGGCATCTTGTGAGGCTGAGGTAGCGGGGAGGGAGGTGGGAAGGTAACTGGCTATTCAGATCTGATCACCAACCACTGTTAAAGCCATTTCAAGCAATTCTGAAAGGTGGTCTTACACCAGAGCGATACTAAGGCTAACTTCCACTCTGGAACGGCCGCAAATATAAATACTATCTATATTATTTTAGTTTTATGTAATCTTTATGAAAAAACACATGTTAATCATATAAAATTTATTTGCGCACCAAGTTTTAACGATTATTGCCTTGACGAAGATCCTATATTACGATTCCACTATCCATCATTAGGCCATCCGCTCATGAAGAAACTAAAAAAAAACAGTTGGCGACTTAAGGCTCTGCAACCGGGATCGAAAAGAAGGGTTCCATGTCAACTCATAATGAAACCAACTCAGAAACACCTCAAAAAGGTCATAAAAAGCTATGAAAAAATAATTTTAAAATAGGCGGTAACCCTAACCTAACTTAACCTATTTGATCAATTTTTTTTTATTTTTTTTTATCATCACTCCTAATGACCTTTCTGAGGTGCTTATGAGTTGGTTTCATTATGAGTTGTCTGGTCACCGAAAAGAAGAAGATGGAGAGATACGAAATTACGAACGTTAGAGGAGAGCGCTAACAATTACAGCGACACAATCGATGCGAAAATTGCGAAAATGTTTAATAAAACACGACTCGTTTATAATAGAGCAAAAACCTCGCGGCATTATCTTAAACAGCATTTAAAGAAACACTGTGATTTTTTTCATACATATAACTTGTAAAATAACTGAAACAAACGTGTTTATAATAATTTTTGGAGAATACTTTGCGATTTTTTCTATCGAGGGAATTTTATATAATTTGCGTTTCGGCGCGGGCAAAGTCTAGATATTATCTTCAAGAATAACATATATCTTTTTAAGAGCTTTAAAGCTTACCGTGTTTCAGGGAAGTATGTAATAAATCGGTAGAAATCCAGGTTGCGGGCCCTTAATCGCTATCTACTGCAGGAAAGAAACTTGTGAATTTCATTGGCGGTCCGCACACAGGCAATTTGTTAAAGACTAGTTGTAAATGGCGACCTGCATATAATAGCGACAGCCAATAGCGGCTCACGACCTGTCAAATTTCCGAGTAATTTGCGATATGTCAGATCATAAAAATACCGATTTTGTTCAGGAGGTTGATAAATTGAATTGTGCCTGAGTTGCCAACCAGTTTTCGTTTTCTCCATGAGCGAAGGCCCAAAGACTATTGATGACAGAAGTATCTGACGATGAAATTAGATAAAAAGTTTTAATACATTTAGCATTCAGTTAAAAAATCGAAAGAAAGTTACCCAAAATATAAGGGACGCAAATATGTTTGAAAATGTCAATCAAAATAAATAAATATATTAGAAAAATCAAACAATTCAACTTTGTATAAACCACTTATATGCGTAAATCCGACCGGTTTCGGAACAAACGTTCCTTCTTCAGGGAAAGCTTATACTAATTTGACAGTTTCGAACAATGTTTTATTATGGTAGGGGTGGAGCCGTTGCTAGTTATTAATGTAGATTGAGTGGGTAGGTATTAATGTAGAGTGGGTGGGTAGGGGAAAAAATCCATGATTGGGCTATAAGACAATTTTTTTTGTTTGTTGATAATAGATCATCATTTTTAAGGGATTTTTTAATTTCCAAGGCCTCTAAGTTATCTAAACGTTTTCCTTTACGGTTAATATGAAGAATATTTATCCCTGTATTTTTTTCAAAACTATGGTTATTTTCAATGATGTGGTTAGCGAACTCGGAAAAATTATTATTATTAAGACACCTTAAATGTTCTTTGATTCTCATTTCAAAATTACGAGTTGTTTTTCCAATATAAAATGAGGGACAATCATTGCACATTAATACCTACCCACCCACTCTACATTAATAACTAGCAACGGCTCCAGCCCTACCATAATAAAACATTATTCGAAACTGTCAAATTAGTATAAGCTTTCCCTGAAGAAGGAACGTTTGTTCCGAAACCGGTCGGATTTACGCATTATATAAGTGTATATATATTATGTGTGCATTACATTCATCAGCTCAATCTTTCGCAATGCTTCAGTTTAGATAATAAGCGCTAGCTGCTGTAAACCCTCATGTAAAACGTATTTTATTATTGATTACAGGAAACTGCATTCCCTGCCTTAGGGGAAAGAAAATTTATTATTGATCACAGCTTTGTCGACGAAATCAAGTTTGATGATCGTTATGTAATCTGGAGAATAACAGCGATTATGATTACCGGAAAGATTCTAATTATTATCTGCGGTTACGAATTGTAATCTTTGAACCATTAATTTAAACTGGAAGCCGTATTTAAATATAAATTAACTTAAGCAAGTTGCTCTATGCAGGAAGTAATTAGTCGTGTTTTTGCGTTGGGTAATAAATACAACAAGCAGGTACTGAATCAACTAGTATATTTTACTAAGGTGAAGGTTAAGGTAATTTGACGCCTAGGTTGGGTGTCATTATAAGATATTTATGCTGGTTGGTTTCACTGTTTCCTCTGAATTCATTCAACTAGGTAAATAATGGTCTTGCTACTGAGAACTCCGTCGCAACCACTGTTAAAACCATGTGCGCCGTTAGTGAGAGAGACGCAGAGGTTGTAACGGAGTTATCGGGTTACCATGTTATCAAAGTAACGGATATAATCAGTTAACGAACTAACCGACGCAATTTTAATAATATTTGGATGATTTATAAGGCGCCGTTTTTTGTGAAAAATCACTTCAAGGGCGCTGTACAAAATTATATTATATTTCTAAGATCTGGAAAACTACAAGCTAGACAAACAATTAAAAACAACTTATGGCTAAAAATTGCACCCACCGGTTCATTGATCACCGATACGAAAATGTATGTACAATGTTCTGACCAATGAACGCGATGCTGCCTAAAAATGAATGCATGCAGGACTATACTTACCTGCGACAAATTGAAATTAGAACTATAATGAATAACTTATTACTTTGTATAAAACCACTATATTTAAAACAATATCAACATGTTTCGACAACAATGTTGTCTTCATCAGGATATGTTACTATGATAATAATGACAAACAAGTATAGACAAATTAGAATAAATAAGAATAAATTATAAGATTGTTATAATTTATTCTTATTTATTCTAATTTGTCTATACTTGTTTGTCATTATTATCATAGTAACATATCCTGATGAAGACAACATTGTTGTCGAAACATGTTGATATTGTTTTAAATATAGTGGTTTTATACAAAGTAATAAGTTATTCATTATATGAAAAATGATGCCACAAAATAAATTTGCGAAGTTTGAAGAAGAAATTAGAACTGTTTATTGTCTATTTAAAGAAATTTATATGGAGTTCGCACGCAGAGGACATAATTGTGAACACATGTATTTTAATATTAATATTTAATATATTCTTTAATGAATGTGTTTTGGAAAGTAAAAGCAACATTTAATGGTAGGTGGTACAGTAGTACAATGGTTTGATCTTCCTAAATGTGATTCGTCAAGAGACGGATTGATGTGTAAAGATTGGTTGTGCCTTATCTTCCTGAAGCCTCGGCTCCTTCTTCAATCGGAGGCGTCTACTAATATCTACAGGAATTCCAAAAACTGAAAAAATCGAACTAATATCTATGGGAACCAAAGTGTTGACGAATATCTACAGCTCAAACTGTTGACTAATATCTATAAGAACCAAAGTGTTGACGAATATCTACAGCACTGGCAGAGGTTGGATTTGCAATTATGTATAGCATATTGGAATAATGTAATATTGCGTATGCAGTTTAAAAAACTTAATTTATGTAAGTATGTATGTAAAAATCCCTAATATCGGACTATTGGACACATTTAGCTGATTAGTCCAACCTACGCTCTGTAGATATTAGTTCAACCTACGCTTTGTAGATATTAGTCAACACTCTGAAGTTCGTAGATATTAGTTCAACATAGGAGCTGTAGATATTCGTCCGACATACAGGCTGTAGATATTAGTATCTGGAGTCCTTCAATCCCCTTAAATGGTACCTAATGGGTATATTTTCCCGGTCTGACTTTTCTCCGTACTATGCCTTTATCAAAACGATTAGTTCATAACAAAATTGCAATAACCCCCCCACCGTTATATCACGGATACTATAACATTTTGTTACACGTTCTCCTAGTCAAACTAACTAAACATCACGCCGCCGTTTCGAGAGGACCAACCGCCAAACAACTTGATCATGGCACACACTCCATGCCTCATTCACATACATACATGGTCTCATACATACAAACTCTTCTATTATTCTGACTCTTGAATTGGCCCGACTCAAGTATCTGATACACTTGATCTCCTTTCTTTGTTCATTCGCTCTACATATCCAAACCATCTGAGCGTCCGTTTTTTTAATGTAAGGTACTTATTATGCTTACATCAGCCTTGCATTTCTCACATGATCATACATGATCGAACTGGGCGTATACTGTACAGGGCCCGCAGATACGTTAATAGTACACAACTGCTAACCCTGTACAAATCACAAGTGCGCCCCACGGTTGAATTTGGCAACCACCTCTAGTCTGGAGCTCCAACATATCTGAAAAATACCCTCGACTCTGTGCAGAAACAGGCGGTCCGTTTAATAGATTCTATTAATAGGTAATTTAATAGGTATTACAACGGAAGATGCTCCGAGGAACAAGCATCATTGATCCCTTCGGCACCGGTGC
The DNA here is from genome assembly GCA_917880885.1 of Limnephilus marmoratus. Lineage (NCBI taxonomy): Eukaryota > Metazoa > Arthropoda > Insecta > Trichoptera > Limnephilidae > Limnephilus > Limnephilus marmoratus. The sequence continues at coordinate 17,499,429 of OU862911.1, forward strand.
ATAGTCGGGAAACACGCCAAACGCGTGCCCAACATTTGTACACGGTTGACATTTGTCACATGAGAACAGGTCGTTTCTTCGACTCGTACTTGTGTTCAACAGCTCAGCTGTGGAATGATTTGCCGGCCTCTGTGTTTCCTCCTTCCTACAACATGGGTCTCTTCAAGACCAATGTTCATTCCTTCCTCTCCTCAAAAAGACCCTCCACACAGCATCCCAGATGACATAGGCCCTGAGGGCAATCACAGGGCCTCCTGTGTAGAGATAATGTAAAAAAAAACCATGAATTTACCACTAGTTGGGTTACAGATTTACTAGTTTGTTGTTACATTTACAATAAGTCCATCGGTATGCTAACTTCACACTCCAGAACAATATATAAAAAGGTTATTATCTTGCATGTTAATAATTAATAATGTTACCATGCATGTAGAAAAAATCAATATATAAAATAATATAATTCAGATGGAAGCAACAGACGATTCACTAACCACTTTCTCACGATTTTACTTTCTGAAAGAATCCGCATAATTCATAATACGATTAACCAAATATTTTCATACGAATCCGATCTGAACCTTTTGTGCTTTATTGATCACAGCAGTCGCCGCTGATATTTGAACATCTTTTTACACAAACAATGGCCAAAATTTTTACCTACGTCGCATCATGATCCGCCATATTTTTTAACACATAGCCTCTCAGGTCTCATCTTTGTATCTTTTGTGAATCCATTCACCTCCTCCGAAGGAGCAACCATCCTTTGTTGGTCTTTAGATTTTTTCACCAACCCGCTGAAGTTAGTTCTCCCATTATGCGCCCATTTTTATTTATGTTTCCTGTTTATTGTTAGCGACTACCCTGTGTTCGCACTACCCACACTTACTACCTACACCCCACTACAGTCTTGCATCCCTTAAATCTGATGCCAGGCGGCAAGTGAAATCATGGAAAGGACCTTCTTTGTTAATAAAATTAACGAAAGTGCATTTATAAATATAGTAGGTACATAATTAAATCATTTTCACGACATCATTTTTGAAAAAAAAGGATAACTGACTAACCATCACGCCGTTTCCAGGGGTAAGCGGTAGGCATAGAGGACGGACCGCCAAACGCACTCCTTGCCTCGTTCACATTCGTACATCGTCTCATACATGCTCTTCTTCTCTTGACATGGCTCGACTCAATTATCCGATTCACTTGGTCGTGCCTTGTTTTTCTCTGGCGTCCTCGACTTCTTCTACCATTCATATTTACGTCATATAATCTCCTTACACTCCTTTCCTTGTTCATTCGCTCTACATACATACATTCGTTACACTTACATCAGCCTTGCATTCTTTGCGGATTTCCACTTTTCTCACACATGGTTTTACCACACATACGCCTCAGGGATCTATCTTGATAACATTTTTTCCACTTGTAATTATGAATAGGTAGGTATGCATGTACTCTTGCCGTCATGCTGCAAGCGCCGTATTAATAAAGACAAATAGAAGCCAAATAAATATTTTTTAACTTTTTGTTAGCGAGAAATGATTGAAAACCATATTTATGAATTACTTCGTGAAAATTGTAGGCAGAGGGGGGGGAGGTCTTGGAATATACTACACGTGGTCATCGAGAGGGGAGGGGGGGTTATAAATTTTGCAAAAAGCGGTTTACATTGTATGGATACGTTCCCAAACCTGAGAAAATAGAAAAAAAAAAGATTCCTAATATAATTGTATCTACCTTTATAATTATACAATTTAAAACATTCCTTTCGGTGAGTGTGTATATTCGAGTATCAGTGTTATTTTGGAAACCACGGAGTCGTATGTCGTCCGATCGGCGAAACCAAAACAACCAGAAGATATGCAGAAAGTTGAAAACGAAGCATGCACTTCGTATTTCACACAAAAAACCAACTTATTCCAGTGGGACCAAAGCACAATGCCGCAGTTCATCATAATGCTCCAACAATCAATATAAAAGTTTAATTTTGAACACTACTTAAAAGGAGACCATTAAAGAATATTATTTTTGAATGGGAATCTTTCAAAGGAATTGTAGTGGAGTGTGTATAGTATTATAGGGGATTCATACGGTGATTTTGTACATTGTCGGGCAGGGCAAAATCCTTTTAGAGGAAATAACTTATTCGGAGAATTTTTGTTGATGTATTTGGTAAACTACAATAACTGCGTTTATCACAACAGATAACTATCGTTTCAATGTAATTCATAACTAACCCATCCATTGACTAGCGTATTTCAATCTTTACAAAAATACGGATTTAAAATGATCCTGTGTTAATTTTGCCTATAGCATCAATTTATTTGAGTCTGAAATTGCTGAAAACACCCAATTGGAACATTCATTTGTACCTCATATCGAATCGTTTGTTTCTTTGGCTAAATTTCATCGTAGTTGTTTATTGTAAGTCCAAAGGTATCTTCTATATTTTGAATTGATTAGTTTGACAGTTTTGTTGGAACCTGCTTTTAAGTAATTTATTTATTTATTTACTTAACGAAATTTTAGAAAATGCAGAATTATAACATTTATCTGAACATATAATAAATATCAGTAGGTATAGTAGTAATAAAAACTTTTCATGTTAAGTTGTAGTTAAATAATGGTAGGAATTTGAGCAATTTAATTAATCATTTTTAAATACCATGTTAAATCGCAAAGAAATGTATTTGTTGTAAGTTTGAAATAAGTTATTGAATAATCGCCATTCACTTCGTTCCGTCATTTTCATTTAAACTAAGAAACCATTGGTTTCGAAACATTTCGATTATTTTGATTAAATGGTGATGTATATGTCGCAGGCCAATCGTAAAATCGGGCAGATCATGATGCGCATCAGGCACTTCACGATGTGGCTAAGCACATCATGATCTGCCTGATTTTGTGATTTATTTTCGTATATTTACAAATTAGTTCTTAATTATTCAATGATTTACGTTAGATTATTTTTACATTATCTCCGCGCAGGCGGCCCTGGTAGATACTGTGTGGAGGGCATCTATAAGGAAATGAAGAAGAGGCTTTTCTGGGAAGGAAATAGGTGTGAGGGGTGGGTAGGAATCTGGGGGTCAGTGTGTCCGAGTGACGGATGTATGAATCCAACCCTTCAACTGCGGTACAAGCTGGAAAGATCAAAAGACCTCCTCAACCAGGCTCTCTCGATCCGGCCCGCCATGTAGCATTACTTGCTACATGCCATGACGTTTTACTAACTAATCCCTTAAAAATTTGGATACCTTTGGACTTATAAACAACTACGATGAAATTTAGCCAAAGAAACAAACGATTCGATATTTTTTAATATATATTTTTTTTAATTTTCTTTATTCATTTTGCTTGTTACAGGTTTGTTTTACGTGGTTTTTCGACTACCAAGCTAGGCAAATGCCCTTATTATGGTAGTCGAGATTCATAAGATGTTATATTAAGTACAGAATATTAATTGTAATCATCCATATGTGTAGATGAAAGTACAAACATGTAGCGTACATATTAAGGAAAATATTCATACTAGTAAAAGAAAATATTCATATTAGGTACATGATCACATACAGGAAAGGAGTTAAACTAGGTGAATCTTGTATAAATAAAATTAAAATAGAATAAGAAATAAAAATAAAAGTAAGTAATAAAAGTAAGTAAAACTGTTTCTGAAAAAATTAGAAAGTAAATGAGATTAAAAGAATTTGGCATTCTCGGACTATAAAAATATTACCATTTGTTATTTCGGCCACTGGCATAATACCTAGGAATCTCATTCAAAATTTAAGCATATTAGATTTATCAAAGAATTTGTATATAAAAATGCAAAAATCAGTAATTTTAAATACATGTAGGATTACAAAAGATTTTTTAAATATTTATATTGAGGGATCAGTAGGATTTATAGGTTCAATTAGAAATGCCACAGAGCCGAACCCTCTGATATGAAAATATCTGGAGTCGGTGAATTATATTCCCATTTGGTCTCTAGTAGGTTGACATGTTGTTCTTGTATTATTTTGTATTTATAATACTTATATAGTGCAATTGCATAGCGTGGGTTGACTAGATGATCATTTGGGGAAGTGTGTGAAAGGGTTTAGTTTTTCCTGTGGGGAAAATTTAACCCGGACATTTAAATCTGGTGCGTAAAAAAATAAATATATGATATATATGATAGTCATAGACCCCAAAAAACAAAAGCAGGTATTCCTAGGCAGCGTATGAAATGGACAAACGATGTCAAAAAATGTGAAAAAAAGCATCAGCGTGAAATAAAGTTTTGGTTGAAAATTAATTTAGAGATAAGATTTTTTTACTCGAGAAATATGAAAAAATAAGAACAGTTTTTAAGATGTAAGGCATTCTTTATAATATTTCCTTCCCTGAGTAAATAACCAGTTCTGTATATTAATGGCATAAAATCATCTGTTTTCGATGTCTTAATATCAATATTCAGTAAGTTGAACATTTTAGGCGCGATGTAAGAGAACTGTCGTTGGGCGAAAGCTGTTTTTGTTGAAGGAATTTTGCATTTTTGGTGTGATGAATAGCGTAGGTATTAGGTACCTAATTACATAATTACAAATTAATGTAATTATAATTACAAATGCAAATTCCAATGGGGTGTTTTCAGCAATTTTGGAATCAAATAAATTGATGCTGTAGACAAAATTATCACAGGTTCATTGTAAATCCGTATTTTTGTAAAGATTGAAATGCTCTAGTCAATGGATGGGTTAGTTATGAATTACATTGAAATCAAGGTTATCTGCGACAAACGGGGTGACGTTTGTCGCAGATACCTTGACAAACGTCACCCCGTGAACCCGGACACCCCTGCTAAGTCACCAAACGTAGCGAACCACTTGGGGTGACATATGGCAAAGGTGTTGGTTATCCAATTAATGGTTCCCGGAGCGGCAGGATACACATACCCGCCTACTAAAATTAATAAAAAAATATATTACTAGTTTCTAGTCGTAAGTTCGTCGTAAGTTCGTCGTAAGTCGTAAGAAGTAAATAGAGGATTTACAGTTTACAGTAGGCAAATTGAGTTTCTTTGGGTTATTTCACTAATTCGTAAAGCGACTTGGGGTAAAAAAATTACTTTAAAAATTTGTACATAAAATGTTTCGTTTTTATTTTTTCGTAAGTTCGAGTAAATAAATACGTAGTTAATTTCCAATGTATTAACAAGAAGGCCGTTTAACTGTATCTATACATCTTCTCCGTTGCAACATCTAAGTGTGTGAATTGTCATGGATGTGGAATTTCTTAGCGGAATAACGAGGAAATAGTTAAGTAAGTTTTCCCAGTGGCTGACTTTCCGCTGGTGCTTCGGTCACAATGTCAACGTCAACGGAGTTGCCAACAAAGTTGATAACTACAACGCAACAGTAAGTGAGTTGATAACTACACAGTAGCTGGTTGATATCTAACTGCTTCGCTGTCAAGTAACGGCGCCCGGGGCAATTTTATAGAACCCAAAGCATACTTACTACCTACCCATGACAGCAAGTTATTATCTCATGCAATTTTTAATCGCAATAATTTTATAGATTAGTAGTAACATCTGGTTTGAATTTTTATAAACAAAATTCGATGTACAATCAAATATTGCGTACGTATCGATTGGGCGTTTTTACTTTAGAATATATATTTTTTTATTAAAAGTTTGGGGGTCCACAATAAGATTTTAATTCAACACAGCAAATTTAATGGTCAAAAGTTGACTCTGACTTTGGGCTTGAATTGGTGATGGAGAATCCGCCACAACAATGAGCCCTATGATATTTACCAAGCTCCCAGACTCTCTACCCAATTAAGGCTCCAATGATTAAGGTGGGCCGGACATGTGCACCGAATGCCAAAGACCCGAGTACCGAAGAAGGTCCTAACAGGACACCCGGGAGGTAAACGAAAGGCGGGCAGACCTAGGCTGAGACGGGAGGATGATGTCAGGAAGGATGCAAGAGCAATACTCCATGTCGCAGATTGGAAGACGACGGCCGAGGACAGAGGGCGGTGGAGGCTTATTTTGAAGGAGGCCAAGGTTCGAAATGGGCTGTAGCGCCATTGAAGATGGAGAAGAAGATGGTAATACCTCACAAGAGCCTCAGCTGCTTCCGTCTAGAGCCAGTGAGGCTATGGCATCCCCAATTGGGGTGTGTTGTGAGGCTGAAGGTAGTGGGGAGGGGAAGGAGATGAGGAAGAGGAAGGTGAGGAAGTACCTTACTATTCAGATCTGAACACCAAACACGGCTAAATGCCATTTCAAGCAACGTTTGAATTCTGAATGGTGGTCTTACAACAGTGCGATAAGAGTATCTTCCACTCTGGAACGTGGCGCAAATGTACTATACATTATTTAAAATGAATAAATTGTGAAATAACAGAAATTATTCAAATAAAATTTATTTGCCACGCCGGGATTCGATCCCGCGACCTTCGGATTGCGAGTCAAAAGCCTTACCGCCGGTCGTCATTTTTAGATATTTTCTTGATAGTGTGAAATCGGGAAACTGTGGCAAGTTTCTTTTACAACATGAAATAAATCATAATAAAAATTAGTTCTGCAAATGTTTTAATTTTTTTATTGTTTTCAAATCATAATATTTTAACAGCTTTCGCGAGTTAAATAAGAAATACATTGTATGTTTTTATACCTACCTAATAATCTATATGAAATTCTGCAAATTTATAACTAAATTCGAATGTTGTAGTTTTCTAAACTAAACGTCGGGTATAAATTGTGTTTTATAAATGTGAGAGAATTTCTTGCTAAATATTAAAAAAATAATTATAATAACAATTTGATAATTTTGTGTATCCCTGGTTTTGTAAAAAATTTGTAAAAGATGTAAAAAAATAAGTTAAGCATTACATATTACTAGCGTGAAAAATCACGGGATATTACAAACGTAGGATTTGTAAAGTTGAAAGTTTCAGAACAAGGACAATAATTGCTGCAGAATTTTTAATCCTTGTGTCAATTCTTGTCACATGAGTCGTAGCTTTGAAAATTACAATTAAAATTATATATGTAAGTAGCTAACTACCTACTTTATCGCTTGTCTGAGTTGTTGACACAAACATGTTAAAATAATAATGTTACAGTTTATAATCGCTCACGGACAGACCCACAACTAATTTTTTTTTTTTAGTAACTACCTATATATTTAATTTTTTTACATTTTTATAGGAAACAATTAAGGTATATATATAAATTAGAAATTATATTCTTAGTTCTCACTAGGAGATCTTGTGCTGAGGGGGACTTTTCTTTGGATAAGTTTTCAGCGACTTCTATGGTTTAACTTCATGGTTTGGATAAGGTTTTCCAGAAACTTCTACGACGATGTTTTAAGCATACTAGTAAGTTCATTTTCCGATAGTTCCTTCAGCCAACATTTAATGTCCTTAATGTAGCTATTTTTTGTTTTAATTTGTTTGATACTAGGTGGGAGTTTGTTATATAACTTTACTACTAAAAATTCAGCACTTCTTTGTCCAAACGAAGAGTTAAACTTTGGTACATTAAGTATATCTGTTTGTTTGGCTGGTATTATGAGCATGTGAGCTGTCTGCCTCTGAATCATTTTTGGGGTGATGTACTAGTTATAATATAAATTGGTATTTTTGATTAAACATGTAGGTGATTTTTTCGATTGAGACAAAACGTCAATGTAACAAAGATAATGAAACGAAAGAGAGTTTATAAAATATCACTGGATACGTTAGTATTATAATACAAAAATGTGCCATTATTTTATTCTCCGTTAGCCTTCCTGCTAAAGATTACAGAAGCTATTAAAGCAGTGACAGTGTAGTTAGGCGTATCTCAGACTCCGAGGGTCCAGATCCAAAAGGTAACCAGACCTCACGAGATAAGTCCGAGATTGAACCTACAGACTACGGCGATAGAGTGCAGTAGTACCCCTGTAAGGTACCCGCTACGTATTCCTCAGAACTGGCTATCCGTTACTTTACCCATATTTTCATAATGTGTCTTGAACTGCCGATTAGCCCTTCTAGGAAGCTGAAGCGGATGTTGAGGCAGGTCGAGTTGTGAGAAGGATGTTGTGAAGATCGGAATTGCAATAGGTAATCAATCTAGCAGAAAAGTTAAGATAATCTTACTAACAACTAACAACACACATAAATGATGACAGTCTAATGGAAATATTAAGGTTTTTTTTTTACAATAGCTCACGTAGGAGGCCCCGAAGAAAACAATTTCCCTCGGGGCCTATGTGATCGTTGGGAGGGTCTGTGTGGAGAGTCTTTTTAGGGAAAGGAAGGAAAAGAATTTCTGGGAAGGAAAAAGGTGTGAGGGGTTGGTAGGAAACTCGGGGTCGGTGTTACCAGGGGTGACGGAAGTCGAATCCATCACTCCCACTGCGGTACAAAGCGATAGGTCGAGAGAGTCCAGCTGGAGAAATCAAAAGGTCTCCCTCAACCAGTTACTCCTGATCCGAGCCGACTCGCAGTAGGTACGCAAACGCATCCGTCGTCAAGACCTGGAAAAACATCTGAAACTGCATGAACCCTGGCACCCCTTCTAAGTCACCAAACGTAGGGAAGCACTTGGGGTCAATTAGTCTGTCTTATGGATGAAATAATTGATACGAAAATACCTTGGTTAGGTCCAAACAAAGATGGAAGGCGACAAAAAGATACTTACGTGTAAAAAAAAAAATCAGAGTGTGCAATACACACGCGGTAGAAGTGAAAATAGAAAGTCGCTGGATGAAGCTTAATTTTATTTTGCCTGTCTATTTTAAAGTGGTTTGAAGATTGGATATTGATTTTACAAAATTAAAAATGTGTGCTTTTCTTGGATTTCGTAGGATTCAAACCTCCAATCGCTGGATGTCCGAGGCCCCTGAGATTAGTCACGCGCTTTACGCCGCTACGCTATTGGAGGCTCGCGCGTAGTCTTGAATTTACCGCATTATATTAGAACCGAGGCCCGTCAAATAATAAATTTTAGTAACGCACTTCCTTTTCATCCGAATTTCAAATCACAACGGGGCTAAAGAAGTCTGACAAATGTTTTTTTGAGACAGTGACTATCGTGAAGTCATATCCGCTCAATTCAACTAATTTGCAGGAAGTGGTTACACATGCAAAAATGACAAACAAAAGATTGATATCATAATTTCTTAGAAATTCAAGCAACGATACCAGCAAACTATTTCAGCTGCTTTGTTTGACGTCTATATCTATGTATATAAACATGAGTGTGTATGTTGTTTATTGCAATATTAAGCAGAGGAAATGTTTGACATTTTCAAAATACCTTCTTTCCACCGTTGCGAAGGTTTCTGGATTATTACAACCACGTGTCAATACATCTGAAAAGTTTTTAAAATAAAAACTCTCACGAAACTGTCAAAAATGTCACAATTTGGGAATCACATTTTGCAAACAATTGATTCTTCTTCTTCCTTGCGCTGTCCCAACTCATTGCCCAGGTAGGCTGTTGGGGTCGGCTCTTCTCGTTCTCAGGTTGTGATTTCTTCTGTTCTGAGTATCGCCTTCATCCACGCCGTTTGAAGAATTTTTTTGCACTGAGTCATCCAGGAGTTCTTCGGCCTTGCTCTGGATGACTGTCGATGAAGCTCCATAGACATTGCCTGCCTCACTGTGTGGTCTGATAGTCTCCGTCTTATGTGTCCATACCACCTCAACTGTCGTTCCTACAGCTTACTATTTATGTCTGTGACACCCAGGCTACCACGAATGCGTTAACTAGCAAATTTTGCAAACAATTGATTGTTCAATCAAAATTCAATTTTCGAATAAACTCTTAAAATCAATGAATTTATTTGATTTACTCACCTGATTTAATTATGATACTAACGAAAATCGAATACTTTGAATCGTATCAAGAATTATTAAATAGGTACGTATGTTAGGTACCAACTTTGATTGATTGTTCTTATAATATACAAAAGCGAATGTTTGTAATATATAAAAAATTAAAATTTGTAAAAAAAATGTAATAGGTGGCACGCGAGCTGTTTGAAAATCGAATGTACCGGGACTGAATATATGGAATGCGTGAGAGGGCAGTTTAATGCGGGAGGGTGGTTCGCCGGAAGGGGATAGGGAAGGCGGGAAAGGTGGAGGGGGAGGTCGAAGGGGAACGGGACGAATTTGAAAGGACACGCAGGGAGAAACATCTTTAAAAATGTCTTCATTAAGACGACAATATACCCTAAAATATATTCAGAATATTAAAGACGTAAGTAAAGAAGCCGTGTACAAATTGCGACTCGCGACCCGTGTATTGGACGGACCTACTGTCGAATTTGCCCTATCAAAGAAAAGAAGAAAAATAATGTGGAAATTTAACGACGTAAGTGAAGAAAACGTGTAAAAAAATATACGCCCGCGGCACGGCGTATTGGACGAACGTACGGTCGAATTCATCCTAGCGGGCTTGGAGATTCGACCTTTCCGCCGCGTTCATTTTAGAAGTTATTAATTCATTCTACAAAAATAAAAACTGGTGCTTATCGCTAACTTTACGGTTGAAAAACGGGTTATAAAGTTTTTAAATCGTTGTACGTAAAATATATTAGTGGTAAGGTATTGTTTTTATTAATCTTATATAAAGAACTTACATCCCCGGGTATCGGTTTGAATAAAAAGTTATTATAGTTACGAATTTGCCGGAAATGATTAAAATGTGAGTTTTTTTTTTTACATTAACTCCACACAGTCATCTGGGATGCTGTGTTGAGGGTCTTTTTGAGGAGAGGAAGGAATGAACATTGGTCTTGAAGAGACCCATGTTGTAGGTTGTAGGAAGAAGGAAACACAGAGGCCGGCAAATCATTCCACAACCGAGCTGTTGAACATAAGAACGAGTCGAAGAAACGACCTGTTCTCATGTGACAAATGTCAACTGTGTACAAATGTTGGGCACGCGTTTGGCGTGTTTCCCGACTATGCACCGGTGCCGAAGGGATCAATGATGCTAGTTCCTCGGAGCATCTTCCATTGTAATACCGGTAGAATAAGGATAGCATTCCCACCCGACGCCTGTGCTCTAAAGATTGCAATCCGTCTGTTAAGATGGGAGAATCTATCAAACGGACCGCCCGTTTCTGCACAGTCGAGGGTATTTTTAAGGTATTTTGGAGCTCCAGACCAGAGGTGGCTGCCAAATTCAACCGAGTTTTGAGCAAACAAAAATTATTAGGGTTATTTACCACCTTAAGTGGCATTGCAAATTGTAACGCATGCCGGGAACTCGCTGGTATCAAATAAAGTATACTCTTAAGCAATAAGCAGGTATGATATATCAAATAAAGTATGTTCTTATCTGACACGGGGTAATAGTAAGCAGGTAATAATTGAGCACCTTGTTACCCGCGGACCAAGAGATCAAGCAACGGCGTCTCGGAGAACGGTTCTGTCGCTCTATCTTCCGCGTTCATTCTGCTCGGGTAAAAAACACCTATGCGACATTCTGGGAACCGAGCGGCGCTGGTGGCGTTATGTGTTATGTCGGTTAGGTAGTCTTTATGATGACTGAGGATGTAGACGGTTGAATGCAGCAGGCCACCGCGAGCACTAGGTTAATTGGCTGGGTGAGGTGGTAATAATTTTATTGGTTGTTTTAGAATAAAGCTAGAAATGATTGTGAAATAATAACAGTTACGTAGCATTAAAAATTCTTCAAATGGATCACAAATGATTCAGATATTTTCGTGAGTACATTTTTTTATTTTTTTTAATTTTTAATTTTTTTTTTTAATTTTTTTTTTTTTTACAGTGAATACCGCACAAGAATCTCAACTGCTCCCGTCTGGAGCCAGTGAGACTATGGCATCCCCAATTGGGGTATGTTGTGAGGCTGAAGGTAGTGGGGAGGGGAAGGAGGTGGGGAAGAGGAAGGTTGGGAAGTACCTGGCTATTCAGATCTGGTCACTAAACACGGCTAAAGCCATTTTCAAGCAACGTTTCAATTCTGAATGGTGGTCTTACACCAGGGCGATACTAATAGTATCTTCCACTCTGGAACATGCCGCAAATATACTATATATTATTTTAAATGAATTAATTGTGAAATAACACAAATTAATCAAATAAAATTTATTTGCGCATGCCGGGTTCGAACCCGCGACCTCCGGAATGTGAGTCAAGAGTCTTAGCCACTGGACTACGGAGGTCGTCAATGTCATATAAAAGCAAATGTCGCACACCGTGAAAGGGTTCAGATTAGTACGATTGTCAAATTTTCACTCTACGCTTTTCCTGAAAGTTTATGTCAACTTTATGGATGATGTGTGGAGGTTATTTTTGATGAGAGGATGGAATTAACGTGTCAAATCGTACCACAGCTAAGGTGTTGAACGAGTCGCAGATACGACCCGTTCTTATGTAACATATTAATATCAACTATTTTCTGCTTGTACAGAGTATAAATAAAACAATATATTATGTAGGCAATTTTACGCAGCATTGCGTTCATTGGTCAAGTCATTATTTCGTATCAGTGATCGATGAACAGTTGGATGTAATTTTGAGGTAATTTTTTTCCAAAACGGCACCAAACAAATAATCCAAATATTATTATTATTGATATTAGGCGTGTTTCCCGTCTATGCACCGGTGTCGAAGGAATCAATGACGCTATTAGTTCTTCAGAGAATCTTCCATTGAAATACCGGTAGAACAATTCTAAATTAGGAACAAGAATGTCGTAATATATAATGTAAATGCATTTTCTATTACGATTAATATCAAATACATAATTATATTATATCACAACATTCCGTACAGTACATTTGCAGCATGTTCTAGATAGGTACTTATTCTCGGTATCGCTCTGGTGAAAGACCAAGATTCGCAGAATAGTTTTAAATAACTCATTTAGTGACCAGTTCTGAATATCCAGGTACTTTTCATCCTCCTTCTTTAACAACTTCTTCCGCTCTCCACTACCACCAGACCCACAACATAACCCTTTTCGAATGCCATTTTCCCACTGACATCAGGCAGTTGACGAGGCTTATGGTTGGTATTTTTATAATTAAAAATGCTTATATCTACCTATGTTCATTTGACTCCTCCAGCCGGACTCTCTCGACCCATCGCCTTACACCGCATTGGGAAGGATTGATTCATGCGTCCGTCATTCCTGGACACATTGAACCCCAGATTCCTACCGACCGCGACCCCTCGTACCTTATTCCGTCCCAGGACTTCTCCTCTCCTTCCTTTTCATTAAAAGACCCTTCACACAGCATCCCCAAAGATGAAATACGCCCTGAGGGAATTTTTCCTGTGGGCCTCCTGTGTGGAAATAAATCTCCGTGTATACACCTATCATGCTGGAAATCGATTAATAAATCGTAATAGTTTATTTCTCAAAACGTATTATGTTAATGTCTTCAAATAATAAAATAATAAATATGCTCAAATTGTCAGACAGGAGAATTTTCACTGATTTGGTATTTCTGTATAAAATTCTAAATAATTTAGTTGATAGTCCGAAATTGCTTGAATTGATAAGCTTCCGGATTCCACTACGTAATACCAGAAGTCAGGATTTATTTAAGCGCCGAAATTCTGTAACTAACTACCATATGTATTCCTCTTTGCCCAGAATACTAATGGAGGGAAATAATTATATCTACCAAGTCAGTGGACATCTTCAATTTATCTTTAAACAAATACAAAATACTGTTGGTGAGGCAGTTAAGTTATGTACAATAAATACTATATATTTCGTTGCAAAATACATACTATATTTCTTTGTTATACTATTCTTCTTTGTTAAAGAAATATATAGTATTTATATATTATTTAATCATAGTGTAATTTGTAAATTTCTTACTTATGTAAAAGCCCCGTACAAGGACGTAAATAAATAAAAGGTTTGAAAGTCACCCTTTCAAGAATGTTTTAGATATAGCTTTGGTAGAATGTAATTTCATCTGACACGGGATGAACTCTGTTGAGGAAGAAGGTATGTTGAAAAGGTAAACACATCTGATCTCGGTGTATCAGTTATAGCATTTCTCACCTTTAGGCTGGTATACTCATTATTTGAACCCTAACCTCCATTCTGAACGTGATTCCGTACGAATATAGCACTGTCATCCTTATCAGCTGGGTAGTTATGGAGCTTTGGAGTCATAAAGCTTTAGTATGATCAGGAAACAGCTGGTGGAAGACGTGAACATGTAATTTATTGTTACAGGCGACTGAATAAATTATTATGCGAATGTTATAGGAGTGTGATTTGAGAGTAACAAAGTCACATTTCACATCATTATATATGAAAATAGCTGGTCCCCGGCATGCATTGCAATGCCATTCAAAGAAATAAATTGATTCTCCCTGCATGTCCTTTCCGGTGCGTCCCCGTTCCCTTCCCCCTCCCTCGTCTCTTCCCTCTCCATGAACCCCACCTCCCCCCTGCCTTTCCTCCCTGCTGCTAAAATATATGAAATACACAAATTTTCATTTATACAAATTTCATAACGCCAGAGCTTACTGTTATATATAGCCTACATGTTAATATTCTGATGTGTGAGCTATATTATTGTAAAGTTTTATTAAAATCCATTCATTAGTTTTTGCGTGAAAGAGTAACAAACACACATACGAACTTTTGCATTTATAATATTAGTAAGATTGTATTTTCCTTTGGAGGGGTGCAGACATACGTTCACCGTTTGTCTCATTTTCGACTATTGACTTTAGTGTGTAAGAAAGAGGGGCAGCAAGAACAAAAGCAAAAAATCAGCGCATTGACATTTGACGTTTTTGAATTTTGGAATTAACTCACTATTCAACATTGTACTTATCAAAATATTCCTGCAGCTCTTTTAAAATATTAGAATTCGTTCTATATAAAGTAAGAGGAAAAGAATTTTCATCAAACTTTTTTTTTTCGTTAATTTTTCGGATATATTATCAGCTATTCTGCTATTCGGGTGGAGACAAATCCAACAAATCAAAGAACATAAAAATCGGTCCAGCCGTTCTTGAGTTATAAATGGTGTAACTAACCCGACTTCATTTTATGTATAAAAAGATTAAATCACCTTTTTGACAGCCTTGTATTATTGCAATTGATTTCATTTCACGTTCCTAATCGAGTCACACGAACTAAAAATATATTTCAAAGCAACAATAACGTCAATACCAATTCATTTATGAACTCCCTTATACCACACAAACACAGCTTGTGAAACCAAACAATAACCAAACACAGCTTATGAAACCAAACACAGTTTATGAAACCAAACAATAACGAAACACAGCTTATGAAACCAAAAAATAACCAAAACACAGCTTATGAAACCAAGCAATAACCAAACACAACTTATGAAACCAAACAATAACCAAACACAGCTCATGACACAAAACACAGCTTATGAAGAAGTAGCAGATATTATTAATAGCAACGAAAGAACTTATAAAAAAGCATTTCACATATTTTTTGCAAATAAGTTACTAGTTTGTATTTTGTTTCCAGTAGCCTGATTTTAAATTTTACCTAATTTAAATCATATTAGTATGTTCTATTGTCGCAATTTTGCTTCGACTTTCAGACCTTTTTATTTCCATTCTTACCAGTGGTGCGCAGTCCATAATGGGTGAAAAGTTGTACCTACTAATTTGTAAGATACTTAATACATTTTCCCCATAAGTTTGTAAATATTTTTTATGTCACAAACGTTATACATTGAATAATATTTAGTGTCTACAAGACAAATTTACACTTTTTAGTAAGATGTAGATAGTAAAATAGCAATTTCAAAATATAGGCATAATTCGAACCCGAACTTGTCAAACTACACAACCTACCTAAGGTTATAGATCAATGCACTGCATTGAGGGAACTCAACATGAAAAATCGCAAGTGTGAAGTGATTGTCCCACTTTCCCGGGATATGTATGGAATTTTGTGGTGATGACTTTTTTGGAAAATTCTAAGAAATTTAATGTATCACTCACCATAAATAACTTTTTTCTGTCATCGGTAATTCTGGCACTATATAATTTATTGTAACTTGTGCACTGAGCTCTACTTGAGTAATGAATTTTAAAGAATTAATGATAAATGATTTCGTTTTAGATAACAACGCATATAGATAAGAACATTGAAAATCTTAAATTAAATATTGAATCGAAATCGTTCGCTGAAGTTACGAAAAATGGTAAAATTAATGAAGAACAAACAAATTGTAAAAAACATGAACCTATCGTCATTATTAAGCCAAAAGATAAGGATCAAAAAAATACCGTAACAAAGGACGAAATAAAACAAAACATAGATCCTGTTAATTTTGGTGTTACCGGAATAAGAAACTTTAAGCAAGGGGCTATAATAGTAGAGTGCAAGAATATAGCTGCAACAAAAAAGATGGAAGAGCAAATAATTTCAAAGATGGGAAAAAAATATGACGTGAATACACCAAAACCCAAGAATCCCAAACTGAAAATTATTGGTCTATCGGATAAATTCACTCCAGAAGAAATTATTTCAAAAATTAAGATGCAAAATGATTACCTGCAAACAGTGGAAGCGAAAATTGACATAAAATATATAAAAGAAATAAAAACTAAACGAGGTGACGTCAACTTCACCATTTTCATGGAAGTTGATGGAAAAACTTACGACATAATGTTACAAGAAGGTAAAGTAAATATTGGATGGGATAGATGTCGGGTTTTCGACAACATCTCACTTCTAAAATGTTACAAGTGCAATGGCTATATGCACAAAGCACAAGACTGCAGAAGTGAAAAAGCTTGCACTCGATGTTCCGAAGCACATGAAAATGTAAACTGTCAAAATGACATTCAGTGCATTAACTGCAAAAAAATTAATGAGAAATTAAAATTACAATTGCCAACTGACCATTACGCTTGGAGTAACGAATGCTCGGTACATTTGAGGAAAATTGAAGCTGAAAAGAAGAAAATTGATTTTTTATGCCATTAAAAAACTCCTCTAAAAACACCAAACAAAAAATTGCCAGCTGTACTACAATACAGCTGTACAAAAATGTCAGAGGCCTTAAAACAAAATTAAGTCTACTTCAATCTACACTACCAATGTTTGGGCACGAGTTTATTCTACTTTCTGAAACATGGTTAGAACCTAATATTAATTCTAGTGAATTAGGTTTTATAAATCATAATGTGTATAGATTAGACAGAAATACATTGACAAGTGCTAAAAGCAGAGGTGGCGGGGTTTTAATCGCTATCAGCAAGAAATACAAATCAAACTTAATTACAACTAAATACAAACTTCTTGAACAAATCTTCGTGCAAGTGAATGTTGCCAGGAATAAAAAGATTATTGTTGGTTGTATTTATATCCCACCAAATTCAAGCAATGAAGTATACAGGTGCCATAGTGAGGAAGTGGAAGTTATATTAAAAAAGCATGCTAATGCAACATTTTTGCTTGCTGGTGATTATAATCTTCCAAATGTGAATTGGGTGAACAGGGACAATAATATCAGTGTGAGTGAGTCTGAACGCATTATTCTAGACATGGCGTTATTTCTAGGCCTGAATCAGGCAAATACTATATCAAATGTAAATAATCGTACTCTAGACTTATGTTTTTCTAACTTAGAGTCACTAGCAGGGCTGGGCAGTATTTGAAATACTTGTAATTGAAATACGTGTTTGAAATACAAATACGTATTTTGTATTTGTATTTCAATTACTTCCTAAAAATGTATTTTGTAATTGGTATTTCAATTACCTGGGGCTGAGGTATTTTGTAATTTGTATTTCAAATACTTATGGCTTCAAAATACATTTTCAAATACATTTAGCAATCGTAATAATGACAATGAAAAATAAACTGACATAGATAATACGTAGATTAAAAACGCTAGAATCCAGAGCTATATGTTATGTATGTTAATATTTAGAGTTGGCAACACGTCCTGTGCTATAATGGCACTGTTATTGTACATTTTCTATAATATTTTTATCATATTATATAATGCTTGTCATTGCTTTGTATTGTACTTTTTTGTGTCATAGTATTAGATCAAGCACTATAGGAACAATTTGACTGAATACTAGCGCACTTGAAGTGAAATAACTAGTGTCCGACCGAAACAGGATTTTCTACCGAAAACGAAACCGAATATTCGATATCTGTCTCAGTTTCGGCCGAAACCGAAACTGAAACTTTTTTAGACATGTTAAAAATCTATTGTTTACTGAAATTCGGCTTATTTTTTACACTTATATTCACTATAAAGTAAGGACCTTATAAATTGAGTATTATAATTTTAATTGCGTTTACAATCACAACATTTTTTTACATTAACTCCACATGAGAGGCCCTGAGGAAAATAATTTCCCTCACAGCGTATGTCATCTTTGAAGATGCTGTATGGAGGGTCTTTTTGTGGAGAGGAAGGAGTAAATGGTCTTGAAGAGACCCATGTTGTAGGAGGGAGGAAACATAGAGGCCGGCAAAACGTTCCACAGCCGAGCTGTTGATCTCAAGAATGAGTCATAGAAACGACCCGTTCTCATGTGACTAATGTCAACCGTGTACATATGTTGGGCGCATGTTTGGCATGTTCCCCGACTACGCACTGGTGCCGAGGGGATCAATGGCGCTATTTCCTCAGAGTATCTTCCATTGTATTACCGGTAGAACAAGGACAGATTCGCACCTGACGCCTATGCTGTAAAGATCGCAATCCGTTTGTGTTAGGAGAATCTATCAATTGTACCACCGGTTTCTGCACAGAGTCGAGGGCTTTTTAAGGTATTTTGGGGCTCCAGACCAGAGGTGGCTGCCAAATTCAATAGTGGGGCGCAGTTGCGATTAGTACAGTGTTTGATTTGTGATGTGATTTTGCTGGTGCCCGTTCACGGCGCTACGCGGTGG
This sequence comes from Limnephilus marmoratus, assembly GCA_917880885.1. Taxonomy (NCBI): domain Eukaryota; kingdom Metazoa; phylum Arthropoda; class Insecta; order Trichoptera; family Limnephilidae; genus Limnephilus; species Limnephilus marmoratus. Next base: position 17,518,342 of record OU862911.1, read on the forward strand.
CTGTCGGTTTCCAATCAGTATCACAATACCGACAGTGCTGATCGCACGCGACGCGTCGCATCATTTGTGTCTGATACTTATTCATTTGACGTTTGACAGAAATGACGTCGGAACATAAAAGTAATGTGTGATTTGTGGAAAAAATGCATGTTTATATACTTTACCAGAATACGTACGAAAGGATTTAGTGGAGATGGCATGGTTTGATGTTGGAAAAAAAGTCATATGACATCGCTTGACAGCGTGTTAACTCCACGGCTGCACGTGAAAAATGATCAAGTTCAGTATATTTCGGATAGCGCCGTACGGAAACTAGCATTAAAAAGTAATATATCAGCAGGGTACTTGTGGTTTCGTCACAATTACGTAGATTGTAAGTATCTCCATGAACGGAGGGCCTTACACCAAGCACATCAAAGGAGGGACTGTTCGGAAGATTGCTTCCGTTGAAGGAGACTAGATTTTAATTTTTATTTACACTTGTTAAATGAAATAAATAAAAATAATTGAAGTTTGTGATCACATAAACTCACAATACAAGCACGCCGGACCGGCCGGCGAACTCAGTTGATGATGGTGGATGACACATGAGCCACAAACTCACCCGAAGTCAGTCAAACGGCACGCGATAATTCACGAATGCAGAGTTTCAGAAGGTTCGGCAGATTTTCTGCCGAAACCGAAACTGATGCCGAAACTAGATTTTTTACCGAACCTTGCCGAAACCGAAACCGAACCTTTGGTCGGTCACTAGAAATAACACAAAACTGCGCTATACAAATATCGTATTATAATAATAATATATTATTATTATATTATCTAACACCTGAGTCCTTTACCACAAATTTTACAAGTGAAGTGGAGATGAGATGTGTCTTTTGAGCAATATGATTGGTCAATTTTTGCACGTCTCTGTTTCCTTCTGCTCAACATTGCTTCGATGGAAACGCACCCTTAGATAAGGGCATTTACGACAATTTATTGCAACCAAAGGTTCTACCAAAACCAAATGTATTTTGTAATTTGTATTTTGTATTTTGTATTTTAAAGAAAAAAATGGTTAAAATACTGTATTTTGTATTTTGTATTTCAAATACACGACTTGAAAGTATTTTGTATTTCGTATTTTAAATACATGCGAAAAAGCATTTTGTAATTTGTATTTCAATTACAGCAAAGCATGTATTTTGCCCAGCCCTGGTCACTAGTAATTGAAGAATGTAGTGAACCGCTGGTGCCAATTGATGGTTATCATCCTCCACTGGAAGTTATTATTTCTAATGTACATGTTAATACCTGTAAACTGTCTTTCAGTTACCAAAATTTTTTCAAAACTGATTACGAGAAAATATGTAATTATCTCCTCTCTTTTGATTGGTCATCTGTGCAATATGATGATATTAACACAGCTACAAATAAATTTTATTCTGTTTTGGGAAAGGCTATTAGCATCTATGTTCCAACCGTAATATGTAAGCCAAACACCTATCCAAAATGGTACACCAAAGAACTTGTAAATCTACTTATCACCAAAAAACTTAAACATAAAGAATATAAATTATATAAAAAAAAATTCTGATTACAGTGAATTTAAATATTTAAGAACTTTGTGTAAAAAAATGTCTATGACTTGCTACCGTAACCATATAAATGAAATTCAAAACTCCATAATAAACAATGTTAATTATTTTTGGAAATATTCGAAATCTCTTAAAGAAGATGATTCTGAATTCCCGAGCATTATGCACCTAAATGGCAGCCATAGCAATAATACTGATGGTATTGTTAACTTGTTTGCAAAATTTTTTAAAAGTGTTTATTCAACAGACGCAAATAATGCTCCTCTTCCATCAACAACTCTAGATGAAACTCTTGATATTTCGCAGTGTACCATAAGTCTCTCTGATGTAGTAACTAAAGTTAAATCATTAGATATCAACAAATCTGCAGGACCGGATAATATCCCCACAATATTTATCAAAGAATGTATCAAAGTAATTGCTCTTCCATTAACCAAACTTTTTAATTTATCTTTATCCAGTGGAATTTTTCCCGATATGTGGAAAAATAGTTATTTGACTCCAATTTTCAAAAAGGGTGATAAAAGTGATGTTTGTAATTATAGACCAATATGCATTCAATCCACCACACCGAAACTATTTGAAAGCCTAATACTTGACAAACTTTTTGCCCAAATAAAACCTGTAATATCACCTTACCAGTTTGGATTTATGCCAGGTAGAAGTACACTTTCTAACTTGATTATTTATGAAAATTTTATAACCAATGCTTTTAAAGAAAAAAAACAAGTAGACTCTGTCTATACTGATTTTAGTAAAGCCTTTGATTCAGTTTCCCATAAAATTCTCATTTGGAAATTAAAAAAGCTTGGTGTACGTGGCAGTATATTAGCCTGGTTTGAAAGCTATCTTACTGGAAGACAACAAATTGTTAGAATAAAATCCTCATTGTCGGAAAAAATTTATGCAACAAGTGGAGTTCCACAGGGTTCACACCTTGGCCCAATATTATTTATCTTGTTTATAAATGATCTTACAAAAATATTTCATGATGTATTTATCTTACTTTTTGCTGATGACCTCAAAATTTTTAGAATAATTCAAAATATTAACCATTGCAACATTATTCAAGATAATATCAACAAATTGTTAATTTGGTGTAATGAAAATAGACTTTACTTAAATATCTCAAAATGTCATATAGTTAGATTTTCTCGAATAAAAAATCCAGTGATCTTCAATTACAACATTGATAACAATACTCTGGAGACACTAACACAAATTAAAGACTTGGGCATCACTTTTCAATCTAATCTTTCATTTGTTAACCACATAACAGAAATCTCTAATAAGGCCTTAAAAATGTTGGGATTTATAACTAGGCTAACTAGAAATTTTAACAATATTAAGTGTATAAAACTGTTATATTTTGCATATGTTAGAAGTCAACTTGAATACAATTCTCCCGTCTGGAACCCATATTACAATATACATGTACAAGCTGTTGAAAGAATACAAAACAAATTCTTACGTTTTCTTAATTTTAAAATAGGTATTCCAGCAATTATGTTGAACTACAATACTATTTTGAATGATATGAATATGCTCAAATTGTCAGGCAGAAGAACTTTCACTGACTTGGTATTTCTGTATAAAATTCTAAATGATTTAGTTGACAGTCCGATATTGCTCGAATTGATAAACTTCCGGATTCCAATACGTAATACTAGGAGTCAGGATTTATTTCAGTGCAGTAATTCTGGAACTAACTACCATATGTATTCCTCTTTGCCCAGAATACTAATGGAGGGAAACAATTATACCAAGTCAGTGGACATCTTCAATTTATCTTTAAACAAATATAAAATATTGTTACGAAGGCAGTTCAGTTATGTACAATAAATACTGTGTATTTCTTACTATTTCATATGTAAAAGCCCCGAAAAAGGGCGTTAATAAATAAATAAATAAATAAGAAATAAAGTGCATTTTGTTTAGGTGGTTATTCAGGATGACAAAATGGAGGAATGAAAAAAAAATAATATTTAATGAAGACATTCGATTCACTTGTTTTTTTAAATGGAAATTTTATTAACTATTTTATTGAGCAATTTTCTATACGACATTTGCTTTTATATGTACCTACATCTTTGTCTCTCTTACTAAATAACGAAATTTATAATCTGGATCGATATACTAACTACGTACACACGACGTACCTACTTGACTAACTTTACGTACGTACTTGACTAACTTAATCAGTGATTCCTGACATTATTTCGAGTAAAAATGTAAGTGTGCACAATTTGGGAGGCGGGAATGGGTACCGCCGCCCCGGAAACCTTTATTGGATAACCAACACCTCTGCCACAGGTCACCCCAAGTGGTTCGCTATGTCTGGTGATTTGGCAGGGGTGCCTGGGTCCATGGGGTGAGGTTTGTTTAGGTCTTGGAGGCGGATGACCTGAACACACTGAACCCCATATTCCTACCCACGCATTAAACCCTTTTCATTCCCAGAACTCTCCTCTCCTTCCTTTCCTTTAAAAAAAACCCTCCACACAGCATCCCCAAAGATGACATAGGCCCTGAGGGAAATTATTTTCCTCTGGGCCTCCTGTGTGGAGCTCAAGTAAAAAAAAAAAAGTGAAATTTTGTTCGCGGTTAACATTTTTGATGTTTTTTCAAACTAAAAACATTTTTAAAAATCAATAGATGTTGGGGTGATGGGTTTTTCGGTTACTCGGCCGAGTGACCAGTGACGACTTGTGGAAGAATTTTTTTGTTGATTTTCAAGAAAAATAGTTTGTTAAAAAAAAGATGACAAAAAAAGTCACCGAAGACCAAAATTTCATTAGTTTTTTTTACTCCAAATAACATCAGGAATCACTGGTTGAAGTAAGTCAAATACGTCTCTTAACCAGGGCTGGGCAAAATACATGCATTGCTGTAATTGAAATACAAATTACAAAATACGCATGTATTTAAAATATGAAATACAAAATACTTTCAAGTCGTGTATTTGAAATACAAAATACAAAACACAGTATTTTAACCATTTTTTAATTTCAAATACAAAATACAAAATACATTTGGTTTTGGTAGAACCTTTGGTTGAAATAAATTGTCGCAAGTGCCCTTATCTAAGGGTGCGTTTCCATAGAAGCAAAGCTGAGCAGATTGAAACAGAGTCGTGCAAAAATTGACCAATCATTACTCAGAAGACACATCTCGTCTCCGCTCCACTTGTAAAGTTTTGTGGTATAGGACTTAGGTGTTAGATAATAATAATAATTATTATAATAACACTAGCTGGTTCCAGGCATGCATTGCAATGCACATTCAAAGAAATAATTTTTTTATCCCTGCATGTCCTTTCCCGTGCGTCCCCGTTCCCCTCCCACATCCCATTCCCCTCCCGCGTTCCCCTGCCCCCTTCCCCGCCTACCCTTTCCCCTCTCCCACACCCCGCCAACCCCCTCCCGCGTTCCACATATTCAGTCCCAGTACATTCAGTTTCCAAACAACTCGGGTGCCAGCTATTACAATTTTTTATTTAAATTTTCATTTTTTACATATTACAAATATTAATTTTTGTATATTATAAGTACAAGCAATCAAATCTGGTGCCTAACGTAGGTACCTATTTAAAATATCTATAATAAAAAAACCATAGACAATTCTAAAAAAACAGCTGCCTGCTAAATTTAATTTCATAAAACGCGCCAACTGTGAAACGTGCGAAGTTAAAATAGTCATCAAGTTTTCTGAAATTATCCAATTTTCTGCGTAATTTTCTTAATTTTTATTTCCGTAAGAACCTTCTACAAAGTATTAGAAAACTTTTAAAAAGATGAATGAAATAGGTAAAGTCATTCTTAAGTTATGGCATGACCAAGGGAAACAAGAACTCATTTTTATATACATAGATGACATTTGTATAGCGCAGTTTTGTGTTATTTCACTTCAAGTGCGCTCTACAGTAATTAACTTAAAAATAATCTAGTGTTCAGTCAAATTATTCTTATAGTGCTTGATCTATTACTATGATACAAAAATGGACAATACAAAGCATCGATAAGTTTAATATAATTTGATACAAAATGAACAATAACAGTGCTATTATAGCACAAGACAATAATAATAACTAGCATGACATAAAAAAAATGTACAGTACATTATAAAGCAATGATAAGAAAACTACAAATAATCGTTAGAAAGAGTACTATACCACAGAACAATAGGACAATAGTACAGGATTCTAGCGTTTTTACTCTACCTATTATCTATGTTAATTTATTTTTCATTATCATTATTAAGATCGCTTAATGTATTTGAAAATGTATTTTGAAGCCATGAGTATTTGAAATACAAATTACAAAATACCTCAGCAGCAGGTAATTGAAATACCAATTACAAAATACAATTTTAGGAAGTAATTGAAATACAAATACAAAATACGTATTTGAATTTCAAATACGTATTTCAAATACAAGTAATTCAAATACTGCCCAGCCCTGCTCTTAACACCCTTGACAATATATATTTGGTCGATGCGTATATGGTATAAAAGTAATATTAAGAGGGCATTACCAGAGAAAACCAGAAATATGTCATTTTCAAATCAGATTTTAGACGTTTTGACTCTTTTCCACATTATATTCCAAATTATAAATGGATTTCGAAAGATCGTTCTTTTATCTAGCATTTGCATGTAATAAATTTTGAGAATTTTTTTTAATTTTTAGTATAATAAGGTTATTCCATAGGTCGTTGGCAGATTTGTTAAATTTTCAAAAAATATTTTGTATTATACCACACCCATTTCAAAAAATATAATCATGCAGTAAAATAAATTAATACATTATCTAGCAAACGCATGTTTTAGAATTTTAATTTTAGTTTCAATAAAATCATTCAAAAATATGTACGTAAACGTGTTTCTTGACGAAAATTGGTCCATTTGTGTATTTATTTGCGCACTTAAAAACTAATATATTTCAGATTTTTTTTACATTCTTATTAAATTTAGACATTATTGAAAAACGATAAATATTTATAATCAAAAAATAATTACAAAAAGTACATTATTTTAATAGTTTTATCATCACGCCTTTCAGCATTTTTGGATGAAGGTATAAATTAAAGCTAATTTGGATTGAAATAAATTCGATATTGAGTTATATTAGATTAGAATAATTAATCTTTCTCATTGTAACCGCCCTGCACGATCGTAAGAACAACTTTAGACGAAATGTGGATTTTCGTCCGCTGGCTGGTTAAACGCTCTTAAGATGTCGTTGAAATGGTGCCAATTAATTGTGTGTGCTAAAATCAATATTCTAATACGATTCTTGTTTTCTAAGTTGATTGCCTACAACTTTTCTTTGCTTTAATTCTTATCATACTACTTATTTTTATTTTTAACATTACGAGTAAAAACTCGAATAAAACATTTAATTTAAAATCACTTCATTAATATGTTAAAAAATAGAATTATACCAACGCATATTGTCGAACAGGCTATGCCTTTTGTAATCTTTTTTGTTTCCATTTTTTGTATTATCTTGTATTTGTATGTTTTTTTTTTAATAACTGTTACAATGAATCAAAACTTTTCAATAATAGAAAGAGTATATGTCTGAATTATTTATTGTACATATTTACATTGTATTCATTTATCTATTTATAAAATAAGAAATATATATAGCAATAAGCTGCACATCTCACTAGGGCATTCCTGTATCGAGATGTGCAGTTTTACAACAAAGTTTTACAACAATGTAGTTTTACAATAATGTAATTTTAAAAAAAAAGATAAGAAAGAAACATACACATAAACTTAATAAAAATATTATAATAAACCTACAAAAGCAGCATGAGTACAGTTATTCAAACATTAATAAATAATTATATTCTGTCACCATGTTAGAAAATAACACCTCTTTTATTAACATATATCTCAATACTATTTGGAAAGATACTTACTGCAAATACTCAAGCTCCATTCTAATTACACCTTCATACACTTCAAAAAAAAAAAAAAAAAAAATTACAACTGTGTGTAAATGTGTTGGTACTGTGTCCATGGCCGTATATATACATATTAATGTATTCATGTACCTAGACGCATATATATGTGTAAGTGTGTGTGTGTATATGCCTATGTGTGTATGGATGTGTGCACCTGTATATACGTATGCGTATGCACTCACACATATAAATTTTAAAATAAGGATATGTATCTTCTCACAAACTTATCCTTACCCAATTCTTTTTCTCTTTACTAGTTTTTTATTATAACTTTACCAATTTTCAACATCATTACATTACTAATAGTTCCATATGTTAACAATAGACTTCACTTAAAGTAAATATCCTCCATTGTCACCATGAAACAGGCAGCCGCCTAGTATGGTGATTCAATGTATCCAATTCTATGTAAATGTCTAATTATGTAACATGTATTTAAATAAATAAATAAATAAATAAAATTAAATGAAGACAATATTAGCGGAACTCAATGAAAAATATCTCTTTTTCTGATTTTCTTTTTGATTGATTGTCAATATCTTTTTCTGATTTTTCTGTTTGCACTTTTTCGATTGAGTTTCGCTAATATTGTCTTCATTTATATAAACCTTATTATTCTAGTTTAGATCTACTAATTAAATTATGTATTTGTTTGCAAAGCAATTTAATTGTTTCAAAAGGGAGTTACAAGTGACATTTTCCTTTACATAGTTTCTTATGAAATCAAAGGAATGTGGAAAGGCTAACAACACACATTTCATAATTTAAATCACTTAATGTTGCGTTATATTAATTATTTGTAGTGCCCACTGAACAGGCTCCAATTAGTTTACAAGAAACACAAAGTACGAACGTTCGTAATAAAAATATCTTTGTAGATTCTGACACCAGCTGTAATATATATTAACTATATAAAGAGATTAACCACATTAATGATTGTATTATACTTCAAACTAACTTGATATATCTTTTTGAATGGTGCTCTATCAACAAACTAGCATTAAATATAAATAAATGTCAGTTCATTCATTTTTCAAAAATAAATAATTCTATTATTTTTCAGTATTCTTTAAATGATGAAAATTTAAATTGTGTTCGACAGTAAACTCACCTTTGTATGTCATATTAATAATATTATCAACAAAGCCCTAAAGACTCTTGGTTTTGTTTTGAGAGCTGCAAAAGATTTTAATGATTTAGACACATTTATTATGTTATATAAAACCCTTGTCAGATGCCAACTTGAATATAACTCGACGTTATGGTCTCCCTTTTACAACATTCATTCAGAAAACATTGAAAAGATTCAACGGAAGTTTCTAAGGTTTATAAACTATAAATACCCTTCCCCTTCACAGAACTTCCTGCCCTTCCTTTCCTAAAAAAGACCCTCCACACAGCTTCCCCAAAGATGACACTGAAGGGAATTATTTTTCGAAGGGCTTCCTGTGTAGAGCTAATGTAAAAAAAACGTGATGAAAAATTCTGACCGAAAACTGAAACATACATTTTTGCAAACTTCGTATGCTACTCACAACACATTGATAACTAACCATCACGCCGTTTCCCCGCAGGGGTAGGCAGAGAGGACGGACCGCCAAACAACTCGGTCTTGGCACACACTCTTTGCCTCACTCACATTCATACATCGCCTCAAACATTCTCTTCTATTATTCCAACTTTTGACATGGCCCGACTCAAGTATCTGATTCACTTGATCGTGCCGTGTCTTCATCGGGCATCCCCGATTTCTTCTACCATTCACATTTGCGTCGTATATTCTTCTTACGCTACTTTCTTCGTTCATTCGCTCTACATGCCCAAACCATCTGAGGTCCCTTTCTTAGTCTTACTCATTATGCTCACATCAGCCTTACATTCTTCGCGGATATCCACATATCTCACACGATCATACATTGTTTAACCACACATACGCCTCAAAGATCTCATTTCAACAGCATTCAGTCTACTTTCATCCTTCCTCTGCCAGTTCCACGTCTCACTGCCATGCATCAGGGTAGGTACCAGGACTCCATTGTGGACTGCTAGCTTCGCTTCTTTTGACAGTTTTTTGTTAGTGCCAACGGCATTCAGTCCTCCATTAATGGAGTTACCGGCATTCACCCTTCTTTCAATATCTCTATCAGCCACATTGCTATGTTGCTACATTTCCCTGATTTATGCATCTCGATGACTTGATGCTTGAAGCCTCTTTCATATCATTTCCTTGAAACCTCTAGTCAAGATGACAAACAGTCGATCATCCCATAACTGGATTCCCGTTGGAGACAAGAGACGTGATCTGGTAGGCAGCAGAAATAATGTCAAATGTATGCCAACAGCGCCCGGTCTGATCGGGTCGGATGAGGGCAACAATCCGGATAAGAACCGGGAACCTTCATGACGGACGTTCCTCTAACCGTTTAGCCGTCTGTCCGTCTAACGGTAGCCAAGTTATTGCGAACTAGGCGAGCATTTAATAAACGCATAATCGAACAAGCGCATGTGAAGCATGCACAGTTAATAGAAACTGTATCAGGCGGAGAAAACACACATTGATTAGAAGGTTTCCCCGCATTACGGTAATACACGCGGCAATCTGCTACTGATACCATAATGACAGTAATAGAGATAATGCTGTACAAAGAGAGAACGTATTTTTCACATGGCGCTTCGAAGGAAATATAATATGTGTTTATATCAATATAATCTGCGTGTATGATAAAGTGTAAACACGCGAAATGCTGAACAGCTTTACACCCGCATCTATGTAAACCTTGCATTGCATTAAAACATAAATACTTTTATTCTAGGATACTAGAATCTTGTCAGAAAATAGCTCTTTATAATAATAATAATAATAATTGGACGATTTGTAGAGCGCCGTTTTTGTGAAAAATCACCTCAAGGGCGCTTTACAATTTATTATGAATCTTAGGCTCTATCTAATTTTATTATTTGCAAATAGATACAGAAACATACTTACCTGCAGGACACTTCCGATAAAACACACTTTATTAGAAAGTTTATGCTTGGGGAAGATACGACTTTGCACGTGGAGTGTCGTGGAGAACATTATAAGTTATAAGTATTTAAAACATTGGACGATGCATGACTTTACCTTTGCTACCCTCATCACTGTTGGTTTTACATTTATATTTATTAGAAGATTAATGCCAGAGTTGAGTTAATATTTATTTTGAAAGTTTGGAGAATTTTAAGAATTTGCTTTATTTTTAAACTTATGGATACGACTGTCTGAAAAGATGAGTTTTAAGTTTGGCTCTAAATTCCGTTGAATCTGTGATCATTCTTAACTCGTGTGGCAGTCCATTCCAGGCTTTAGGTCCTGCCACTCCGAAAGCACGCTCACCGAATTTAGTATCTGGTGTGCGCTTTGGTTCCTTCAACCTTCCGATCGCTGATGTTGTTGCTGACCTGAGGGTTGATTGTCGAGAAATAAAATCTTTTAGTCAAACGACTTTATGCAGAACTATGTACTTACTGAAATAGGTTTTATGCTGGTCTGGAAAATGGAACAGACTCTAGGGTCCCTATCATAGATTTATTTATTTATTTATTTTTCCATGTTCTCCGTAAAACGGTTATTCACCAATACATTATGAAGAAGATTACAAATTAGACAAAAAGTATAGCAAAACACATAAAAAGGTCAGTTTCACTACTTTGTGACATACGTCAAAAGATAATTGTTAAACTGCCTGTAGGTTACGTTAAAAATGTCAATGGTCAATGCAGACTCGTTGAGCAGTTCAGTCGCTCTGTTGACTGGCGCGTTTATACATCGATAAAGTTTTTATCAAAAATTTTGGTAAATTGTCACTGTTTTTGAATCGTTCACGACTATTTTTCGCTTTCGGTAAACTAAAAAAACCACGTTTATAAATAAATAGAAAGAGTAGGCTATATTATAGATAAGAAAAACTATCGTTTGAATGGTTCAAGCATTGTAAACATTATTGTTATGGGTAAAACAAGAGATAAAGAAGATCTGCAGAGTCTGCCCTGAAAAAAGTGAGCAACACCCCTGTGGTGGTGAGAGGGGAAGGGGGATATTTGGAGAGATAGATGACAGTTTTAAGTGAAGTTAGCTCCACGACTTCATTTTTGAAGTTTACAGTGAAGTTAGTTCCACTACTTTATATTTGGAAAGATACAACAATTTTTAGTGAAGTTTAAAAAAAATTATTACTTGATAGAGCAATCCTGATGAGTTAAAGGACTCATTTTGGGACGGGAGGAACTTATAATACATAGGTAGCAGGAATTAGGTATAATTTTACAAACGTGTTTTTATATCAAAAATATAAGTTCCGCATTCAGTACTAATACGGATGACTACAAATAAAGGGAAAATAAAAGGAGAGAAAAAGAGACAAGACAGAACAAAAACATGACAAGAAAATTACATATGTTTTTCGTTTTAAAATGTTAAAAAAAATATTATTTTAAAGCATTTAGTTCCACCACTTTATTATTGAAGTTAGTTCCACGCTTTATATATAGAGAGATTAGACAGTTTTTGTGAATTTAATTCCACTACTTTATTTTTGAAGTTTTTTGTGAACTCTGCAAGTATGAACAAATTTTCATGAATGCACGATTTTTTTCACTAATTTTGTACATTTTGCTACCATTTCACCTGTACTTATATGTGCATAATTGTTAAATACAGACTCGAGTGTAGGCGAGGTTATTTATTAATAAAGCGCGTATTGGCGATATGGATATTTATTATAATAATGGCTATGAATACGTCCTATCTAATGTGCTGGCGGTTGGAAAAAGAGGGTGAGGAGAGGCCTGCATCTCCTTTTATATGCGGGATCACCTGTCTCGCTCTTGTATGGCCGGAAACAGGTGTGCCACCCTAAAACCTCTCTCACATCCTCCCCTACTTAAACGGGAGAATCCTGGCTACATAAGTGATACCTATAGCTACATATTTCATACAATATATTTTATATTTCATATTTCACATTTAAAATTAACAAAACATTTGTTTTTGTTCTTTCTGTTTCCCTTCTGTCCATTTCTGTCCATTTCGACTGCGAAGTGCTGTCACCTGGGCCGAAGCCTTCCTTGCCATGGGTTAGACCTGAAACATGGAGAAACAGAATTAGAGACACTTCTATTACGTAACATACCGGAGAGATCTAATTCGTCCGTCGACAATTCCAACGTGTCAGACGCGAATTCCTGGTTATCTTCCTCCTGCCATGAAACATGTAATTCCTTTAGCTGGTCTAAATGTCTAAATGCTGGCCAACCTTCGATAAGAAAATTTTTTACTTGACCTAACACATCATCCTTTTCGGTTTCGCTTTTTATCACGTCTAAAGACAAATTAAACCCATTATTCTCGAAATAATTAATGTAATCAGACTCTATCTCATCTTCACAGCTAACCTTTTCAATCAGACACCTGCTCAGAAAGTCTGAACAATTATTTTTCGATTTTACATATTCAATTTTAAAATTAAACGAACCTAACATAATAGCATATCTCTGTAACCTTGACGCGGCAATCTTAGGTACTTCTTTATTTTCACCTAAAATTCTCACTAACGGCTGATTATCCACAGCTAAAATAAATTCTCTGCCGTACAAATATTGATAAAACTTCTTAATTCCAAAAATAATTGCTGTTGCTTCAATATCTAGAATAGAATAATTCTTTTCCGCTTTAGTTAAAGTTCTGCTTGCGAACCCAATCGGTCTTTCTACGCCATTTTGAAACCTATGAAGTAATGTTGCTGCTACCCCATTAAAACTACCATCTGTGACAAGTTTCACAGGTATATTTTCGTCAAAATGCGTTAAAATCCTATCCGAAGTTAATATTCTTTTAATTATCGCAAAACTATTTTCTTGTTCCGTACCCCATTGAAACTTAACATCTTTTTTAAGTAATTCGTATAATGGTGACAATATATTTGCCATATTTGGAATAAAATTACGATAATAACTAATCATACCTAATAAACTTCTTAAATTATTTAAATCACTAGGTGCTGGTGCATTTAAAATGGCTTCTTTATTCCGTTCACACGGTTGAATCCCTTGTTCACTTATTTTATAACCTAAAAACTCAATAACTTTTAAATTGAATTCACACTTGTCACTATTCACTGTTAGATTACAATGTTTCAACCTTTCTAACACGACACATACGTTTTTCTCTAAATCGTCTTCGTCTTCCCCTATCACGATAATATCATCCAAATAAAACGTCATGTTCTGTAATCCTGACAAACAATTTGCCATTGCCTTTGCAAATATAGCTGGCGCGGGAGATAACCCGTACACTAACCGCTTATACTGAAACAATCCTAAATGGGTATTGATTGTTGTAAAACGCCTACACTCCTTTTTTAAAACAAATTGACTATACGCCGATTTAAGATCGATTTTTGCAAAAACTTTCCCACCATTTACTTTCGTTAATAGCTCCTCTATCCTAGGTAATGGATATTTGTCAACTAATAACTGATTATTCACTGTCGATTTATAATCACCACATAATCTAATACTACCGTTTTTCTTAATTACTGGAACAATTGGACTTGCAAACTCACTAAACTGGACTTGTTCTATAATACCGTCTGACAGTAAACTATCTAACTCCCTTTCGACTTTTTCTTTCAAAGCGAACGGCATAACTCTGTGATTACGAAATATCGGAATAGCGGTCTCTTTTAAAGTTAAATTCACTTCGTACTTATTAAATTTTCCTAGTTTATCCGTAAAAACTTCCGGGAATTTTTTTACTAATCGCTGCTTCAAAGTATTCTGTTTTATACTGTTTACGATTCCGTTAATCCCGACGTTAAAAAGATTCATAAAATCACGCCCCACTATCGATAACGAAGCACTTGTGACAACAACAAATTTCAAATTGTGACACTGACCGTTAAATTCCACTTGTGGCGTAATTGTACCTACCACTTTCACGAGCGTATTGTCAAAACCCCGTAGACTAATGTCTTCGTGCACTAGCTTGATTCTACTGAATTTACTGAAATAACACTCCTTGGAAATTACGCAACAAGATGCTCCAGAATCTACCATGAATTTACTCTTGATCCCGTCTAGTGAAACTTCAATAAAAAATGGTTCGACACTATTAACTTCACCCAACTTTGTGTCCGACAACAAAGTATTCACACTCTTACGTGTTGAGGAACGCTTGCACTGTTTTGCGAGATGACCCTTCGTACTGCAAATTTTACATAAATAATTTTTATATCTACATTCCGTCGCGATGTGATTATTGTGACCACAAACGGTACAATTTTGTTTCACAGCGTTCGCTGGCGACTGTGACCGTGCCCTGTTGCTATGCCCGAAACGCTTCACGTCTCTGTCTTTCACACGCGAATTATTAAAAGAGAGTCGACCGGCCTTGAGCTGTACATTAGCGTAAACCGTATTATCAACTCGGGACTGCGCTTGAGTTGAAGCTACGAGGTCAATGCACTCGGCGACTTGTAAACATTTTTCGAACGAGTGTAATTCACCCTCGAGAAATAATTTTTCCCTTACCTTTCCTGGTTTACAACCCAAAACAAAGAAATCCCTTAAATTTACTGATAAACTATTCCCAAATTTGCAATTAGTAGAAAGAGACTTTAACCGCACTGCAAACTCACGGATTGATTCGTCATTTCTTTGTTTAGCACTGTAAAACTTAGATCTCTCTTCAAAAAAACATTTCGTTGAACAACAATACTCATCAAGTTTAGATATCAAATCTTCTAACTTAATATCTGTTACCTTTTTAGGAATGCACAAATTAACCAATAAGGAAAAACAATCATCTTTCAATGCATTCAGGAAAATAGCCCTTTTTTTATCATCCGATGCAAACTTTTCATCATTCACGAGGAGAAATTGTTCGAGGCGGACTTTGAAGTTCTCCCAGTTCCCGTCACGCAAACTGAAGGACTCCAATCCTCGAAACTCCATGTTCCCAATGCCCAGAAGGTACCCAAATAGAGAGAAAGAAAACAGAAAAAACAAAAACTTCCCAATGAGGCTTCTTCTTCTGCCGTCTGCTCCCTGGACCCTGCTCCGGAAACTGCTCCTTGACCCTGTGAATTGATGGCTCCTTCCAGACCCGTCACACAGTAACACCGATGGCTACCCCAGATCACTCCTGCGACCTGGATCTCCGATCCTTGACCCTCAGAGATGTCGATTGACGCTGGACCTCCCGTGCTTCCCCCTTCCGAAAAGCTGGCTGGCTCCAGTGTCTTCTTGCACTTCACTCCTTGCAGTGAAGTGTTGGAATTATTTCGGTCCGGCCTTTCTTACCGACCCGAAATAATAATGTTACCGCGTATTTTTGCCAAATTTTTGTGCCAAATTTTTTTTTGCGCGTCGATTCTTTTCGCGATATTTCTGCCGTATTGTGCAGAATCGTGTACCGTAGGCTGCGCCACTGTTAAATACAGACTCGAGTGTAGGCGAGGTTATTTATTAATAAAGCGCGTATTGGCGATATGGATATTTATTATAATAATGGCTATGAATACGTCCTATCTAATGTGCTGGCGGTTGGAAAAAGAGGGTGAGGAGAGGCCTGCATCTCCTTTTATATGCGGGATCACCTGTCTCGCTCTTGTATGGCCGGAAACAGGTGTGCCACCCTAAAACCTCTCTCACAATAATAAAATATATAATATGTATTGATAATATGCCTTAGCCCTACCCTATGCCCTGATACACGTTTTTATCTTATTTATTTACACCTTGTATGTCACCAAAGGACTGACATAATCCATGGAAAACTGACACAATATTAGCCCACGCCATAAACATTCTCACGTTACACCTAACGGACTAAAAAATGATAATTGATAAGCAGGTGCTCAGACTGCTCACGACCTTCGGTTCTCATATTACCCAATATCAATTTTTCGGTACGAATAAAAAAAACAGACAACTAAATTAAAAGCGTCCCGCAAGTCCCATCCCGATTTGAACCTTTTTTAACATTTCCAGAAGATAAATGCCGGATACAAAGCATCATCATCTGAAATGGCGCGCTTCTACGAAGACGACGACAGAAAAAAAACGTTTCGAAAAGGTTCCCGGCAGAATGTCTAAAACGAACCCGTAAAATACATCTGCCATTTTTTTTATCTGCGCGCCTATTTTTTCGTATAAATTCCACATCTATTTTACTTATTTCCCGATGCAACGGATGGCGTAATCATTTAACGCCATCCGCAACAAATTCGTTTTAAAAAGACGTTAAAATAATAAAGATGGCATCTTTATGAGGTAATTTTGTAAGATGGCCATAAAATATCAGATGTTACATGATGTAGCAATTATTAAAACCTGAACAGTTAAATATTGATTGACCAGTAATTGATGGACTTTAATGACGTGCAAGTTGGTCGGAAATAGAATAATATGGAGATGTGGTTGCTTTATCTAGCCGAGTAGCTTGCAAGGAGAATCATTACAATATTCCATATTCGTTTGAAATATTTTTTATGGTTTTTTGACGCAAGAAAAAACACACGAAACGAGTTTACAGAGGTCGAATCTGACTGAAAAATAGTTAAACACCCTTAAATTTGAAAAACTAATATAAAACCACGTGTGACCGTGTGAAAAATGTGGAAATCCGTATTTCGCGTAAAGATTATTTATATTTCATTAGGTAAGTGTATTATTATCGATATTATCATCTCAGGTTTTTGTCGTTTCTAAAAAAAAAATCGAGTGCAGTTTACACGCGGTAGAGCCGAAACTTTACCAAAACAATCTCAAGCAATACTTGAAAAGAGAGGTCATTATCAAAGCGACCGATGAGCGCAGATCTAGCGTAATTTCTGTTTCTTATCTCAACCAATAGGAGCCTTTAAAAGTGACATCATTATCAAAGCGGCCGATGAGCGCAGTTGATGCGTCGCGGGTGCAGTAATCGTCATTTCCGTTTGATCCGAAATCCAAATCACAGCGGTGCTATAGAAGTTTCACTTAAAAATATAATTAATAAAAAATTCTTGAATTCTCAAATTACTATCCGAAACTTTGGTTTCATAGAGTTATTATTAAAATTTTTCTATGGTTAAAAGCTAGATTTTAATATAATGCATGGAGTTTTCTCTCTTTATAAATTTAGATCATATTTCTTACTATGACATTATATTTTTTTCATAATTTTTAATAACTTTTCAAAGGGGTGTTGTATTTGCATGATTCTGGTATGTCATGGAACCTTTAGAATGCTGTATTTGTTGTATCGGTATCTCAATGGAAGATGCTCCGAGGAACTAGCGTCACTGATTCCTTCGGCACCGGTGCATAGTTAGGAAACACGCCAAACGCGCGCCCATCATTTGCACACAGTTGAAATTTCTCACACGAGAACGGGTCGTTTCCACGACTCGTTCCTGTGGAATGATTTGACGGCCTTTGTGTTTCATCCCTCCAACAACACGGGTATCTTCCAGTCCCAGGTTCACTCCTTCCTTTCCACAAAAAGACCCTTCACACAGCATTCCCAAAGATGACCTATAGATGGCCCTGAGGGAAATTGTTTTTCCGGAGTTAATGTAAAAAAGGCTTTGAATCAAAGTGTCACGGGTTCATTTCAGTGAATGAATCGCATAAAAACCTGTGGCGTGGAATAGTGGTAAAATAGGTAATACAAATTTTATAAAAAATCATATTATCTACCTATACATTTTTTCTGTTCTCTCCACGTCGTCGACCATCGACTGATTAGGCCAAAACATATATTTTTTTTTGATTTATTGGTCAATTTTTATTAATGAGGAACCTTAAATTAATTTCGACCGTTGTGGAACATTTTTTATCATGTTTCTCTCAGATAATTCTTCGTCAAAAGCCTATCTATCAGGTCCTAGAAACACGGTGTAGCCTGTCGAAGGCTAACGATTGTATTATGGTGTCAAATCGGGTGTCCGGGGATAATAAAACCGCTGGCAGATAGTTACCTGAAAGGAACAAACCTTAAACCGTTTTTGGGACCATTTTATTACTGACCAATATATTTTTTGTCGATATTCAAGATACTGAAGAATGAAAAATTAGGGTGAATTTTTAAGATATGCAGGAAAAGTCGGTTTGGAAGTCTCCAATGGTATATAGATGTCGATGATGAAGTTCATGTCGATTTATTTCACGCACTGCGCATTATGATTATCTAAATGATAATATTTGGCTAATTTGTATAGCGCAGTTATTGTAAAAAATCGCCTCAAAGGCGCCTTCTGTGCGTAAAAGGTAAAGGTAAAGACACATTGGTACCACGTACGTAACGTGTGCGATGCAACATTACCACGCATAAAATGTGCACAATTGACGTTTGCAACCGAAAATCTTAATAGAAGACTAGTTTCCCTTAGAAGACGCACGTGTGCTCTTCAGGTTATGTTTTGTGAATCTGAAAGTCGAGATTGAGATCGACTTACTCAAATTATTATTTGCAAACTTAGAAATTCCGAATTTGAATATCTGTGTAATCAAATTAATATTGACTTAAGAAGAAATAACAGGTGGGATGAGTACGTAGGAATCATAATAAATGTCAATGAACAAATATTAGGTCCTTACATATGAAATCGGCGTTTTGCCGTACTGGCAAGTTTGATCTCAAATATCTTCTCTTTGGTTAGGAATTCCAAATTCAAATTTATACAGCTATTTACTCATGTACCTATTTGTGTTTCGAAAATTATAATTCATTTGTTTTTTCCTTGATTGTTTTTTTCTTTGCGTCACTTAGTTTACAAAATGGAAAACTTGAAATATCGCGTTATTTACGAGTTAATGATGTGTATGGCGACGGTGAGGCAAAAGAAAACACAGTGCGTTTTTGGTTCCTTCCAACGTTTTCGTTCTGGAAATTTCGACCTGCAGAACAAGCCCCGTGGACGGCCGGAGACCAAAGTTGATAATGAAGAATTGAAGGCTATTGTGGAAGCGGATCCATCGCAAACTACGTCCGAGTTAGCTGCAGGCTGCGGTGTTAGTGATAAAACTGTTTTAATCCACTTGAAGCAAATTGGGAAGGTGAAAAAGCTTGAAAGGTGGGTACCTCACGAATTGAGTGAAGCAAATCAACAAACGCGCGTTAGAACGCTAGACCACACACTGCACAACAGACGGCTACCAAATTAGAGGAGCTTCAATTGGAATGTCTAAGACATCCACCGTACTCTCCGGACCTTGCCCCAACAGATTCATTTTTTTCGAAATTTAGATAACTTCTTGCAAGGGAAAAAATTCAACTCCGATGGGGCAGTCCAAACCGCCTTCAAAGATTTTATTGATTCCCGTCCAAATGGTTTTTTTAGTAAAAGGGATCGATGAACTACCTATGAGATGGCAAAAGTGCATAGATAGCAATGGTACATACTTTGATTAAATAAATATATTATATTTAAAAAAATCGACTTTATATTCCTCCCATACAAAACGCCAATTTCTTATGTAAAGACCTAATATATGTTTGGAGAGTTCCTTTTCCTAGAAAGGAAACTTGAATCTGGTAAAAACTCTTTCAAAAACCTAAGTTCTAGAACTACGTTGGTCTTACGCGTTGGAAGGCGTATGAAGTCTTCCCTCGTCAATCTGGGCAGCCTCGCTTGGGGAGCTTGCGATTGCGTTGCTTGTAGCAAGTTTAGTGTTTCTAAATCTATTACTTTTTTTATAGAATTGCATTATAAGTTTTAACGCGTTGTTTACTTTGTGTACATGGTGTCTTTTCCATGACCCACGTGGATATATATTATGTGTTCAGAGGTCGGAGTTCAACATCAAAAGTTTTGTTTTTCACATTTGTTCAAATAAAACAGATTAAAAATATATACAAGTGCTTTGTTCTGACTCTCTCCAAGTAGTTCTTGTTTTACATTAACTCCACGCCTTATGTCATCTTTGAAGATGCTGTCTTTTTGAGGAGAGGGAGGAGTGAATACTCTATGAATCAGAAAAGAAACCTTTCTTAAAATAGTTCGTGTGTAGATTTCTGTATATTTGTACTTTACAGCTTTCTCGAAATTATAATATCAATACGCTTTATATAAAACTAGAAGCATTCCATTAACTTTTGCCGTTATTTTAGTTCTATTGCGTCACCAAAACAGTAATATGTTTAATTTTTATGTAGGTACCTAAGGTCTTAGTTAAAAGTGGATTTTAGGTAATATTACGAAAGTTTGAATTTAAATTACTGATTTTACGTTTTTTTGGTACTCTGACGAAAAAAAGCACTTATAGTTTTGTTTTTAACACACTTTTCGATTTCTAAATTGACTTCTTCCACCCTCTTCTACAATTCTTTAATCCTAAATTAGAGTCCAACTGACTCCGGATATCCGGGATTACGGGATATCCCATTTTCACGCTTCACCGCAAAACTTCTTTTGATAGCTAAAAACTGAATAAGTAATGATACGATTTTAGATTTTCACGGCTAAAAGTATTTTTGTTATTAGTTTTTGGGGTATTATGCCGTGTTGCACATCACATCTGCCCTGATGATGGACACTGCAACGCTGTCCGAAACGTTGGCTAAAGAAGGAGGTAGCGCAACACGGCATAATACCCCAAAAACTAATAACAAAAATGAATAAGTAACGTTTTGTGCTTAAAGCATTTGAAACTAAAAACATTAAAAAAACATGATTTATGTTATAAGTAAAATGAAGAGTGTCTAAAAGATCGGAAGTGAAGATACACAAAGCTAAAATACCCGCACGCAATTCTTAATATGTAACACGCAATTTTTCTTATTCTAATACGCAGGTGTTTAACAAGCAAACAGTTTAAATCAACAATTTCTTAGCATGATTAAAAACAAAAACAAGAACAAAACAAGTCATTATCCGCCATTGGATGCCACAATGGAAATAATCAGCGGAAAAAACAAACACAACAGTGCGCACTTGTAGCTAATTGGTCGTGGCGCAAAGAAGTCGAGGAACCAAACTGTCATGGCTACGGGCGGAAGTGGGCGGTGGGCGGAAGTCCCCGCGCTTTTCACGGCCGCTCTTTCTCCTTTCACCGGCGATGGCGCCGCCGGCCGCCGCCGATTCTGCATTGTCGATTCAAGGCCGCAATGTCAAGGTGCCGATATAAGAACTATTCTTGCGGTCTGCCGTAGCGGTATTACGGAACCGCTGAATTATTCAGCTAAATGTGTTTTTAAATGTTAATGTAGGAAAATATAGGCACATTGTTTGTTATTCGCGATTTTAAGTGGATTGCATAGAAAAACACTTCTTGCGAAATTGTATAATGGTTGGAAATTATTTGGGTTATCTTTGGGAAAACATAAAATCTTTGGTCTTTGACTTAACATTGTACGAAGCTGTATGCAATAAAGCTTAAAAAAAACCATGACATTGGCATTCATTTTAATATTTTTCAGTCCATTTGCTGTGCACAAATTATTCATGTTGTGTCCTTAGTCTTTCTAACCAATTTAAATTAAATTAAATAAATAAAACACAAACATTAAGGCATCTGATATTATTTTGTGACACATAGAAGGATATTTTGAAGCTCCGTAGATCATGATGATAATTTCTCTATTTGCCAAAAGTACACAGTTGCGTTGGTATTGAAAATATGTGGAAAGTGTCGGACATGACTGGTTTGGTGCAATTTTATTTTGTTAGTTTGAGGTTGTTGACTCTGTACAAAAATATAGTAACGTCGTTTTTTGAAGGTATTATATATATTTGTATTCGTTGTTGTCAGGACAAGGTTTGTATAAAACTACTGGTGAGCCCTGGCATAATGAAATTTGTATTAAAAAATGCAACTGGTGATACGCGCGCTGTTTGAAAACTGAATGTACCGGGACTGAATGAATGGAATGCTGGAGGGGGGAGGGGAACTCGGGTAAGGGGGTTCGTGGGACGGGGGAAGGGGGGGAGTGGAATGGAGAGAGGGAAGGTGGAGGAGGAGGAGTGGGAATGCGAGAGGGGAAGGGGACGCGGGAGAGGAAGGAGAACGGGACGAATGGGAAAGGACACGCAAGGGAGGAACAATTTCTTTATTAAATGGCATAGCAACGCATGCCGGGTACCAGCTAGTATGTTAATAAATTTATAATTGCAATAGATTAAGAGATGCATAATAATATTATTTGATTAATTTGTACAGCGACGTTTTTGTGAGAAATCACCTCTAGGGCGCTGTACAAATATTTTTCCCAATGCTCTACCATATTACAAGACAAGAAAATCGAATAATAACAATTCATTGCTAACAAATTGAATCCACCGGTTCCTCGATCAACAATGTAGAATGCATTTGACCAATGAACGTGATGGTGACCCTAAATTTGATCGCCCGACAGTTGCCCCCCCGAAATGATATTTATTATAAAATTAATTTAAAATGTGTGGATGATTTATCAATTTGAAACGTAAAATCGGCATCAAAAATACGTTTAATAACTCGTTGGTATGGATATCGAAACGAATTTATTTAGTGTCAATTTTTTGGACTTATACTCTGGTGTATACAGTGTCTAGATAAGTAGGTTTTTCATAGCTGCCAGTTATGTTTTATACTTTTGTTATTCAGTGGTTATTAATACATCGTCTCTGCACACCCATTCAGGGACACTTATTTATATTTTATGTAATTATGTATACTGTATTTCTCTAAATCGACTGAATGTTGTATACAGGTTGTCCGGGGGTAAAGTGCATTAACTTCGGGAGGTGATTCTACATGATATTATAAGTAAAAAAGATGCATAACTTTTTCGAAATTCCAATTTTTAGGGGTAGTTTTGTGGTAAAAAAAAAAATTAGACCGGCACGGCGTGGGCGGGCAGCATTATTATTACCAAGCAACGTTGCAACAATCGCGCCCGGCAAGATAACAGTAACTTTACTGAGTAATTTTTACCTTACACTAAGGATTTTTAGTAGGTATGTCTTTTTGTATGGGAAAAAAGTTGGAATTTCAGAAAAAGTTGTTAGTCTTTTTACTCCTACCATAATGTAGAATCACCCCCCGAAGTTAATGCACTTTACCCCCGGACACCCTGTATAAGTTTGCCGAGGGATCAACTGTCTGGGGATCAACCGTCAAGCAACCGAACGTGAAGCTCCGAATTAAATAGAACACGATTAAATGATACGTTAGGTTAGGTTGTGGTAATTATTAAGGTTTGTTGTTGTTGTTGTTTTTTTTTAAAATTATTTTTCTTCGCTTTTCTTTATCACTCTGTTTTCTTTGTCACGGAACCGACCGCGACTCTTCAACTGCATCAAGCAGTATCAAGTCACCTAGTTCCTAGTGCCAAGTAGGTACCAAGCCTCCGGTATCGTTAAGTATCGCGGGAAACAGTAAAATGCAGTGAGTTTTTCTCGCGAACCAACTGCATCGTTCCATTCATCTTCCCGTTAGAGGAGAGGTTCCCCTCTGCCTGCTACCTGCACTCTGCAGTCTGCAGTGACTTGCATCTGCACTAACTTGCCACCGCATGCGTGCAATAATAATGATGCGAGCATAGCGGCTTTTGCTAAATTGCAGGCATTATAAAAAAAGATATCCATGATACGCTCGGTGCGCGGGTTAGTCGGTAACCTTTAGTACAAGGTGGTTATAGAGCATACGAAATAAATAATAATATAAAAAGGCTGGAAACTCTGCTATCGCTTCGGTTCAAGATATTTTGTTTTAAAAAATAATACATTTCATTAAAACGGTAGTAGGTAGGTACACAACAACATCAAAGAGAGGAGAGATTAAGAGGGAATAACAAGAGAAATCCGGAAATATGTCATTTTTAAATCAAATTTTAGACACATTGACTTTTTTCAACAAAAAATTATAAATTTATTTCGAGAGATTGTTCTTTTATCTAGTAAAGCCATGTGTTAAATTTTGAGAGAAAATGTTTATTTTTAGTATAATAAGGTTATATACCATACGTCGTTTTTGAATGTAGGTGTAAATTAAACCAAATTTTGAATGAAATAAAATCTATATTGAGTTATAATTTAAAAAAGCTGGTACGCAAAAAAAAATAATCTTTCTCATTGGAACTGCCCTGTACCTGTACGATCGTAAGAACATCTTTCGGCAAAATTCGGATTCTCGGCCGCTGCTGATTAAAGACCCTTAAAAAGATATCTAACGGTGTATGTATATATTTATAATAAAGTGTATTTTTTTAAATATGCTATTTAGTACTAGCGAGTTCCCGGCACTTACTAAAGAATTTGTTTCTCCCTGCGTGTCCTTTCCCATTTGTCCCGTTCCCCTTCCGCACCTCCTTCCCCTCCCTTGTTCCCTTCTCACCACGCATTCCCCTCCATCTTTCCCGCCAATTATATTTTTTTAATACAATTTTTAATTTTTCGTACATTACAAACGTTCATTTTTATATATTATAAGAACAATCATTCAATTTGGTACATAACAAATACCTATAATTCATGATTGATTGAAAGTATTCGATTTGGGTGAGTATCATAGGTTAGTACTTCAATTACATTCATTAATTTAAAAAGTATTAGAAAATTGAATTTTGATAGAACAATTGATTGTTTTTCAAAATATCATTCTCAAATTGTGTCATCTTTGATAGTTTCGTAAGAGTTTTTGTAATAATTAAAAAACTTTTCAAATGTATTGTCATGTGGTTGTAATAATCCAGAAACCTTCGCAATGATGGAAAGAAGGTATTTTGGAAGTTTCAAACAATTCCTATGCTTAATATAGCAATGCGTAAATAACAAACAAACAAGCAAGCAAATAAACATACATTATTTTTATATATACTATAGATTTTATTACTCAATCCAAGGGATTTTATTAATATAATAACAATTTATTATACGCACACATTTTTTCGTAATATTTTTTGTAACTACCACTGATGGCAAGGTCAGTAATCATAACAATATGTGTTGCAAAAGTAAATAAGTTATTAGTGGTAAATTTCAGTTTTAAGATAGTTGTACGCCATATTATGGCAGCATTGTGTAAATACCCGCTCGGTCATACAATAGGCCACTTGCATCACATTTTTTAAAAAAATTTTCCGGTTTAGGCAAATATTCTAAGACATTCTGTATTTTTTTTTTTTTTTAATCGTATTTTTGAAACCCTGGGGATTTTTTGAAAATTTCAATACGAAAAATCAGACCATTTTTTATAAACCGGAAAGACGGGACATAATTTTATAGGTGTGAAAAAACGATAATTACATAGCCGAAAATCATTTTAAAAAAAAAGAACGTTTTCCACACGAATGGCACAGGAGAATAACGAGGCATACCAAAAATATTACATCTCATAAATATTTTTTTCCTTGATCCATCTTATTGATCATAAATCATTATAATGTACAGCGTCTATATTACTAAATTCAATGTAATATACTTGAACTTGTAAATTGTAATAATAATAAGAATATTATAAAATTTTATTTTGTTAAAATCAGCACCATAATCATTATACCTCTAAAACATGTACCGACATCATCTTCACGTTCTGAAGAGAACCCCGTACCCATTAATTGTACGGGGTTCTCTTCAGAACATCTGTCAAAAAATCAAACCAAATGATAAGTTCGCAGAGAACAAACAATAAATCTAGTGAACGAATTCAAAAATTCGCCTGAAATCAAAGTGATGCCATATAAAAAAATATATCAGTGTGGAATTTTATAAAATTAATAGGAACATTTTCGGCGACGGGGCATTTTCATGTAGTGACGTCACGAGCCCAAATAATGGATTTATTTATTTAAAAATAAAAAAAAACTGTACATTTCTAAAACTTTTTACTAACATTTTCGTAATCTTAGTAAAAAACTCTATCCACACGATTTTTTCCAAGTCGTTATGAAGTCCATGCAAGTGGCCTATTATGTATGTATAGTTTTATGTCACCAGTTACAATTCTTAGTAGTGTTGGGTAGGACACGACATCAGGATGAGTTTGTATGAGGTACTCAAATATCGAAACGAGGTGTTGAGGCGTCCCACCTTATCTGAGGTGAGGTGTTACAAAATATTTTCGCTTACTTTGGGGATGCTGTGGACGTATTAATCCATCCCTCCAGTGGTGCAAGGCGTAAGGCCAGAGAAGTCGAAGGGACTCCCTCAACCACTCTCTCCGGATCCTTCCTGCCATGCAGCAGATGCATCCGCCGCCTAGACCTGCTAAGTCACCAAACAATACTTGGGTGACCTATGGCAGAGGTGCTGGTTATCTAATAAATGGTCCCCGGGGCGGCGGTACCCATACCCCCCTCCCGTGTTTGTTATTTTTGTAATACGAAAAAATGGATATAAAAAAAAGTCCTCCCCCCTCAGAAACCCCTTCCACCTCATCTCAACACTCCCTCAACCTCCCTACCTTGGGAGCTGTCGGGACTTTTGTGCGGTATTCACATAACGCATAACAATAATTTAAAATAAAAATATATTAAAAAAAAATATTTTCTTTGGAGCAGTTGGTAGGTACTCTTGTGCGGTATTCACTTAACAATAATTTGGAAAAAAAAAAAATTTTTTTCAGGGCAGTTGGGATGCTTGTGCGGTAATTTACAATATTTTTTTTGTATTCACTTAACAATACATAATTTAAAATAAAAAAATACTTAGGAAAATTTTTTTTTTGAGCAGTTGGGACTCTTGTGCGGTATTCACATAACAATAATTTACAATAAAAAATAATATAAAAAAAAAAATTTTTTTTTTGGAGCAGTTGGTACTCTTGTGCGGTATTCACTTAACAATAATGTAGAATAAAAAATACTTTAAAAAAATATTTTTTCCCGAACACTGGGACGCTTGTGCGGTATTCTCAATATATGAATGGCTCACCCCAACACCACCTCACGGTTCAAATACAAAAATGTCAAACAATCATACAAACACCTCACGCCTCACCACCTCATACATTTGTCCCACACGATACGTGACATGACATGTAGTCCAATACACCAACCACCTCACACCTCACCTCATATTTGTCCCATACGTGGCAACGTGACATGAATGTAGTCCAATAAACCAACCACCTCATATTTGTCCCCCTTTCATATTTGTCCCATACGTGACATGACATGAATGTAGTCCAATAAACCAACCATTTCACACCTCATATTTGTCCCCCCCCCTTCATATTTGTCCCATACGCGACAAGGTGACATAGAAAAAGAGTTGGTACAAATACATTTTGTGAGGTGGGGGGACATTTTACGTGTTTGTATGGGACATTTGAGGTGCCTCTTGTATGAGGTACTCAACACTAATTCTTAGTTGTAATCACTAGTTATAAGTCTAGTGATCAATAGGGTATAGGTTAAATGTATAAATTAAGCTGTAAAGCGCCCTTGATATGATTCCCTCGTGAAAACAGCGCTATGGAAATGATCCAGACTATTATTCTGTATGGTTTGTTGCGGCCCGGTTTCGTCGAGATTCAGCACAAATATAGTTTCTGAAAAAATTAGCATTCAAACTCCCGAGCATGCAACGGAAATAAAACAAAAAAAATGCAAATTTCACGAAATCGGCTATTGTTACAGAGCACTCCTTTTGCTAGATTTCATTAAGATATGTACATAGACTTTATCATAAATTTTAAGTCGTTGTGATAATATTTATATTACGATAGGCAATCTGTAAAATGATATTTAGATGTTCAATCATGTGTCAAAGTAAGTAGGTATGTATAAATTTTTATCCACGATGTTAAAGCTATTTCCTATAACTCGACTCACATCCGATAATATTTTTGTGCTACAAGAGTTTGTATGTCAATAAATATAATAAGAAAAGCAATTTGTTGGTAAGACTGGTACTACCGCTATCTATTGTAAGAATAATACATTATATAGACTATTTACTCTAATGATACTTTAGAAATCCGGTTGACGGTAAAAAACGGCAGTTATTTTATGTATTCGTAACATTTGGAGCGTGTAAGTAATAGCAAAGAACAACAATCGCGATATTGTGAAGAAGTTCAAGTGCAGCTACCTTTTTATGGGCTTTATAAAATTCTTACAAAACTCTTTCTCCAAAATTGCGCTGTTAAATAGTTGCATGTGAATTGCTAAAGCCGAATGTTTCTACTGTAAAAGGGTTTACTAAGGATATTTACTCTTATTAAGAAATGATTCGGACAGATCTTGCTTTTGTTAATGATAAAACATACTCAGAAAAAGCTTTGTACAATATTTTGAAACGATACATTACAGTGATTACAGGATACAAAGAATTATTGTAGTTCAATTTTTTATAAGAAAAACAGAATAATAATAATAATAAGAATAGTATATCATTGAAGAAGAAGATAACAATAATAATCTAAACGAAAATATGAAAGAGAACAAGACACAGAAAACAGAAAAAAGATAATGGTTGCCAATGGGACTCGAACCCAGACCTCTCGTCTAACGCGCACGTCCCGGTTAGATGAGACGTCTGGGTTCGAGTCCCAGTTGCGACCATTGTCTTTTTTCTGTTTTCTGTGTCTTGTTCTCTTTCATATTTTCGTTTAGATTATTATTGTTATCTTCTTCTTCAGTGATTATCGTAGTGTTTAATATTTCAAGGGATTTCATTTTTTTGTTGATTTTCGAATGATTATGAATACAAAAAATATGGATGTGGAAAGCGTCCAAGATGGCGATGTGGAGATGTAAAGATCATTAAAATATGTCTACATTTCTACATTACGCAAAACAGTCTGCTGTACAAAGGAATTAAGTTATATAACACACTACCAGAAACTCTTAAGTCCTCACAAATTGAAAAGTTCAAGATGGATTGTAGGAGCTACATAAAACAAAAACAAAAAATTTTGTGATTTCAAAAAATTTTGTGAATTTAAAATATTATAATTAAAAAAAAAACTGCAATATGAAATATTATAATCAATTAGAAATTTGTAAACTTAAATGTACAAATTACTAAAATAAAATTCAAATAAAAAAAAAAAAAAATAAAAAAAAAATTTACAGTCATCAATAGATGCGTACCATTTGAATTATAAATGTTACGCTGCGTTTGCTGTCTTAGCCGGGGTAATCGGGTTCAAGAGGTGAGGTTTATCCGGGTATTGGTGGTGGATGCATCTGCCCACCAGCTGGCAGGCCGGATCGGGAGAGACTGGTTGAGGGAAACCTTTTGATTTCTCCTCCCGGATTCGCTCGATCCATCGCCTTTCGATGGATTCATATGTCCGCCACTCCTGGACATTGACCCCAGTTTCCCACCCACACCTCAAACCGATTTCCTTTTCTTACAGAACTTTCTCTCCTACATTTCAATTAAAGATCCTCCACACAGCATCCCCAAAGATGACATGGACCCAGAGCGTTTTTTCCGCAGGAGTTTCTGCGTAGAGCTTTTAAATATAAAAAAAAGTTCACGAAAAAAAAAATGTGTATGAAAAATTCATCAATGTATGCAAAGCATTTGAATTATAAATTCTCAAAAATGTGCATACATAGATAATATATTATTAGAGATGCAGACTTCTCAATGTTATAATGATTTGGATGGATACTATTAATAAGAAAAACGGTGGGACGGGGAACGGTGCCAGTACCCATCTTCTTGGATGAAGGAATTTGAAAGATGGGATTCCCAGATGAAGTCAACTTCCCTATTGCTATTTCATTGTGATCCCAAATCCTCGTATGGGTAAAACTATGTATGACCGTGTTACGAATGGGGAGTTCCGAAATGGTCCACGTAAATGAAGTGAACCAGTTTGGGAGAGGGACTGTTAGATAGTGTGGTCAAATAGAGCAGAATAATATTTACACGACGAAGATAAATTCGGGGGTTGCTTCAGGACTGCAGGCACCATCAAGTGAAGCAAATACATTAATATGTTCAATTTCTGATTCGGTTTTGTACGAGGAAATGTATGCAAGTAAATGAACCAATAAATGTAGATAGCTATGATGCTAGACCCGAGTTGGGTTGTGTTCGCGATTATTAAAACGAATAACGCGAACAATTGGTTTTTTTTTACATGAGCTCCACACAGCATCAACAAAGATGACATAGACACCTATGTCATCTTTGGGGAGGCTGTGTGGAGGGTTTTTTTAGTGAAAGGAGGGAGAGGAGAGGGAAGGAAAGGGGTTTAAGGGGTGGATAGGAATCTTGGGTTCAGTGTATCCTGGTCATCCAAGACCTGGACAAACCTCACCCCATGAACCCGGGCACCCCTGCTAAATCACCAAACGTAGCGAACCACTTGGGGTGACCTTATGGCAGAGGTGTTGGTTATCCAATAAAGGTTCCCGGGGCGGCGGTACCCATTCCCGCCATCCCAAATTGGTTGCCTTCCAAGAAGAACGAAACAATATGAATGCCTCAGTGATCTATTTTAAGAGGGCATTACCAGAGAAAGCCGGAAATACGTCATTTTCAAAAAAGTTTTTAGACGTATTGACTCTTTTCCACAAAAAATTATAAATGGATTTCGAAAGATTGTTCTTTTATCTAGCATAGTTATGTAATAAATTTTTAGATTTTTTTTTAATTTTTAGTATAATAAGGTTATTCCATAGGTCGTTGGCAGATTTGTTAAATTTTCAAAAAAGTTTTTGTATTATACCACACCCATTTCAAATAATATAATCATGCAGTAAAATAAATCAATACATTATCTAGCAAAGTTATGTATTAGAATTTTAATTTTAGTTTCAATAAAATCATTAAAAAATATGTACGTACATGTGTTTCTTGACGAAAATTGGTCCATTTGGATATTTATTTGCGCACTTACAAACTAATGTATTTCAGATTTTTTTAACATTCTTATTAAATTTAAACATTATTGAAAAATGATAAATACTTATAATAAAAAAATAACTACAAAAAGTACACTATTTTAATAGTTTTATCATCACGCCTTTCAGCATTTTTGGATGAAGGTATAAATTAAAGCTAATTTGGATTGAAATAAATTCGATATTGAGTTATAATTTTTAAAAGCTGGTACAGAGAAAAATCAATATTTCTCATTGTAACCGCCCTGCACGATCGGAAGAACAACTTTCGACGAAATGTGGATTTTCGTCCGCTGGCTGGTTAAACGCTCTTAATCAACTAATTGCAGGCAGTTATTCATGCAGGTTTGCCCTTTGACAGTAGTAAATCGGTTGATGCCAATCTGGATCCGTCTCTTGATTTGGCGCACACAATCCATTAACTGTACAAGATATCTTGAATCTAACATGCGGCCACCGTCCGGCATGTCATCAGTGATCATATCCAATTCCCATTGATTGCTATTCAGATCTCTGCTCCCCTGGTACGAGTATATGGTAGTCCGATTGTCCGCTGCTAGAATCTTAAGTGCTGCTGGCTGCTGTACTTTCAGGGGGGTCCAATGGAGGATTTGCGAAGTCGATTTAGGACTGCTAAATATATCTTACAATTATTATAATACTTTTCTTTACAACGTGTGAAGTTGAACAGATATTACTAGAAAAAACACAGAAATTTGGGTAAAAAATAAATGGTACTCTATTTAAGATGCATAGGCATAGATTCTATTTTCTCTTTTCTATTTTTTATTATAACTTTACCAATTTTCAACATCATTACATACCATGTGTTTACACTAGACTTCACTAAAAAGAAACTATCTTTAATTGATCACCATGAAACAGACAGCCGCCTAGTGTGGTGATTTAACAAATCTGATCTACTTAATTGTCTAATATATGTAACATGTATTTTATAAATAAATAAATAGGTCTTACTAGTATTAAGATATTTATTCGTGGCATAATATCAAACTACATAAATTTAACAACTAAATATTGTCTGTAGTGAGGTAACTTCGCAAATAAACTGCCAATCCAAGAATTGACGTGGAAGATTTGGAAATATTTATTTGTAAAATACTCTGAAAGCAGATAGCCGTAGACTAATATAGGAATTCTTCATCGAATGGTCCAAAAGCTAAATTGATAATCTGGTTGAAATAATAAGCGCCCAAGCTGTTTTTACTCCCATTGTCTTTTTGGTATCTCTAATCCCTTCCTTGCTATGTAATTATTTCTTCTGTGGGATTACATAGACGGACTTAACACGCAAAAGTTTGAACACTAGTTACACATGAATACTGTGCATTTATAAAACTTTGAAGGCGTGTTACTTAACATTGCAATTTTCATCAAGTTATTATTGCACCCAGGTCCTCAATTGATATGCAGATCACATCAAACAAGTCTCTTCCGATTGTTGCAACAGTTGATATCAAGAGAAGAGATTATAATAAGAAGGTTCAAAGTTTCAAACAGATTCAACGACTTCACTTTTATAAAAATTCTTTAAGACGTGTGAATGTTTTTTCCCGTTTAATGAATTAAACACGGTCAACATAATATAAAGATTAAATGTTTGACAGCTATGTATTGTATCGTGATCATCCTGATATTGCAACTGATTGAATGCAATTACACCCTCACCAACTCCCCTCACCGCTGCCATAGCAGGTACATTGTACAGTGTACAGTGTGTAGTGGGTATGACCGGGCCTGACATGCGTAATGTGTATTTGACCGGAGCTTTGATGTCTCCTATTAGTATCCACTCTACACAGTACACAGTGTATTGTCCACAAGGTAATTCGACGTGAGGGCAAATTACTCGTGGATTGAATTAATATACGCAGGTACACTTTAGAAATACCATTGATCGTTATAATATTCGGAGAATAAGAAATTTTATGATCGAAAAATCTATCCGTTGACCCAGGCGCAGACCAGGAGGCGGAAATTTTACAACAGATGAAGCTCGGTGATATTTTGTTTTGTCATCCTCATCTTCTTCGTCTGTTGCCATCTGTTATCGGAGGTTGTCCAATGTCTATTATTAGGACAATCTACATCTCACAGGTCGCATCCCGGAACAATTACTCACTAAAACTCCACTCACACCAGTTAGGTAGTGTTCAAAGCTTATAGGACTTACCCAACTATGTTTTTCATCAATCTTAAATCTCCCTGAATTATCAGTTTAGTCATTTTGTATTTTTATTACTCCTCGTGACGTTACCAAGAAATTGGAGTGCTCTTCTTTTAAAAACTTGTACATTTTAGGCAGTTTACGAAAATTTGCTAAATTAGGTTATCTGCCTATAAGAAGTATTTTAAAGATTCACCTGTAGTGATATCACATTTCTAAGACTTCTTATCTACCATGCAATTGTTTGTCTTGAAAAAATATTCAATATTTATTCGAGATACCTACATGTTTAAAAGATTTTAAATGTCGATTTTTAATAGAACTCTCTTTATAATAACTTTGGTCTATCTAATCTTTAATCTCTTTATTGTGAATTTGACCAAAATGTTCTTAAAAAAAAGAAGTCTCGTGTCAGTTGCAATCGTTACCATTTTATGTTTCTGCGTCTTGCTCTTTTTAAAATTTCGTTTAGATTTATCTTCTTCGTCAACGATATTTTCAAAATTTATTTCAAGAGCTCTCTCTGAATTTAATAAATTGTACCATATTTTTTATTTATCTAAATAGGCTAGAGTGACTAGAAGCTAGACCCTGTCCCACGCAATACGCGGTTTCGTCCAGAAAGGGTTAAAGTGCTCTCTGAATATTATATCTCCGAACAAATAGGTACATCTTTGCGAACAATAAAATCGTGTGCTCGTCAATATGAAGGCGAAGAATTTCTCCGAATCGTGATGAAGTAAGAAGATGAATCTTAACAAGAGGACAAGACTCCATCAGGACTGCAGCGAGAGTGTCCTGAACCCTCAATTGGACCAAATTGGCTCTAATTGTAGTAGGAATGTGTACGTTTGTACGTCATGTTCACATGTGTATGGGCTGTATGGCAACTTGGTAGCAAGAGTACCAACTGCCAACCAGTATAGTAGGTACTATCAGAGAATGGGCCTCTAGCTTGCATTTTTAATTGGCTTAAAAAATATGTTAATAAATTTTCTGATGAAAATAACAAAATTAACAAAAACAAACCATTTGGTTTATTTTACACCAGTTGAATCTCCAGTGTGTCCCAAAGTTTTTTGAAGAAATCAGGTAGGTATAGAAAAGGATTTTCCTCTTGTTTTGATGGTCAAGGTTGCAAATTTCATCTCTCGGAATAATACTGTTTTATTTTTTTTACATGAATACTGCTCCCATCTGGAGCCAGTGATACTATGGCATCCCCAATTGGGGTATGTTGTGAAGCTGAAGGGAGTCGTGAGGGGAAGGAGTTGGGGAAGAGGAAGGTGGGGAACCTGGCTATTCAGATCTGGTCACCAAACAGGGCTA
This sequence comes from Limnephilus marmoratus, assembly GCA_917880885.1. Lineage (NCBI taxonomy): Eukaryota > Metazoa > Arthropoda > Insecta > Trichoptera > Limnephilidae > Limnephilus > Limnephilus marmoratus. The sequence goes on from OU862911.1 coordinate 17,553,221, forward strand.
AAGCCATTTAAAGCAACGTTTCAATTCTGAATGGTGGTCTTACACTTGGGCGATACTTAGAGTGTCTTCCACTTTGGGACGTGCCGCAAATATGTATTATTTTAAATGATACATATTTGTTTAAATAATAAGTTCTATTTATTGAGAAATAATTTATTTGCCCACGCCGGGATTCGTTAAGCCGTCGATTTGTATTTGGATTTATATTTAAAAAAAAATAGAATATCACGCCCCAACAGCGCACTCTTCTTCATGTACTTATTATACCTATATAAATCTATGATCGTAAATACTAAACCAATAGACGCGTATTTTAAAATTTTGATATAATCATGTGAACATGTGTTCGGGTTTATTGTGCTCTAGCACCGCACGGTAAGTTAATTTTTTTTTCTCTTTTTTTTCTCCTTAAAAATACGAAAATGAAACTTGCATACGTTGTTTACCGGAAATTGTAAACTAATATTTAACATTTCAGTATCCTTGATGATTTGGAAAAATGCCTCCCGGCAAATGCCTTTCATGTTATTAATATTTACGTGGTATAAATAAAAGGGCCGAGAAAAGACATTATAAATTAAAAAAAGTGATATTCTTACCGAAAATAAAATAAAAAATTTACAATAAAATAAAATTTTAATTTTAAAGTCACATTTTTACCGAAAACCAAGTCTGATTGATTTTGCTGGTGATTTTCAGATATATTCTATTGCTATTATTGTACGTATTTGTACTTATTGTTCGATATTTTTAATATACCTACTCGGTACTGTATTTTTTTGTAACTATACCTACTATTTATACTCAGCAGATTGTACCTTTATCAATTCTAAATATATATTGGTAAATAGACCCCAGTAACACCCGAGATTATTTCAATGTAATGAATGTTTTATAACATATTGTTATTCTGTATTTATATTTCATAATTTTCAATTTAAAAAAAAATAAATGCACGATGCAAGTTGCTCGTTATTATTCCCAATGTTTGTATTGCTATCAATCTACTTATCAGCGAAGATGGTCGTTGTAAATCACTCAGCGAGATGTGAGTGGAGAGTTGAGACACGGACCAAGGAATGAGGAAGTGACAAGGAACATAAAATCGAAAGGAATTTACGTAATTGGTAAGATACGACGGGAATACCAAGATTAAACTTTAACTAGGAAGACATCTTCGACGTTTTTTGTTGAATAAAATAAATTCAATTAAAACTATGAAAAATAATTATTTATTTGTAACTAGCGAGTACCCGGCATGCGTTGCGATACAACTCGTAAATAAATTTCTGCGTTACCTTTCTCACGAGTCCCCGTTCGCCTCTCGCGTCGCCTTCCACTCCCGCGTTTCCCTTCGAACTTCCTCATCTTTCCTCTCACCCCCTTCAGTGAACCTCCCTTCCTTATTTCGTTCCCCTCTCCCCACTCGGATTCCCCTCCATCCCGCCCTCCTTTCCTGCCCCTAAACTACATGAAATACACATTTTGCACGTGCAACAACTTGCGTGCCATCTTTTTTAAATTTTTAACATGAATACCGCACAAGAGTCCCAACTACTCCCGTCTGGACTGGAGCCAGTGGGATTATGGCATCCCCAATTGGGGTATGTTGTGAGGCTGAAGGTAGTGGGGAGTGGAAGGAGATAGGGAAGAGTAAGGTGGGCAAGTACCTGGCTATTCAGATCTGGTCACCAAACACGGCCAAAGCCATTTCAAGCAACGTTTCAATTCTGAATGGTGGTCTTACACCAGGGCGATACTGAGAGTATCTTCCACTCTGGAACGTGCCGCAAATATACTATATATTATTTTTAATGAATAAATTGTGAAATAACAAACAAATAACAATAACAAATTAATCAAATAAAATTTATTTGCCACGCCGGGATTCGATCCCGCGACCTTCGGAGTGCTAGTCAAGAGCCTTAACGCTAGACTATGCCGGCCGTCTATTTATCTATTGTAAAATTTTAATATCTTCGCGGGCGTGCGCACAATAAATCACCAAAGTTTCATCAAGAAATGATAAGGGACAATATTATTTACATATAGATTTTTTGCGATTTCTAATCGTTTTCATGAATTGTTATCAAGGGAAATAACAATTAGTATTTATTGTTATTTCCTTATTTGATTTGAACGATTTTATTGTGTGCATGTCCAACTGTTTAAAGCAACGAATCATTACAGAGATTCTTAATTCTGATTGTTTTTTAGCTTCGCGTCAATAGTTTAATGCGGAAGACGAAATATTTGACCTTCGTGGTTCAAAAGTAACGAAGAGACGGTCAAGGCTACGAAAAAAACAAATTATTCTGCATGAGCAGCAAAAAGTTGTTATCTTCGGGCAAACAGTCACAATTTAACACTGATGTATCCGGTTCTGTTTTTAGAGCAGACTTTCTTTCAAATAAGAAGAGAATAATCTATAAAAAGAGAATCAAAACATTGACCGGACAACTCAGAATGAAATCAACTCAGAACCTCCCTTGAAATAGGGTACGTTAGGTTAGGGTTACGTGCCATTTTAAAATTATTATTTTCATAGTTTTTAATGACTTTTTCAAGAGGTATTGACTTGGCTTGATTCTGAGTTGGCATGGAACTATGTAATCTATCTAGTACCTATCTATAAGTTGAAGTGTTTGCATGCAAAAAAAAATTATAATAAACGTCTTAATCGAGTTCGATCTCCAAGGTGGAAAATGTTCAGATACCAATTTATGATAAATCCATGGTACTCACCCCTTGCTTCATTCACACTCATACATACCCTTCTGTAATTCTGCATTTAATTGATTTCATCGCGCCAAGTCTTCCTTATACCATTACATTGGAGTCATAAATTCTCCCTACACTCCTTTTTTCGTTCATTCAATTTTCTCCCAATTGTCAAGTTGGGAGGCTGGCATGGGTACCGCCGCCTCGGGAATCATTTATTGGATAACCAACACCACTGCCATAGGTTCCATAGGCCATAGACCCCGCAGGAGGCCCTGAGAGGTCTCAGCGTAGAGCTAATGTAAAAAAAAGCTTTACATCCCCAAACCATCCAAGAGTCCCTTGCATTCTTTGCGAATCTCCACATTTCTCAAAGGTCCTAAATGATTTTACCACAAATACGCCTCAGGCACTCATCTCTATAGCATTCAGACTACTTTCGATTTTAATACTTTTCACTAGTTTCATTTTGGGTTCTCCGTGTGATGTATATTTACCAGTTCTCACTTGTAGGTACTACAAGTTTTTGGTATACCTTGCATACACGTCATGCATGCAGCAGATTGGGAGAGGAAACCATCAATAGCTGTTTTAAAAGTCAAGATGATGAAAACCGACTCATTATTGGTGTCAATGTCCCGCCTTAAAAGTATATATATTTTGGAAGAAGGCCTAATTCGGAAAGAATTTTAAACAATTTCACTTTTTTTAAACAAATCATCAGTTTAAAGAAGTAAATAAAGTATCTGGTGAGTCATTTTGTAGAAAAATGAGATATAGCCGAACACCTGATGACCATCCAGGGTTACTAAAGGGCCGTGACAAGGTCCTCCACTATCTTTAGATATTAGTCCTACACTATCGAAGACAATATTGGAGACAGCAGAATGGGCCCATCGTTAAAACAATTAATTTAAAAAAAGTAAAAGCGACTATTAAGCAAAATACAATAATCCTTAATTAATATACAAGAAATACACAATAAAGTTAATTACTTCTTCTATGGTCTTTATTGAAGAAATAATATTGCACTAAGTGCAATGAGATCGGTAACTGATTGAAAAACCAGCTGGTACCACATCTGACAAGTCAGTAATGTCATAACAAGTTAAAATATGTAATTTAGTAAACAAATAAAATGGCGATTAAAGGACTAATTCAAATCCAATTAATACTCGCCAATTCTTGTGTGAATCAGTTTCTTGGGCCACAGAGTTCAAAGGTTCTCGATTATAAAATCAAATCCAGAGTCTTATGTCACAAAAGAAACTAGCAATTCAGAAGCAAATAAAAATCTGCAGACTATTAACGTTTACGATGGATAGGAGTTCAATCATTATGGACGGCAGATATTGCTTTGAAAATATTTAACCGACAACCGAGAGGGCGGTGTTTTACAACTAAAATATTTGAGTTCCGCGGTCTGTATTGCATTGTCGCTTTGGCAAAGCATACTAAATAATAATAATAAATAACTTTTTTTAAAACCAATCTTTACACACACCGAGTAGATTTAAAATAAATTGTTAATTTATTTATAAAATAGTTTTCTTTCCGCAAAATATGAGCACCGGTGTTAGTCATTTGGGAGGTGGGTATGGTTACCGCCGCCCGGGAAATCATTTATTGGATTACTAACACCTCTGCCATAGGTCACCAAAGTGGTTCGCTATGTTTGGTGACTTAGCAGGGGTGCCCGGGTTCATGGGGTGAGGTTTGTCCGGATCTGCCACTAACTGCGTGGCAGGCCGGACTGGTTGAGGAAGACCTCTAGACCTCTCCAGCAGGACTTTCGGAACATAGCCTCACCCGCAGTGAGGGGGGATTGATTCATACGTCCGTCACTCCATGACACACTGACTCCCAGATTCCTACTCACCCCTTATACCCTTTTCTTTCCCACGACTTCCTCTCCTTCCTTTCCCTAAAAAGACCCTCCACTCAGCATCCAAAAAATGACATCGGCTCTAAGGAACTCCTGTGTGGAGCTAATACAAAAAAAAAAATCCGTAAAAATGTTTTGTGGTTAAGGTCTTTTTCATGGGTAACTTTTTTAACCGAAAAATAATACATTTTATTATAATGATGTCTACGATCGCGTTCTGGTGTAACCCATGTAAAAAGATTTCATTTATCAGAAATTTTCAACCAGAAAATATTTTTTTTTGTTATTTATTTTTGGGGTGTTATGACGTGTAGCCAACGTTTCGGACAGCGTTAGAAATCGGTTGTTGGTATCCAAATGTAATTAAGACGAGCCATTGCTGTAACGTACGTACATTATTTGGTGACACAAAAAATAGTGTTCATATAGATATGATTTTAGATTTTCACGGCCAAAAGTATTTTTGTTATTTGTTTTTGGGGTGTTTTGCCGTGTTGGGCTACCTCCTCCTTTAGCCAACGTTTCGGACAGCGCTACAGTGTCCATCATCACATTGTCCTGATGATGGACACTGCAACGCTGTCCGAAACGTTGGCTAAAGGAGGGGGTAGCGCAACATGGCATAACACCCCCAAAACAAATAACAAAAAAGTGTTCATATAGTTCTCAAGTAAAAGTATATAAAATTCTTGTAAGACGTCCAATCGATAGCTGGTCAGTTAGCACCAGCAGTTTGTTGCCGGGCGAATCATCAATATTCCCAACGCAGTCGCGGGCCTTGACCTTTACAGATCGGTGTGGTTTTAATTAAGGCTTACGTGATGATGAGTGAGATCCGTCTCTGGTCCCCGAGGGAGAGAGGCAAGGGGAAGGGGGGACATTACGGACCCGGAAATGCCGATATACCGGTCCGAACGCTAATATAACACGTTCCAGCAGTCAGTCGTTTTGCTTTGCTAGGTGGGTATTGCAAGAGATGATTCGATTGTAGCAGGGACGGCGCAGCCTCAGGTTACGAGAGATTGGATCTTGGATTTTTGATGCCGGGAACTGCTTTTTTGTAGATTGTATTGTTGTTGTTGTTTTGTTGATAAATGTAGGAACTAAACTTGAAAATCTGTTCAGGCTGCCATCAAAACAACGCATGGATATAACCATGATAGATGTATCATTTTTGTAGAGAAAACTTCTTTAGCACCGTTGTCACGAACAATATCGTAACACGAGAGAGATGGTGGACTGTAAATCTGTTTTTGTGAATAAAAACAATTGACTGCGTTTTATAACCTCAATCACAGGATTTGACAATTGGAAGGAAAAAGTCCCTACCTTTGATGAGTTCATCCGCTGTTTCGGGCCAATCTTGATGCTGTCTGCACTCCACGATAACAGCACAACTAAAGGTCACAATTACCGACACTTTTTGATATATTGATGAATATTTTATGATTAAGGCTCTGCAACCAGGCCCGAAAAGAAGAAGATGGAGAGTTACGATATTACGAATGTTAGAGGAGAGCCCTAACATTTACAGCGACAAAATCGATGCGAAAATTGCGAAAATGTTTAATAAAACAGGAATCGTTTAAAATAGAGCAAAAATCTCGCGGGCATTATCTTAAACAGCATTTAAAGAAACACTGTGAATTTTTTCATACGTATATAACTTGTGAAATAACTGAAAAAAACGTGTTAATAATAATTTTTGGAGCATACTTTGCGATTTTTTTCTATTGAGGGAATTTTATATAATTTGCGTTTCGGCGCTGGCAAAGTCTAGATATTATCTTCAAGAATAACATATATATTTTTTAAGAGCTTTAAAACTTACCGTGTTTAAGGGAAATATGTAATAAATCGGTACAAATCCGGGTTGCGGGCCCTTAATAGCGAGATGTGAACGATATCACTGCGATTTTTCAACTCATTTTGTAGGTAATTTTAGATTTTTGTTCCAATATTGTAGATGTGTTCCACGTAGGTAGGAAACACCTTCCTCTTCTTCTAATGAGTAGGGACTTAAAAGGAAAGGAGGAAGACATAGGAAAAAAATAACAATGAAGGACTTGGGAACAAGGATTTAGTTTTTAAACTGTTTCAGAACTATACAACCGTTGTGATTTGAAACTCGATGAAACGAAAAATAGCGACACTAAAAAGAGACAAACACATATTTAGGAATGGTTAGTGGCTAATTTGACTACTAATGTACATGAGCGAGACAGAAGATACTGTAGTATATATTGAGTTGTAGTAATCAGACTCGCTCACTCATTAGCCAGCTCCAACATAGGCAACAACCTATTGTAATATTCTCTTTTGTGCAATAAACCAGTACTATAACTCGACCACGCTCGTCTTAATTAAAGGGAACCAAACTACCTAGTCTGTAAACTTCCCCAACAATAGATATACATCTGTATAGGATTTAGCCTGCAAGAGAATAAGGTAGTATAATCGGTCTCCTCTTTGTGCGGTTCTTCGTAGCTTATCGTACTCCTCTTTGTGCGGTACTTCGTAGCGTCACCACTCCTGTATACTTTAGTTTTCTGAAGGTTTCACTTCGCAGGTGAATTGTATTCCTACAATGTTTTTAGTGATGTTTTGTGAAAAACAGGAAATAAGAGCATTGTAATTGGACCATTCTTTCAAATCCTCCCACGTATTTTTAAGTAGAGTAATTATAATTAGATAATTAGTGCCCTTCTGTGAAAGATCACCTCAAGAATGCCTCAGAGTTCAAATAAAGTTTATAAAATATACCTATATATCTTAGATCAAAAGTCAAATAAAGTTTAAAAAAAATGTCATAGTTCAAAAGTCAAATAAAGATGAAAAATAAAAAAAAATTAATAGTTCAAAAATAAAAAAGTCAGAAAAGCCAAACAGAACCTTTCTTACCAATTAAAACGTAACTACGGTCTGACGACCAACAGTTTTCTTGCGTACTTACACTAACCGATTTCTTACACCTCATAAACAATATCAGAAATTTCTATTTTATAAAACTTTACTGCTAAAAGAACATTTTTATAACTAATATTCAAGTTCGACTAATAATATTTACTTCTTCAATAAGTATATTTTTTTCATTGTATACTGACGTAGAAACCATTGGCTTCGTAACGTGTTGATAATTTTGGTGTGTATATTAATTCAATAATATTTACTTCTTCAATAATCGCAAAATTCACTTTGTCTTGTCATTTCAATTAATTTATTTACAATGACACCACAAATATTACGTAAATAAGCGATGTACGCAAAGTGATTTGTTTTCATTTAAATAATAACATTTTACTTATAACTTGTAAGCCAGTTTCTATTAAGCCAGTTGTATTTTGTATTTCCTAAAAAATATCTTTTTATTTTTCTTTCTTACATATATATATTATATTTTTATTTTATATTTTACATGTACCTGGATCTTATTGTTTATTACTGCTAATTTGTATTTTCCTAAAAAAATATTTCTCTTATTTTTCTTTCTTGCATTTATATGTTATATTTTTATTTTATTTTACATTTTACATGTACCTACCTGGATTTTATTGTTTATTACTGCTGTATACCTAGAATAACACAACTTATATCTGATATTGTACCTAATATCTAAGTAACTCCCCCAATATGTACCATTATTGTTAATTATTATTGAATCCATTAATGTGAAATTATGTACACGCAACCTGCCAATTTGACTGTCCTAAAACGGGAAACCTTCCTATTTGGACAGTCAAAGCTTCCTTTTATATTGTTATATCTTGTATGTAATAAATGTAATAATAATAATAATATATAATTTTTTCTAATATCTGAAAACAAGTAAATTGTGTCCACCACTCACCTGTTATTGAAAACACCTTCCATCAATGAATTTCGCAAAGCAAAATTAATAATAGTTTTCATTACCAAATTATTTCATATGACTTGACGTCAGTAAATAGCGGCGGGTGAGGAGCCTAGAAAAAAAATTACAGCGTTCTTGGGGTGATATTTGACATGAACAGCGCTATAGAAATAATCCATATATTATTATTATTATCCTACAATTTAATCTCAATTTTGTCACACCTTCAAAATCCGCATGATTTCTCGAGAACCTTGCATTACTTTATTGTACCAAGAATTTTTTTAACGAGCATTTTTTTATTTGATTCTTTGAAACAAGGCTTCATGAAAAGTTTGCCAGTAACTTCACTGGGACAGTGCTGTATTAGCCTGCGTAGAACAATTTTATTTTATTTTTCTCCCAAAAATACACCGCTTTTATATCACACTTCATGTTTTTTTTATGGTTAAAGCGTACCTACGTATCTGGAAAAACATTGATAGAAGATGTAATACAGAAGGCTTTCTTATTTGACTAGTGTGAGTAATTTATTTATTTATTTCCATTTACACGGCACAACATATTCATTAACATAATTAAATTAACATATAAAGAGTACAACAACATAAATAATGTAATAGCATAAATGTAAAGTAAAAAGTAATAATTAAAAAATACAAATATAAACAATAAAGGTACGAAATAAAATACTTAAAAGTGAAATGAATAAACTGTAAAACAGTTTAAACATGATAAAAGTATAAAAAATAATGAAAATTAAAAGGTATAAAAAATAAGTAATGCTATTAGTAGGGCACAAAAAATATAATTATTTTAGTTAACTATAATATTAGGTCCTTACATGTGAAATTGGCGTTTTGTATGGGAGGAACATAAAGTCGATTTTTTTTTTAATATAATATATTTATTTAATCAAAGTATGTACCATTGCTATCTATGCACTTTTGCCATCTCATAGGTAGTTCATCGATCCCATTGCTAAAAAAACCATTCGGACGGGAATCAATAAAATCTTTGAAGGCGGTTTGGACTGCCCCATCGGAGTTGAATTTTTTTCCCTAGCAAGAAGTTATCCAAGTTAAAAAAAAATGGTAATAATAATAATAATAATTGGATAATTTGTATAGCGCCGTTTTTGTGAAAAATCACCTCAAGGGCGCTTTACAATTTATTGTGAATCCTAGGCTCTACCTAATTTTATTATTTTCAAATAGATACAGAATCATACTTACCTGTTGGGGCAAGGTCCGGAGAGTACGGTGGATGTCTTAGACATTCCAATTGAAGCTCCTCTAATTTGATAGCCGTCTGTTGTGCAGTGTGTGGTCTAGCGTTCTAACGCGCGTTTGTTGATTTGCTTCAATCAATTCGTACCCACCTTTCAAGCTTTTTCACCTTTCCAATTTGCTTCAAGTGGATTAAAACAGTTTTATCACTAGCACCGCAGCCTGCAGCTAACTCGGACGCGGTTTGCGATGGATCCGCTTCCTCAATAGCCTTCAATTCTTTATTATCAACTTTGATCTCCGGCCGTCCACGGGGCACGGGAAAAGTGTTTTCTTTTGCGGCACCGTCGCCATACACATCATTAATCCTTCGAGCCGTTTCTGCAGCACTGGTGCCACGGTGGAACTCGTACTCGTAAATAACGCGATATTTCAAGTTTTCCATTTTGTAAACTAAGTGACGCAAAGAAAAAAAAACAATTAAGGAAAAAACAAATGAATTATAATTTTCGAAACACAAATACATGAGTAAATAGCTGTATAAATTTGAATTTGGAATTCCTAACCAAAGAGAAGATATTTGAGATCAAAGTTGCTAGTACGGCAAAACGCCAATTTCATATGTAAGGACCTAAAATTATCATTTTAGGCAAATCTCTTGGCTGCGAAATGTACGAGCGTGGACCAGTATTAGAAGGGTGGAGGAGCTTTTCAGGGCAGCGTAAGATAGATATACATTTACCCAAAGTGATTGTGATGATCGCCAAAGTCGGGGGGACCTGATAGGGCACACGAATAAGAAGAAGGCAAACTTCCTAGAGAATCGTACATAATAATGATAGATGGACAGTGAGCATTGAGTATGTTGTCGAGTTTTGCGGGCTCCAGCCTCGCCCTAAAAATGGCCCAATACGATAGGTTGATGGAAGAAGAAGATATTACGCAAGAATCATATCAAAATCTACGCTATGATTCTTGATCGTGTTCAATCTTTCTTCCTTTGACTATCACCTGCCCGAAAGCTGTCTTGAATAAGGCCGCTAAAGCAATATGCTGCGCTTACCCTGTCCTTAGCCAGTGGTCGATATCGATACCGATAGACATCAAGAACTATATAATATTACTTACGTAGGTACGATTAGTTTTTCCTGCCTCGGATTGATTTCCTGTTTGGTCGTCAGCGACTGATACTGTACCGATATCGCTTCCTTGCTGCCAGAGATAATTATTGGCCGAGTGGATTGCTTGCAATAAATCCCCGTGTTAAAACCGGCTTTATTACGCGTTCTTAAAAACAATATTGCAAAAGCAACACGATCAGAATTATAGGTAGCTGATCGGAAAACCGCTAAGAACATTTGACGCCATAAAAATGTATTAAATATCTCGAAAGGTCATGAATTAAATTATTGGAAAAAAAATATTTCTATATTATGTAACCAACACGGCTGCTTTCAATGACTTTGAAATATCTATAACTATTTTGAAGACAATTGTACAGACAATTAAAACATTTCCTAAAAGACGTTTGAAATCTCTGGTTGAATCAGCTATAGTGAAACTAGTCTTATTTATTACTATTTCTTCGTACTAGCTAGACCTACATAACATAATTATATGTTTAGGTATCGACCGTAAATATACTCGTATCTTCTTCGTGATATTACCGTATATTAAAAATTATAAGATAGACATAATTTTATTTATTGAAGTGAAAATATCTTAGATTTGTTACTTTGTAATTTGAAACTCGATGAAACGGAAAAGCGACACTAAAAAGATACAAACGCATACATCTTTAGGGTTTACGCTGCGAGAGAATGAGTAAGACCAATCGGTCTCCTCTTTGTGCAGTGCTTCGTAGACTCCCCACTCTTGTCTACTTTAGTTTTCTGAAAGTTTCAATTTTTTAATGTTTTTAAATGGGTTATTAAAAATGTCTTTTTTTATTTTATTTTTTTTATTACATAAATTTTTTATTAGTTACAGATATACATATTTTTTTTTGGCTACCACACTAGGCTAATGCCCGTGTTGTGGTAGTCGTACATTTAATATTTTAACATTCCAAAAAGTATTAAGAATACTTAAAACTAAAGAGAAAAAAAAGATCATATTTTAAAGAAAAGTAGAAATAAAAATGAAAATTCAAATTAAAATTTTGAAATACAAAAATTAATAATAAAGATTAAATGTTAATAACTCAAGTGTTCTATAAAGATTAAAACATATGAGTAGATATATAAATCAAAATTAAAAACATAAATAAAATTTAGTGAAAAATTAAGAGAAAAAAAAATAACAACATTTTAAAGAAAAATAGAAATAAAAATGGAAATTAAAATTTTGAAATGCAAAAATTAATAATTAAAATGTAGTGTTAGAACTCATGAATTCTTTAAAATACGTTCGTCACCTTTCAAAAATCCAATGTTGTACACATGTTATAAAAAGAGAATTAGAATTACTTGACTTTATGTCAGTACTCAGAGCATTATATATTTTAGGAGCGATGAACCAGAATTGTCGTTGAGCGAATGAGGTGTTAGTTTTTGGGACCACGCAACCCAGGTTTGATGAAAAGCGGGTGTGTGCTTGTCTATTTAATTATTAGAGCAAGTGTCATAATTTCAACCTTTGCAGAACCTGGGAGACATTTCCTGTATTTATGTGAGTAGATTTTAACGTAACTAGAAAGGTTGAGTACTTACTGCAAAGTACAAGAAATATACTATATAATGAATTAGGTAGGTCATTATTGTCATCCAAATTCCAAACAGCAAAACGATCTTGTGATAGAAGATGAAAGTTCTGACAAAAGCATCCCCAAGGATACCACTAAATCAAATATTGAAGTTATTCTAATCAATCTAATGTGTGGTAAGTAGATGCAAGAATAAAAGATTTTTTAGAATAACTGAAATTTTGAATAAGCCGACGGTAAGAGTGTGTTCATCGTTATCACATCACTAAACAGGATTTGCGCTGTTGTGTTTCATCTCAGTTTGCCACAAAGATAACAATGAAATTTTGCACTTTATAAAAATGTAATCTATAGATAATCGGCTACTTCAAACAAAGGGAACTAGGAACAACCGCAAACGCACTTCCGCGCACACTCATCAAAGACTTGCCGATTTTTGCGACTGTTTGCTATTTACTTTCACTGTGATTCAGATTAGCAACTGATATGAAAAATATCATAAGTTAAAAAAAATATAGACCACCATAACACGGGCATGTGGTGGTCAAAAATTCCACAAATTATGTAACCATCAAAACAATGAATGAAAATAAAAATAAAAACATTTACGTAAGTACCTAAAAAAACACTAATCTGAGTATAAGCACATTTTATTTTTATACATATTTTATACGTAGAAATCATGATGTTCTTGAAAAATGATTAAATAACCAAAGTATCTAATTACTCCGGAAGAGCTCGTATTGACGTTATCGGAACCGTCAGGGACGTACTCGAATACATCCTAATGTGGATTGTGGATGATGTCTGTTCTCAGGGATCTTGTTGCAAAGTGAGAATGCCAACCGATTAGGATGGTTACCCGACAGTTGATTCCCCGACAGTTGGCCACCCGAAATTATTTTAATTATAAAATTGTATTTTTTTCATCATTTATCAGTTTAGCTAAAACCGACTACAAAAATAAACCTTTAAGGGCCCGCAACCCGGATTCGTACAGATTTATTACATATTCCCTTAAACACGGTAAGTTTTAAAGCTCTTAAAAAATATATGTTATTCTTGAAGATAATATCTAGACTTTGCCCGCGCCGAAACGCAAATTATATATAATTCCCTCGATAGAAAAGTATGCTCCAAAAATTATTATTAACACGTTTGTTTCAGTTATTTTACAAGTTATATGCATGAAAAAATTCAAGGTGTTTCTTTAAATGCTGTTTAAAATAATGCCCGCGAGATTTTTGCTCTATTTTAAACGAGTCGTGTTTTATTAAACATTTTCGCAATTGTCGCTGTAAATGTTAGCGCTCTCCTCTAACATTCGTAATTTCGTATCTCTCCATCTTCTTCTTTTCGGGCCCGGTTGCAGAGCCTTAACTAGCAGTTAAAAATCCGCTCCGCTGGTTTTTTGATGCTAGGCTCTACGGGCAATGGCTCTGTTACAAACTTCACGTACGAAAATGGTTTTGCTAAGGCGCGGCGTCAGAGATGTACTCGAAGTCGGGTTCTTGAATTTCAACCGTACTAGGATAATAATCAGATAAGTTGGTATGGTTATCAAACGAATTTATTTACAGTGTCGATTATTGTACTTATATGTTGCTGTATACAGTTTATAGACAAGTAGTTTTATCATCGATGCGATGCGATATTATCGCTCATGAAAATATAAGGAATGCACAAATCAAAGCTTTAGCGTTCCTTAAGGGCCCGCTACCCGGATTTGTACCGATTTATTACACATTTCCCTTAAACACGGTAAGTTTTAAAGCTCTTAAAAAAATATATGTTATTCTTGAAGATAATATCTAGACTTTGCCGGCGCCGAAACGCAAATTATATAAAATTCCCTCGATAGAAAAAAATCGCAAAGTATGCTCCAAAAATTATTAGTAACACGTTTGTTTCAGTTATTTTACAAGTTATGTGTATGAAAAAATTCACAGTGTTTCATTAAATGCTGCTTAAGATAATGCCCGCGAGATTTTTGCTCTATTTTAAACGAGTCGTGTTTTATTAAACATTTTCGCAATTTTCGCATCGATTTTGTCGCTGTAAATGTTAGCGCTCTCCTTAACATTCGTAATTTCGTATCTCTCCATCTTCTTCTTTTCGGGCCCGGTTGCAGAGCCTTAAGTCTCATCACCATAAATGTAGGTACCTAATTGGCGTACATTTCGCTCGTCAAACGATCGATTTTAGCGCAAAAGTGGTTTTTATAAATTTTCGAATAATTTTATAAGAAAAAAAAATCAACTAAAATGTCACAGATAATCTAATTCATAAAATTATATATTTTTTAAATAGTTTCTTATTTGCGTTCATACATTTCTAATGAAAAAATACATTTTTTAGTGGTTCACGCTTACGTTTTTTATAAAGTAATAATTTTTTTAAGTCTACGCATTTATCAAAAGCGTATTTTTGGTATTTGTAATGTAAACCAATTCGTAGTAAAGATTAATAGAAAAATGTGAAAAATTCGAATTTAAAAAAATTATTTGACCAAGAAAATTCGCTTCGAAAAAAAAAATTACGCTATTAGGTATTGATATCAGTAGGTAATAGTAATACATAGAAATTTAGCTCTGATTTATTATCTGAAAGTACACCTCCGTTCATATTTTTAATAGGAACTATGAGGTTATCAATAAATCCAAGACATTTTCAGGTCACGAAGGGTTACGCAATGAACACGGAAGGCGTGTTTGCGCATTATGACACAAGCCAGCCACTTTACACTCTACTACCTACTATATACCATACTATACATTATTAATATACACGACCAGCTATCATTATTATACAGAACTCAGAATCAGGGTATTTCCTTTCGACGGGAAAAATCCTCTGACTTAATCGTGAGAGCAATGTTCGATACTTTGATAGCGTAAGAGCAGATTATCAGATCTACACGAATAGGTAGGTATTACGTGTTAAAAAAATAATCTAGTTTGGACATAGATGGAGTTCAGAATTATTTTGTACGATTTTTGGTAATTTTTGTAAAGCAATTTGCTAGTTGATAATTAAAAATGAAAAAGTTTGTATTTATTTATTTAAACGCCATAAAATGGCATGAAAAGATTATAAGTATACAGTGGTTCAAAGGAGGGTTTCAGTAGTACAATATAAAGGACCAAATACGAAGGTTTATATAAGATCTGACATAAAACAAAGTATGTTGTGTGTATGATAAAGGCTAGTATGGAATACTATTATTTATTGGTTATATGGATTAATACATGGGTAATTGGTGAAAATGGATTCTGAAAAATTAAGTCTTTTATGGTCTAGTCTACAGATGATCAAAAATGCTATGATATTTTTTTATTTGTTTATTCAAAATCCCATAAGAGTTTCTCCAACTGCTCCTTGAGGCAGTTAGACAATGGCATCAACTATTGGGGTAAGTTGTTGCTGAAGGTAGCGAGGTGGGGAGCTGAAAGAGATGCAAGCAACGTTTCAATTCTAAATGGTGGTCTTGCACCGGAGCGGTACTGCGAGTATATTCCACTCTGGAACGTGTCGCAAATATACTATATATTATTTTGTGAAACGACACAAATGAATCAAATAAAATTGATTTGCCCACACCAGAATTTGAACCCGCGACCTTCGAGTTGATAGTCGACCATGGAGGCCGTCATTTAACATTAAAACATTTAAAAACAGCGTCATTTAATTTGCACTGATATTTATGACAAATATTTCAATATCGACGATACAAACTTCGATACCATGCCAACTGAGAATCAACTCAACTCAACACCCCCTTGAAAAGTTATTAAAAGCAATGAAAAAAGAAAATTAAAATAGCCCATAACCTAACCTAACGTAACCTGTTTAACCAATTTTTTATATATTTTTTCATCACTTATAATGACTTTTCAAAGGAGGTGTTGAGTTGCATTCTTTCTGAGTTGTCCAGTTACCACAAATGCTAGCTATAGTTCAGAAGCTTTATCTCAGTATTGGACTTAAAAAACTGAAACAATTTTTTACAGTTTTCAAAAAAGGGTTGTTATACACGGTGTCCGGAAACTCGTAGTACAAGCGGGAAACTGGTAAATCTACATCACATTCGGAGTCGATTTGTGATATAACTTTTTTGATTTGAGCTTTCGTTTTCGAGTAAATCGGGTCCGAAGTTGGAATTTTTTTGGTTAAATTTGAAAAAAAATTTCACTAGGGGGTTAATTTCAGCTGTTTAATGTCTTATAAAATGCATTGAAGGGTAAACCGGGCTCAAAAATTTTTTTAACCTTTTAGTTGCCGAAAAAATGGAAAAATAGAAAAAAAATAATATTAAAATCGAAATGCTTAGATTGAAAAAAATAAGTTTTTTGGGTTCTCTACGTGATGTAGATTCACCAGTTTCCCGTTTGTACTACGAGTTTCCGGACACGTTGTATACTGGGACCGAGAGCACTTAATTTACTCATTTTTCAATCTTACATGAGGCCGTTTAGCCATAAAATCACCTAAAGATTTGCGTCTGCCATTATCATTTCGTAAGCATCAATTTAATCAGTATTTTAAGTGAAATGTACAGGAATTGGAATCTAATAATGGGTTGGTGCATATTTAACGATCGTTTTACTAGATTCCTTCAAATCTATTATACGTATTATGTTCGATCGTCTTATTCATCAACCTAACAAGCAATAGAAGGTATAAGTAATACAAATCGTGGCCTAAGTCGGGATATAACCACCTATCTAATTAATTAAATATTGCGAAATACAAAGCAATAAATATATTTCCAACAGTTTGAAGTACGATATATACAAATAGTAGAATATATACAAATAAAGGTGGAACAAAAGTCCTCATTTAATTTCCTAAAGCAGTAATCATCTGTAATGATTTATTATGTGCCATTTTTCAAAACGTCATGTGTGTTTTTATTTGTCAATGCGGCCGGCGTTGACGTCACGCCGAGCGTCGTTGGTAACAGCTGTCTTGGAAGCGACAAGCCAGTGGCGTTTTCTGTGTCATAATGACGTTGTAGCCTGTTGGAACCATTTCGGAGGGTTCCGCGACTTTTCATCTCGCGTCAATATATCCTAAGTACAAAACATCCCCCATCAAAATATTTACTAAAACCTAACCTAACCTTGTTATCTGTATTATTTTTTTCCCATCTTACTATTTTTGAACAATAATTTATTGTATTTACAGGATGTCTGTATTATTTTTAGCTTAAGTTTTAATAGATATTTTGTTGGGGGATGTTTTGTCCATAGGATATTTTGTCGGAGATATTTTGTCACGGGATAAAAACGCGCATTACCGTTTCGGATTTTTCAAATCAATATTTATGAATGAAAATGATAAAATTATGCTTTAGTACCAACAATCAGAACCAGAAAAATATACTTTAAATCTTGCGCACATTTTTAACGGTGATCGCAGTTTGTGAAAATACCCCATTACTATAATAATAATAAATTGCAAACATGCGTTTGCTAGACAATGTATTGATTTATTTTACTGCATGATTATATTATTTGAAATGGGTGTGGTATAATACAAAATCTTTTTTGAAAATTTAACAAATCTGCCAACGACCTATGGAATATGGAATAACCTTATTATACTAAAAATTAAAAAAAATTCTCAAAATTTGTTATATAAGAATGCTAGATAAAAGAACAATCTTTCGAAATCGAGAGTCAATTCGTCTAAAATCTGATTTGAAAATGACATATTTCTGGTTTTCTCTGGTAATGCCCTCTTAACATCACCTTCTAGATACCTTTCCAGTTTTTAAACTTTTCAAGAGTGGAGCAAGTATATTTTGCAAATATCTGGTACATATACCATTTATTATTAATGATTTACAATTGAATATGGACGAGCGAACACGGGAATCGTGCAGAGCAGCGAAGGATGTTTATTCGGTAAGGAAGTTTGGACATGAAAAGTAGAAGAAGTGAATGGGAAGGCAGGTCTGTATGTCTGTAACGAATACACCGGTGTAAAAGGAAACCCAACTCGAGGACGTCTGAATAACAAAACTCGGCACGATTAAATCTACCTGATCTGGAGAGTTTTTTTTTTTTTTTGGAAAACCTACAGTTACATTATTTACTTAGGTATATTTACATATGTATATGTTATTGAACCAATAATAGGTTTTCACTGGTGTGTATTAATTAGAGTTGTAATTTTTTATTTTTATTATTTATTAGAGTTAAAGAAATATAAATATTTCGCTTTCTAACTAACTACACAAATCAAAGTAAATATTATTACATTTCTTCACCTTGTTCGGACAAGGTTCTAACTAACATTTTTTTTTCAAAAATAACCTTTGAATCAATCAATTTTGCTCATTTCTACTACAAATACTTGGGTTTGTTTATGGACAAAACTATTTATTTATATTCATATTAAATATGTACGGGCACAAACAATTAATTCACCTTAATAATTTAAAGCATTACGTGCTAAAAGTATTAAAAACTAAAAATAATTTAATTGGCGCCATCTGTGTGTGTAGATTATAACAAACGTTACGTTTAACCTTAAAATATACACTTTGCCCATTAGACTATGCGAAATCGTCTTTGCAAACTTTGCCACCTCATTTCTCAGAACAAGGTAATATGAAGTTAGTGGTTCCACGACAGTTGATCCACCGTCAATTGCTCCCCCGGCGAACTTATACGCCATATGCAGTCGGTTTAGGGAAAATGCTGAGAATACTAAGTGACCCGAAGGGATGTGCAGAGAGGATGTACCGCCGAATAACAAAAGTATAAAACATATTTTCATTCAAATGCATCACGGAAAAATCTTCATCTCTATACTGTTTGCCGATGACATGAAACTATATAAAGAGATTAACCACATTAATGATTGTATTATACTTCAAACTAACTTGATATATCTTTTTGAATGGTGATCTATCAACAAACTAGCATTAAATATAAATAAATGTCAGTTCATTCATTTTGCCAAAATAAATAATGCTATTATTTTTCAGTATTCTTTAAATGATGAAAATTTAAATTGTGTTAGTGAAATTATGGATCTAGGCATTATGTTCGACAGTAAACTCACCTTTGTATGTCATATTAATAATATTATCAACAAAGCCCTAAAGACTCTTGGTTTTGTTTTGAGAGCTGCAAAAGATTTCAATGATTTAGACAATTTTATTATGTTATATAAAACCCTTGTCAGATAGATGCCAACTTGAATATAACTCTACGTTATGGTCTCCCTTTTACAACATTCATTCAAACAACATTGAAAAGATTCAACGGAAGTTTCTAAGGTTTCATTTATCTCCTGGATAAAACGTCTCTATTGAAACTTTCAGAAAGAAGAATAAGCACAGATTTAATACTATTACATAAAATGCTGCATTACAAAATTGACTGTTCTGAATTACTTCAATTTATCAATATCCATGTTCCCCAAAAATCATGTCGAAATTTATTACCCTTCTACTTCAATAACACCAGGACACTAGCTTATCAAAATTCTCCGTTTCCGAGACTTCACAGTCTCGGAAATAAATATTCTAATCTAGGTGATATATTTCATCTTAAAACTAATCAACGTTGTATATTCTATCACTTTTATTCTTCTAGGCACAAATAGATTTACATAATTTCTTCAATTTTTGTTTATATTGAATATGAGACTTCTTCTCATTTTTACATAATATGTATTTTTATTTTATTATTTGTTTTGTTGTTTCACTGTTTTGTGTATTTTCTTTTCTCATTGTATTATATTTTCTTCATTGTTTGTTACTCAACTTATAAATTATAATGTAAAAGCCCACTAGGGCGTGTAATAAATAAATAAATAACTGTATATGTGTATAAATCGACATTGTATATTTTTAAATTCTTTTGATATTCATACCAAATTATTATTAAGGGAATTTTTGAAGTCGATTTTATATTCAAAAATGGTAAATAAGGCAAAAAAATTATAATTTTATAGTAAATACTATTTTGGGGGCCAATTGTCGGCGGATTCACCGAAGTTAGTGACTTATCAAACTTAAGTGACTATATAACAGTAATAATTTTGCATTATATCTTGTCTTCAAAATTATTTTATGTTAAAGGATATTATAATTTTATTTTTTATAAGAAAAATTCTCCAGTTATAACTTTTAGTTATAACCCATCAATGTAATATATGTCATTAAAGAAGAAGATAACAATTATAATCTAAACTAAAGTATGAAAGAGAACAAGACACTGAAAAACAGAAAAAGACAGGGACTCGAACCCAGACCTCACGTGCGCGTTTACTAATTTCGCTATGGCCACCTTCACCAACCATATTTATCAATCTCACATTTCAAATTTTAAAATTAACAATATTATCTTCAACTAATTCTTTTTTACATATTACGGACAACTATCCTTTTTATTGAAAACAATCATTTTAATAATTGGTTGTAACCTGGATTGCGTCTCTCGTCTTTCGTTTTTCTGTGTCTTGTTCTCTTTCGTATTTTCGTTTAGATTAGTCTTATCTTCTTCTTCAATGATATATTTTTATATTATTTACTTATCTTGAAAGAATAGTTCAATTTTTTATTTATTTATACGATTACATATATATTACTATCGTTACTTTGATACGAGACAGAAGCTTCCACAATCCAGGAGCGATAAAACTACAAATTTGTGTAATACTGAAAAGGTCGTGCCAAAAACATCAGAGTGTTAAGAAATTAACCTTATTTTTAATACACGATCGCTTATTGCATTCACTTTTTAATTGATTGAAGTGACGTAATTTTAATACCTCATTAATAATTATTATAGGTTCGAAGACGGTCTGCTGCAAGCAACCAGGCCTCAGGTCATGGGTTCCTTTTTTCTATCTCCCATGTTCGTTACTTCTTTAAAAGTTCCTTTAGTAAAGTTCACAAGTCTTGTCTTGGAGTGTTTGGCAATGCGCAATATTTCCTTGTTTCATTGCGTGGTCTTTCTACGTATTTAGTAATTTATTGCACTAAAATAGATCCACTTCGTGTGGTCTAATATAAACATTGGTGCACCTTTACCTTTTCATTTATACTTTGCTCATTTCTAATACTTATCACGTATACAATTTTTACATTTTTCTTTAAATATGTTCAATTTTGATAGATACATTTTAAATTTCATTATGAATTATGCTATACATTTGGATTTCTTTATACACATCAAACAATTATGTTTTTTTTTGTCTGATGTTTTATTTGTCTTATATGGTGTGTGTGGAAGTCTTTATTGCCAATGTAAATTGTAAATGTAAATTGATGTAAATTGCTACCAATATATGGTAGTAAAATGTTTAAACTTTTTAGATAAAAATTTAAATTACTCTTCAAAATTTGTCTCATTTAGTATTTGAACCTTCTTCCCATTATGTCATCAAGGCACATCGAATCATAGTGGATCGGTGTGTCTTCTGTCATTCTCTTCATATTTGTAAGATCTATTGATACTTTTTGCTTCTGACATCAGCATGTGTCTCTCGAGGAGGAAGTGTAATATACTAATAGTCCTGTTTTTGATCCAAATTCAGTTGGTATTACTTGTTACAATGAGTATTGAGATCGTGGGCAGCAGGAATGTACATAATTTTGCCGTGGATCATGCGTAGTTCAGAACCGGCTGTTTACATCATCATAACTTATGTTTTATACTATAGCATTATTCAAATATCCGCAGATGAAAAACATTCGTCTTAGAATATCAGGTATAATGTTAAGTGATCTTTAAATCCTTTTTTTTCTTACTACAGCTCCTCACATTTCGCATCGGTTGAAAAAATGTAAAGTTCAAAGGTAAAATACCACATAACATTATGTTATTTGATCAATCATGTAATATTTGTATGTTTCCACTTGGTGCGTGACGGTTTTCTTGGTTTATGAATCAATGAACGGTGATTCACGTCGTGTATTTGTTACTGTTCGCGTTTTATTGCTTATTCCATTTTCTATCATTCAAGTATAGTCCACTGGAAAAACTGCGTTTTGACGTGCATTTGGAAATTGCATCGATTGCTAACACCTTTTGAGCAAGTGGAGTGGTTTTGCCGGTTGCCTGTTGGCCGTAGAAGAATGCCGTCTGTATTTGTCGGCGAGCGGTTGTTTGATTTGCATAATACGTATAATTAAGCAGTTTGAAGCGTGTAAAGCGAGTTGGAACAGACAATCAACGCGGAAGGAGAACTTGCGGCTCAAGGTCGGAACGCGGATATTGCGGAAGTCAATCAGTACCGACTCGAATCTACCATTCCGAGCAAGTAGCATTGGTAGTTGTTACTTGTGAGTCGTAGCTTGTAAGTTGTTACTTTGCGGCTCGATGTTATCACGAGTATTGGTTTCATTCGTAATTTGTACATTCAACATTCAGCATATCGACTCGGTTCGCTGTTTATTCCAAGACAACAAATCGTTCGTTGTTCATTGCTGAAACTATGTTAATAATCAGGATAATCTCCCTTTCGTGTGTTTTGGGAAAATGCTAAAGAAAATTGATTAGGTACGTCAGGTTAGGTGAGGTTGAGCATAGATTAGGATCACATTGGTATTAATTTCAATCCAAATATGAACCTTTATTTGGCATATCGACTGAAAATTGAATTTTTCCGACAAACTGTGTTATGTCTTCGGAGATATCCCATCACTATTTTACACAAGCAAGTTGATCGTATTCATTAATCATTGCGAGGAAATTTATTGCAGAAAATTGACTAGCCTGTATTATATATCCTTAGAAAAACGCTCACTTTAATAAAGCCAATGATTCGATTAAGCGGAGCAAAGTCCTGTTTCACCTTGACCATTTTGAATTTCCGTAAATTTGTTTGTGTGTTCCAGCTCCGGTCGATCCTGTCAAGATCCTGTCAATCGTGTTTGGTAGCGTACGAGTGATTGGGCTGTCAAATCAGAATATTCAACATTACGCGAAGTCACCGTTCACAGAACTACAGGTTATAAAAATTGTCGCAATATTTAATATCACCATGGGGTTCTGCGTCTTCAAATCTTGTTCTAAAACTAATTATTACAAAACCCCAATATTTCCATTCTTCTTTTGGTGTCTTCTCACAATAGAAATTTGTCATTGTTAGGCGTTCCGATATTAGGTCATTTTAAATTTGGTCAACCTCCACATTATTTGTCACCGCATCCGGCTTCAGAAATACCCGTTGACGTAGATTGTAAATCCAGATGGTGTTTGACATATCTCCCAGAAATCTCTAGTTCGATCAATCACATACTTTGGATTTCAGGTACTTATAAATTTCAACAAGATGCTAATTATTTGGTTCTTGGTATTTTAAACAGGTTTTCTACTACAATATTAAGGAAAATTTGAAGATAAGTAGTTGCTTCAAATTAATGTACTTTTCTTGGAGACTGTAATACTTATGAGGATAAAAATATGTGCTGTCTCGAAGAAACCGCGAAGCAAACATTTGATTTAAGTTTTCTACTTGTGTTTTTGGAGTTTTTTATTTGTCTCTTCTTAAATGTATAAATTTTTAGTGTCCTGATGAAGAAATAATTGGTTTTGAGACACGTTAATAGTTTTTATGCCCTGGGAAAGATATTTTAAAAAGATTATGATTTTTCTCCTTAAAGAGCAAATGTTGGTGATGAATCATATAATGTCTCAGTTAAATGGCAATAAATTATATCACATACGGTTATGGTAACCACATTAAATCACTTTGATGTTGTAGGTGCAGTGAGAAGCCATGGATACCAAATTCCCTGCAGTGCACCGCGCTGACGTAACAACACGCACGGAAAAAATCTCCAGCCGATATGTTACAAAACCATTACGTATTCACGATTTTTTTTAGTACAGGTAGGTACTTCACTTCTGGTTACGCTGTCTGGGTACCTACTTCTCGTTGAACTCGAAATATGGTTTTCTCTTCTGCAACAAAAGGTGACAAGCGCCGAGTATCTGATGAGGAAGAATCCAGCTAATAACATAGTGTTTAAAGAGCCTGGTGGTGCAAGACGGCCGGCGTTACACAAGGTGCTTAGATGGATGTGTGAAGAAAGATCCCGGCTTGCTCGTGCAGCGCGTGGGAAGGCGGTTACATCTCATTCTCTCATTCCCCTGCATGCTTTTTGCCATCTTTCCGTCTAGCATCCTCTCTCGCATTGTCTAGGAAATGTTTGACGATGGCGACAGAGCTACCGTTTGTAATCCGCAGTTGCTCAAGATGTGAAGGGTCACGCTGGGTCACTCTGCGAATTGTTTGCCCAAGATACCGACATACGCCACAATCCCACGGAGTATCTCAAAAAACACTGCAGCGTGGAAATAACATCTGAACTTGACCTGGAAACTACCTAAAATTATACATTTTGCTTACGTGTTCAAAGCGAGCACGTTCAAGATGTCCATATTTTAAGAAGCCTGTTTTTCGTATAATCAACGTACAGGTGTGCATTGGTTCAATCTGCATTTTAAATTCATTCAACGTTACATAATCATTAAAATCATTTAATACCTAGCAATCATCATTGCTGAATTATAACGAAGCCAAATTCATAATTGGCCAACTAAAAACAAACAAGTAAAACGTTTTGTTTTCGTTAGCCATCAGCGATTTTGGCTTCACTACTTCCTTTTAATTCAAATAAAACAACTAAAGCGAATTATGATTAATTGGACATTTCCACATCGGTAATTATTTCCAAGTCAGATTGTAAAAAAGGAAGTTGCCATTAATCATTCCTCATTATCGTATGCTTTACAGATTGATTACGAATATTGGATGGGTCTGGTTGAATTTTGTAATAAACTGTCGACGGATTCGAGCTGCTCATCATAGGTTGGGTAACACCAGCTGAGCAACTGGAAATATTGGGACAACTTGTAGCGCCCAATAAGCCGCTTGCATAATAATGGAAATTGGCACATTGCTCGAGTCAAGTGGATACTTGTTTTTATTGGGATGCATGACACGGTTTAATTTCGGTCCAGTGGCTGAGAAACTCTTTCTTCATTCGGTGAACTTGGGGGGTTTTTTAGGTGCCACGATTATTATCGATCATTTTTGTAAATGCTTCGAGCCTCGTTTTGTAACAAATAACCAGAGCATTTAATTGTCTTAATTTGTCTCAGGGAGCAATTGAATTTTACGGTTTTCGTTGTTTACTAAAAACGTCCGTAAACTACACAATTAAAGATACGATCCAGTGATTGCACGAATATTAATTTGTTAAAAACGTATTATTTGTACCTATACTGTTAGTAATTCTGAGGCCGGTCAGTGGCTGAGTTGGCATCGCGTATGGGTCCCACACAGGCGTCATGAGTTAGATTCCTTGGCTGGCTAAGTACCGCAACATTTTTCGCAAACTGTTTTAAATATTATGGGGGTTGGATAGACCCTGTCCGTGTATACAGCCAGGAAAACATCCACCGGTGCGGTTTTCCCAATGACATGCGTAGACCTGAGGAATAGCCGCGTGGTCTCGACGTCCTTCCGCCCCCCGTCCGACAACCCGACGCTCATCTTTTCCCCAAAGTCTTCTAGAACTTTCTATTCTTTCCCACATATATTTCTTCGAGGCAAAATCAGGGAGCCGGCTAAAGGGGGCGGACTCCGGGTTTCGTCTGCGATTGGGCCGATAGCCCTTCACATTGTCATTGGGACTGCCTGGTGGTTTGTGGAATACCTTCTCTGAATATTTTCATTTTACGCATTCCATTTTCTCTCTGTTATTATTGTAAATACTTACATTATATTATCACTGTTATTTTTTGTTATTTCTCTTATTCCAGACTTCCTCAACCGGGTGCAGCTCTTATTTTTCTTTTTATTTACCATCACTTTCATCTGTATATATTTTTCTCTATAGATTTCAGGAGAATTTTTCCACGGGCTGCCACATTTATTATTCTTTTGTATTATGATAATGTAAGGACTTGCATACTGTTTTCTAACCCCGTGTGCATGGACATTGAAGGGTCTAGAAATCTTCAAATAAAGGTAGCTTCGTACAATAAAATAGAGTCTTGAGGTGTGCGGTGAAGGAGGAAACCATGTGTTTCCTTATACAGTACGCAAAACTACCGTTTTATTTTGAACCTTATTGTGTAATAAGATTCAAACCATATCGGTAGTTTTGCGCCACCCTTTATTATAACGCCGTTGGGAAAGTGGTGGGGTCACCTCCAATGTTTTAAATATTGCCAGGTTATTCGTAACCCGGAAATATTTAACTTTCTTTAAAAAAAATACTGTCTAATATATACCTTTTTTTTTCATGAATACCTCCAAGAGTGTTGCTCCCGTCCGCAGCTAGTAAGATTAAGGCATCCACAATTGGAGTATATTGTGATACTGAAGGCAATGGGGAGAGGAAGGAGATGGGGAGGAGGAAGGTAAGGAAGTACCTGGCTATTCAGATCTGGTCACCAAACACGGCTAAACCCATTTCAAGCAACGTTTCAATTCTGAATAGTGGTCTTACACCAGGGCGATACTGAGAGTATCTCCTGCTCTGGAACGTACCGCAAATATATTATGTCTTATTTTAAATTTAATTAATTGTGAAATAACACAAATTAATGAAAAAAACTTTATTTGCGCACGTCGGGATTCGATTCCGCGACCTTCGGATCGCGAGTCTAGAACCTTACCCCGTCGACCACGGTAATTGTTAATGGTTTGTCTACATATCACTCTTACCACTTTCTTGACAAAATCGTAAAAAAACAGTCTGACCAAAGATTCCATTATCGTCATCTGTTGTAACATCAATATCGATTTGACTTGACGTAAGTATTTTACCTAATTTTTAGGAATGTATTGAATAACTATTTTCTGCCACAGATTTCCCAATAAATATTAATTACATAACACCTTTTTTCCCGATAGGTAAGTGTTGTTCATCGCTGAGCTTAATCATTCGGAGAAATATCGTGATGGTATTCAATTCAAATACAGGAAATCCATTCATGTGGATCTACTTCGCTAGTAAATTAAAACTAAATTAATGCATAATAAAAGCGAAGATACTTAGATGTATGAGTACTTTACATAAACAAGGTATGATTATTTAAATAAATCACATACAAAATAATTGGTAAATTTTTATGTGAATTTAGCACAAGTTACCTGGAGCTAGAGGGACTTCAATATCCTCGGTTTTTGGGAATATTGTGAGGCTATAGGAAGTAGGTAGGGGATGAAGATTTGCCCCAGCCCAAGGAATTATTAAATGGATAACAAACATCCCTGCCATACCACCCCGAGTGATTCGGTATTGGTGCCCCTGTTCATAGGGTGAGGTTTGTCTAGGTCTTGGCGGCGGATGTTTTTACCCACCAGATTGGATCGGGAGAGGATGGTTTGTGGAGACCGTCTTATCTCTCCAGCTGAGATCGGGAGAGACTGGTTGAGGAAGACCTCTCCAGTCGGACTCTATCGACCCATCGCCTTACACCGCAGAGTTAAGGATGGATTCATACGTTCGTCACTCCTGAACACATTGACCTCCAGATTCACACTCACCCATCATACCCTTTTCCTTCCCAGATCTTTTTCTTCTTCATTTCCCTAAAAAAAACCTCCACACAACATTCCCAAAATGACGTGAGCCCTGAGGCTTTTTTTCCTCAGAGCCTCCTGCGTGAAGAAAATGTAAAAAAAGGTAAGGAATAGGATGGCTGAAAAGGACCTGCCCAATCTGAATTTATAGATTAAATGATTTTTCTTCCTTATTCAAGGATTGGTAGAAATATTATGAAAATTGTGACGAAATTAACCCGGAAAAGCTGCAAAAACAACAATTCAACCTTTAAATTCGATCGATTAATCTTCTTATATATAAAAATGAATCGCTGAATTTCTGAACCGATTTCGCTATTTCTTTTTTTAGAATATTCCCTGAAGTACGATGATGGTTCTTACGGAGAAAAAAATTAAGAAAATTGCGCGGAATACTGGATAATTTCAGAAAATACGACTATCGCACGTTTGACAGTTCGCGTGTTTGAGAATCACATTTTGCAAAACAATTCTATTTTTGAAAATCTTGAATTGATAAATTTATTTAATGTAGGTACTCCCCTAATAGTTTGAATCGAATCAAGAATTTTAGATATTTTAAATAGGTACCTACGTTAGGTACCAAATTTAATATACATGAAAAATGGAAATTTGAATAAAAATTGTGAAAGGTGGCACGCGGGCTGTTTAAAAACTGAATGTACTGGGATTGAATATATGGAACGCGGGAGGAGGGTTGGCGGGACGAGGGAACGGGAAAGGGAAGAGGGAAGGCGGGGAAGGTGGAAGGGGAACACGGGAGGGGATTGGGAGGGGGGAGGGGAAGTCGGGAGGGGGATTCACGGGACGCGGGAAGGGGGGGGGGGAGTGGAATGGGGAGAGGGAAGGTGGAGGTGACGGAGTGGAAACGGGAGAAAAAAATGGGAGGCGGAAGGGGAACGGGACGAATGGGAAAGGACACTCAGGGAGAAACATTTTCTTTATTAAATGGCATAGCAACGCATGCCGGGACCAGCTAGTTTATTAATAAATATTTTGTTAGGTGAGAAATACTGAAGTCTCAATTACGTTCTAGTATTATACTCGAGTTTAATCGACGGTATACATGGCAACCTAATAAGCCAATATTGGTATTTAGGATGGGCAAGAATAAAGGAATGGATTGAGGGTTATGATTTTTTGTAACCTTTCTTTACGTCTTCCTTTTTCTTGACACTTCTCGGCTCTTCTTGGATCTTCTTATTTATTTCTGGCTTTTCTTGGTTGTTCTTCCCTCTTTTTGGATTTTCTCGTTTCTTCTTGGCTCTTCTTGTCTCTTCTTGCTTCTTGCTGGGTTTCCTTGTTCTCTTCATACTTACATACGATATTCTCATCTCTCTTGGCTCTACTTGTATCTTCTTGCCTCTTAATGGATCCTCTCGTCTCTTCTCGGCTCCTTTGGGATATTATCGTCTCTTCATGGCTCCTCTTGTTTATTCTTGGATCTTCTCCCCTCTCTTTTTGATAAATTACCAATATCATTTTAGCCATCAGAGGTTACAATATATTTATACACCAATTGTTTTGCTATTACCATAATAATTGCATAACACGATTACCGATTACCCATTGATTGATTTATCATCACAAGTTGATTGTTACAACTGTTTTGAAATGGTTTTGTGAATTACAAACCAAATAATTGACGGACGCAATCCATTACTGGAATTCCACAATTATTTATTTTCACTGGTTGAAATACTAATTCTAATCTGAAATTGGAGACGCTGAAATAAATTGATGATCTTTGGTGAAGTTGTAGGGGCGACACCGTGAAAATCTATTTGTCTGTATAAAAAAGTGTTAATCTACATTCCTGAGCTAGTACTTTTTTTTTTTTTTTACATGAGCTCCACACAGGTGGCCCAGAGGAAAATAATTTCCCTCAGGGCCTATGTCATCTTTGGGGATGCTGTTTGGAGGGAGGGAAGGAGAGGAGAGTTCTGGAAAGGAAAAGGGTTTAAGGGGTGGGTAGGAATATGGGGTTCAGTGTGTCCAGGTCATCCGCCTCCAAGACCTAGACAAACCTCACCCCATGGACCCGGGCACCCCTGCTAAATCACCAAACGTAGCGAACCACTTGGGGTGACCTGTGGCAGAGGTGTTGGTTATCCAATAAAGGTTCCCGGGGCGGCGGTACCCATTCCCGCCTCCCAAATTGTTGAATTCCGTAAGTCTAAACTTAAACTTTAGGGCGCACAGTTTACACCCGCGCTGTGCAAGCGGATTCCCTACAGAGCTTCGGACCATCCCAAAATACTAATAGCTACGGGAAATTTATCGGTTGTAAAACTAACTAACTAACCAACCATCACACCGTTTCTCCGCAGGGGTAGGCAGAGAGGATGAACGCAAAACAACTCGGTCTTGGCACACACTCTTTGCCAGATATCAGTTATATCCATACAATTCAGTAACGTTCTTAATACTTTTTACATTACATTTTACACAGGAGGCTCCGGGGAAAACATTTTCCCTCGCGGCTTATGTCATCGTTGCGGTTGCTGTGTGGAGGATCTTTTAAGGGAAAGGAAAAATAGATTTTTTTTGGCCAGGAAAATGGTATGAGGGTTGGGTAGGAATCTTGGGTCAATGTGTCCAGGAGTGACGGACGTATGAATCCATCCCTTCCATTGGGGTACGAGGCGGTATGGGTCCATCAACCAGTCTTTTCCTATCCGGCACGCCGCGCAGGAGGTGGGCAAATGCATGTGCCACCAAGACCTAGACAAACTTCACCCCCAGAAACCCATGAACCCCTGATAATTCACCAAACGTAGCGAACCACTTGGGGTAACCAATGGGAAGGATGTTGGTTATCTAATAAACTAATAAACGTTTCCCGGGTGGCGGTACCCATACCCGTCTCCCAAATTGATTATACACATAGATTATTGAAACAACTACGTATTTGCATTGGTGGAGATGCCAAATAATGCATTTTATTTCCAATATTGTTAAAATTAATATAAGTAGGTATTCTGTAATTTTATAAGTAGGTATTAGTAATTTTCTGTTTTCAGTTGACGCCATGATAAAAGTTGTTAGGAAAAGCTGCTTGGATATGACATTATTTCGTTTTTCTAATATTGCCAACCGTGCAAAAAGGTGCCATAAAAATATACATTTTTTACATTAGCTCCACACAGGAAACCTTGAGGAAAAATAATTTCCCTCAGGGCCTATGTCATCTTTGGGGATGCTGTATGGACGATCTTTTTAGGAAATTTAGGTATGTGGGGTGGGTAGGAATCCAGGGTTCAGTGGGTTCAGGTCATCCGCCACCAGATCCAGACAAACCTCACCTCATGAACTCGGGCATCCCTGCGAAGTGACCAAAAGTAGCGAACCACTTGGGATGACCTATCGCAGAGGTTGGTTATCCAATAAATGGTTCCCGGGGCGGCGGCACCCATACCCGCCTCCCAAATTGAAATAAACAAGAAAAAAATATATTTGAAGGTATGATTTTTGTAACACCCGGAAATCTCTATCGCTTGAGTGCTTTATAATGTATTTAATAGAATATAAGTGTGTTTAAGTTAGTAGTCAGAATGATAAAATTCTCAGCCTTCTGGGTAAAATTTAGAGATGAGAAATAATTTAATATATTAAGGGTAGATTCACACTGCAGCGTCTCTGTCATCTCTACTCCGTCGTGCACTCCGTTAACGCGTGGTGCCGGATCCGCTTCGTCAGTCGCAGAATCCCGCCGCAGGCCGTCTATTGTGTAACGTGATGTAATACAACGTAACCGCGCACTCGCTCTCTCTCTCGCTCTTATTACGGCATAATGCGATGAAACAAAAAGAGATGACCCACTTTCGCGGACCGGTCGGGCCTCCGCCGCTAGGAAGTAAAAGTCGAAGCGGAGTGTGCGTGCGAAGACGGCGGCGTATTGAAATGTAAGTGATTTGAATGCTGGTTGCTCGCGGTGAGAAGTTGCAAGTGGGAAGATTACTATTGCGACAATTGCGAGTAATGCTTTTCAGGATTCCGAGTAAAAATATTACACGCTTTTCTGTGCGATGATAATGAGCAATAGGGGCACTTTTGTCACAGTTGCGTTGTGCTTTTTATGAATTTAAATTCGATATTATTATGAACGAGTTTGTCATTTAAATTTTTCATCTAACCCCTCAAATCTAAGGTTTAATCTAAAATTCAAATGTAACATTGTCATCAAATATCCATTCAGCACCATTTTGATTTTTTGGCAGTTAAAAGGTCCTGCCGCGGTGCACCCGCTCAAAAAGTAAATACGAATGCTGGAGGGCGCTAATATTAAAAACGATAATATTTAAGCTAAAAATGTGAAAATGTTTACTAAAACACGACTCGTTTAAAATATAGCTAAAATCTCGTGGGGAATGTCTAAAGCAGCATTCAAAAAACGTGCTGTGATATTTTCATACATATTACTTGTAAAATAACTGAAGAAAACGTGTTTATAATAATTTTCGGAGCATACTTTGCGATATTTTTCTGTTGAGGGAATTTCATATAATTGCAGTTTTGGCGTGTGAAATCCGATTTCCATGCTTTATCTCTACATTTGATTTTGTCTAACATTTGATTTTGTCTCTAGGCTCAGTTCAACACATTTTTTCCATTTTAACAATTTGAAAATATAGAACCAACAGTAATTACGATTTCCTGGTATATTGTATTACATTTCATTCGATATTTAAAAGCTTCATGGCCCCTGGTAGATACGAATATCCAATCATGCGTTGGCCTAGAAAAGCAACAGATGAAGTGGAGAAAAAACGATGAAACGAAATCGACGCCGGATTGTTAAAATAGTATTGTTTTGTAGGTACTTGTATCTATATGATTCCATGATAGTTGATTCCAGGACAGTTGCTTCCGGCATACTTATGCATACGGTTTAGGGAAAATACGGTATACCTACCTACTTACCCAAAATATAACCAAATGTCCCCGAAGGGGTGTGTACACTAGTGGACTTAAGTATGGACACTTTTCGAGATTTCTTGTATCTTGTCGTTTGCCTTATAAAAAAAACAACTTATTTTGTTACGGAATCCTTCTAATTTTTTTTCGTGTTCCTTGTGCTATAGTTGATAAATAAAAGTACCATAAGTATATGCCATATGGTGATTCAAAATTCTTATCACTCTTTATGAGAAATGGGAGCCTTAAGTGGGAGCCTTATTAAGGAGCCTTTAAAATAACCAATTTTTGAGAATAATGTTTTTGAGTTTTTGCAACCCTACAATGTCTCGTCTTCTGTCTAAACCAACCACAAAGTGCAGAGAATTGTCGTGTGCTCCAATCAGGACACTTTAAGATGCAACATGATTAAGTTTTACACCCGTATTAGTCAGTCATCCATTAAATAAAAGTGATATTATTTTTTTTTTATAAATATTATTAAAATGGCTCCTAAGGTGCCAAAACGTGCCGATTGGTTGCCCAAAGAGAATCAGAGCTGTTACAATTTGTGAAGAAGGCTACACATACGAAGAAATTGCAAAAATATTGGGAGGAGAAGCTACCAAGTCTGGAGTAAGAAAGATTTGCCAACGCTGCAAGGAGTCTAAAACTACAAAAACAGTCCGAAAATCGTCCAAAATCCAAAGGTTACGCCACAAAATGAAAGGAACATGTGTTGCCTTACCCTGCAGAACTATCGTCAAACATCCAAAGATATTAACAAGGTCGTTAAAGCTGCTGGACTCGATGTTACTGATATAACATTTAGGAAGAAATTTAGCAAGAATAATAAAAGTCTTACCAAAACATGAAACAGAGGCATAAACGGCTGAAATCAGCTGTAACACATAAGGAATGGACCTCAAAAGACTGGGCAAAGGTGATAAGGAGTGATGAGACCAAAATTTTCACTTTTGGAAGTGATGGAATCAGATTTGTTCGTTGCCATCAAGTTGAAGATGTGATACCAGAATGCACTACCGCGACAATGAAACTTCCCCTGAGTGTAATGGTGTGGGCTTGCATAATAAGGGATAGTTTTGGACGTCTGGGAGTGGTAGAAGGCACAATTAAGGCTAAAAGTCATCAAAATGTGATTCTGGAACCAAAATTATTGCTCGGCACAATGATTTGGTCGAGGGGAACCGTGGTAAATACAATTTCCAGCAGCATGGACCCCCATGCCACATAGCAAAACGAGCATGAAATGCTTACAGAACCACCATATTGTTGTTCTACCTTGGCCAGGGAACCATCTGGACTTGACTCCTATTGAAAATCTCTGGCCTAGAATGAAAATACTGGTTTTAAGTCGCAAATCCAGTAATAAAAGAGAAATAATTGAAATAATTTTTTCGAACATGGTTCCATGTCATCAAACCTGAAAATTAGTGATGTTTTGTGGACTCCATGCCTAGAAGACTTTGGGAAGTTATTAAGAATTTCCAACGAAATACTAACGTTAAATGCTAATTTGAAATATTATGCAAAATCTTCGTAATTAATAAATAATTAGTGTTTTGCCATGTCGTTGTTTTATTCAGCATTTTTGTTATTTTTCCAAGAAAATCATATAAATTTATTCAAAATATAACAGTATAATATGTTGTTGAATCAATTAGCTAACAAAATTATACTTAAACCCCAACGTGATTTAAAAAAGAGCGAATGAACATCAAATAAGAGAAATTTTTGAAAAGTGTCCATACTTAAGTCCATTAGTGTACAAGTATAAAACATATTTTTAATCCCCGACGCAAGGAGCGGTGTCATAAGTTTGAGTTTTAACGTCACTTTTAAGTCTGTCTCTGAAGAATCGATTATGATGCAGTTTTTTATGTTTGAAAGCTGACGTATTCGAGATGGTTCTTAGCTACAATTCATGAAAATCTGTTCAGGCGTTTCAAGTTCATCAGCTCTTTTTGTGCCGAGGGTTATTCAAAATTTTGAAAATTTTGCTTATCATTAAGTTGCATCGAGAATAAAACCACTAGGCATTGCTGAAAACTGAATTCTGGGAGAAATCCTGAATGTATAGCAGAGCAGTAACATTTCTGTCAATAGAATCAATGATAACAAAACCAAATACATAAAATTGTATAACATCTATTGATGAATAAATGTTTTCATTATTATTATTGTATGTCAGCATATACGAGACGAGTACAAAAAATCGACAATGTAAATAAATTCGTTTGATATTCATACCGGCATATTTTAAAGGTTTTTGAAGTCGAATTTAGGTTTGAAATTGGTAAATAATGCACAAAAATTATAATTTTATAACAATTATTATAATTTCGAAGGGCCATTGTCAAGGGATCAATTGTCGGGTCACCGTTATACTTATATGACACACGTTTGGCAATTAATTCATTGACCTTAGAATAAATTAAGAAAAACCGCCTGCTGTTGATCTTAAAAATATATTCAGATAAGAAATAATTTTTATCAATCAATCAATAGTTCGTTTGTAACAAAAATATTTGTTAGACATTTTTATGAGAAAGTGAGAATATCACATCCTGCGCCGTCTAATTGGAATGTAGACAGTGGTTACTTTGTTGGGAAATAGCGTTCGAGCAGTTCAGGTGAGTGGAAGAATCCACTCAGGTATTAGGTACGAGTATTTCACATCAACAGGTATTGCTTTCCGCCCACTCTGACCAACCGCCCTCCTTTCTATCCTTCCATGTTGCATTTCCACTTCCACTTCAAACTTACTCCATTTTACCTGGCGTATACGCAAAAGGGGCAACTTGACGGCCCTCTGCACTAGAGACCAAATTGTTGTGAAATTTTGTCGAAGTTAATCGAAGATGTAAATCGGTAAATAATACGAAATATCAACGATGATGATAAATACATCTTCTTTGGGTTTTTAGCGTTTATTTGTAGAACCGATTTGTAGCTCACTTGACAAATGCGTCAAGTTCTCACTCAGGTATTGTGGGTTTAATTCCTTTGCTGGCTTATAATAAGCTCTCCATCATTGCACAATTTCCCTTGATAAGAGTTTCTCAAATGTAACCTTCTAACCCGGTAATGATAGAAAATAGGGTTTGCTTTCTTTTTTTTAATAATTCCCCTCAGGGCCTGTGTCATCTTTGGGGATTCTGTGTGAAGGGTTTTTTAGGAGAGGAAGGAGGAGGAGGAGTCTGGGGGTCAGTGTGTACAGGAGTGACGGACGTATGAATCCATCCCTCCCACTACGGTGCAAGGCGATGTTCCGAGAGGCTACAGCTGGAGAAGTCAAAGGGACTCCCTTATCCATTCTCTCCCGATCCGGCCTGCCATGACGGCAGACATATCCGCCGCAAACCCGGACAAACCTCAACCTGCTAAGTCACCAAACGTAGCAAACCACTTGGGGTGACCTATGGCAGAGGTGTTGGTTATCCATTAATTGTTTCCCGGGGCGGCTGTGCCTCGAATAAAGATACTTACCGAACTGCAATATCCAGAAAATGTTTAAATTAGACATAAAGGTTCCTGGAAAATGTTTTTTTTTAAATATATCTACGAGTACCTGCTGTAGGATTGCTATCGTCATTGCTATCATTTTCGATTTTTTAGCTTGGATTTCTTAGGTTATTTGTTAGAATTCGTAAACTTTTTACAATTTTTTGAGAATATGTGGAAGGCATTTAAATGCACTTATGTGGTTGCTTCTTGCTGTTAGGTTGGTGCTTTGTGTAAGGTGGCCGCTGATTTCGCCTTCTCTTCGAGTTGAAAAGGACCGGTCTCTGAGATTACCACATTCAATTTCATGAATTAAAAAATCAATCACCGATAACCCAAGCCAGATTAAATGCTCGTTAAATTTGAACGCATTTTGGTAATACTAAGTACCTACGAAAGGGTCATTCTTTTCACACAGCGTATAATTCAAAGCCAAGAAAATTTAAAATCAAGAATAATTAATGATAAATATCATTTATCGATAATTCGGGCCAGTATATAAAAAAAAAAAACAAAATAAAAAGACAGTTTATCTAGCCATCTTCGTAATGGCAAACATAGAGGGTGGAACGCCACACTATTGTTTCTTATCACACATCATTATTTGCTTCACCCATCTTCGTGCGTGCGTCGCGTCATCCGAGTTGTCTCGAACATAATATTTATACAGGGACGTTATTGACTTTCTTTAACCAGTGATTAGTAAAAAGTTTTAATGAAATTTTGGTCTCCGATGATGTCTTCGTTTCTTCAAAATGAAACAAAAAAATCTACATGTAATCATTGGTCACTCAGCCGTGTAACCGACCACCTCATCCCTCCCCCCTAGTTCTCCAATAATGATTTTACTTTTTTTACTTTTCTATCTGAGTTTTTTCTTAAAAAAACAATTTATGACTTTGTTACTTTTAGGTTAGATTGTATTTTTTTTTATTTATTTAGTAACTATATAATATTTTTTACATTTTATGTGAAACATGTTAGTTAGATGTAGGTATATATAAAATAGAAAATATATTCCTCATAGTCCTCCTCACTAGGAGATCCTGTGCTGAGGGGGACTATGCTTTGGATAAGTTTTTCAGCGACTTCTATGGTTTAACTTCAATGTTTGGATAAGGTTTTCCAGAAATTTCTATGACGATGTTTTAAGTATAGTAGTAAGTTCATTTTCCGATAGTTCCTTCAGCCAACATTTAATGTCCTTAATGTAGCTATTTTTTGTTTTAATTTGTTTGATACTAGGTGGGAGTTTGTTATATAACTTTACTGCTAAAAATTCAGAACTTCTTTGACCAAATGAAGAGTTACACTTTGGTATATTAAGTATGTCTGTTTGTTTGGCTCTGGTTTTATGAGCATGTGAGGTGTCTGCCTCTGAATCATTTTTGTGGTGATGTACTAGAATGTTTTGGCATAGATTTTCTGTATGCTTGGAACATCAAACAGTTTAAAAATTTCTGTTGTTGACGTCCTTATTGGGACCTTAAGAAAAATAAACAAATAATAAAATGTAAATTAACACATTGCACCTGGTGTTAATGATCAATCTGTAAAGAATTGTCTATTAAAGTTAGTAATAAGATAAAGCACCGGAAAATTATAGCACCCTTCGGGTGATTTTTCACACAAACGGTGCTATATAAATCAAATTAAACAATATTTTTATTATTATCCTAAGGAATCAAGCTAGAAAATGCGTAGTTGAGTTGTAGCTGTTTCTGCAACCGCATGCTGCGACTACTGATGATTTCGTTTTAATCCTTAGTAAAATTGGTAAACCGAAATAAATTTTTCACAATCACATGTTTTTCTTTCGACAGAATATATTATGATCACATTTTCCTAAGGCTCATCATATTTATCAATCCACTTCACAACTCACTGTGGTAATGCTGAAATTCCTTTAAAACTATCTGACAAGTTCCATGAACATTCTCAGCCATATCTAATAAATAACCTCACATGTTACGAGTAGGTACTTACAACAATACAGCACTAAGGCAATTTAAGCCGGGGGCATAATTGGAGTTTATGTCAGCGCTTACGAACAACATTAATTAAACGATCTACCAAATATGTATTTATGTATGCCATTTTTTGTTCTCTCTACATGATGTTGATTATATCTCCAAATTCGGCTCGCGAATGAGCACGAGCTTAAGTACTGGAATCACAAAACCATCCTCGAGAAAAAAGGCAGAAAATAATATAATGCATTTTGCCTTTTCACAGTGCAGGATTTGCGATGCTCCCCTTTTACGATAAAGCAATAAAAGTTCAACAAAATTTTTCATGAAAATGGTATTATTCAAAGAGTTGATACGGGCAGCAAAATTAGTTTTTCGATGTCTCAAAAAATTACGAAGTTATGAGTTTTCAAAGTAAATATTGGTAAAATGTTTGCAATTGGGTCTTGGGTCTCGTGACGTCACACGCAGTACAATTCATAATTCTGCTGTGCTGCAGTACTGCGGCACATTTATCACGACGTCACACTCTTTTCGGCCAACCGATTCGTATAAACGATTTGACCGGGTAAATCTTCGGTAATATTTGGTATTTCCAAAAAATTCTAAAAGTTCTGACGTCGGCATACCTATTCAAATTAATATGATTCATTTTTAAATAATATACAAAATCCTTGTACGAGATAAAACCTTAATGAAGATGTCTCGTATAAAATGACGGGTAGGTAATTTTCCTCGATTGTCCCACAGCTATTGCATTAAAATATTTTGTATTTTTAGAGAAAAGGGGTATACAGTGGACACTGTACACTGCGCCTACGGATATACACTGGGCGTAACAGCATTTAACCGAAAGATTTTAACACACGATTAATGATTTTGAATATTTGGAATAAAAATAAAGATATTTTTTTATTTTTTTTTTTATTTTATTTTTTTTTTTTTTTTATATCAAACGTTTATTGATTATAGCATATAAAATATAATGTACATTTAGATGATGTATTAATTTGCTTACATGTTCATATTCAAATATGTTAATACCACTCTTCCATGGAAGCGTTAGCTTGTGTCTGGAAGAGTAGTGTACATTTTTTAATGCTATATTTAAGTTCTTAAATTACAATGTGAATGTAAAAAACAATAAGTTGTAAGTTCAGTGATATGTAAATATAAGTATTTATCTACTATCAAAACAATTTTACTGTTTGGATAATGTGTCCAGAATTATTGTAATTAGTTGCTAAAAACAATACAAAATTTAACTTATTTGAAGAATGGAGTATCACTTGGAAACTGAGTTATAAGTAGATTAGATTAGTCGGAAACTGTTTTTTTTTTTTGAGATTATCTTTAAAATATTTTTTTACAGTGTTTATTAATTGGATTTTATCATTAATTTTTCTAATTTCATCCGGTAATCGGTTGAAAATAAGTCTTCCTTGATAAGTATAATAATTTTGTGCAAAGGAAGTGTTTAATTTTGGGCATGAAAAGTATATTTATGTCTAGTACGGTTTTCAGTTATAAATTGATATTTTTCTTTTTCTTTTATAATTTGAATCAATGCATTTCTATTGTATAGATCTTTGAAAGATGGTACTTGAAATTCCTTAAATAATTGATCCGTTGGGTAGTCGTAGTCGTAGTAGGTTTTTTTAATATGATTTTAATTATTAGCCTCTGCACAACTTCAATTGGGGAAAGATTAGTTTTGTATGCGGATCCCCAGCTAATGATAGCATATTGTAAAGTTGATTGAACCAAAGCGTAATATATTAGATATAAGTTTTTTACAGATAAAAAATTTCTGATTCTTAAAAATATATAAATCAATTTTCTAATTTTTTTTACTACTTGACAAATTTGTTCCTTCCATTTCAAATTTTTATCGATAATGACTCCTAAATATTTGATTGTGTTTGTTGTTTTTAATATTGTGCAGTTTTGGATACAATAATTTTTAATATCACTTTACTGTTCCATGATATATGCATTATATGTGCTATTATATCCTGTACGTGCAACCTAGAAAAGATAAATATCAACCATTAGTTTTTCCTCAAAGTTTTAGTCACCTGTTGTTGTGAAACTCGATTAGGTAACATCCGTTCTGAATGACGTTCTGCAATTCCGGCCTAGGCGTTCTCATGTTAAGAGGATCGATGACATCACAGATTAAGATATTCGTTGGGCAAGCCGACCCCAATAAAAGTAAGTTTGGAAACCTTACCGGTCAGATAATAAGCAATTTCCAATTTTTTTGTTACATTTCTGCCATTCGGGCACATTCTATCGGGGGCTATTGCGTTGCATCCTGTCGCTTTCGACGCCCGCCGATTGCTCAATGAAAAGGAAAAATAGCGGTCGGTCATATTTCATTCATTAGACATAATGCATTCTGGGCAATTTTACCGTTCCGTGAGAATATGCCGAGGAAATTGCAATAATAACTTTTACGGCGGTTATTACGTCACACCCGCGGCTCACCTCACGTGTACCGACGGGTATTGCATCGGAGAGGATTCACCCAAAAGGAAAAAAGTGAAAAATTCTAACCAACTATATGGTAGTGTAGATATTTTGTATAGTTCCGTTTTTACATCAGCAAAAATAACACAAAAGGAAAAAAAATAACTTACTAATTTTGATTTCTGGTGATCAACAATTTTCAACCTACCTGCATGCCTACTATACAGGGTGTAACAGTACGCTCCCGGTGGGTTTTAACCAGTCTATTCCTGGGCTTATTTAGATTAAACGTATAGATTATAGATGTCATTTTCCTGTCCGATGAAATTTTTTTTCAGTTAAAAACAATAAAAGAAATTTTCCATGGTACGTCGTAGCTGAGTAGCCGGGTACAGCCTAGCGAGTCACGTGATAAACACTCCGTCCATTTCAACAGCACGAAAACACACGAAACAGCGCGCGTATCAAGTGATCCTGTGGTGACGTGCAGGAGTGTAATCAGTGGCGATCTGATTTGGATTTTTTGTTTGTTGTTTTTAATAGAAAAAAAATATCATCGCACAACAAAATGTCTCAAAACTTCAAATATGCTCACGATTTGCTAGTTAAATCCTTCAGGTGCCTGCTGTTATACCCTGTATGTATTATCGGTCATAGCCTTGGCGTCAGATATTACATTATTATAATGGATATATCTATTTTCTCTTTAGGTTATTTTTTTAATACATGGTGTTTTCATTACACATATAAAACTTTGAACGTATGACAAAACCTTGGTGGATGACTCGGTATTTGGATGAAATGGTCATCAGAAAATCAACTGTTTGGCTAAACCTCGGATTTTGCTATAGGCACAGCAGATAAACCGAGCAATAGTTGTACTACATAACTAACCAAGTAGTATCGGCCACTTCTAACTTGCTTCTAAGTCATTCATTGGTCTTTTCAAAATCTTGCATTGACCTTTCCATAGCTATTTGGTTTTACTGTAATAATTTTCTGCCCAGCGTCCTGGTTATGGACTCTTGTTCATGCATGCACTTTTATTGAACAGGTATACATCTTCAGGTGTGTTTATATCAACCCATCCAAATCTTCTTATATAATTTCGTTAGTCTGTTGTCTGTTTTGTTTTCATTAGTTTAGATCTTAACATACACCCAACTGTAAACATGTAATCACATCATAGTATATTATATTAAGTCGTAACTTGTTTGGTATGCCTAGATTGTTAACTAAATAATGTAATAGTTTCGCAAGCTATTTCTCCGATATCCTGGCGTGTTATCATATTCTGATTTCCTGCAATGGTTTCCGTTATTACGTTTGGTCCATGCACTGTTGGAACATTCATACTTTCTAATATTGTTTGGGATACCAAGACGGCTAGCGGAAATAATAAACTTTGTAATCTGGTACAGGTTTATGCAATTTCGATATTTCATTGCAAAACATTTTTACGGGCGATAATGGTAGTAACTCTGGGAATATTAAGAATATTATTTTAGATCAAAGAAAGGTTATTTTAATGTCCCTTTATGCAATTCGGCAAGATAATATAACTGCAATGAAGAAAATATAATCTCTTAATTATATCCACTAAATAAAACAATTGTATGGTTATTTCATTCTCGGGTTTGTTCAAGTAACCGTTTCATCTTCAGATGCTCTTTAATGGAAGGGTTGCCTATCATAAGGGCAATCTTATCCCTGCTGCAATCCGGAACTGCACAAGCACTCTAAGTTATGTGCGTCTTCTTCCTCTTTTGCGTATTCCATCAATCTTCCCTCGATTTTCAGTTGGGTATTAAAGTAACTAATCCTTTTTTTTCGTTTTGTACATGGACATATGAATATATCTGGACCTGCCCTAAGTGATAAAAGCGTATTATTTCCCCCTCCCCATAACGGTTCCATGGAGCCAGCTCGGATCGACGAGAGCCTCGCTTAAATCTAAAAAATGTGACGTCATCATTCTTCTCCTGACCAGCGCCAAGCACGCATCATACATTTTACGAACAAAAATGAGAACCTGTGCTATACATTATACACTAATATATGTGAATATAGCGAATGTGGGCGTTTCTCCAGTGAGCTCGTCGCTGGTTACAGGGGTAAGAAAATTATGAAACATTTGTAAAAGTGTCTTAACTAAATACGGCAACAAAATACACCTCTGTGAAAAAGGTAACGAACTTTCCTTTCCCGCCTTTG
This sequence comes from Limnephilus marmoratus, assembly GCA_917880885.1. Lineage (NCBI taxonomy): Eukaryota > Metazoa > Arthropoda > Insecta > Trichoptera > Limnephilidae > Limnephilus > Limnephilus marmoratus. The sequence continues at coordinate 17,596,254 of OU862911.1, forward strand.
GACTACGCAAATATGTTAATAACGTGGCGGGCAATTCGCGCTCCCATGTAAAAAGGTCTATTAATTCAAAAAGCATATTTTGCTTTTAAGCACTAAATGGTGATATTATAATGCGAGATGCCTATATACTGTCAGATTGATTTTTTAACGAATCACAGTCATCGTTCCCCTCTTCGCCCTTCCATAGTTTGGTTTTACCCCTCATCTGTATCTTCTTGTCTATCTATTTGGATGTCTATGGTTTTGTATCACACCAAAGAGCTCTATAAACCTTGCCGTTTTCTTTAATAACTCACTCATTAAAAATTATTTGATGAAATTAAAACATTCGATATCGTCTAGTACAGCTCATCAATACTGAAAATCATAACTTTACCGAAAACTTTAAAAGTTTCGCTTGTCAAAATGTTCGGTTGTTGGGCAGTCAAAATAAGAATTTTATACGATATTACGACACCTGGTTTATTGTTTGAGAGTTTTAGATGGATAGAAGAAACAGTTTTTTTTATTCATTCAGAATTGCAAAGTATTGCCATGTATGTACCTACCTACTGTCATGAATGTTTTATGAATTTTGCGGTAGAACAGCGTTTCCGGCAAGACGTCAAAAACATTTGATAATCCAGAAATATATATTTTTTATAATACAACGTAACGAGCAGTGACGGAGTCACCGTATGACGTCAAAGGAAACCGGAAGCTCCGCTACGGCAGGAAGAAGACTGTACTGAAAAAGGAGAAGATGGAGTGGGCGGGCGGGGTGAGGTTTCATTTCCGGTCGTGACGGCGGATGTCCCCCCCGCCCACTGGCGCCAGGAACCGGAAGTCAAGTAGGATTGTAAAGTGCTGCGGAAGCTCCCGCTACGACCCCCCCCCCAAACCCGCCCACTGTCGGACGCCAGTTGAAATCAGTTCGCAGAATAATATTATTTCGTGAACATTCCGGAAGGATTACCATTTCAGCACTGTTTATCATACAAAATGAATAACAATCAATTTTTTTTTTGTTTTCTCTTGTCTTTCTTAAGTTACACGTAAACTTAGATGTTATTTACCATGTAAAATGTATTAAAAGTCATAAAAAATGGTTAAATAGTTACGTTTGGCTATTTAAAAAAAAATCATAACTTTTAACGACTTTCCAAAGGGGGTGTTGTAATGCCATTTTGTTAATTAGTCGTGGAACCCAAATGTACTTTGGTAGAGCTATTGCTGAACTAGCACTATTTAAATAATTTATGCGCCCTTGAGGCGATTTTTCACAAAATCCTCGTTTTAAATATTATTATTATTATTCAGCCAATTTATTTATTTATTTTATTTATAACTTCTCACCATACATTCTTTTTTTTTTATTTTTACATACAAAAAAAATTAACCTCACTAGGACTAACAGCCTGTGTTGAGGTTAATATTTATAAATTTGAGTGATTTTACACACACTAAAATACATAGTCATGTATCAGGGGATGCCATAGTCTCACTGGCTCCAGACGGGAGCAGTTGAGATTCTTGTGCGGTATTCACTGTAAAAAAAAAAAAAAAAAAAAAAAAAAACACTACATTTAAAAATATTATAATAAAGTAAGAAATAAAAATATCATATTAGTGACCAGATGGGTAATTTAAGTATGATTGGTAACAATATAGACCATAAATAAATCTTTAATTACTATAACCACTAAGAAACAAAGCTATAGTTTGGCAATTAAGTGTAGAAATTAAATTTATGCTCCTTTATTTTCTCTAGATACGACTATACCGAATTTGACATAATGTGTGAACGAATAACTACATCAAATTTTGAACGCGAGTTTTTGTTGCTCTTCTGATTTGGTGGTGGTGGTGGAAAAATCCTCAAATTATGTAATTATAAAGCAATGAATAAAGAAAAAAAATTCTAGCAAACTTTTATTGGTACTTCTCACATCAATATTCAAACACGTACAGTGTATGAAGCACGTCTTTAACGTCACATTTAAATATCGAATAAAGCATTGCATACAAACCACCTAAACATATCTTCGTATTTTCTAATATAAAAATTCAAATCGTAACTTACAAAGATCAACTATCTACCCCAGAAGATCATAAATAAAATCATTATCCGCAATGGAGCGCTGGTTCCTATCATGATGTATGACAGTGAGACATGGAACTGGCAGGTGAAGGATGAATGCTGTAAAAATGAGAAGCCCGAGGTGTACATGTGGTAAAACCATTTATGATCGTGTGAGAAATGTGCAGATTAGCAAATAATGTAAGGATGATGTAACTAATGAGATGAATTATGAAAGGGATGCTTAGATGGTTTGAGCATATAGAGGGAATGAACAAAGAATGGAGTGGAAGGAGAATACACGACAACCCGGGGACGCCCGAGAAAGACATGTAAGAGCAAACACTTGGGTCGGGCATGTCAAGAGTCAATCGATCAGCAGGTTATGTGTGAGACGATGTGTAAATGTGAATTTCGCAAGGAGTGTGTGCCAAGATCGAGTAACTTGGAGATCCGTCTTCTCTGCCTACCACTGCGAGGCGTGATGGTCAGGTATAAAAATAAAATCGAATCGAACAGTGCATATTAATACGGTAACGTCTGCGTGGTTGAATTTCAGAATCCAGCTTCGAGTGCATGTCTGACGCCACGCAATACGCGCCGCGCCGCAAATAACAACTGTATACGTGGAATTTCACACACAGCTACTGTTATAATTCGGTTTCAAATTCAAGAATTGTGAGAATTCAATTCGTCACAATTTTCAACATTCGTCGCTCCTTCCGTCAGCAGGTCGAATGGGCACGTATCCCCCCTAGGTATAACTACTACGAATTTGTAAAGTATCTCTCCGGATATGGAAAGATTGAGGGTAATACGATATTACATATGACATCATTGCCTGTTTTGGGACTCGATTACTTTGTCCCGTTGACTAGCTACACTGGGTGACAGTCGATCGGAGGAAAGGGGTATTTTTGGAACCAATTCGTATTGGATTTATAAAATGGTCACCAACACTAACTGGGTGAAGCCGAATCAAAAGCCGCCCGCAGGACCTAGCAATAAAAACCAGCGTAGAGGGTTTTTAACAGCTAGTAAGATATTGATACACGAGGTCCCATTTCTGTGCATCCAAAATTTAAATATCACCGAATAGGATGATGGTCTGCGATGGCCAGACATGCTAAGCACTCCTCACACGAACAGATTGCGCCACTCCCGCGTGTCGCACGGCAAGCCCCCATTACCCGAGTACATTACCAGCTCGATAGCTCTGGCTCAGACTTCCTGGATTTCAACACCTCGAGGAGCCGGGCGGGTTTCATAAGCGGAAACTGTTGCGGCGCGGCATCGGGCACAACTCCCAGTCAGCCTTTACCAGTTCGCCTTTACCAGCTGCTTTTACCAGTTTGCCTTTGCCAGACTTTGGTAGTAAGCAGGCACTCTCTGAGGGAGGTTATGCAATTTCTTGACGTAGGCGAAACCTTTCTGCCTTTAAACAGTGCTCTGAACAGCCTAATGGCTTATTTAGCAAGGGTTTCGTATTTCGTAGTGATGATTATGGAGAAAGGTAGTTCATACCTACTTCTTGCCAATAAGCCAAATACAACGTTTTTGTTTGTTGAAGATGTCATTTTTATAAATTAGTTTTTTTCTTACAAATTGAACAATTCCTTATGGGTTCTCATTTTAATTTCATACTTATCATTTTGAGTTAGGTACACCTTTTTCTTTCGCATTAATCGAACAATCTTTTACTTCTGAATTACAAAATCAGCGATACTTGACAAGCCAATAATAATACTTATATTCAGAAAAAACGACCGGATATGATTTTAGATTTTCACCGCCAAAAGTATTTTCGTTATTTATTTTTGGGGTATTATGTCGTGTTGCGCTTCCTAATCCTTTAGCCAACATTTCGGACAGGGTTACAGTGTACATCATCATCACATCTGCCCTGATGATGGACACTGTAACGCTATCCGAACCGTTGGCTAAAGGACGCAACACGGCATAACACCCCAAAAATAAATAACGAAAAAAAGGAAGACGATCGTTTATTTGCTAACATTTTACAACTTCTGACAAAAGAATCGTCAAAAAAGAAAAAAGTTCAATTCTTATTCTTGAATTACTTTTACAACTTGTTTAATAAAACCATTACGTACGAAAAGGCACAAGCGCATTTCAAATATTTTGACTTGAAATAGCAAAAAAATAGCGTGTCAAAATGTCAATTGAATAAACACCATTTCTAAAATCATACTTAAGTGATTGTAATTGCACAAACGCTCAGTCAAAAATGATGGTGATACGGCATCTGCCACTAAGTGGTTCGTTAGCAGTCGATCACTAGATACCTAAATACTTAGCATTGATTAAAATTGTATTCAACTAATTTTCATTTGTTTGACGTTAGGCTTTTATGAGCCAAGTAGTGACGTCTTGGGTTTATGAGCCGACTTAACGTCTTGCTTTTTTGAATAAAACTTTTTTTTTTTAATGAAATTCATTGTATGTAGACTGTTTTGGAAAACCCTTTTTTTAATAAAAATCATTGTATGTAGCCTATTTTAGAAAACCAAGGCAGCTACCAAAAGGGTCAATGCTAAAATACAAAATTTAAGGATTTAAATTAAATTATTATTATTTGAAGGTCTAAAAAAAGTTGTCAGAATTCTCCTCAGAAATCTGGCATATTTTTTGGAAGGCTAAAATATTTCCAATTCAACACTAAAATCCAAATAAATGGAATATTTCTGAACATATTCGAAAACTAAAAACTGCTTTAGAAAGGTGATGAAATACGTTTATAAATGTCATTATTAGAAATAAAAAATATAATTTTTGAAATATTGAAATTTTTACTGCATTCTAATTTTATTTATTTTTGATTTTTTTCATAATGTTGTCTAATATGTTATCAGGCAAATGTATTATAAACGTTTTTATTACCTCACATTTTCGTCGATTCATAAAAAAAAATTAATTAAAAAATTCTCGAAATTTTATATATTTAGGTGCACATTTAAATTTTTCTGTGGTTAAATTCTAGATTTTAATATGAAACGTGGAATAATCTCTGTCTAACACAGATTAGATCATATTTCTCACCACGACAGTAAGGGAGATACAATGATTTATATAAGACCTACGTGAGCTGGGACAAATTTGGTCTTCTGTGATTAAACAGGTTAAAAAAATTATAAATAAGATGATATATTATGAATATGATTGAAGCAAGGAGTGTGTGCTTACTTACAAGTAATAAATGTGTGCCATTTCAAATTATATGTTTACCTTTGCGTAGAAATAGAGAGATGATTAATTAATAAGTTCGATACGAGTATATTATAAATAAATAATTTTGCTTCGAGAAATATTTTTAATTTAAGAACAAATGAATATTTGGCGGCATCTAGAAATCACCAATCCGTTGTTTCTGATTTTTTTATTTTACAGCGATCTCCATACCGTTAAATTTATATCTGAGAGAATTTGAAGAATTGAAAGTTATGAATGCCGAGAGGTAGATTAGCCTTATTATGTAGCCTTAAGTACGCTCATTTCCTTTTCCTATTGGGCGGAAACACCGCTCGATGAGGTAACTTATTATGCTGAAAACCAATGGTTACGGAAATCAAAGCACTTGAAATGAATCGATAGATTATATAAATATTATGATAGACCAAATAATGCTACTACTCCTTGCTCAACAGCGTGGATAAAATGGTGGCAGGAAGTTAACCAATTTAATTTTCATCGATTTCTAATGATGATCAATGATATTTTCCGGATATTTTGCTTGCTCTCCACGAGATGTCTTCTTAAGACATTTAGCTAGACTTTCCCAACTTTTGATATACTTGCATGCAGAGCTCCGGGCCAAAAAAGGCCCTTTTCTCTTTCATCGGGATATTTAAACTTTACGAAGGATTTGTTTGGGTTTTTGATGAGTGGTTTTTATGTTTTCATCGTAATGGACGAGGCAGTTGATGGACGCGTTTTCATGTTTGGGAATACCGGCATAAAATGTTTCGGCGGAGAGGGATTTCAGAGTCCCGGTGGAGTTAGGCAACCCTTATCCGTTTGGGAGCTCCCATGACTATTCCGATGGCTTTATTTTGAAATATTTGCGTTTTTTAAGTGGGACTCTGCAGCGTGGGCCAGATTGGGCTTGCGTATGTTAGTTTAGGCCTAATCGTTGATTTATACATGAGAAGTTTATTCTTAATTCATAATGTTTTTATTTATTTTATATAACACGGGGAGACTTTGCGACAGAACGCTATCTCTACACTTTAGTTTAAAATGCAGTAGTTGTTTGGATCATTATTGGTTGTATACTGACTGTGTTCATATTAAATGGATATTTTGCTTGCTCTCCACGAGTAGGGATGCAACGATATATCTGAAAACCGATAAATATCGATATATCGACTCCTAAAAATATCGATATTTATCGATATCGACGATACGCTGATATCGATATATCAATATCGAAAAACTCAATATATCGTATTGAAATATCGAAAAACCTGCCCAAATTAAAATACTTACAAAATCGGGTAAAATGCTATTATTATAAATTTTTTTAAATTTTTTTTTTATTAGTAATAGAAGGTACATAAATTACAAATAAATTTTATACAGTAATTAATTACATAGTAGAATATTTGATGTACCGCCATAATTAAGCAAGGCTTGTGTGTATGGGGGGGTGTTATTGTATTGCTTTTTTTATATACTTCAGTTTAAGTTTTCAGTATAATTTTTAAAGTGAGTTTTAAAACTTTTTATATTGGTATTCATGTTTCTAATTTTTTCTGGTAATGAATTAAAAAAATTTGCTCCGAGATATTTATGACTCAATTGTCCAATTTTTTTTTTACATTTTGGAGTGGGAAGTATTGATGTTTGTCTAAGACTTCTGTTATTTTTAAAGGGTGCAACTTGATTTTTAATATTATCTTTATAAATTTGTAATGTTGCATGATATCTTTCTGCTCTTGTAAATACTCTAAAAGTAAACATTCTTGAAACATGGCAAGAGATGCTAGGTGCATATCCCAAACTTTTTAAAGTGACCATCTACCAATTGTGGCAACAAGTGTTGCTTCTGAACGTCTTTTTTCAAAGGCAGGAGCCACTATAACTCAAAGCAGAAACCGGCTACAAGGAAGCAGTCTGAAGTTACTATTTTTAAGTTCAAAAGCTGGTACAAAATAATGGGATAATTTTTTTTAAATAAATTTATGAAAAAAAGACATTTTATGTACCTATCTAAAATTTGTGATTATTCACATAGATTAGAATAAAAAATTACATACATACATAATCAATAAACTTTACGTCTAACTAAAACTACATTGAGTTTCTATAAGCTTTTAAAAAAAGAAGAATATCGATATATCGACCTGCTAGACCGATATATCGATATATCAATATCGACTTAACTCAATATATATTGATATCGATATTATCCACGAGACATCTTCTGAAAATATTTAGGGAGACTTTTTTCTAGGCGAGGGAGCCCGAGCGCTCTCTTTTTTGTAACGCGCAGTTGTTGCTTGGAACATTATTGGTTGTACAATGACTGTGTTCGCATCAACTACAACCCACGTGCTCGGTTTCCTCGGGTATTCTTGCGGAGAGCTTGCAGGCGTTTGAATTGAATAAAATTGTTTCATGAAAATTTGAAATATCTCAGGACCGATTGGTTTTAGATTTCAGTAAGTACCTAAGTAGGTAAGATACATAAATAATTTTATGTGTACTTCCACCTCTACTACTTCTAATGGGAATGCGATATTTACCTGTCAAATAAATTAAATGGAGAGTCATCAAGAAGTGTTAAGAATTAAAAACACTCTCTCATCCCATCTCTAACACATTTAGGACGATAGTTAAATCAGAATTGCAAAGTTTTATGTTAATCTATTTATTTAATTTTAAAGAAGATCTCAAATACGCAATTATTTACCAAAACATTGGAGATAAAATTTATGAACGATAGTGGCAAAGTAACAAAATAAATTACTGTTATTTTTTAATACACAGGTCAAAAACAGGGGGACGATGCATTGTTTTATTTTCTTGTAAAAAATGTTAGATCTCACGATATTTATAGATATCTTAAAATCTCGAAAGATCTTCTGTTCGTAGAATCTAGTCCAACATAAAACTAATGGTTTATCAGGGAAACATAAATCAGTTTAGCTTGCAGGTTGATAAAACGAAGTGGTAGCGTGATTCGTCGTTCACCGGTTCGGTTCTTATCAGCCATTAAGAAATTCGCTCCCCGGCCGCTGAAACCGCTGCCGATAGCAGCTATTCAGCGCGGTTATGTCATTTCATAATCATTTCCTTCTTTATCCACGGCAATTTCACACGAAGTAGAAGGTGGAAGCAGTCGGTGGTTACTGGTTACCAGTTTGATCAGAAGGTAAAAGCGGGTCGCCCTCCATAACGCGGCGGAGCATTACCTGATCGCGGAGAATGGGAACAGTGTGATATAATAGCAGGTACATAACAATATCAGGACAGGTAAATGTGAATACTCGCTTCGGATCATTGCCCATTCTTGTTATCAATTTCGGCATTCTTATTCTACTTGGCTGCCGAAGTCTGCTGTACATTTCTTGACATGATGAAATGTCATAATAGTACCACCTGTGCGATAATGATTATTAAATAAGTTGTTTTTATGAGAACACAGTGCAAGAGTTTAATCTAAAACCACCACTACTTTCTGCCGGTGAACTAATAACTGTTATACATACTGAATAACTTAGTAGACCGCCCTCAAAAGTTCCTATTAAAACTACACGACTCCACCATCTTTTCCACGGTGACAACCTTAAACGACTCAAGATACTAATATCTACAGCCTGTATGTCGGACGAATATCTACAACTCATATGTTGAACTAATATCTACGAATTTCAGAGTGTTGACTAATATCTTCAGAGCTAAGGTCGGACGAATATCTATGACGGTCCCAGTGTTGACTTATATCTACAGAGCGTAGGTTGAACTAATATCTACAGAGCGTAGGTTGGACTAATCAGCTAAATGTGTCCAATAGTCCGATATTAGGGATTTTTACATAAATACTAACATAAATTAAGTTTTTTAAACCGCATACGCAATATTACGTTATTCCAATATGCTATACATAATTGCAAATCCAACCTCTGCCAGAGCTGTAGATATTCGTCAACACCTTGGTTCACATAGATATTAGTCAGCAGTTTGAGCTGTAGATATTCGTCAACACTTTGGTTCTCATAGATTAATATTAGTCAACAGTTTGAGCTGTAGATATTCGTCAACACTTTGGTTTTCATAGATTAATATTAGTCAACAGTTTGAGCTGTAGATATTCGTCAACACTTTGGTTTTCATAGATTAATATTAGTCAACAGTTTGAGCTGTAGATATTCGTCAACACTTTGGTTCTCATAGATTAATATTAGTCAACAGTTTGAGCTGTAGATATTCGTCAACACTTTGGTTTTCATAGATATTAGTTCGATTTTTTCAGTTTTTGGAATTCCTGTAGATATTAGTAGACGCCTCCCTTTAAAACTTAGCACTAAAAAAAAAGTAAATGTCAAAAGAACCCGTTGACAAACTGATATCAACCACTTTAACGGGACTTAATTTAAAAATGTAAAAAACTGTAAATAAATAATAAAGGAATTTTATTAATATTTTTTTTTTAAACTCTTCATTATTTAGGCTTGAGGTTTTTTAATTCAGTTACTAATTTTTCCTCATTAAAGTAACATAAATTCAGTTTTTATTTTTATTTTCTGATAATAATATTCCGATTCGGTAATTTTTCCCGTATCAAGAACCACTAACATTTTTTTCATTTTTTTTAATGCATATTTTATTGGCTGAAGGTCCTGGGTTCGAGTCCCAAAGGTGCCAATATCTTTTTCTGTTCCCAGTTTTGAGTTTCGCTAATATTGTCTTAATTAATTAAATAAATTCAGTCAATTAAATACAACCATCAGACGATGACAGTAAAAAGACCAAAATATCCGCAGCACTAGTTAGTTAGAAACATGGAAGGGTATTGGTATTAGTCCTACCTACTTAGAGGATTACGAAAGAAACCATAACAAAATAAAGAAAAATCTATTCATAATACTCGTAGATATCATTAATCACTAGCTCGATTTCACCGAATTGCCAATACATATATATACAGAACTATTTGATGCGTTCAAATCCTTCGGCGTTCAATAAATAAACAAAAATGCAAAAGGCATCTTTCTACTTGTGCTATATTCCCCTAGGTTAGAGAAAAATAATAAAAGTATGTTTTATGTGAGGGTTTATAGATTTTTTTATTTAAACATGGATACCAAAAAATATCTAAGTCTCCATGAATATATTATGATTAACTACTGCGACACGATGTTATTGCTAATTGCTACATAAATGTGCACACATTTTTTCACTCTTTACATGTCTGCCATATTGATTAACACTATTGACTATTCGATATGTCGGCTCATCAAGGAGGAGAAAACGCGAACGTCTCAATTTTTCTTTATAATAATATTTCTTGGAATATCTGACAGCCTTTGTGCCCCATGTCATCTTTGCGGAAAATGTGCGCTGTGTGGACAAACCATTCCACAGCAGAACTGTTGCGCACAAGAACGAACCGACCTCATAGGCAAATGCCCCAGAGTCAAACGATATTTCACTTAGGTGTGCATTGCGTGTTAAAGAATGTAAAAGAATGCCATACTGCCGTACCTACTTGCCATACTGTAAAAGAATGTTGGTCTTTCATCTGGTAAACTTGATTATTTAGCTTATTTAGTTGCCTACCAATACGTACCTCTAAGAAAGATGCTTATTTTTTTAAGACATGTTCGTTTGGCAATAATTGATTTTGCACTGTGCATATTCTAGGTTTCCTCGTTCACCTCAACTTCTGAACATACTTATTACTAATCAGTAATTTAATCCAACCGTTTCGACTCGCGTATCCCAGAAATGTATTTCATCCTGCATACGCAATACTTTATACCTGTGTGAATAATAAAATGCCTACGCCATGCCATACACATGTCCAATGCGCATTTCATTGGGAATATCTGCACGTCGTATTTATGCAGAAGCACCTCTCTTCAATAATTATTTTAAGTCCTTACCAAATTGATGTTTCCTTCTGTGATGAAAGCGATTTTATGAGCTTTGAAGTTGTGTTCTTGTTCGTGTTTATTAGAAGTTGATTGTAGTATTCTTAATAGTGGTACTTAGATGTGAGCATTTAATATTAAAATTCTAATGCGAAACATTGCTAGCAAAATCATTTGCAATCAGATTTAAAGGTTAATTGGTCAACACATTGCAGTACCTAAGGAGTTTTATTCACAAGGATTTTTTGTATCATACAAGTTGATACAGTTATTAAAAAGTTGTAGGTGCTACGTATCTGTAGGCATTGCTATACTGCACGCGTAGCCTTTCCACGTTGCTCTCCTTAAAGTTGCCCCAAAGTTCTCACCTGTAAAAGAATGTACAAAACGTAAGGAATGGCTTCTTTTTTACACGTGAGCTGCAAAGTCGGAACCTTCTACTAAGCACTAAGCATGTTCGACATTATGCTTTTTTTTTTATTTGAATTTTATTTTAGTAATTTGTACATTTAAGTTTACAAATTTCTAATTGATTATAATATTTCATATTGCAGTTTTTTTTTTTTTTTTTTTTAATTATAATATTTTAAATTCACAAAATTTTTGAAATCACAAAATTTTTTGTTTTTGTTTTATGTAGCTCCTACAATCCATCTTGAACTTTTCAATTGGTGAGGACTTAAGAGTTTCTGGTAGTGTGTTATATAACTTAATTCCTTTGTACAGCAGACTGTTTTGCGTATTCGTTTTGTCCTTTTTGTTTAATCTTATTTCCTTGCAAGTCCTTGTGTAATGTCTGTGAATGTCCTTATTGTATACGATTTTATTTGTGAAGTATTTTGGTAACATGTTGTTTAATATTTTGTGAATAAATTTCAACGAGTTCAAGGTCAGTATTTGTTTCACTGTTAACCAATTAAGTTCCTTTAGCATTTTAATTATTTTTGAAAATCTATTTCTTCGGAGTATTATTCGCATTGCTCTGTTTTGGAGAATTTGAAATTTATTCTGTTCTCTTTCATTACAAAGGAAAAGGATACTTGAACAGTAGTTGAAGTGTGGAGCAATAATTGAATTGTAAATGGTGATGGCGATTTTTCTGGTAATTTTAGGCCGAATTCTTCCCAAAAAAGATATCTTTTTGCCAATTTTCTTGTGGGTATATTCGGCATGTCTATTGAAGTTTAGTTTGGAATCTAATATGACTCCTAAGTATTTCATTTCAGAAACATTTTCAATAATTTCACTATCAATTTTAATTTTGCTTTCACTGGATGTCTTCTTATATCCAATCACCATACATTTTGTTTTTTTTGTATTTAATTTAAGCTTATTTATTTTTAGCCATCTTGATACATCATCTAGTTCATTATTTAAAATATTTATTAGTTCTTCATAGTTATCTCCAATTAAGTATATAAGTGTATCATCGGCAAAAAGTCGTACTTTGCATTTTGAAAATATTTTCACCATGTCATTAATATAGAGTATGAACAAAAGGGGTCCAAGGACCGATCACTGCGGTACTCCTAATTTATTTTCCATTGGTTTTGAGAATTGATTATTTATTTTTGTTACCTGTTTTCTGTCTTTCAAATACTCTTCTATTAATTTAATGGCTATAGATGAGAAACCAATTTCTTTAAGTTTTCTTATTAAGATTTCTCGATCTATAGTTTCGAATGCCCTTTGAAAGTCTAAAAATAAATTTATTACTATTCATTCCTTCTTTCCATTCTTCGACAATTACGTTTAATGCTGTTTCACACGAGTTATTAGATCTGAATCCTGATTGCTCTTGGCATAGAATATTGTGTTTATCTAGGTATTGTAAAATTTGTTCTTTTATTATCACTTCAAGAATCTGCTCATATTTTGGTAAGGTGTTGATTGGTCGAAATTCTTCACATTTTCTGGTATTTTTAACCTTCGGAACAGGTATAATGGTAGATTGTTTCCATGACTGTGGAAATTTTCCTTCTTCAATCGTCTCATTAATAATATTTAATAGTGTAGATCCAATTACTGGAAAAGCATCCCTTATTATACTAATAGTTAATCCATCTGAACTATTCTTTGATTTAATTTCATTTAAGACTTTAAATAAATATTCTGCATTTATTCTTCTGAAGACCAATAATTCTTTGTTTGAGTCGTTATTTTCATTTATGGAGTTAGCAACAATGTTGGGTATTAATTTGTTGATTTGAGTGATGCTTTCAATAAAATATTTATTAAAGCTATTAGCCATGTTTTCTTCGTTTATCTCTTTTGGGAAGTTTACAATTTTTATGTCGTCTTTGTTTTCGCCATGTACTAATTCTTTTATGCTTTTCCAAATTTTTTTGGGATCCCCTTCTTCTGAGTTAATTTTATTTTTTATGTACTCATTATGCGTTCTTTTTATGTCTTTGGAGTATTCGTTTCTCGCTTTTTTGTAGTTATCCCAATCCATAGTATTATTAGTAAGGCGTGCTCTTTTGTAAAATGTATCTCTATCGTGCTGCATTTTGCGTAGTTCTTTTGTGTACCACTTATTATTATTTATTTTATGTATCTTCTGTTCTGGGACTACTTCATCAATAGATTTTTTTAAGTTTAATATCATCTGGTCCGCTTTTTTGTTATATTCCATTTGATTTATTTCATTCCAATTAATAGCCTCCAAGGTCTGAATGAAAATTTCTTTATCATATTTTTTGTAATTTTTAAAAGTTATTACTTTTGTTTCTTTGCTGGAGTTGTATTTTTCTCTGTCATTTAATAGAATCTGAATGATGTTATGGTCGGTAATTTTAGGATTATCTAGTATATTAATATTTAAGTTGAATTTATTTGAGATTACAAGATCAATCACTGTTTTCGAGGTTTTGGTAATTCGTGTAAAATCTTTAACCAGTTGTTTCATCCCTGCAGCTTGAATAATATATTTCAATTTTTTTGTGTATATGTCTGCCTTTGCTTTGACATTTATATTAAAATCTCCAGCTATAATGTTTACATTTTCGTCTTGTAAATTTTCCATATACCATTTTTGAAAATATGTTAAAAAGTCGCACTTACTTGTGTTTGGCGATCTATAAATAACAGTATATGTACCTTTCTTGTTTCCTGTTTTAATGGTGATGGCTAAGATCCAACAAAGTTTTTCAATTTGCTGATTTGATATTACTTCATACGGGTATTTCTTACTTAAGAGAATCATCACTCCTCCTGTGTGTCGACTATGTGAGTTACAACGGATGGTATTATAATTTTCAAATTTTATTTCATTATCTTGAATATCTTCTGTCACATGTGTTTCGCTCATCATTAGCATAAATGGTTTCTTCTCTTCTAAAAGTATTTGGACCTCTTCGTAATGTGCAATGATGCTTTGTACATTTAGGTATATTATTTCATTTTTCTCGTAAACTTTTTTTATAAAAAAGAGATCCTGCTCATTTTCGCTTCCAATTTTCGTTTATAAATCGGGCATTCTCTGCTCATGGCTGAGTGACTACTATTTATTTTTAAACCTAATCTGTTATTTGTCATAATACAATTTACACACTGAATATTTTCATCGGTGCACTCTTTTAAATCGTGATGTTTGGCGCATTTTGGGCAAGATTTTAGGTTTCTGCAATCTACATCCTTATGATTAAAACCATTACATTTAAAACATCTCATGATATTTAAATTGTCAAAGACCCTGCATCGGTCCCATCCGATATTTATGTTTTGTTCCTTTAACATCTTGTTGTATGTCTTTCCATCAACATCAGCATATACGGTGTAGCTGGTTTGATTTCTTATATTTTTTGTTTCTTTTACAAATGTTACTTTTATTTTGGCGTTTTCTTCAAAAATAAATTCATTTTGTCGTTTTATTTTTATTTCTATCTCTTCAAAAGAATATTTTTCAGTTAAGCCAATAATTTTAACAGATGGTTTTTTTTCTTGTGGGATTTTCACATCATATTTGTCTCCTATCAGTCCAGTCACCTCATCCTGAATTTTTTTTATATCGGTGGAATTTTTGAATTCCATTATTACCCCTCCATCCTTAAAATTTCTCATTCCAGTTACTCCAAAGTTTACTGGATCAATATTTCCTTTAATTTCGTTTTTTGTTTCAATATTTTCTTGATTTTTCTTTTTTGGTTTTATGATTACAATCGGCTCATGTTTTTTTACCTTTTCCGCATAAGTTTCAGGTACTATTATTTTTCTTATGTCTTTTTTAATTTCTTCATTTTTTGTGTTCATATTATTGAAAAGCGATTTATTTTCCTGCATTATTTTTTTCATTTCATTAAAATTATGGGTAACTATTTTTGTGAGTGGTCGGAGAATTTTTAATTCGCCCTTCATTTCATTATTTTCTGCCACTAAATGAGCTATAATGTTAAATAAATTATCCATTCCTTCATTAATTTTTTCTTTTTGGCCCATGGAAATTTTTCCTTTACTTTCTGAGAGGGTTGTCTTCATGGAATTAATTATGATTCTCGAGTTAGTAAGTGCGTTACTCACTTGATTTGTCTCTATCAATATAGACTTTTCTTCGTCATCATTTATATTATTTTCCGAATCAGACGATAAATTATCGTCCTCTTGTTCAGTTGGGGATCTTGGGGTCATAAAAGATTTCGTGAACGGGTCCGAATTTTTTACTCTGGGTGTTTTATTTCCCTTTTCCATTTTTCAAATTCAAATAACTTTAATAAATAAATAATTTTATATATCCACTGCCATCTGTTAATGAATATCGGTAGGTAGTATTTCTTTAAATTGGTGTATTTACCGCCATCTATTGTCGACTAGAGTAAAGTATTAATTTATTTTTGATTAACTTTTTGTCTATGGCTTCAAATGACACTTTTCTTCAGACTTCGAATTCAAATTCAAATTCAAATTTAAATGGTTTCAAATTCAAATATTCAAATTCAAAAATTCAAATATTACTCACTTGTCATGCTAATTTCAGGATTTTGTTTTTAAACTCACTGTTATAGTATATCTGTTCTCACTGTGATTATTTTAAAATTGGAAAACGATCCACTTTTTTAATGTGATACACTTAGTTTTTGTGTGAAAAACATAATCTAGATATTGATTTTTGAAACTTTTTGTAGAACAAAATATTTGGTTACTTTGAGTTGCAAGCAGTGTGCTGAGCGAACTTCTTTGCCCATCGATTTATTGTCGTCCATCAATTTATTGTTGATGATGTGCCCCAGATTCTATGTTTCTTCTACTACTTTCAGCAAGTCGCCGTTCAGAAAAGCTGGTGGAAAGCTTTTTGGAACCTATCCGAATCTGATGACCAAGAAGAGTCTTGCTATTGTTGGGTTGTACAGCATGTTTGTTTCGAGTGCAAATTTTGAATATAATGTAATATATTTGAAATTAATATTTGTTTTGTTAGCATGTTTGGTAAATGCTCAGATGAGTTAATAGGGTGAAGTTGCGTTACTGAGACAAAGCGCGTGGTTTCACTCGCTTCACTGAACTAGTGTGGACATACTTGGTGGACATACTTGGTGAACATACTTCGTGGACATACTTGGTGGACATACTTGGTGGACATATTTCATTGGACATACTGTGGCGGCCCGTTCACAAGTTCACATACATATTCGTTGAATGACCCTCTTTTCATAAGCGGTCATACACATATAAATATATCGGGCAGTGGCGGATAAAGAAAAAACTCAAGGGGGGAGGCGCTAAAGATATACCTAAGAAAACTGAAAAGTAGACAACAGTGTGGAGAATACGATGCACCGCACAACGAGGAGACCGACTACAGGTACTATCTCATTCTCTCACAGGCTAAAACATATAGATGTAAGTATGTGTTTGTCAAATCACAACAGTGCTAAAGAAATTTTCACTTTAATAAATAAATAAAAGATTGGCGGACCGCACATTTAAAACTTGGCTGGTTACAGGGAGCCGTAGGGCTGCATTCCACGATCAAGGGAATCAAATACTTGAGTCGGGCCATGTTAAGGATACCTTTACATGAAACGACGTGTGAATGAACATTATTTATTGGATGAACAACACCTCTGCTATAAGTCATCCCAAGTGGATCGCTAAGTTTGGTGACTTAGCAGGGATGTCTGAGTTCATGGGATGTGGTTTTTCAAGGTAGCGGCGGAAGTTTTTGCCCATGTACTGCATGGCGAGCTGGAAAGGACTGGTTGAGGTAGACTATTTAACCTCTCCAGCAGGAATCTCTCGACCCATTGCCTCGCATCGCAGTGGGAGGGAAAGGTTCATCCGTCCATCTCTCCTGAACACACTAACCCAGAGAGTCCTAACCACCTATCATACCTTTTTCCTTCAATTATTTCCTTTCTAAATATGTTTACGAGAGATGGGGAGGCTGATAGAGATATTGAAAGAAGGGTAAATGCAGGTAACTCCGCATTTATGGAGGACTGAACGCCGTTGGCGCTAACAAAAAACTGTCGAAAGAAGCGAAGCTAGCAGTCCACAATGAAGTGCTGGTATCGTCCCATATGTATGGCAGTGAAGCATGAAACTGGCAGAGGAAGAACTAAATGCTATAGAATTGAGATCCCTGCGGTGTTGTGTGTGTGGTAAAGCCATGTACGATAGTGTGAGAAAAATATGAAAAGAATGCAAGGCTGATGCAAGCGTAATAAGTAAGATTAAGAAAGGGATGCTTAGATGGTTTAAACATGTAGAGCGAATGATTGAAGAAAGATTATATTATATTTAGGAAAGGGACAAGAGGGGGGGGGGGGGGGCGCGCCCCCCGCGCCCCCCCTCTGTATCCGCCACTGATATCGGGTCGTGTATTATAATTTCATTGGATAGGATAGTAGTAATTTTTCAATTTTAATAGTATTCAAAGAATAAATTTCTTATTTTGAAAAGCGATGATCTCGATATAAATATTTTATTTAATAAATTCTTTCAGCTCCACAAATCCTACAATAAATTATAATATCCCGTGATTTTTGACGGGTTTGCGCTAGTAATAATTTATATAATAAGTATATATTTACAGTACCCTTGAGGTGATTTTTCACAAAAACGGCACTTTATAAATCATTTAAATATTATTATTAACTGCTCATAGGTGGAAGATACTCTCAGTATCGCCCTGGTGTAAGACCACCATTCAGAATTGAAACGTTGCTTGAAATGGCGTTAGCCAAGTTTGGTGACCAGACTTGAATAGCCACGTACTTCCCCACCTTCCTCATCCCCATCCCCTTCCCCTACGCACTACCTTTCAGTCTCGCAACATACCTCAATTGGATATGCCATAGTCTCACTGGCTCCAGACGGGAGCTGTTGAGACTCTTGTGAGGTATTACTATAAAAAAGGTACGCACCTAACAACTGTTTTTTAATCAATTCCAGAGCTAATAACAACTTTACGTAAGTAACCCGATAGTTTTTACAATTCTAGGGTTATGTGTTAATAATAATTGGATAATTTGTATAGCGCCGTTTTTGTGAAAAATCACCTCAAGGATGCTGTTTTATTTTATGTTGTGAGGATGAAGGAAGTGGGGAGGGGAAGAAGATGAGAAGCACCCTGCAATTTCAGATCTAGTTACTACACACAGCTAAAGCCATTTCAAACAATGTTACAATTCCCAATGGTGGTCTTTCGATAGATACTAAGAATATTTATTACTAAAAATTATTATTATTAATGTTGTTTCTTCGTTACATACCTCCATTTTGAGAAAAGGATTACTTTACTTAAGCGTACATAAAAAATGGTGTAGAAAATAAGCAGAAGTTAGATATCCAAGCAGGTTGTTGGGCATGTCTTCATGCTTGACGATTCCTAAATGCTGGGTCCTAAATGGGCACTTAGTCCTCAGGTGGAACGGACGAAAAATGTTAAACATGTCCTGTCCACTTGGTAGGTTCAAATGGAAAGAAATCACCGGGAATAATACTTAAATTACCGACTAGGTTGTTGGGCATGTCTTCATGCTTGACGATTCCTAAATGCTGGGTCCTAAATGGGCACTTAGTCCTCAGGTGGAACGGACGAAAAATGTTAAACATGTCCTGTCCACTTGGTAGGTTCAAATGGAAAGAAATCACCGGGAATAATACTTAAATTACCGACTAGGTTGTTGGGCATGTCTTCATGCTTGACGATTCCTAAATGCTGGGTCCTAAATGGGCACTTAGTCCTCAGGTGGAACGGACGAAAAATGTTAAACATGTCCTGTCCACTTGGTAGGTTCAAATGGAAAGAAATCACCGGGAATAATACTTAAATTACCGACTAGGTTGTTGGGCATGTCTTCATGCTTGACGATTCCTAAATGCTGGGTCCTAAATGGGCACTTAGTCCTCAGGTGGAACGGACGAAAAATGTTAAACATGTCCTGTCCACTTGGTAGGTTCAAATGGAAAGAAATCACCGGGAATAATACTTAAATTACCGACTAACCACACACAGGAGGCCACGAGGAAAATTACATACATAAGTCTACAAAAAAATAAAAATTGAGAGCTGTTTTGGTTTTTTTGCGTAATTCTTATGTTTTTGGGTGTGCTGAATCCGAAAATGACTTTCATTTTGTCACAGAACGTCACGTTTTCTGACAATGTAGGCATGTAGGTATCTATGTTAAACAAGTTATCATCTTAAAATAAAAGATAAGCTAAAAAAAAAAAAAAAATATTTGTAATTGCTTAACAAAACTTTTTTTTATCTAAAATACATTGATTAGTAAGCACTAAATACATTTCTTTTTCTTAGTGAGACTCCTTTTGGTACATTTTCGCTTGTAGGAAGCATCTGGAACAATCTCTGACGCGTCCAACAATCTGCAATCATTGAGATGCTTCATCTTCCCTGGTATCTTTTTTCCATCTCCTTAATATCTTGGTAAAATCGTTCACCTTGCTCTTCACTCACATATCCTAAATTTTCTGGAAAGTAGTTGAGGTGGGAATGAAGAAATAGTATATTAAAATATAAGTGGATAAACAGGTCTTTAAAACACGCGCGATTTTTCGAGCACGACGGCGTAGCCGAGTGCTCGAAATAAAGCAAGTGTTTTAAAGACCAGTTATCCACGAATACTTTACGCTATTTTTTTTATTGGTACACTTTGAAAACATAAATATTGATATTATTATTAAAAATTTGGAAATAAGAACTATTAATGAATTCGTGATGTGACATCACAATATCTTGTTGTCATGGAAATGAAAAACACAAACATTAATTTGCAATCTGTCACATAAGATTAATAGTTGACATCACAGTTTTTACTAGTTATTGTGTGTTGTAAAATGAGTTCTAACATTGATAATTTAAATACCAAAGCAGAATCGCGGTTAATACCTGAAAAATCCAAAGACGTTTATAAAAAAGAATATGAAAGGTTCATAACATGGATGGAGGATCAAAACGTAGTAGATGTAGATGAACAAGTTGTGCTTGCTTACCTTCAGAAAATGTCGGAACAGTACAAAGCATCGACTATGTGGGCCATACATTCGAAATTGCAATGTCTGTTGAGGATAAATAAAGGGGTTGATTTAAAATCATTTGTGAAAGTGCATGCTTTCATGAAGGCAATTAGCAAGGATGACGTTGCTAAGAAGGCATAACTCTTGCTATCGAGTCGGGAAAACTGGCACTCCTTTCAGTCTTGGACATGAGTGCCGCTTTTGACACGATCGACCATGATTTTCTTATTAAACGATTAGAAGAATCCTTTGGTTTAAATGGCGGCGTTAAAAGCTGGCTGACATCGTACTTGGGTAACCGTACACAAGCCGTAAAGGTAGGGAAAAACCAATCAAAATATGCAACCCTTTCATCTGGAGTACCCCAGGGGTCTGTTCTGGGCCCACTTCTTTTCATCCTCTTCACAAATGATGTCGCTAAAATAATCGAATCATTTGGCCTTCTATCTCACTGCTACGCTGATGACCAACAAGTTTACTTTTACTGCTTACCAGAGGAAGTAGACAGTCTAAAAACTCGCATAATTGAGTGTCTAGAAGCAATTACCCGCTGGATGACCTCAAATAGATTAAAACTTAATCCGTCAAAGACTGAGTTTCTTTGGACCGCCACAAGCAGACGTCAGCATAACATTGATAACTCCCCAATAACCATTTCAGGAAGTGACATCACTCCAAAGACTTGTATAAAACTACTGGGTGTCAATCTGGACGCTGACTTTTCCCTTAAAACTCAAGTGAACAGAACCGTAAGCACGGGATTTTTTCAATTGAGGCAAATTAAAGCAGTAAGGAGAAACCTGCCAACTGAGGCGACTAAATTACTAGTCAATTCGTATGTGGTTTCACGCTTAGATTATTGCAATGGAATATATGCAAGTCTTCCAAAATATCAAGTCAACAAATTACAATCCGTTTTCAACGCTGCGGCAAGACTTATCACCGGCGTATCTAAATATTCCCACATTTCAGAGCATCTCAAAAATCTACACTGGCTTAAATGTCCTGAAAGGATCCAGTTTAAGCTCTGCTGGATGGTATTTAAGTCCCTTAACGGAATGGCTCCGGCTTACTTATCGGAATTGTGTATTCCAGAAAATTCCAATTATCGTCAGTCAACCCTGAGGTCAGCAGCGTCATCAGCTATCGGAACGTTAAAGGAACCAAAGCGCACACCAGATACTAAGTTCGGTGAGCGCGCTTTCGGAGTGTCAGGACCTAAAGCCTGGAATGGACTGCCATATGACTTAAGAATGATCACAGACGCGGCGGAATTTAGAGCTAGACTTAAAACTCACCTTTTCAGACAGTCGTATCCATAAACTCAAAATCTTTCACCTTCACATTCAATGCCCTCGACACCGTAAATAACTAACCTGTAAAAACGTAGAAAAAAAAGAAAAAAAAAAAAAAAAAAAAAAAAAAAAAAAAAAAAAAAAAAAAAAAAAAAAAGGTCATTTCATGAACATTCTCCAGCCCTAAAGAGCCCTAAATATCAACAATACTTTTGCCACTAATCTCTAACAGTCCTAAATTCTCCAGTATTTTAAAATAAATACCAACTCTAGATACTTTTGCAACTAATCTATTCATAAATGTAATACTAGGGAAGCAAATAATGTAAAATCATGCAATGTCCAGTGTGTTAACTGTAATGTCCTCCGCGTGCAAAGCCGTATCTTCTCCATAAACTTTCTAATTAAAGTGTGTTTATCGGAAGTGACCAGCCAGGTAAGTATGTTTCTGTATCCATTTATAAATAGTAAAATTAGTTAGAACCTAAGCATTCCTAATAAATTGTACAGCGCCCTTGAGGTGATTTTTCACAAAAACGGCGCTTTATAAATTATCCAATTATTATTATTATTATTATTAAGGCGTATGTATTCAAAGAAGATGATTTGCGGAAGTTTTTCACGGAAGCACCGGACATTACGTACTTATTTTTGAACGTGGTAGCCATTTGCGGAATCTTTGGCTCTTGCAGAAGATGTAAATTGTGCGATTTACGCTTATATGATATCAAAGAAGAAGGAAGTGTATTGCTTATTACCATCCGACCATCTAAAACAGTGAAGGCTCGACGTTTTACTGTTGCCGACAGTGGTGCAATTAATTATGTGCGTTTTATGAAGCAATATTTATCATTGCGACCCCAAAATGTAAGTACAGACAGGGTTTTCTTACGGTATGATAAGGGTAAGTGCACCAATCAAGTGGTTGGTATTAACACATTTGGATCATGCCCCTTGCAAATCGCACGCTATCTTAAATTAAACGATCCTGAGAAATATACATGACATGCGTTTCGACGTACATCCGCTACCATTATGGCAAATAGTGGCATGACAATTGATCAAATCCAACGACAAGTAGGATGGAAATCGGCAGCTGTGGCGACTGGTTACGTGGAAGAGAGCATTAGCAATAAGAAGAATGTTTCAAACATTATTGGAACTGCCATTAATGGAAGTGCAGCCTCATTGACTTCCGAGAATACTATTAATTTGAACGGCATTTCCTCCGATTTAAAAAACGGAGGTATTAATCTTTCAAATAATACGAACTGCTCTTTTCACATCCATTTAAATAATTAGAATGTAAACGATGTAAAAAAGAATGTAATCTTTGAATAAAATTTTTGAAACATTTGTAATGTTTTATTTGACGTTTAAAATATTCCTGTCAGATTTATAGTTAAAAGTTGACATTTAGACTTCACATTTTGTTGATTTGTTGATGTTGCCATGGTAACTTTAAAAAACGCGCGTTCCATAAAGTGCGATTTAAACACGCTAGAGCGTACTTTAAATGAGTAAAAAAGGGCACCAATAAAAAAAATGTTCCTTTAAACTCATTAGGCAACCTAAAGCTTGAAATGCTTTTAACGATTTGTTTGTATTTAGGGTCTTTGTTATTGCCTAAAAATTCAGGTTACCCTCCCCGATCCCTAGTTCCCCTCCCCCCCCCCTCCCTTGAACACCCTACCTGAGTTCCCCTTCCCCCTCCCGCATTCCATACACTAAGTCCCAGTACATTCAGTCTTCACAGCTCGTGTGCCACCTATTGCAATTTTTTTATACAAATTTCATAATGCCAGAGCTCACCAGTAGTTTTATACCAACCTTGTCTTGTCAATAACGAACACAAAAAAAAGAATTATCCAATTTGTTGCAGTCGTTCAAAAGTTATCCGCGTAGATACATTTCTGAGATTCATTTTTATTTAATTAATTAATTTTTCGTAATTTCATGATGCCAGAGCTCACTATTGTATACAGAAACCTTTGCGGGCATGCACACATCAAATCCCCAAAGTTTCATCGCAATCGGATGAACGGTTTAGGAATGAAATGTTTATTGCCAGAGCTCACTATTGTATATACTATCTATATCTGTATATATATATGTGTACCGTTTTGCAAAATAACCCGACGTTCTGGAATTTTTTGAGTATTTTTCTAGTTTTCAGAACACTCAAATACATAGATATCAGTTGAAAACATCCAGACAGCATTTTTGTTGTAGACCTGTGTTTTTTGCCTCGGGGGCTGTGTCATCTATGTGGATGCTGTGTTGATAGTATTTATAAGTAAAGGAAGGAAAGAAAGTTCTTAGGTTAAAAATGTATGAGGGGTGGGAAGCAAACAGAGGGTCAGTGTTTCCAGGAGTAACATATGAATTCATCACTCCCCCTACGATGAAAGGCGTTGGGTCAAGAGAGTCCATTTGGAGAGGTCAAAGATTATGATTCTGGTGGGCAGACACATCCGCCATCAAGACCTGGACAAACCTTACCACACGAACTCCAAACATACATAGATTCTTCACTATAATAGGTAATAAAGCGATCTTCCTACACATGCATTCTTTCGAATTATTTCTGCTCACTCATGGATGAAATTTTTTGTTCCGCAATTACATTTTGCTAAACCAATCTATTTCGTGGCATGTTGTCTATTGTACTCAGTTTTTAACATTTTAAGCTCCGATAATTGATATTTTATTTGTTTGTTATGGATATTAAATTACCGCCCAAACTTTTTTAGAAATCATCAAAAAGCGTGTAATTGTTAAATTTTGATGTGTTGTGTATATTAGAATACTAGTGACAGCCGTGCGGAGGTGCTCTGCGAAACGGTCGGATGTCATAATATATCTACCTATAGAAATATTATTCGTATAATAATTTTTCAAATATTTTTGGTCAGTGGCTGAGTTGGCATTGCATTTGGGTCCCACCCAGGGGTGGCGTGTTCGATTCCTCGGCTGACTAACTCCTCCATCACGAGTCAAGCAACATTTTCCGCTTACTTTGGTGGTAGTAGGAGATTTTCAAATATTGTTTGGTTTTTCGTAAGCCTTGAATGCTTGCCTTTCTTAAGAAAAAATCGATGGTTGCATCTATGTATTTAGAATTAATTAATTAGAAAAAATAATTTCTCCACTAACTAATCAAAACCCCTTTTCGCGAAAACTGGAATTTGAAACCACAAGGCAGTCTTGATTTTTTTGTGTGAATGCCGAACAAGAGTTCCAACTGCTCTCCCGTCTGGAGCAAGTGAGACTTTGGCATCCCCAATTGCGGTATATTGCGACGCTGAAGGTAGTGGGAAAGTACCTGGTTATTCAGATCTGGTCACCAAACACTGCTAAAACCGTTTACAACAACGTTTCAATTCTGAATTATGGTCTTACATCAAGGCGATGCTGAAATTGTCTTCAACTCTGGAACGTGCCACAAATATATTGTGAAATAAGACAAATCAATCAAATAAAATTTACTTGCGCAGGTCGGGATTCGAACACGCTATCTTCGAATTCCTAGTCGAGGGCCTAATCCCTCGATCACGTAGGCCGTCAAATCTATCTATCTATCTATCTTCTTCTTCTATATAAATAAAAATGAATCGCCGAAATGTATGTACGCGCATAACTTCCGAACAACTGCACCAAATTGGAAAACTCTTTTTATTGTGTGTTCGTTATTGTCAGGACAAGGTTTGTATAAAACTACTGGTAAGCTCTGGCATTATGAAATTTGTATAAAAAAATTGCAATAGGTGGCACGCGAGCTGTTTGAAAACTGAATGTACCGGGACTGAATGTATGGAATGCGGGAGTTAGGAGGGGGGAGGGGGGTTCGCGGGACGGGGGAAGGGGGAGAGTGGAGTGGGGAGAGGAAAGGTGAAGGAGACTAGGTGTGAACGCCGCAAAAGGGGAAGGGGACGCGGGAGAGGAAGGGATGGAGGAAGGGGAACGGGAACGGGACGAATGGGAAAGGACCCACAGGGAGAAACAATTTCTTTATTAAATGGCATAGCAACGCATGCCGGGAACCAGCTAGTATGTTATAATTATTAAAAAAAAATATTTTGCTAAGAAAACATCTTTACATTAATTACAAAGTTGATTGATAGTAATATTATGTTACATTTCCGGAAGTGAGTCTATATGGGAGAGTGGGTGTTCATTCATGGACGAGGTCTTCATGGTGTCTGAAGCGCGGTGCCTGTACCAGGGCTGCCTGGTGACGGTGGGTGCCTGTAAGGTAGTTGAGGTGGTAGGTGTCTCTCGGACCATGGGCAGTGGACCTCGGAAGACGCCCAGCGGACCCTGCAGTCGTACAACAGTCCTTACCCTGTGCGGATACAGTCCTGCACACCGTGTGAACTACTATTATATATTCTTTCTACTGAAGGATAGTTGGTTTTCTTTGGATTGTTGAGCTGTGGAATGCAGCAAGAGAATGGAAAGCATAGTCAATAAGTAAATAACTAAAATAAGTTTCATGGGGATTTGCTTTTTGGATTTAGCTTTTCATATTATTGTTACTGCCTTCAAATGACCAATTTGTTATGATATCTTTACATTTTTTTATATCATTTGAAGTTACGTGGCTGGAAAAGAACAGTTTTTAAAAATTAGTAAAAGATACATAAAATAAACTTGAGAAAGTGTGGTGTCCCCCAAGGAAGCGTATTGGGACCAATACTATTTCTCAGTTACATAAATGATCTTCCAATAAAGGAGACGTAATGAACTTTGCAGATGATGCTGTTATTATATTTCATGTAAAATATTGGAATAGCAACTACAAAAAGGCAGAAAATGGCCTGGCTGTACTTCAAATCTGGTTATCAAATTTTCGGAAAAATAACTGAGTAGTATTTTAAAAACATTGTCAGTTGAAAAAACCCTATCCAAACCCAAATCATGAAGATGTACCATAGAAGTCACTGAAAACTCTCTGTCCAAAAGCTAGTTGCCTTCAGCACCAGTATCTCCTAGTGAGGAGAACTAAGAAAATATTTTACCTCTCATTTATATTTATATTTCATAAAAATACACTAAATCCGATCAATTTTGGAAAATTAGTAAATACCTACTCTCGGAACGCTCCACCAGGTTCCAATCGATTTTTCTATTCACTGGGCTACTTATTTGAAGTAATAATATGTCACAATTTCGTCAAGTTTCTTTTTTGGCAGAATTAATTTAGATATTACTGGCAATTTTCTTAAATAAAATCTCTGAAAAATATGTGTGTTATACACCGTCGAAAAATCTACTGACAAAAAAATTTGTGCTATCATCCCTAGTCTAGATGTAGGTATAGTATCTACAGACACAGACTGTTCCACTAAGCACAACTTCAAAGGGAGTAGGTTGTTCCAACCCGTTAGATCTTCTTCCATCTACCGAGACAACATGCATAATGAGTAGGTATTATAATGTGAAAACTATTATTAACTCTATAAAAACATAGGTACCCCATTTTAGTTTTTGTAACAAATTCTCTATGGCTCTCTCGTCAGTGACCTAGGTAGTTACTCTAGGTAGGTAGTATGGTTCTTAATTCTTGTGGGAGCAGAAGCAGGAACAAGCGGTCACACTTCTGGGCAAAGACAATCACAGTCACCTTCCGGAATACTTTTTGTACCACTTTTAACGCCTTACTTCACAATTCACGACCAAACCATTTTACTATTTGAATGTAACGAATGACATCACATTAAAAATACATAAAAATAATTTATCGGCGAGCTTAAAAATTATAGTTTTTTCTTATTTATTAATTTAGACAATTTTTCATTCCGTAATTTTCCCTTCTGCAAAGGGGATTAAGGACCTTTTGTTTGTTGACATCAAAGTTCAGGATAAAATCTATGTACCGATCTCCTCACAATAAATAAACTTGACTGCCTTTAGTTGTGTATCAGTTTAAGTTCAAGGGTATGGCCATAAGCGGTCACCGACATTAAAATCAAACTTAGAAAAACAAAGCAAAGATAAAGGAAAAAAAATCTTATTAAAAGAGGTCATTTTGTTTCCGTTTTGTCTAGCTCGGCAATATAGCGTGATGTGGACTTATTAATTCAGTGTAAAAAAAAACTGGTTGTTTCAAGAACCAGTTGAGTGTACTGGAGCATGCGCAGGGAGGCTAATTTGAATCCACGAATCCTGGTGACTTTAATAAAATGTAAAAAAACTCGTTTAATATAATTTGTCTCTTCCACGCCTTAATGATGACCAGCTGAGATTGAAGCAGAACAGCGGTGTTGACTTCCGTGTGAGGTTGCCAACTATTCTACAGCAATACCTCTTTTGTGTTTTTTTTTTAATGTCATAAAAATTTTCAAAATTTTGGGCGGAACTGCATAATGTCAATTGGTTTTCGAAGCAATCGTCAACCAGAGACCATTTTATACATTATAAAGATGATGTATAAAATGGTAACACAAAATAATTTAAAAAATATGTACAACAACCAGAACTGTCATGGATTACATTTTTAGCTCTGTGCAGGAATCGAGCCCTACACCTTTAGTTTAAAAGTCATTACGCTTAGATTATACACTACGTCATACATGAAGCCATTACGTTGGAACATTTTAAGAGTTGTACAACAATAGCAATGAAACCAAGTTATCTCTAAATTTTTTTTAAATAAATGCAGGCAATTCCATTAATGAAGAACTGAAAGCCATTAATTTTTTTTATTTTTTTTTATTCGTTTATTCCAGATCTCAGGGAGGGTGGTGCAGTCCCACGAGTTCCATATTATACATATATAATACATTAAATTAAAATATTTCAAGATTTTTTTTTTACATAATGAAAGGAAATAAATAAAAGAAAATAATAATAATACAAAAATAAAAATAAAATTTGAAAAAAGTTAACTTTTTGTTATCTAGGTCATCAGGAAGTGGCTACATCGCTTATAAATGGGACCCTGCCAGAAGTGTCATGCTGCCATCACAAGAGTGTTTTCGCTCGAGGCCAATTAATGGAGTGCTGGTACCTACCCTGATGTATCGCAGTGAGGCATGGAACTGGCAGAGATGGAAATAGACTAAATGCTCTAGAAATGAGATCCCTGACGCGTATGCGTGGTAAAACCATGTACGATCGTGTGAGAAATGTGGAGATCCGCGAAGAATGTAAGGCTGACGTAGGCGTAATGAGTAAGATTAAGAAAGGGTCGCTCAGATGGTTTTGGCATGTAGAGCGAATGAACGAGGAAAGGAGTATAAGGAGAATATATTCGATTCAATTCAATTTGATTCTATTTATTTATTCTTTCAAAAATATTACAAAATTTTAAATTTTAATGCGTTTTTAAAATATATTTGTAACAGTAGGTATTACATTAAACATAAATGGTAGGCAAAAAAACTATATAGGTAAGCATTAATAGAGCTGCTATATTAATGTCTTTTAAAGGCAGCTTTACTAACGCTAAGTATGTCGATATCCGAATTAATTCTGTTCAACAGCAAGATTGCTCTCCCGACCGACATGACCATTGGCAAGTTAGTCCGGCAGGCCGGAAGATGAAGATAGAACAGTATATGCTGTCGATGGCGAAGATAACCATCGGGAACATAAAAATGAATGCTCTCCAAGATAACTGAGTTTTCAAACCATCCGCGAATCAATCTGAAGAAATGCATAACAAGGTGTACATCCCTTCTGACACGTAGATGGTTCATTCCGAGCACACCCAATTGAAAGTCGGTAGGGTAGAGCCACGGGTAATAGTGTACTCATTTCAGAATTTTTTTCTGAACTCTCTCCAACATGAGGGAATATTTACCGACCTCTTTCAAGTCTTACCCATCTATGTCGAGACCCACTATGACGCAAATGTGAATAGTAGAAGAAGTCGGGGACCCCCGAGGAAGACATGGCACGACCAAGTGAATCAGATACTTGAGTCGGGCCATGTGAATAGTCGGAATAATAGAAGAGCATGTATGAGACGATATATGAATGTGAACGAGACAAGGAGTGTTTGCCAAGATCGAGTTGTTTGGCGGTCCGTCCTGTCTGCCTTCCCCTGCGGAGAAACGGCCGCGGCGTGATCGTTAATAGTTCGTTAGTTAGTTGGCACGTGTTTTTCAGAAAAGAAACCGTCCAGGAGTCTTTTTTTTCAAATTTACTGAAATGAATAAGTATTTTAATTAACAATCGTTATAAGTTAATGACCAGCATTGAACACTTAATATTGATAGAATCTTACAGTGATTTATCCAACATTATAGGCTTTGGTTTTTGTCAATTTATCACTAAAAAAGTGGTAAGTCTAGATAGAAATCACCCATTCTCAATGAACAAAATAAAAACTTCTCCTGGAATAAGTTTTCTTATTTTGTAACAGAATACCCCAGCGCTAATATTTATTTCCTAAACAATGGTCCAATTATCATATATATACAAATAAGACAAATAAAGGATATTCACACGATTAGTAGATTCCACTTTACGGTCCAAATTACACGACGCGGCAACACGTGACGAGTGGGTGTGGGAGACACGACATTTACATTTATATTTTCGACCATTTCTGATGAAGCGTCTTTTGTCCCAATTAAGTTAGATTTTTTGTGCAATTTGTTTGATGTAATTTTACGCAAATGTTATGTGTCAAATGGCCGACTTCCGAATCATTATTGCTTGCGAAATTTTATTTGTATTTGATTTTTAAACAACTTCGAAAAGGAGGAGGTTCTCAATTCGACTGTATTTATTTTTTTTTTGTTACCTCAGAACTTTCGACTGGGTGAACCGATATTGATGATTCTTTTTTTTTATTTGAAAGCTGGTGCTTCCCGTGTGGTCCCATTTTAATTTGGTCCAGTTCTGACAATGGCATCCATGAGAAAATCATACAAGTCTTAAATTTGCATCAAGTATGTGCGGGACAAATGGACGAATAACTCAATATCACGCCAACCGATTTCGATGATTCCTTTTTTATTGGAAAGGATGTACTTCAAGGGTAGTTTGGTGAGAGTTTGGGTAGGTTCTGATTATGGGATCCATGACAAAGTAACGGAACTCTCCAATTCTGAAGAACAAATTTACGATACTCGGCCGAATCTTAATCGAATTAGTTAGTGTACTTCAAATTCACTAAAAATAAAAAAATAAACAAAAATTTTAACAAAACAAAAAACGACTTCAAAAAATGGACTAAAAAGTAAAAAAATAATTTCGTATTCTTCTACAACTTTATAATCAACTTATCTTTTCTACTCATCAATATGTACGTACGATTTTATATTTGGTTATGTGTCAAATGGCCGACTTCCGAATCATTATTGCTTACGAAATTTTATTTGTATTTGATTTTTGTAAAATAGATGTTGACCATTTATCAAATATCTCTCATTTTCTGTTATTTTTTTTATCTGGTTTCGTTTTTATGAAAGTTTTTGTATTTTTTTTTACAATTTGGGAGGCGGGTATGGGTACCGCCGCTCCGGAAACCATTTATTGGATAACCAACACCTCTGCCATAGGTCATCACAAGTGGTTCGCTACGTTTGGTGACTTGGTTTGGAGCATGGGTGCCCGGGCTCATGGGGTCAGGTTTATCCGATGATGCGTCTGCTTACCAACTGCGTGGCAGGCTGGATCGGGAGAGAGTGTTGAGGGATATCTTTTGACCTCTCCACTTTCACTCTATGACTACGAACAGGATTTTGGACCACAGTGGAAGGGATGAATTCATTCGTTCGTCACTTCTGGACACACAGACTTCCAGATTCCTACCCACCCCTCACACCTATTTCCTTCCCAGAACTTCCTCTCCTGCCTTTCCTTAAAAAGACCCTCCACAGAGCATCCCCAAAGATGACACTTGCCCTGAGGAGAATTATTTTCCAGAAGGCCTCCTGTGTGAAGCTAATGTAAAAAAAATAAATTACTAGGCATTTTATTATTTCGTTTCCTCGGTGAAAACATGGTTGAGGCAAAATCCAATGTAATAATAATACTTGTAATGTAAATGATTTTAATAGATTTCTGAGAACGAACTCACACCGTACTTATCTTCCAACTATATGTAGATTAGGTACCTGGAAAACTTAGAAAAAGATAGTGATTTTAATAAAATAACAAAATACTTGAGATAAAGTCTGGGTCTTTAAAATACATACCTATCACTTTCCACATTTTAGAACAGCCAAACGTACACCCAACATTTGCACACGGTTCACATTTGTCGCATGAAAACATAAAATGTTCAACAGCTTGGCTGTTAGAGGATTTGCCGACTTTTCTCTTCTTCCTTCTACAACATACGTACCTATCTTCAAGACACATGTTCACTTCATCCTCTTCTCAAAAAGACACCTCACTAAGCCCTTGAGGGAAATTATTTTCCTCACGGCCTTCGTTGTGGAGATAATGCAAAAAAAAAAATTAAACCGAAATAAACAAATTTTTTTTATACGTTTGAACTTTGTTACCCAGTACCTAATCGGAATCAACTATAAACAAATAGCACTATTAACTCCTTTTTTAAATGTCTTTTTTTTCAATGAGTTTTGAACCTTCCTATCCAGTGATCGGAATCGGCCACCAAAAGTTGTCATCGACAACGACTTTAGGCGATTTTTCACAAAAACGGAACTTTACCAATTAATTCATTATTATTGTATCAAGATATGTAATATTTTTTTATGTAATTAGGTATATTGATAATAACGTCATGTTGCTTGTTACTATTCCACCAAGTGTTTTAAAAACATATAAAACACTTTTGTGTAGGTGGTGTATATAAGTGTAAGTGATTTGTTTTCATCTAATATGGAAAACAATTTAATTTAATTAAGTTATATGATTTTTTTGTTTTTTTATGATCTTTTTAGTACTTCTTTAAGCACGGATTTCGAATTGACTTGGGCATATTATATGTAGGTGGTGTATATATGTAGTGTAAGTGATTGGTTTTCATCTAATATGGAAAACAATTTAATTTAATTAAGTTATATGATTTTAATGTTTTTTTTTTTATCTTTTTAGTACTTCTTTAAGCACGGATTTCGAATTGACTTGGGCATATTTGTAACGTGTATTTCTTGGTAGAGCATCAGAATCTGCTTCAAGTTTGTGGGAAGGAAATTACAGTCTTTATCTTCGGGCATTTTTAGATAAATAAAAGAAATTATTTTGCAGTACAATATCACCTATATTTTAAAGGTATGGTTTATACATGGGTGCCCTCCAAGGGGTCAAGAATTCCACATTTCCTAAAGAAATAATAAAATAACACATAAGCAAGAGAGCATACCTGTGGACCGTAATTTATCTAAATTATCCTGACTCTAACGTTGACGCGAACCACTGTTAATAGGCGACCAGGAGCACGCGGGATCTCCATGGACAGGAACCGAGGAAGGCCCCAGGGCATGGGGACTCCTCACCAGGGAACAGGAACCAGGAAAGGCCCCAGAGGATGGGGACTCCTCCTCAGGGAACAGGAACCAGCATCAGGCTCAAAGTCCCGGTTGTGCGTACCGGTGAAATCTCGGTAGACTCCGTTTACCGCGCCCTTCATAGATCAGCGCCAGGCCTCCACCCGCCTCAAATATCGAGTTCCGCGAGGATAACCCTTCTCAAAGCCTTGTAGATCAGCGCCAGGCCTCCATCCGCCTCAAATATCGAGTTCCGCGAGGATAACCCTTCTCAAAGCCTTGGCCACGTTCAGTGGCGGCGTAGGGTAGATTGGCACCCGGGGCGGTTTTTTTATTGAACACCCTACATAAAATAAAACACCAAATACTAAACATGCTTACGAGACTTCATTTTACTAAAATATTATCACAATATCAAGATTGTGTTCCCTTCTCTTTCAATTGATAATATAGAAAAATTGGTTATCCGCGCTTGGCTCATTGTGGACCTTAAATAAGATTTTATTAAGGAGAAAAGATATTGTCACCTCCGGGACTCGAACGCGGGACCTTCTGTTTACATGGAAACAGCTCTACCAACTGAGCTAAGGTGTCTATATCCAATTCGGTCACATTTAACTGTATCATTCTTCGATTAAGAACTACCAACTTTATCTTCATTTTCTTAACGCACATATTATTGGCCGCTACCTTTATATATATTGCAAGATTCAAACCCGAACTAAATGCTATCTACAAGGGCGGATCGGGGATTTTTTTCTGGGGGGGGGGGGGGGGGGCACAATGAGCGGACGGGCAAAAAATCAACAATTACTGTTAGGATTTTTTTCTGGGGGGGCACAAAGGGCGGATGGGCAAAAAAATCAACAATTACTGTTAGGATTTTTTTCTGGGGGGGGGGGGGGCACAAGGGGTGGACGCGCAAAAAAATCAATAATTACTGTTAGGATTTTTTCTGGGCGGGCACAAGGGGCGGAAAGGCAAAAAATCAACGATTACTGTTAGAAAAATGAACTTACGTATCATATTTCAAGTTTATTTCTACAAGTTCAAGTATGTATAGGAAGGTTTATGAAAGTGTCAAAACAATCGAAAAATTAAATGTTTAAAAAATACAGTTTTAGCTTCTAAGTATATACTGTGATGGAATCTCCACAGTACAGAAAAATACCCTCTGGGGGGGGGCACGTGCCCCCTCCATATATCCGCCCTTGGCTATCTAGATAGTGTCTGGATAAATTATTAATTAGCTCAGTTAGTAGAGCTGTTGCCATGTAAGCAGAAGGTCCTGGGTTCAAGTCCTAGAGGTGCCGATAACTTTTTCTGATTTTTCTGTCTCCAGATTTCCGATTGAGCTTCGCTAATTTCTTCTTTCAACGCCTGCTTTGCCGGTGTTGGGATTACGCATCTCTTAGAGTGTTGATACAAGCTTCTCAAAATGATTCTTCAGTTTTAGAAAGGGAATTAGAAATTCTATTCGAAAAATAAATATATAGTTGCGACGCATTTCAAAATATGATAATGTAAGTAGCTAGATACAAGAGTACATAGTTATTTATTGAAATATCTTTACAGCAGGAGATTTTGTGCGCATTCTTTGTCTGTACGAGTGGGTTGTCGTTGTCACCCCTTGGTGCTTGGCACCCGGGGCGGACCGCCCCCTCCGCCCCCCCCTTACGCCGCCACTGGCCACGTTAATATCATGAACGCCAAACAAAGGATTACACCGATTATCCACAATCAAGTTCGAGCGTGAAGGTGGGCACATCGACAATATGGCGACTCCACCATTTAAACTTTTAAAACACGGGTCGCGGTTATAAAATAATCCATGATTCTTCATTAAATGGGTAAAACCCGTAAAGGTGATAATATCACATATTTAACAAGAAACTTATAAAATTCGGTGACTAGTCGAATCAACGTCGGCTCCCCAGACGGCGCGCCGTCTTTTTGGAATTCTCGCCGCGGCGAGAATTCCAAAAAGTCCCGCCGGAAATAGATGGCGCTAGTCGCTAGCGGTTAAGAACTAAAGTTACGGCGATCATAATAAAATGTGAGCGGCCAGGTGAGTTTAAGATTAACTAGGTCAAGACAATATTTATTTAATCGAAATAAATATTATCGTGACAATTATATGATATTTAAAAGCCTTATGTACGTAAGTTATTTTACGAGACCATCGTTTTACGTCCACAAAAACACCTGAAAAATTGTTTTATGTGATTTGAATCTTGGTTTCTTAGAAAATCAGCATTAACATATTTTTTGGCTTGAATATTTTTTACAGACATTTGGTAAGTGGGCAGTATACTAAATAAATACCTAAGCACAGCCTTTGCGTCTGCAGTTACTTTCTCAAGCATATATAGACTGGGGAGGCAAGCTAGACGTTTTCTGTCTGTCTGTAACTCCGGTGAAATTAATTCCAGAATTTCAAAATTGGATGTGAATTCAGACAAGTCATAAAGTCGGTACCTACTTAAAATCACGAAAATATTTTATTTTTATAGTTCACATTAATTCCACATTTGAAATGTGTATTTATTTTAGTTAATTTTTTTTCTGTGATGTTTCTATCGTAGATGGGTCTATATACGCCACTCGTTTCAGAGTTTTCTCCTCTGCGAGGAATTTTCCGAAGAACTCTTACAGAATAGAAAGGAGAAATTCCTGGTGCTCTGAAACTGTATACGACTACCAAATTTCCAGGTGTCTTAAAGTCTATTGATTCAAAATTTCTCCAGCATCCCCGGAATTAACTATTTGGCAGAACTTCCCTATTTCTAATCGTCCTTTCGATTAATTGTTTCCGCCATGCAATTTTTAAGGCTCGATCCTGTGTGATGACATGTCAAATATTTATTATTATCAAATACTTTTAATTTCACCAATCCTGCAATATTTATAATATCCGATGATCAATCACTTGCCCGCGCCAGACTTACTATAAAATCACACTTTTGGCATACATGTCCAAGCCATCTGATTTATGACTTTCCTATAAAAAAAATAGCGGGGCTTTGATGCCAGGCACTTCCCGAATCATCGAACTTATCAATGGACCGTGGATCCAAATTTGTGAGTCCTGCCACTCACCTTAAACACAGAATGAAAATCTCACCAAGACATCCTAGACTCATAAAGACATCGTAGACAGAATGAACATCTCACCAAGACATCCTAGACTCATAAAGACATCGTAGACATTTAAAAATCTATGTATTGTTCATTGATTTCCGTGTTCTTATGTAAAAATAATTTTCCTTTAGATGTATAATGTTGTCCTTCCCGAAATGAGTTTTATTAAACTCATTGGGAGTAATGTATTATAAATTTTATGTAATTTTTTTATGAACATCTCACAAAGACATCGTGGACACAATGAACATCTCACAAAGACATCATAGACAGAATGAACCCTAATTAATTTTTTTTGACATAATTGACAATATTTACAGAAAGATTAGTTCTTCAGCATGTGAATAATATAATATAATAACTCTTACTTCAAACCTGTGTGATCCATATCTAAAACTTGTTAATAGATTTGTTAATAATAATTCGTCTGGGCACAACCAATGACGGCACAACATACATTCATAACCACATTCGATTGTTTTTTAGAATGCACATATGTTTCAAGCATCGTGTCAAAATTTTGCAATAAGTAGGTATGATTTATTCAACCACGACTCGGGCTGAGTTTTTTAGAATACAGTTGCGAAATCAATCCACGAAAAGGAGTCATGAACTCGTGAAATGACATAATGTTAAATAAACACAACAAGTATGCGTAGACAAGTATTCATAGCACACCCAGGTTTATATTATAACATAATTTAACATTCACATCCGAATTTGAACAACTGACAGATCCCAAGGATAGATTTGGCAAACGAGCACGGTTCAACACGAGGTGGGCTTGATGTTTTTCGAAGAGATCATGATGAATTTTAATATTTTTTTGTAATATTATATTTTATTATTCAATCTACTTAGCCTAATTTATTCTATTGTGTATAAATTGAATTCAAAATCCACATGTAAAGCGTTTATAAAACATGCTTTTGAACATAACTTTATCAATGAATTTACAATATTGGATCGATAGGCGTAACTTCTACGAAATGCCAAATGCCAAGCAATTACGTAAAAGTATTAAGAAATTAGCAATGTAGAATTGATATACTAACCTAAACATGCATTGGCAGTCCGCATTTACTTTTTGACACTAAACGGTGATTAGTTAATGTCCATGATAAAAAAACCATCTTTCAGAAATCGACGTTTGAACAGTTTTAGCTATGCTTAGTTTTGTAGATCTGACAAGTACGGTTTTCCCAATCTTCCTCTATCCATTCTCGTTTCCTATTTTCAAAATAAGGAGTTACTATGTTTCTGGAAATTTTTAAAATCACTTCAAAACATCTAGTTTTCTTTTTGTGCATCTTCCAGCTCCCTCTGTATTTTCTGTTGGATGTTGGATCAGGATTACGTAGGTCAGGAAGTTTTCAAATGCTAAATTCATCGACACTTGATCCAGAAATTAGGTTATTCTTGAAGGATAGAGGGCAAAATAAACCAGGATTAAATGTTATAAGTGAGTTTTATTGTAATGAATTAG
This sequence comes from Limnephilus marmoratus, assembly GCA_917880885.1. Lineage (NCBI taxonomy): Eukaryota > Metazoa > Arthropoda > Insecta > Trichoptera > Limnephilidae > Limnephilus > Limnephilus marmoratus. Next base: position 17,634,242 of record OU862911.1, read on the forward strand.
TTACACGACATTGTCAAAGTATAGCCGACCAAGAAGTAACAGGTAGCATAGATAGTGTTGCCATCTACCGGCAATCATCTGATACAAAGGACTGTTTGGTTTATACCAAAGATATTCAAATACAGAAGTTTATACCAATTTATTATTCTAACAATTCTGTAGTATCAACAATACAAAAATGGTCAATCAAGAGACATTTTCCATTCCTTTACTGCGTTTTTTGCAATTCTTCTCGTTAATTATCTCATTTTCTCACCCACGCTTAATCACTTAACCGTTCGATGTTGCAGGGTCTTGCCGTTCCGTCTTCTCTTCAACTCTCGTTGTGAAACTGCGATGATGCGGCCACCGTAACGAGTTAATCGCTTCCTGGAAGCTGGACAGGACCAATCTTCCCATTTGGGATGCTGAGATTGTCTTCCGGAGTGGACAAAGCGCTGATCTGAATCCCGAATGGACACTTGCCATAGAGGCAGCTCGTATGAATGGATTATTGTTCAATCAGCGATAACTCCATAAAGAGGCATCCCAAATTGTTGGTCACCGTAGTCTAGTGGTTGATTTTATGTATCCATGTATGTTCAAACACTTCACTTGTACATTAAAAATAAATTGCAGAAAGCACTTGAGTACCTACTTTGATAAAGTCCCTTTATTCAAATATAAATTTTCAATTATTTCCATCGAATTACAGTAGGCTTTAAAGTAGTATTTATAGTAGTCCCAGAGAGAGGTCTACGTGGCGTGGTAATTCCAGTATTTTTTGAAGTGAAACTTATTTAGCGCCGTTAGCGATTTGAAATTCGGATGAAACGGAAATGCGTCACAATTCAGCTCTACACAAATACTTGATTCTAACACAATACGGTAAATTCGCACCTCTTCGTGCCTTCCATAGGGTAGTGGGCAAGACGCCTGAAAAGTCTCAGCGGCCAGAGAGACAGACATCAAGCGTACAGAGGTTCGAATCCTACGAAATCCAAAAAAAACAACATTTTTATGTTTGTGAAATCAATATCCAATCTTCAAACCATTTTAAAATAAACAGGAAAAAGAGAAGAAAGCGACATCTAGCGGCTTTCCACAAAGGAGGCCCTTGGAAAAATAATTCTCCTCAGTGCCGATGTCAGCCTCGGGGATGCTGTGTGTACCTATCTTTTGTGTTGTGATATATTTTTTTTAGGAAGGGGAGGTGAGGAATTGGTGGGAATTAAAAAGGTACAAGGGGTGGGTAGGAATCTGGGGGTCAGTGTGTGCAGGAGAGACGTATGCATTTATCGCTCCCAATACGGTGCAAAGCGATGTTCCGAAAGAATCTTGCGGAAAGGTCAAAAGGTCTCCCTCAACCAGTCTCTCCCGATCCGGCCTGCCACGCAGTTGGTGGGTAGATGCATCCGCCGTCACGATCGGACAAACCTCACCCCAAGAACCCGGGCAACCCTGCTAAATCACCAAATGTAGCCAACCACTTTGAGTGACCTAATGCAGAGTTGTTGGTTATCCAATGAATTTTATGGCATATTCTGTCTTTATCGTTTTCATATACGTGATTTATATGTGTGGATTTTAGAACGATCGTTGGTGACGTCACCTATGACCTCTCTCTGGGACTGACATATCTTCAATTGCCGGTCTGTCATCCATCTCTCTTCCGCACATCTCTGACTATTTTATGTGCATAATAAATATATGAAATATTTGATTCTCTTGACCTTGCAAAATAATCAATAACTGTCGGCAAATTGAGATGTTGATTGCTAAGTTTGGTAAACGTCACCAAAACAGAACATCGTCTTTCAAAACAGAATGAAAATCAAATTAATCATTATTTAGAAGTTAGTAAGGCTGGGCTAGGCCCTGCGGACGCGGACGGTGGGCGACAAGACAATAGCTTTGTGACAAACTTCATACGAAGATGGTTTTGCGTACGGGCCGGTATAGTCGAGAACGGGTTCTTAAATTTGGAGATTACAGACGCTAGGGTATTAATACTCTCAGAATAAAGCGGTGGCGTACACGGGCATTTTTAATTCAAAATATTAGGTCCTTACATATGAAATTGGCGTTTTGTATGGGAGGAACATAAAGTCGATTTTTTTTTAATATAATATATTTATTTAATCAAAGTATGTACCATGCTATCTATGCACTTTTGCCATCTCATAGGTAGTTCATCGATCCCTTTACTAAAAAAACCATTCGGACGGGAATCAATAAAATCTTTGAAGGCGGTTTGGACTGCCCCATCGGAGTTGAATTTTTTCCCTTGCAAGAAGTTATCAAAATTTCGAAAAAAATGGTAATCTGTTGGGGCAAGGTCCGGAGAGTACGGTGGATGTCTAAGACATTCCAATTGAAGCTCCTCTAATTTGGTAGCCGTCTGTTGTGCAGTGTGTGGTCTAGCGTTCTAACGCGCGTTTGTTGACTTGCTTCACTCAATTCGTGAGGTACCCACCTTTCAAGCTTTTTCACCTTCCCAATTTGCTTCAAGTGGATTAAAACAGTTTTATCACTAACACCGCAGCCTGCAGCTAACTCGGACGTGGTTTGCGATGGATCCGCTTCCACAATAGCCTTCAATTCTTCATTATCAACTTTGGTCTCCGGCCGTTCAAGGGGCTTGTTCTGCAGGTCGAAATTTCCAGAATTTTGGAACCAAAAACGCACTGTGTTTTCTTTTGCGGCACTGTCGCCATACACATCATTAATCCTTCGAGCCGTTTGTGCAGCACTGGTGTCACGGTGGAACTCGTACTCGTAAATAACGCGATATTTCAAGTTTTCCATTTTGTAAACTAAGTGACGCAAAGAAAAAAAAACAATTAAGGAAAAAACAAATGAATTATAATTTTCGAAACACAAATACATGAGTAAATAGCTGAATAAATTTGAATTTGGAATTCCTAACCAAAGAGAAGATATTTGAGATCAACGTTGTCAGTACGGCAAAACGCCAATTTCATACGTAAGGACCTTCCATAAAGGAACATATTAAGCAAGCAATATTTGCAATATTATTTAATGTTGGTTGGAGCCTAGATGAGTGATGCAAAGCATCTTATTATAATTTAGAATCTAATATCGCTCATTGGTTTACATATTTTGTGACAATCTGAGAGTGCCTACTTAGCAACTTCTATAGGAGTATCAATTTACAATATCAATGAATACTTTTTTTACCAACTCGATCGTTAGCATTACAAATTAGATTAATAATTTAATTGTTTATTCGATCGTGAAGTCATTTTGTTAGTGTACAGTGCACACATTTCCAAGAAGTGTTTTGCTTCCTATTTACAATCATGTTTTCCTTATGGACTTGTTTAGTTCAAACCCCAGAATCTGCATATTTCTAGCGTAAACCACTGTAATGTTTTTTTTTGTCGCCAGTTCTGCTAATTTCTTGTGCAATGAACGATGAAGTAATATTTATACTTGAAACAAAACAAAAACAAAAAACTAAGGTGAGTTCTACAATGTCAGAGAGTCTTTCAGACACTGGGGTAAGTCAGATTTAATACTCAAGATAGAAAAAGCTTATAACTGCATTTTATCTATATTTAAAGCAAGGATAAATTCATCAAATTTCAAAATTTATATTCAAGTTCTGTTATTATTCAAGTGCTGTGAAACGATCGGCGCATTATGCTAGAACAAGAATTGTAACTTAGAAATGTGATGAATTGTTCAAATTTAAACCTAATTTTCAAGATGTATTTTAAGTTATGTGTAACAACTGGCCAATAATAATATAACTTGAATAGAAACTTTACAGAACTAACATTGAAATTTGATGATTTTTAAAATTGTTTGTGACAAATTCACCAAATGGCTTGTTATGATACACAAAGACGCCACCCCTGCAAATCACTAGGCTACTCCCCTGTAGAGACAAACAGTTTCGCTTTCTCTCCGCTAGCGCGCCGCGCGCTGACGGCGGTTGAACGCCAGCCGCCGGCGGCCTTTTCTTCCCCAGACAGCGCTGCGAGTGCCCGTGTAGCGTGAACCATTCCGATCGGTTCCGGAATATTCCAGAAGACCGCCATGACGGTGCCCGTCCATAGTGACTGGCGGGAATGCCAAGTACGACTAAATTCCTTTCACCTCACCAATCTCCAAGCCACCAACCTGCTGCAGTGAGTAACCTGAGCCATTTAATTCCTCTTTATTGCGTGTGTTCCTTTTAAATTCAACGCGTAGATAAATGACCGCCCCCAGAGAGATTTTAGGGCCAAATTCACCCGAATTAGATAGGATTATTGATGCTACCCTGTACTAACTTTGCCTGCATTATGTATCATTGTTGTTTATGAAAGAATTCTACCCAATACACCTGATATTTACCGTAGCCAACTTGTTTCACTGTCTCCCCCAGCCCGTAGGATTTGAGCTTATTTCAGGGATGCCACACAAACGCCTCAGAGATCCTACAACCCAGGTGATGACAGTCTCCTCCGCTCTGCTGACCATTCTGAGCTAGTTTGTCGGCAGAAGGTAGGCACCTCAGGTAGGTGTACCTAACAGGCTATTCAGCTCCATTTTGTTTTTAAGACAGTCGATGGTTTCCCGGCAGTCGGCTTATTATAATTTGAAAGAGAGCTGAAACGCACCTAGCCCCTGAGATTCCTACCCACCCCTCAAATCTTTTCCCTTCCCATAACTTCCTCTGCTTCCTTTTCTAAAAAAACTCTCCACACAGCATTCCCAAAGATGACTTGGATCCTGAGAGGAATTATCGTCCTAAAGGCTTCCTGCGTGGAGCTAATGTAAAAAAAATACAAACTCCATTTAGTTTATTATGGTGTCCTCTGCGTGCAAAGTTGTATCTTTTCCATGGTTAGGCTATCATAAATGGATGTGTTTAACTGGGTACCATGCCAATTCAGAATCAAGTCAACTCAACAATTCTATGAAAAGTTATTAAAAACTACCAAAAAATAACTTTAAAACAGCCAATGATCCTAACCTACGATCTGATAACCAATTTTTTTATTTATTTTTTCATCATTTTTATGACTTTTCAAAAGAGGTTCTGAGTTGATTTCATTCTGAGTTGTCCGGTCACCGTTTAAGGCTCTGCAACCGGGCCCGAAAAGAAAAAGATGGAGATATATGAAATTACGAATGTTAGAGGAGAGCGCTAACATTTACAGCGACAAAATCGATGCGAAAATTGCAAAAATGTTTAATAAAACACGACTCGTTTAAAATAGAGCAAAAATCTCACGGGCATTATCTTAAACAGCATTTAAAGAAACACTGTGAATTTTTTCATTCATATAACTTGTAAAATAACTGAAACAAACATGTTAATAATAATTTTTGGAGCATACTTTGCGATTTTTTTCTATGGAGGGAATTTTATATAATTTGCGTTTCGGCGCGGGCTAAGTCTTTTTCCCGGGCAATTTCGACAATTTTTTTTTTTTTTTACAGTGAATACCGCACAAGAATCTCAACTGCTCTCGTCTGGAGCCAGTGAGACTATGGCATCCCCAATTGGGGTATGTTGTGAGGCTGAAGGTAGTGGGGAGGGGAAGGAGGTGGGGAAGAGGAAGGTTGGGAAGTGCCTGGCTATTCAGATCTGGTCACTAAACACGGCTAAAGCCATTTTCAAGCAACGTTTATTCTGAATGGTGGTCTTACACCAGGGCGATACTGATAGTATCTTCCACTCTGGAACATGCCGCAAATATACTCTATATTATTTTTAATGAATTAATTGTGAAATAACACAAATTAATCAAATAAAATATATTTGCGCATGCCGGGTTCGAACCCGCGACCTCCGGATAGTGAGTCAAGAGTCTTACCCACTGGACTACGGAGGTCGTCATCGTCAAGTCTAGATGTTATCTTCAAGAATAACATATATATTTTTAAGAGCTTTAAAACTTACCGTGTTTAAGGGAAATATGTAATAAATCGGTACAAATCCGGGTTGCGGGCCCTTAAGTAAATCTTAAAAGGAGCCTAGGAATTCATATTTTTATAGCGCCCCCGTGATTTTTCACAAAAACCCTGCTACAAATTATCCATTGATTCCTATTGCTTCAATGATTTTTTTCAAGCGTTCTGATAGGTACGTGCATGTAAATGATAACATTCAGCTAATGCTTATTTAATTTTTGCAGTTAAAATATTTTTTTATTATTTAACAAGGAAGCAGAATAAGTAGCACTATTATAAGCTTCCTCCTCTGTAAATTATAAACTGTTTACTTATCTCAATGTCAAACTATTCACAATGGTATTATGCCTTCCAACTTCCACCGGGTAACTTAATTCTAATAATTATTAGAGAAGGACGTCATTATTACATTTTGGTTTTACCATTATTTTTAATACTGTTTATTATGCAATAATATATTCCTTTTTCCGTTTTTGCTGTTGGGTCCCAGTTTTTCCGGCGGTAATTTTTTAAAATCTATTACTACGTTGTAATTTTTTAAATCTAAACTGGAGAGAGCTGGCACAAAACCGAGATGAGTGGAGGAAGACTCCTGAGGAGGCCAAGACCCATCAGGGGTTGTAGAGCCAATAGTGATGATGATGACTACGTTGTTGATGTTGTCGAGCGGATATTCGAAACAAATCCAAAAAAGAGTTAAAATTTTTTTTTTCACTTTCGATCTGCTCCGTCGAATTATTACTAGCAAAATAAGTGCGTCTTTTACGACGTGCATTTTAATAGATTTTTTTTATGAAAACTTTAAAATAAATTAAATGCTGTTATTAAAGAAATTTACGAAAAAATCTTAAGTATTCTGAAAGATCGATTCAATGTTATTTTACAATAAAAATTCATCGAAAAAATAAAAATAAAAAAACTTTCTACGCATTCTCCTGAACAATTAACATTTTTCATTTTTACAGCATTTCAAATTTCCTTGATCGTTATATTTTTTGGGGGAAAACTAAAAAAACTTTTATACCAAAATCTGGAAAAATCTTATAGGAGCAAAACAACAATTGAGATATCTTTTAACACTATGTACCTACATTTTTACTTTGTTTATTTCAATTTTTTTTGTTTACGGTTTGAAAAAAAGTACCGTTTGAAAAATGTACGTTTGAAGATGGTCTTGAATGCGGAATGGCTAAATAAAAATAATAAAAAAACTAAAATACTTTCAGAACTTATTACATGATAACATGAAATTTAAAAAATCATAATAATAATGGAGTTGTTTGAATAAACGAAGATGTGAAGAGAGGATTTCCCGCCGAAATACAAAAGTAGATAACATATTTTCATTAAAATGCATCAAGGAAAAATACTACTTGTCTTTTTACTATATATAGCAGCGTATCATTACAAAAAATTGACACTAAATAAATGTTTGACATCCATACAAACTTATTACCAGGTATTTGGCCATTTTAGGTTTGAAATTAGTAAATAATGTACGAAATTATATAATTTTACTAGCTGATCCGGCGAACTTCGTACCGCCTCAGAATCAAAAACTGTTGTCAACTTATTAGCTGAATTGATCTAAATTGTTTCTCCCTGCGTATACCATACGTTGATCTAAATTGTTTCTCCCTGCGTATCCTTTCCCCTATCGCGTTCCCTCTCCCTCTCCCCACTCCACTTCTCCCCTTCCCCCGTCCCGCTAACCCCCCTTCCTGAGTTCCTTTCCCCCCCTCCCCCCTCCCCCCGCCTCCCCCCTCCTCCTCCACCCCCCCCCCATCCCCCCTCCCCCCTCAACTCTCCTCCGGTTCACAGTTCAATATTATGCCCCTTACAATATTGCTGCAGTTCTTTCAAAAAAGGAGAATTCGTTCCATACAAAATGTATGGGGAAAATAATTTTCTTCGGAGTGGAACACCCTTTACTTTTAGGGGTATGAAAAATAGATGTTGGTCGATTCTCAGACCTACCAGATAAGCACACGAAATTTCATCAAAATTGGTCCAGCCGTTTCGGAGGAGTATGGTAACAAACACCGTGACACGAGAATTTTATATATTAGATAATTATTATATTTTCGGAGGGCCGACTGCGGAGGGACCAACTGTGGGGTCACCATTATTAACGCAGTCATAGATGACTTTATTACACTTTTAGTCTCAAGGTTCATTGTAATAGTAATAAAAAATCTTATTATTATTTGATGTTCGTTATATACCATTATTACAATATTGTCGCAATTTTACATCATAAAGAGCTACAATTACAAAATAACATTATGTCGGAAGATATAAAAAAACAAACAAGGAAGCATGAATCGCCATAAATATTTAACGCCACGACTGTTGTTTTTCCTATATAACTTTTCCAGGCGGTCATTTCGTATTCGGAACTTGTTTGGCGCTGGCAAGGACATCCAGCGGAGACATCTAGCGGCCGTTGCTCGAAGCAAGTTGACTTCCCGGTGTAATGCCTCGTTCACACCTCGATTTATAATGTCCAAGTTCAATGTTATTCAATAATTTAATTATAATACTGAATTTTAAATGTTATTTCGTGACGTAATGTCATATCTTACGCTGATTTAATGGCTCTACTGAATACGTTATGAAATTAAGAATTCGAATTACGTCAATAAAATATGTGGCAATGAAAAGGAAAATAGAGCGGTTAATTTCATAATTATTTAGATAAATCATTTATTAAAAGATAGACTTTTTTATCAAACTGGTTACTAAAAATTTGAACATCGTCTAAAAATGTGTAGCATTTTACAAAACATTGTGCAAAGATTGCAAACAAGCGGAGACCAGTTTATCTGAAGAAATTATACCGGTGAGCTCTGGCGTCATAAAATTTATGTACAATTAAGAGTAGAAAATATAAAAAAATGGAACTACGAATTTTTTAGGCTGGTAACATCAATTTAACTGTGAAATATTCATTTAAAGGGCAATGACACTGAAAGTACAGATCAATGTAAATGACAGTTTAAAAACATTTTTTTGTTCTTAAAGAAAAATAAACAAAATCGATGAAGCACTGATGTTAATGTACCTACTTTGAAATAAATTTGATTAAATGGTTTTTTACAAAGTGATTTTGATTTTACAGGTAGAACTGAAGAAACAGTAATGGTGAGTTCAGTTGCACTACTTTTAGATCTGAATGATCTGATTTAGATCTAAAATTAGAGACATGATTTGAAAGTCCGGGTAATGCTGGGTACTTAAAGCTAGCATTAAATAAATGTGAGCAATTTCTAACCGTGCTTTGTATTTTATTATAATATCGTTATTCTTTATTGTATTAACACAAAATTGCAAAGCTGTAATATACCTACGTATATACAATTCTAATTTTGAGATCAATGGATATCGAAATTGCAATAAAAAAATATTTTTCCTAATTTTAGATATATTTGAATTTTTTTTAAGGTAAAAGGGAGGAGATGATGTTCTGGGAAGGAAAAAAGTATGTGGGGTGGGTAGGTATCTGGGGTATGTCCAGGAATGACGGACGTATGATTGAATTCATCCCTCTCCCTTCAGTACAAAGCAATGAGCCGAGAGAGTCCGGCTGGAGAGATAAAAAGGTCTCCCTCAACCAGTTTCAACCTTCCGTCCCGCCAAGCAGTAGGTGGGCAAACGCTTAAACCAAGACCTAAGCAACCTCACCCCATGAACCCGAGCACTCCTGCCAAGTCACAAAACGTAACGAACCTATGGCAGGGGTGTTGATTATCCAATAAATGGTACCCTTACCCGCCTACCAAATTGAAAACGTGTTCTATGAGTCATGAAATTTGCACATCGGATTGATTTTTCTATGACAATTTTTACCACTAGGGATTGCAATCCCGCAGCTTATTCAATCCCGCGGGATTGATATGCGGGATTGCTCAATCCCGCGCGGATCCCGCGGGATCCCGCATCTTTGAAATAATGTTATAAGTTTTAAAATCAAATTGAAACTACAGATTTTATAAGTTATAAGATAAAATTGAAACTACAGATTTGTGGGTAAAAATCAACTTTTATTTAACATTCTTACATTAAGCAACAGAAATTAATTCTTTTGTATTAATTAAGTTTTCTATTATCTAAGTAATTAGTAATCTGTTTTCTTAGATTCATCTTTAAATAATTGGCATAATTTAATAGTTTTGTTTAATTTTACACTTACTCCTAACAGTTTTATATTTTTAATTCAGTCTTATTCATATAATGACTAATATAATCAAATCACAACTTTCTCTTAGATGCTACTATTATTACTATAATCTGAACTACTATCCTTTTCCAACATAAACTTCACATTTCAAATGCAACCTCAATTAAAGTAAAACCAGGGCCTCCACACAAAAAAACAAACATACCGATAACTCATACCTCATACGGGCAAAGAAACTTTAAGTACTACGCAACCAAACTACATAACTACATGCCCACCACACTGAAGCAACTACCAACTACAAAGACATTCACAAAAAATACATCAAAGACTGGATCAAACAACAAGGTATTCAATTTACTCAAAACATTATAACACATAACCAAACACAAACATTAAAAAAAAAAATAACAAAACATTGTTTTGAGACAAAAAAAAATACCACAATATTATTCTTAACAGTGGCGTGTGGTCCGTAGAAAAATATACCTACCTATTTATCAAAACTATTATTTATATTAAACATAATCTACATACTATGAACAGCTGTATATATAGATCCTAACTGCAACAAATCTTTAATTTATGTATTGGATACTGCCGCCATGGGTTGACCGTTGACCCACAGTGCCCTTCTTGACAATATCAAGGAGGATACGGTGGTTCTACTTATGTCGACAGAATAACATTTATTCCCACACATGGGAACACCTCAGCACAGGTTCGCCTAGTGAGGTGTTCACAAAACTGTAAAGTGTGTGTTCAAGAATAAAAATAAAATAATAAAAAATATCAACCTATGGTGATAAGTTTTGAAAATACGCCCTTAAAAAGCAAATGGCATTAATTGTGTCATCTCCGAGCCTGCTTCTGAGCGAACTGCAAATATAACCTGCTGCTGAAAACGCTCTCTCGGCTTCTACGCTAGTAGGCTGCACCGTCAGGATCAAGGGCGGATTTAGGGGGGGGGGCACGGGGGCACGTGCCCCCCCCAGAAAGTTTTTTTTTGTACTGTGGAGATTCCATCACAGTACAGAAAACTGTCTCTATCAAACATTTTTTTACCCGTCCGCCCCTTGTGCCCCCCCCAGAAAAAAATCCTGGATCCGCCCTTGGTCAGGATATATTCTAGGCTATCTTGTGCTAAACGGTAACATTGCGCTCGTGCTACTCTCGATTTACGCGAAAGTTTTAGCGCCAAATTTTTAACTTGCGGGATCCGCGGATCCGCGCTTTGAAGGTGCGGGATTGCGGGATTAATAAAAGCTGCGGGATCCCGCGGGATTGCGGGATCCCGCTTTGCGGGATTGCAATCCCTATTTACCACTAATCTTATGAGGTTTCAGTTGAATTTTCCGAAACTCATGAGACTTCAAAGTTTTTTCATTTAATTAAAGTTTTTTTTTTATTCATTTATGTTTTCCATATTTTTAATTAAATGACTACCACAACACGGGCATTATGCCTAGTATGGTAGTTAATAAAATTTAAAAAAAACTGTAGGTTATAAAAAATTATGAAATAATACAAAAATAAAATTTAAAAAATCACAAGAAAAGTTTCAAAAATTCAATTAATTAAAAATAACCTTAAAGCTTCCAATCGAATTGCCGGGCGAAACAGGTTTGTAAATCTAATAAAGACTAAGACATAATTGCATTGAATGTAAATGATGTTTATGAATTAGGATCGTTAATCGAAGTGACCATATATGTTTAATTCACACGAAGCAATCAATAACCATAATCCGTTCTTAACGCAGGGGCGGCTCGTCTTTGACCACACTAGTCTGTTTTGATATTCAGGTCCTGATATTCTGTATGTAAATAAATTATTTTAATGTATATTATTTATATTCATACGACGCGTTGCAAAATGCATCCAGGGAAGTACATTAATAGACGCCAGTGTGCAATATTCAACATCATACGTGCGTTTTAATAAAATGTACTTACCCACTGAATAGATTGAGTGATAGAATTGTAATGTGGGTTTGTCGTTACGTTTATGCTTACCTTCTCCATTTCGAAGAAGTCATTAGTTTAAATTTAATTCATTTATGTAAACATAATTTTTAAAAACTATACATTATGAATACTAAATATTGTTTCATACAATTTGAACAATTCATCTAATTTCAAAATCCTATCCAAGTTCTGTTATTATCCAAGTTCTATGAGGTTTACGCGTGACGGGCTGGATCGATAGAGACTAGATGATGGAGACCTTTTACCTCTCCAGCCGGACTCTCTTCACCCGTGGCCCTGTACCGCAGTGGGAAGGATTGATTCATACGTCCATCATGGACTCCTGGATACATTGACCCCAGGCCCGGACTGGGACCATTTGGGGCCCTCCGCTAAAACTTGTAAAGGGGCCCCCTAACGAAAATGGGGGTTCCGGGGGCCCCCCCGGATAATTTTTGAAAATTAGGTGCTCGAATACAATGAAAACGCGTTTCTATGCTATATTGGCACCTACAAAGAAGAAGAAATTCAGATAGGTTTTTATACGAATATTATGATTTTCGACTTTTGTTGACTTTATTATTTATTGAAATAAGAAATTCACAGTATTTTTAGGATACCACAACACTACTAAACACATGCTGTAGAACTGCCAATAATTATTACGGAGTTCAAAATAAAGGGCAGGATTTTATTCACACCAAAGCATTAATGAATTATGTCAAAATTATTTGTGTAGTAAAAATAATGACAAACGGATTTTAGGGATTAGAAAAATAATACTAACGTTTAAAAAAAATCCTCAGTGTTTAACAGTTTACAATGTTGGTGAGTAGAATAGAAGGGGCTTAACTTAACTGAAATGATTCGACATTTTGCTTCCCTAGCCCTAAAGTAACAGTTTCTTTGTAAGTAACTCACTTGTTAAAGCTACTTCATCTATTATTTTATTTTTGTCCAAATTATAAAATAAATCACTCTCAACATTAATAAAAAGCAGACTGGACATAAGGTCTTGGCCTAAGGACGACCGAAGTCGATTTTTGACGATTTTAAGTTTAGAAAAAACTCGTTCACATGTGACTTGGGTACAAGGTATGGTAAGAACAAATTTATATACAATATACAGGTTGGTAAAGATTAAGATAGTTCAAATAGAACAGAAAAAGCACATGCCAAACACTGGAAACATTGTCTATTTTCAGGGCAGTAAATGTTAGCATTTGTTTCCGCTGCCGTTGGGTCCAAATCATCTTCTTCGTCACTGCATCTGTCTCCGTAGTTCTCAGTGGACTCTGCCGCTATGAAGTTGCTGTATTGTTGTGCAAACCGTCGCAGCTCTATCAACAGCCGACTTCTTTCAATTTTACACAGTTTAGAAATACTGTGCAGAGCTTCTGTGGGAAATGTTTGGAGTTGCAAGATAAAGTCAAACTTTTTGGAGTCCAACCAAGAGCAATCCTGTAAAACGTCTTTGTTTGCGCAAAATCTTTATTCAATACTCATCCTCGCACAGTCTAAAATATCAAAATATACCTACAATTTTGTAATGTTGAACTGTTGAAATAGAGTCAGTTTCATCTTTTGTTTTTTCATCGGGCATTATAACTACTAACAAGACAAAAACTTTTTTTTGTACGTTTTGTGGGGCCCCTTCGGGGCCCCCTCGCGCCGGGGGCCCTCCGCGATCGCGGACCTGCGGACCTGGCCAGTCCGGGCCTGATTGACCCCCACGATCCTAACCATCCCACACACCTTTTTCCTTCTCAGAACTTCCCCTTTTTCCTTTCCCTAAAAGACCCTCCACACAGCTGGAGGCCGGCGTGGTCTAGCGGTAGAGCTTTTGACTCCTAATCCGAAGGTCGCGGTATCGAATCCCGGAGTGGGAAAATACATTTTATTTGATTGATTTGTGTTATTTCACGATTAATTCATTTAAAATAATATTTAGTATGTTTGCGGCACGTTCCACAGTGGAAAATACTCCTAGTATTGCCTCAGTGTAAGACCACCATTCAGAATTGAAACGTTGCTTGAAATGGCTTTAGCCGTGTTTGATAACCAGATCAGAATAGCCAGGTACTTCCCTGCCTTCCTCTTTCCCATCTCCTTCCCTTTGCCACTACCTTCAACCTCACAACATACCCCAATTGGCGTTGCAATAATAGGTTGGAGAAGCTGGGACTCTTGTGAGGTAATAAGATATAAAAAAACAGCATTCTCAAAGATGACATTGTTTTCCTCAAGGAAAATTGTTTTCCTCGAGGAAAATTGTTTTCCTCAGGGTCTCCTGTGTTTAGCTATTGTAAAAAACTGTAAAGACTGGCCCATGATAAAATAATAACAGAAGTTGAATAGAACTTTGACAGGATTTGTATTTTAACTTGTAAATTCGATGAATTGTTTAAATTCTTTGAAACTACATATCATGAGTATATTCGCGCAAACTTCCAGATTGTTTGTCGAAAAACGACAATTAAGAATCGAAACTTTGCATTAAATCGCTTTAACCTGTTTATTGACCTGATCTGAATATCCGGGTAGGTATCGAATTCCCAACCTTCCTCTCCCATCTTCTTCCCCTCTCCATTTCCATCAGATTAATAACATACTCCAAGTTGGAGACGCTATAATCCCACTAGTTCCGGATACTTGAAACTCATAATCACAAAAAGACCCAACAACATCTTCAATTATATTAATTTTGTTCATATTAAATTAATTTATACTTGTTTATATAAGGCTTATACTGCTATTTACATTTATACTATTCTGTAATTTAAACAATTTATCTAATAGTTATTTTATCATCAACATTATTGAATATATACACCGTTTGAAAATGTACCATGTTATTGCATAAAATGTTGTCATTATGTACCTGCTGACGAACCACATAAGTAGTTTAGCAGCTTTAAATGTTAATAAACAAAAAAATTCTATGTTTTTCCTCAGGGACATGATGCCATGAACTCTTGATTTTAGAAAACAAATAGTCCCATATTTTGCCAATAGCTAATAATAATGCGGCGCGGCGGTGCGGCGCGGCGTATCGATTAAAGTATAGTTTGGCAAGAAAGTGTAGAAATTAAATAAATTGGAACTAAACGTTTTCATTACTATGGCAGCACCGAATTATATGACGTTTCCTATGGCTGTCATGTTATCGCATGTTACGGTTGATTTATTGTCTTAAATCTGAGTAGAAGATCGCTTATTTAATAATATTTTTATTCATTGTTTGCCTGAATTTAATTAAAATGAATAAACCATTACATAGTAATGCAAGAGGGGTTATATTCTGCGTTTTTCAACGCTGCCTAGCCGAGTGTCACGCGAAGAAGCTTTTGTCTGATTTAGAAGATGTTTACAAACGAACTGCAGAAATGACTGGTACGTAGTATAGTTTGTTTAATAAATTTCATTAGTATTACAAGATTTATGCCAATTTTCGAGCGATAATAACCATTACAATCTGATTTGAGGTTATGTTAAAAAATTCGAATTTGACATTTCGATTTGACAGTTAATATGCGGCCACAGGAAAAAGGGAATAACTCAATAAAAAAATAATAATATGCAACTTCTTTAAACTCGTAGAAAAGTTACCTTTTTCTCATTTTTCTTTTTTTCTTTCTAAGAGAATATTATCTAGTTTGTGTTTTTAAAACCACCTTCTATAATAATAATTTTAATGATGTTTTTCACACACAGGTAAATCTGAAACAACGGTAAGACGAATCGTCGAGGAGGGGGAAAAGGCAGATGGAAAATTTGAAACACCGGGAAAACGGAAAATAGGCATAATAATAATAATATGTAATAGCATAAGTGCTGATCATTGGAAAAATTGTTGCAAACACGTGATGAAAATTGAGGCAGAATATTATGCACGAGGCAGTACCATATATGATGATATCGATGAACTGCGTTAAGATGAAGATGAAGATACGGAAGAAGAAGAATCACACGAGGACAAAGACAATAATTACATGTCGGGTGTTGAATTAATAGACTTAAATTTTTAAGTACCTACGTTTTTATATCGAAATAAACGCCCACTTAAAACTTGTTTTGTTTTATTTTACTTCTATTAAATTACAGTTTTTTGTGCAAATTTTTTGAAAATACAAATACGCTATGAAATATGCATTTTGCCAGAGGTGTTTTTTTAAAACATTCATTCTTTGTCTTATGAGCCATTTTGGTGTTGCCATTTAAAACTAGAAAACGATCACAGCGCCATCATTTATTTCGGTGAATGAAGAAACCCACCCTTTAATTGCCAAACTGTAATTGATAAAAATCTTACATTTATTTCTAGCAACACAACTACGTCACGCAATAAATTACGGCAACACTTTTGCCACAAAATGAACTATTTATTTATTTATTGGAGACACAAACAGGATATTAATAGAACATTCTTTTGGGTAATATAAAAAAATTAAAATATAAATATCCCTAGACTGCAGTAATCACATTTGCATGAAGCTCCTACAACAAGTTTACATCAAGTTGGGTTGTTAAGTTCATCTCTATATCTTGTGACGCGAAGCTTTTCAGGCACCACAAGGTTTTCAGGCTATTGACCAATAAAATTAACAAATTCCAACGTGGGATTTGAGTGATAAATTTGTGCTCAGTTTTATATTGTATGGATATTGCATTTTTTTATAACTAAGCCTTCGAAGTGAGGTACCAGAATTCTATGAGAAGTTGTATTATGAAATTACACTCAGGTGGTGTTATTTTTACATTGAAAAAAGTGATGAGAGGGCTAATGTATTGTTATTATTATTACTGATCTATTCCACTCGGGAAGTTGGGCATTTTGTTCTGTGTTAAAAATAACTTTATTTTAAAATTAACATGTATCTGGCGAGCTACACAAACATTTTTTAAATTAAAAATATATATTTATTTCTCTTGGGGTCAGTAAAAACCCAAACAGCGGAGTTGTCGGCCACTGTCCGGCCAGTGTGATATCTAACAAAGTCCAGTGTCCATACAATATATTATGAATGTATAATATACACTTTCTGTACATTGTAACTTGAGTACAGTAGTTGCGCACATTGTATAGGCTCATATTATGCGACAGTTCGCTCTCCGACCCGCTCAATTATTTAATTGAAAAAGATAATGGAATAATTGGTGGCAGCCACTGGGCAGTGGGCACCGTGTCGGCTTTAGTTAGCGTCAGAGGACTCCCATCTTTAAATTATGATGTAGCAGTTGTTGCTGAACATGTTGCTCGTTCTGAGTGAGGAACCAAGCCAACATCTAACAACTGAAATTACGTGAAATTTTATTAGTGGCAATTTCTTAACAGAACTTTGATGAATTTTATGAAAGTAGTTTCTTGTATTTAAGTAATTGACGTAGCCTTTATTGATCGAAGATTTAAGTAAGTCATTGATTGAATTTGATGGTGATTGTATTGATCGATTATCTACAACATGGGGTTCCCAGCGGTGGCGGATACAGAAAAAACTCAAGGGGGGGCGCTAAAGATATAAGAAAACTAAAAAGTAGACAACAGTGAGAGAATACGAAGCACCGCACAAAGAGGAGATCGACTATACTATCTCATTCTCTCGCAGGCTAAAACATATAAATGTATGTGTTTGTCAAATCACAACGGTGCTAAAGAAGTTTTCACTTCAATAAATAAATAAAAGATTGGCGGACCGCACATTTAAAATTTGGCTGGCCACAGGGAGCAGTAGGGCTGCATTACACGATCAAAGGAATCAAATACTTGAGTCGGGCCATGTTAAGGGTACCTTTGCATGAAGCGACGTATGAATGTGAACGAAGCAAAAGTTTCAATTTAGGAGGCGAGTGTGGGTACCCCCATTACGGATATTAATAATTGGATAAACAACACCCCTGTGCTAAAGTCATCCCAAGTGGATCGCTAAGTTTGGTGACTTAGCAAGGATGCCTGAGTTCATGGGATATGGTTATGGTGCATTTGCCCAAGTGTAGCGAGCTGGAAAGGACTAGTTGAGGGAGACCATTTAACCTCTCCAGCGGGAATCTCTCGACCCATTGCCTCGCATCCCAGTGGGAGGGAATTGTTCATCCGTCCATCTCTCTTGGACACACTAACCCAGAGAGTCCTAACCACCTATCGTACCTTTTTCCTTCCACTATTTCCTATAGTTACCCAAAAATGACAGTGGATAAGTTTGTGTATTCGGGAAGTATGTTTACGAGAGATGGGAAGGCTGATAGAGATATTGAAAGAAGGGTAAATGCAGGTAACTCCGCATTTATGGACGACTGAACCTCGTTGGCGCTAACAAAAAACTGTCGAAAGAAGCGAAGCTAGCAGTCCACAATGGAGTGCTGGTACCAACCCTGATGTATGACAGTGAAGCATGAAACTAAATGCTATTTAATTGAGATCCCTGCGGTGTATGTGTGGTAAAGCCATATATGATAGTGTAAGACAAATATGAAAAGAATGCAAGGCTGATGCAAGCGCAATAAGAAAGATTAAGAAAGGGATGCTTAGATGGTTTAGACATGTAGAGCGAATGATTGAAGAAAGATTTTCTTATACATATTTAGGGGGGGCAAGGAGGGGGCGCGCGCCCCCCGCGCCCCCCCCCCCCCTCTGTATCCGCCACTGGTTCCCAGGCATCGCGGGTTCATTTATCTGCTAGCTAAGTCCTCCATCAATGAACATGCAACATTTTCCCGGTTCTGTTAGGTTTTTCGTAACCTGGAAATAAATAGATAGCGTGTTTGAAACTTATTCCTGGGATTAGTTTTTTCGTCCCAACTGCCCGGAGTCAGTTCCTTCGCTCAAAACAAATTGACACATTTCTGTTATTTCTGACCAAATTAATAACATGATATTTAATATATTCTGCTACTGGTTACCAACTGTTATTCTTCACTAAGTATAGGGTGGCGCAAAACTACCGATATGGTTTGAATCTTATTACACATTACAATAAGATTCAAACCATATCGGTAGTTTTGCGCCACCCTTTATTATGTTTTCTTATTTTTAGTTTTTTTTTGCAATTTTTTTCATTTGCGATTCAGCAATAAGCTCCGACCCTTGTGGCTGAAACTGAACTGTAAATGTTCTGTTAATGTCAACTTCCCCATTTTGGGGGTGAGTTAGACCTCGCTCCTGCATACACTGGCGTAAATTTTTCAGATGCTTGCAGCATACGTAAGATGCCATTACCCTGCGAGCAGCCGCCTTTTATGCTTATCTGTTATCTTTTTTTAATCCAACAGGAATGAGCGAGCACTGGACGTTTTGAAAGAAAAATTTTGAGGCGCATCTTCGGACCGGTTCTAGAAAATGGATTTTGGCGCAGACGTTATAACAATGCGCTCTATACTTTGTTTAAGGAGCTAAACGTCGTAAAATTTATAAAACTCGGAAGACTTCGGTGGCTGGGTCATGTGGAGAGAATGCACCATCAAGCACCAAAGTCCGTATGACCAATAGGGCGAAGGGCCTGGGAAGACCAAGACTAAGATGAAGCGACAACGTCCTACTAAAGACATATCTACCTTGGAGCTTCTAAACTGGAGAGAGCTGGCAAAACCGAGATGAGTGGAGGAAGACTCTTGAGGAGGCCAAGACCCACCAGGGGTTGTAGAGCCAATAGTGATGATGATGATGTTATCTTTTTTTAAATTAGTTTATCCCTGACTTGCTTTATATTATTCGCATTTTCTATATTATGTAAGTACTTGCATACTGCTTCCTAACACCGTATGCAGGGACACTGGAGGTCTAGATTCGTTCAAACTTAAATGTAGATTCGTTCTTTCAAAAAAATTGGAGTCCTTGCGAGAGCCTTGAAGGAGTAACCATCTGTTACTTATACCAGGGCCAATATGTGGTGGATAACCTCCAATGCCCGGAGTCAGTGACATAATGGTTTTCCCATTTAATGAACAATTTGAGGCTGAAGATAGTGGGAGAAAAAGAAGAAGGGTGAGGAGGTTGGAAAAAAGCTGGCACTTCTAATCTGTTATTGGACAATTCAAATCTCTATAACTCTCACAGGAACTGGACTAAAATAGTTGTTTTGTCTTTGAAATTCCAGAAAAAGTAACTGTACAAATTTCAAAACACCACAGCTTACTTTTGTACAGATTTCTGCTTTATGAATAAGATTGCCCACATTGCATGTGACTATCGATTGTAAGAAACGCCTCGAAAAACGTTAAATGATGTCACGTGGGGACAAAAAATATTTCAAATTTCTTTTCAAATCTGTATTATCCATAACCATGTATAATCTTCTTTCTTGGCCACAATCAAAAACAACATCTATCACCTTTCAACAAACAAATTTGTCAAGTTGTAAAAAAAATTAGAAAATTGATTTATATATTTTTAAGAATCAGAAATTTTTTATCTGTAAAAAACTTATATCTCATATATTATGCTTTGGTTCAATCAACTTTACAATATGCTATCATTAGCTGGGGATCCGTATACAAAACTAATCTTTCCCCAATTGAAGTTGTGCAGAGGCTAATAATTAAAATCATATTAAAAAAACCTTCTGACTACCCAACGGATCAATTATTTAAGGAATTCCAAGTACCATCTTTCAAAGATCTATACAATAGAAATGCATTGATTCAAATTATAAAAGAAAAAGAAAAATATCAATTTATAACTGAAAACCGTACTAGACATAAATATACTTTTTCATGCCCAAAATTAAACACTTCCTTCGCACAAAATTATTATACTTATCAAGGAAGACTTATTTTCAACCGATTACCGGATGAAATTAGAAAAATTAATGATAAAATCCAATTAATAAACACTGTTAAGAAATATTTTAAAGATAATCTCAAAAAAAAAAAAGTTTCCGACTAATCTAATCTCAAGAATAACTACTTATAACTCAGTTTCCAAGTGATATTCCGTTCTTCAAATAAGTTAAATTTTGTATTGTTTTTAGCAACTAATTACAAATAATTCTAGATACATTATCCAAATAGTAAAATTGTTTTGATTGTAGATAAATACTTATAATTACATATCACCGAACTTACAACTTATTGTTTTTTACATTCACATTGTAATTTAAGAACTTAAATATAGCATTAAAAAATGTACACTACTCTTCCAGACACAAGCTAACGCTTTCATGGAAGAGTGGTATTAACATATTTGAATATGAATATGTAAGCAAATTAATACATCATCATTATATTTTATATGCTAAAAAATAATAAAAAAAAATAAATCCCGAAACTTTCTTACTTGAAACCGGTCATTACTTTGGATTTGTTTCTGAAGTCCTGGGAAGACCGAAAACTTACAGAGCACGCCTAATAACAGAGGCAATTTAAATTCATAAAAATCCTAAGAAATCCTAAATCCTAAATCCTAAAATTAATAGAAACGACGGAGCTAAGCTCAATACTTCTTGGTATCCGGTAATTGACGGCTACACCAAAGCTAAACGCAGAAAACCATTTTGAAGTATACCGTAATAGCAGCTCGTAGTCATGGAGTGAAGCTGGCAACACGATATCGTTTCTAAGTACTTAAGCACACATTTCACCACTAACAATTACACATCTGCCCTGATGATGGACAATGTAACGCTATCCGAAACGTTGGCTAAAGGAGGAGGTAGAGCAACACGGCATAACACCCCAAAATTAAATAACAAAAATACTTTTGGCCGTGAAAATCTAAAATAATATCTTATTATTTGAAGTTTAACACTCTCTACAATATGAGACGTACATCTCCAAGACTTGAAGAGTCCACACATATACTGGGTATTCGTGATAAAATCATTTTGATGGATCGATGTGAACTTTTGTATGGGTACCAACCTCGAAATAAATTTAGGATTCAAGTTTCAATCAAATCTGAGTGGTGCGGTGGCAGCCTCCTCTAAATCTAAAACGAGCGCTATGAAGGGAGATAATGAACACGGACAATGGAGGCATCTCTGCCCATCATTGGCGGGTCAATTTAATTATTCAAGGGTCAGTTTCTCGTGCGGCCAATACACACTGAGCATGCGCAACAACTTACTATTAATACAGAGGATGCATGAATAAAAACCAAATAAAGTAGGTGCCATATTCTATGGTACCTATAAACAATTTTTAATTCTTAATTTTCTTACAATAGCTCCCCACATGAGGCCCCGAAGAAAATATTTTCCCTTAAGGGCCTGCAATCCGAATTTCTACCGATTTCTTACATATCTCCCACACGTTCAGTTTTAAAGCTCTTAAAAAAACATATGTTATTTGTTATATACAGACTCGGAGTGTAGGCTTAGGTATTTTGTAATGATACGCGAATTGGCGAGATGGATATTTATTGGACTTGTAGGCTAGAGTAACGTCCTATCTATTGTGCTGGCGGTAGGAAAAGAGGGCGAGGAGATGTCTGCATCTCCTTTTATAGTGAGATCACCTGTCTCGCTCTTGCATTAACGGAAACAGGTGTACCACCCCAAAAACCTCTCTCACATTATTCTTAAAGATAATATCTAGACATTGCCCGCGCCGGAACGCAAATTATATAAAATTCCCTCGATAGAAAAAAATCGCAAAGTATGCTCCAAAAATTATTATAAACACGTTTGTTTCAGTTATTTTACAAGTTATATATATGAAAAAATTCACAGCGTTTCTTAAAATGCTGTTTAAGACAATGCCCGCGAGATTTTTGCTCTATTTTAAACGAGTCGTGTTTATTAAACATTTTCGCAATTTTCGCATCGATTTTGTCATTGTAAATGTTAGCGCTCTCCTCTAACATTCGTAATTTCATATCTCTCCATCTGCTTCTTTTCTAGCCCGGTTGCAAAGCCTTAAGGCCTTTGTCGCTTTACCTTATTTTCCCTAAGCATATTGTATAAGTATGCTAGGGGAGGGAGGGGGGTAACTGTCGAGGGATCAACTGTCGTGGAATCTAACGAAATAATTGGACGTAATAACAAAAGAAAAGGATGGGAATGAACCAAAATGAGTCGAATTTTATTGTTGTAGCAATTTAGGAAGCAGGTATGGGTACCCCAAGTGGTTTGCTACGTTTGGTGACTTAGCAGGGGGCCCAGGTTCATGGGGTTAGGTTTATCGAGGTCTTGGTGGTGGATGCGTTTGCCCATCTATTGCGTGGCGGGCCGGTTCGGGAGCGACTGGTTAAGGGAGACCTTTTAACCTCTCCAGAAGTACTCTCTCGACCCATCGCCTTGCACAGCAGTGGGAGGGTGGATTCACACATACATCATTTCTGGTTACATTGACCTCCAGATTTATACCTATCCTTCATACGTTTTTCCTTCCCAGAACTTCCTTCACTACATTTCCATAAAAATACCTTCCACACATTATCCCCAATGATGACATAGGCCCTGAGAGATTTTTTGTAAAAAAACATATTGTTTTATATTCCAAGCTCTGATATTTTTGTCGTCCATATTATTATTTCATTTTAATTTTCTTCAATAGATCCGTAACTAAGACTTTAGCACTCTACGTATGTACTTCTCTACTTAGCTCATTCTTGTTGTTTTCGATAATTTTCTCATTTTCAATTTTTTATTAAAATGTATTTATTTATGTCTATCAAACAATGTTCCCACATTTGCAAATGAATACGCAATAGCTACGGATAATTTTCTAATAGATTATCAACACAGATGTATTGAATAGTTATTTGACAGTTAATAACGAGATACGGGTGATAAAGTGCAATCATTGAATATAATAAAATTAAATCGCAATTTATAATCTTGATTGCAATGGTATTTACTTCATCTTAAGGGCGTTCTATTATTTTAATGTAGTTCGAGGTATTCAAGTTAATAGTACGGTGATCACACAATGCCCATAATATAATTTTAAAGCACGGTGATCAGGTATAATATAATATATTATTCATGTTTGAGTTCTTGAGTTGCGAACTTTAGGGAGTGTGTTGAGCCAGGTCTCTACCGACCTCCGACAAGAACATTTACCTACACATTCGCTTGAACATTACTATTAACATTTTTCGTTTTCCATCTCCTCCGTTTGTTGAAATAGGACTGAAACATTGGGACGAAGTATGCGTGGCCACACACATTTTGTTTAGTGCTCTGTGGTGAAGAAGAATGTATCTACGCACTGAACACTTGACTTTTGACGTTTACGAAAATGTCAAGATGAGTTCTGAAGAGGAACAGATGCCATACCAGGGAAAAAACACAGATTTCATAATTCTTTTAATAGGTATTTATTTATCAGAAAAGATTTCTCGCTAATATCAATTATTACACGACCTTAATGTACCATTTTAGAATTTCTTCTATGTAAATAATTACGTAGACGTCAAAAGACGTTAAGAAGAAACGATAAGATTGTAGCTGCTATATGTAAGTATCAGGGAGAAAACGCAAATAGGCGGCCGTACTACCTCCAAATTTTATTAGGTATTTACTTCAGGAATTAAGAATAGAATACCGATTTGGATTGGGCAATTTCTCTCGTGTCTCTAAAATAAATTTGAAGAATTGGGTTTAATTATACTTGTGTGTACAAGAAAAATTCATCTCAAATACGAATTGGCATTACATTACTCTTTCTGGCTACTAGCATTCGTACAAGACCTAAATGTACCATTTAAGAATTTCAAAATAACAAGTAGATATTATCATAAATAAAATATACTACAATATGGAATCATAGCTTGGGGGGGTGCATATAAATCATCCCTTCTCCCACTCGAAACAATTCAAAATTTTTTTATAAAAATTATCCTAAAAAACCGTATTACTACCCAACAATAAACGTATTCCAAGAATTTCCTGTTCCCCCACTTACAAAAATTTACGAAAAAAAAGCACTACTTCAGCTACACAAAGATATTTTTAATAAAAATATTACCCCACTGCTAAATATTAGCATAAGGAATAATTCTATTGGTGGACTAACTGTACCACACATACGAACCACAACAGCACAGAATCACTATGTATGTAAAGGAATAAAATTATTTAATTAATTACCCGCTGATATGCGAACAGAAAAAAATTACAACAAATTAAAAAAAAAAACCTATTTTGGTAGTTCCACCATATAATTTTAACTTTCTCCTAGATATGTTTTTGACTGTTTGTTATTCCTAATGTTTTATGTACATCCTATATACATTTCTTGTTTAATCACCCTTATAAACTTTAAAAATATGTTAAGTCTAAATCCCTTCATAAGTTAAATTCTTAAGTTTGTGATAAGGATTTTTTTTTCAAATAAGTTATTAACAAGTTTTCCTCTCCTAAACACAAGCACTTGCTTTATTAGGAAAGTGTATAAATATGTAAGCTATATTATGTGATATTATGTAAATGTAAAAGAAATAAATATTAATTAAAAAAAAAAAAAAAAATTAAAAAAAAAATTGTTACATAGACATAGCCGTTGACATAATCTCAAAAACTCATTCGATTTATTCTCCATGACTGACCGCGTCGCGCGGCTGCAGTAAAGAAATGAACTAATCCCCTATCCTACCTTCCCCGCTTCACCCAGGAGGAGAATGTTTTCCACCGTCCAAGGAAAGCATGAAAATTGCACCTGCAAACGAAAATTGTTTAAATTTCCCCCATTGACAAAGTTTATAGTAATGTTCATGAAAATGTTTATGTCGTAAGTCGCAGGAGACATGGCTTTAGGTTTACGAAGGACTATAATAATAGCAAAGGGTTTATGGCATAAACTTTATATATTCAAATGCCTGGAAATCGCAGAGGTTAATGATTGGGCTGACACCGAACGTTCGTAAAGTGATCGTGAAATTGTCTGAGTTACCGTTTCCAATAACACTCGGGATTCTTACTTTATGCCTGCTTGTGATAGCCACTACCCGTGAACCCGTGGGAGAATAGGTACCTTATGACTTGTGACCCGGGATCTGCTATTTTGTGATGTAATTTTCATTTTATTATATCTTCAGAAATCACGTGTGAATTAACCTCAAAATATATCAAATATCTGAACAAATTGTGTTTTACACTTAGTTCCTACTGTGTATTGAAATTAGTCTTGGTACAAAAATCTACAAACACACAAATCTATGACACATATCGACTGTGTTTTGGTAAAATCCTTCAAGCCGCATTTTTTGGGAATGGTATTTTTAGTGGTTTCATATTAAGGACGTATTTGACTTACTTTAACCAGTAATTACTGACATTATTTGGATTAAAAAATGTAAATAAATGTTAGACAAAACAAAAAATTCTTCCACATGTCGTCACTGATTACTCAGCCTAGTAAACGACCCACCCCTTAACCGCCCGCTACTGTCCAATACTTACTGATTTTTTTTATGTTCTTAGTTGAAAAAAAAAACACAAAAATGAGACCAAAATTTCGTTCACATTTTTTACTCCAAATAATGTCAGGAATTACTAGTTAAAGTTAACATCTTGTACAATAGTCTCCAAAGTACAACATGGTTAAGCTATTTTTGCTGTTTGAGGCATTTTTAATACTAAAAACTAAATTCATGGGTATACCTACATTTTTTTGGGGTTTTCGAGTAAACCGTAGGTGAAATTACTCAACCCTCAAATATCTCGTGCAATACTTTACATCAAAATTTTGAGAAATAAATAACCACTTTGATTGAAGAAGACGAAAATACAAATAAATCTGAACGAAAATGTGAAAAATTAGTCCGAAGACAATATTATTAATTGTGAACTTGAAAAATGAGATCGAAACGTTGATTTAAAAATAAGAGGTCCCAATGGCCGAGATTGTTAAGGCGTTTGTCCCGGTAAGACAAGACGATTATTTTATCGTATCCACAAACAACCTACCAATATATATGTGACTGTACATATGCCTAGTGTAATGAGCCTTTTTAAACGAATTGTTTTACATGCCGGTCCCCATGGAAATTATTCGGTGACCAGTATGAAAATCTTTTGCCTTACTCACACATTTATTATTTTTGCACACTGAAGAAATAATATTTTGGGACGGTACTAAATAGTAAAAAATAACACCTTTAACATAACCACATGTATCATAATATGAAAGTATCTAACATACACGTTCCCAACCCCTAACAAACTCCTAGTAAATGTTACAGTATTTTTAGGTCCTTACATATGAAATTGGCGTTTTGTATGGGAGGAACATAAAGTCGATTTTTTTTAATATAATATATTTATTTAATCAAAGGATGTACCATTGCTACCTATGCACTTTTGCCATCTCATATGTAGTTCATCGATCCCTTTACTAAAAAAACCATTCGGACGGGAATCAATAAAATCTTTGAAGGTGGTTTGGACTGCCCCATCGGAGTTGAATTTTTTCCCTTGCAAGAAGTTATCCAAATTTCGAAAAAAATGGTAATCTTTTGGGGCAAGGTCCGGAGAGTACGGTGAAGCTCCAATTGAAGCTCCTCTAATTTGGTTGCCGTCTGTTGTGCAGTGTGTGGTGTAGCGTTCTAACGCGCGTTACCCACCTTTGTACCCACCTTTCAAGCTTTTTTACCTTCCCAATTTGCTTCAAGTGGATTAAAACAGTTTTATCACTAACACCGCAGCATGCAGCTAACTCGGACGTGGTTTGCGACGGATCCGCTTCCACAATAGCCTTCAATTCTTCATTATCAACTTTGGTCGCCGGCCGCCCACGGGGCTTGTTCTGCAGGTCGAAATTTCCAGAACGAAAACGTTGGAACCAAAAACGCACTGTGTTTTCTTTTGTGGCACCGTCGCCATACACATCATTAATCCTTCGAGCCGTTTCTGCAGCACTGGTGCCACGGTGGAACTCGTACTCGTAAATAACGCGATATTTCAAGTTTTCCATTTTGTAAACTGAGTGACGCAAAGAAAAAAAACAATTAAGGAAAAACAAATTAATTATAATTTTCGAAACACAAATACATGAGTAAATAGCTGTATAAATTTGTATTTGGAATTCCTAACCAAAGAGAAGATATTTGAGATCAAATTTGCCAGTACGGCAAAACGCCAATTTCATATGTAAGGACCTAATATAATTTAATATAAAACGAAATGCAAAATTTCCACATAATATAGGTAGTTACTTAAAACAATCAAACAATGAGTAATAATAGCCATCTTAAAATGTGCGAAAACCAGTATCAAAAATATAATAATAATAATTTTTTAAAAATATAAAAATATAATAATAATTTTTTCTCCCTGAATTCATGTGAATATGTCGTCACCCATATGAAAACTGGACGCAAAAAAGTATCGTGTTAAACGCCCATACGATGTGGACTTTTCCGGATCGTTGAAGCTTGAAAGCAACGAAAGCACCCGTCGTCAAAGAAAAGTCCTGTCCCATTGTGTACGGGCCTTTTAAGTAGACGCTAGTTGTAAAGTGTAAAACCCAGTGTTATTGTTAGTTTTATTATTGATCCTGAAAACTTAAATCTCACAATTTTATGATAATTTCTTGTTAAATCCTTTTCTCAATTTTCCGCGTAGGTTGTTGGTCACATATTCCTCGTAAAAGGTAAGCTCTTATAGATGATGTAAATTACTGTTATAGTTCAATGCAAACAGCGAAACAGCTGGACTCTTCTGAAGATAATATTCCAATACTTACGACAATAATAGCACACTTACCTACACGCGACCAAAAGTATTACATTCGTTTTCCGTTTTACGTAAAATAATTAAGTAAAAAAAAATGGCAAGATTTGACCGAGTAAACTGTTTGACGGTTTTCCGTTTTATATGCTGGTCTAGCTTGTTTTATACTAAAATCTAGTCTCCTTCAGTTTTATACTAAAATCTAGTCTCTTTCAACGGAAGCAATCTTCTGAACAGGCCCTCCATTGATATGCTTGGTGTAACTCTAAGTGACCAGCTCAGATACGGGGGCTCCATCGAAGCCAGAGTAAAGTTAGCCTCTCAAAAACTGGGTGTACTGTACAGGGCCCGCAGGTACTTTAATAGTACACAACTACTAGCCCTGTACAAATCACACGACCATGACCGAAGTTTTCACTTCAAAAAGTCATATTATTAAGTGAAAACTTCTTTAGCACTGTTGTGATTCGACCGACGAAAAGACACTAAAAAGAGACAAACACATACATCTACAGGATTTAGCCAGCGAGAGAATGAGATAGAATAATCGGTATCATCTTTGTATGGAATTTCGTAGCCTCCCCACTCTTGTCTACTTTAGCATTCTGAAGGTTTCACTTCTATCGCGTGTGAACGGCACACAAATATTTTTTTATATTATAAGCTGAATGGAGATCGGAACGTGCCAGGGGGAACGTAACATCAGTAATAATATGAATTTACGTAAAATAATAATATTTTCATCGCTGTACATATATTATATTCCGCACCATCTCACAAACGACACACGTAATCGAGCCTCCTTGTTAGGTCCTCTTCTCTGGCATTTACAACCTGTCGTAAAATTGTCATGTGGTCTATCGATTACGAATAAATATTAGCTTTAGTGCCTACCTGCCTATCTGCCTACCTGATGCCCGCTGTAGAACGACTTCACCTCTGAACTATCGGTGTAACGACACTAAACCATTTAAATCTCCGATCTACCGGCGAAAATGATAATAACGGTGAACTGGTTTTTAATTTTAACTATTTGCACGGCATCTCTGGCCACGATAAATTATAATTGGATGCCTATTCAAGAAACCGTTTTTATTTTAAATATTTTTGTCAATCTCGGTACATATAATACATGATTACGCAAGTGGAAAAATTACTCTTCAGCCCATTAATTCGGAGTGCTTCCAAAATTTTGTCCACTGCGTTCAAAACTGTGTAATTTGTCCTCTTTTCTGAACAACTCATACAGGTCTCATAGAAATCGTTGTGTCTCCCTTACTATCGTGGTTACAAATATGAACTAAACGGTGTTAGAAAAATAACACACCACACTTCACCTTCAAATCTAAAAGATAACCACAATATAATTCAAATGTACGCCCTGAAAAGACTGCTACTTTTTTATTAATTATTTTTACATAAAACGACAAAACGCGAGTTGACAATAACGTTTATAGTACATTAGAGCAATGAAATATGTGTGTGTTTTTATTTTTTTGTTTTTTTTTAGTGTGTTTCACCACCTTTCAAAAATAGTTTTTACATTCAGAGTTGTTCAGAAATTTATTTGGATTTTATTTATTTATTTATTTATTTACGCCCATTTAGGCTTTTACACACATATATACACTTAACAATATTTACGAAATTATACTAGTAAATAGTGCAGGAAATGACTGTTTACAACACTTGCACATAAACAAATATAAAGCAAAAATACTATTGAATTTGATCCACACAGTATGCAGGCACAAAATATAAAAACAAAAAAAAATACTATAAAAATAGAATTTGATCAGCACAGGATACAGGCAATAATTTTTTTAAAAAATACAAAAATAGCTTCTCTCCTTCAGCCGACAAAACACCACCAATATGCTAGTCAATTCAAACAGTTTCATCAACACATTCCCCTACTTGATGAAAAAAACTTCAATAAGGTTTTTTTTTTTTTTTACATGAGCTCCACACAGGAGACCCTGAGGAAAATAATTTCCCTCAGGGCCTATGTCATCTTTGGAGATGCTGTGTGGAGGGTTTTTTTAAGGAAAGGAAGGAGAGGAGAGTTCTGGGAAGGAAAAGGGTTTAAGGGGTGGGTAGGAATCTGGGGTTCAGTATGTCCTGGTCATCCGCCTCTAAGACCTAGACAAACCTCACCCCATGAACCCGGGCACCCCTGCTAAATCACCAAACGTATGTTTCACTTGGTATGTTTATATATTAAAATTGATGTATTAAATATATCAACAACATCGGAGTATTTGTTTCCAAGTTGTTGAATCCGTCGCATAGGAGTATAATATTGGCATGTTGACTTAGAATTGGCACAATAATATGGTAGGTACTGTCTTGTGACTGACCTGCCTGGAGTATGAAAGGAGATTACATATAATAAATCAGGGGTGTCAAACATTGAATTAATGATTTTATACAAACAGGTTAAATCGAAAATGATTCTACGATCCGATAATTTTATTAAATTTAATGAACGAAGTAGGTTATCGTAATTTAGGTATTCACTAGGAATGCCCATTTTAAAATTTACATATCTTAAAAATTTATTTTGGATTCTTTCAATCGCATGTGAATGAACCTCATAATTTGGGGACCAGACCGTGGAATTATATTCTATATGACTCCTTACTAGTGACATATATAAAGTTTTTACAGTATTGACATTATTAAAATCGCTAGACACCCTTAAAATAAATCCCAACATTTTCAAAGCTTTATTGGTTATTATTTCTATATGCTTGATAAAGTTGAGTTTCGTGTCAAACCAAATACCTAAGTCGTTAATTTCCGAGACAGATACTAACGACATATTGTTAATAGAATAATCGAAAAATATAGGATTCTTTATTCGATAAAATCTCATAATTTGACATTTGCTTGTGTTAAGTTGCAAGCGGTTATCGTGACACCATATAATAAATCTTAACAAGTTATTTGACAATATATGGCAATCATTAATGTTTCTGATTGCTTTGAATAATTTCAGGTCGTCTGCAAACATTAATACTTGAACATCATTGAAAATATATAACACATCATTAACAAATAATAAAAACAAGATTGGACCTAAATGTGACCCCTGGGGAACACCACTCGTAGCAGTAAATTTGTATGAAAATGTACCATTAATTTTAACAGCCAGTAATCTGTTGACCAAGTAACTGTTAAACCACTTATATAGTGTACCACCAATACCGAATTTATGCAGTTTATTCAGCAATAACTCATGATTAACTTTATCGAAAGCCTTACTAAAATCGGTATAAATAGAGTCAACTTGACATTTATTAGACATAGAATCAGATATATAGTTTTGATACATTAACAAGTTAGTGAGGGTAGATTTTCCAGCAGAGAAACCATGTTGTTTGGGAGAAATGACGTGATTTAATTAGAAAATAATTTTTTTAAGAAGAATTTTTTCAAAAACTTTACGAATTGTTGATAAAAGGCACACCGGTCTGTAGTTAATCACCTCGTGTTTATCACCTTTTTTAAAAATAGGCGTAAGGAAGCTGAATTTCCATTTAGTAGGAAAACATCCTGTTCGTAAAGACTGATTAAACAACAAATATAAAGGATACGCCAGATTAGTAGCACAATTATTCAAAAATACAGGAGGTATATTATCTGGTCCACCGCTTTTGCTTGGATCTAGTAATTTTAGTTCAGTTAGAATATCATTATATTCAATGTGGATACATGATAAATTAAGATTATGATCAGTGGTAAATTTTGATGCTGTACTAGCAGGAACTGGTGTATCACATTCATAAACGCTTTTAAAAAAATCAGCAAAAAGGTCAGCGATACTTTGAGTGTCTTTGGCCTTTTTACCTGCATATTTCAAGTTGGCGGGTATTCCAAAGTTGTCATTTTTCATTGATTTTGCATAGTTCCAGAAATACTTTACATTATGATTTATTGAAGTTTCAACATTATTAATAAAAGAATTGTAGCATATTTTTGATAAGATTTTGCAATCTTTTCTAACGTTTTTAAATTCAATATAATTTGATAAAGACCTATCTTCTTTATATTTCTTATGTAAAACTTTTTTAAGGGCAGTTAATTGAACAAGTTCTTTATTGAACCATCTCGGATATTTCGATTCTTTAAAATGAATGAGTGGGATGAGATCTGAAATAATTTTATTCAGTAAATAATAAAATGATTCAATATTTTGATTAATATCACCTTCTTTAAGAAATGATCAATCTTCCTTGTGGAGACAATCATTTATGTCCCGATAGTTCGCATTTTTAAAGTTAAATGTAGGAGTTGAAATTTTTTGATTGTCTTCTTTATTACAAGGGATAAGTATTGCTAGTGGGGGATGGTGGTTGTCTATCGGAAGAATAGACTCCAATGATTCATTTATTATTACGTTGCTCTCATTTGACAAAACTAGATCAAGAACACGATTATTAGTATTACGTACATGGTTAAATTGGGTTAAATTAAAAAGTAAAGACATATCTAGAATTTCTCGTTCGCAGGCGGTTGCTGGTATTGAATTAAAGTTACTGTCTAAAACGTTGAAACTGCAATTAGGTAGGTTATAATCACCGCAAATAATTAATTTATGATTTGGGTATTTTGTTATTTTATTGCAAAGCGGAAATATTTTGACCTTCCAACGAAATAGGCCCAGGGCCTGAGGGTTATGGGAAACGGTTGAGCTGCCTTTTTCATACAAAACATAAATTTGGAAGCTTGAGGAGGAATTTTGGATTTGAGGCCAAAATACCCAAATAAAATGAAAAAATGATTTCTTTAATCAAAAGATATGAAAAATATCTAGTACGGTCATATTTAATTTATTGATATTTTAAATTATACAATATAGGCCATTAAAGAATTGAATTTGTCAACATTTTAGAAGCAACTTTGAAATTATTATTCATTATTTTGAATCCATTATCAACAAACAAAAAATATTGTCTTACAGCCCAATCATGGGTATGTTCCCCTACCCACCCACTCTTCATTAATACCTAGCAACGGCTCCACCCCTACCATAATAATACATTGTTCCCATCCACTATTTTGTAACTGTCAAATCAGTATACGTTTGCCCTGAAGAAGGAACGGTCGTTCCTAAACCGGTCGGCTTTACTCAAATATATAAGTAGTTCAAACAAAGTAACGTTGCTTAATTTATTTAAACGGTTTAATTTTATATCCTGAAGATGCTTGTTAAAAGCGAAACTGGTCGGTACATAAAAAATTTAATAATTAGTTGTGGTTACAAACTACGTTATTGTTTTATTTTAAATAATAATTTTACTCTATTTACGATAGGAATACAATGAAATATAAAAAAAAGGAAAAAATAATTTTAAAAAGCATTTCGATTGGCTAAAACTTAAATTACATACGATCTACGTAGATTTACGATTTACGTAGGAGCACAAATTTGTCGTGTATAAATTAAAAAATTCTATCCAAAGAAACGTGTTTTTGATAATACTTGATTTTTTTATTTTATTTTTCATTACATTTCGACATTAGCTAGGGCAAGCGTATTTTTTTATTAAATATTATTAATTCACAAACAAATGCCAAAGTTGTCTCTATAATCATGCAAAATGGCACTGGCCTATACATCACAATTTAAAATATAAATAAATAACATGAACTAGATATTTGATATTTCTTTTATTATTCAGTTTAGTTGTGTATTTTGGCCACAAAAAAATTTTAAGTTTTGCATGAAAAAAGTCGCGCAGGCGTTCCTTTTAAACAAAATTCCCTTGCTATACTAAACTGACCTGTATAATTATATACCTACGCATAATGTAAATAATATGTACATTTTGGTATATATCAAACTATGTGCTTATAGTTAATCATATTCACATATTCTTATAACTCATTTGTGACTGATGAGTTAATGGAAGCAATCAATTTGCTTCCATTAACTCATCATTTGCGATTATTTATAGTTGTTAGTAAGATAGGAACTTGGAGGAAAAAAACTGCAGGTCGCCCTTGTGAATCATCCAACTATTATTATGATGTATTCTTACTCTTACCTACTACTTGAAGATTGGCACCATCAGGGCAATCTTCACGCTGCAGACTGCAGTCCGGACATCATCTTCATTTCCTAGATTCTTATTTCCATGAGGTGGTGAATCATTCAAATTTACTAAATTTAAAGTTTTTATTCTTTATGCAAAAGAACGGCGTTATATGTGCCTCGCGATTTTTTCCCCGTATGAGTGTTTAAAATGTTTCCTGTTTATTATGGACTGGTATTTTCCAGGTAGGATAAAATTCGTTAAGTACCTAAAAAACCCTGTTAAAATTACTTGTATTTTTTTCATCAGTTCCAGCATCACCAATGACAGCCTAATGCGGCCTTACATACGTTGGGTTGGGAGTGGGAAGGAGTCGGTTATTGCCTATTGTTTAGAAGTCCTAATGAAAAACCGTAGAAAAACCTACACGGAACAAGACAGCTGAACTTCACGCGTATCTACCAGTCATGTGCGTTTCGAAGCCTTATTGATATCTTCCCCTTATACGTCTCCGTCCACTTTTCTCTGAATTGTCAATTGGAAAATCTTGTATTTATCGCACCTTACAATGTTGCCATGGTATTTTAGTTACTTTAGTTAATATTTGGTCCATCGGATTCATCCATTAATAAGTCTTCTTCTTCTTTCGTATGGTGGGGGGTCAGAGGGGGACATCTGGGTCTGCGAGCCAGTCTAGGGCCTCAGGCGTTGCCCTGTGGAGCTCATCAATCCCGCCGGGGAATGAATGGAGCGGGCATTCGTTGACCACATGTTCGGTGGTCTGCACCGCACCGCATTCACACGTTGCCGACTCTTTAAGGCCCCATCTATGCATCATGTGAGCACAACGGCTATGGGAGCACCTTATTCTATTGATGGCAGTCCAGAGTTTGCGAGGCAATGAGAACCCAGGCTGTCTCTCAGTGGGGTCTTGCACGAGATCGGCGTTTTTGACGTTGGCTGATTGCCACTCAAGCTTCCACCTATCTTCTGGGGTGAGAGGTGTTCGAAGGAGTCTTTCTCCTTCCGTCCAGAAGGGTTTACGAGACTTTAAGCGGCATGCCGGGTGAGAAACGACATCATCGTGCAAGGGTATTTCGCTTTTTTGCAGCGCCTTCTTGTATTCCCTCAGTGTTGCAATCTCTCGCCTGATATTTGGCGGGGTTATATTTGCAAGTACGGGGAGCCAAGGAAGAGGAGTCGATTTTAAGGTTCCGCTGATGGTTCGCATTGTGGCATTAAGCTGAACGTCGACCATGGAAGTGTGGGCGCTTCTGGCCCATACTGGAGCACAGTATTCAGCTGCTGAGAAAACCAGGGCAATGGATGCCGTTCTGAGCGTGTTGGCGTCGCATCCCCAGCTAGTACCAGCCAGCTTATTGACTAAGTTTAGTCTTGTCCTGGTTTTTTTGCCCACTGTTTCCATGTGTTTCCGGTAATTCAGGCTCCTGTCCAAAGTTATTCCAAGATAGCGGGGATGGGGGTCATGGTAAATATTTTTTCCATCAAACTGAAAACAGAGTTTTGCTTTTGCCTGTGAATTACTGAGATGGAAAGCTGTCACAACTGTTTTCGACCCATTTGGCTTTAGTCGCCAATTGAGGAAAAATTCTTCCATAGCCTTGAGGTCAGAATTAAGGATCTCTTCTGCTGCATTGAAGGTTTTGGCTTGGACTGTGATGGCGAAGTCATCTGCGTAAGCAAATTTTCTGCCTTCAGTGTGAGGAAGATCTCGAGTATAGATGTTGAAGAGTGATGGGGCCAGCACTGAGCCTTGGGCAAGGCCATTATTCAGGTGCATTTTTTTGCTTTTTAGCCCTCCTAGAAAAACCCTGAAAGTACGGCCAGTTAGTAGTTGCTTAATAAGTCGTACTGTGTTGCCATCCTCTATGGTGTCGTAGAGCTTGACAAGGAGGCCTTTGTGCCACACCGTGTCGTAAGCCGCAGAGAGATCAATGAACGCTGCCGCAGTCTTAAGCCGTTTCTGGAATCCAGATTCGATGCGTGTTGTCAGAGCTAGCACCTGGTCACAGCAGTTACGGCCTGGTCTGAAGCCAGCTTGCTCTTGTGGAACCACTTTCTCCAGAATTGGGGTAAGTCTGCGGAGCACCACTCGCTCTAGGAGTTTATACAGGGTGGACCATAACTGTGTTCGCGGTTTGTTTCGTTATTTTTTCAACAATGCGTGGAGCGAGCGCGGTTCGGGGGGTATCGTTAGACGCGTTATTTCGTGGAAATTTTAGTCGCCTTGGAGCCGTTCATGGGAGAGCAGCGCGCATTTTGTGTTCGTGCATATTACATAAACAATTATTCCGTGATGATTTCGAGACGAATGTACCGTGCTCATTTCGGTTTACGAGACATTAATCAAGCACCAAGCGCAAAATCTATTCGGAAATGGATCAAAATGTTTGAGACAACCGGCTCAACAGTAAAAACAATTTATGAAGGCCGCTCGAAGTCAGCGAGGATACCAGAAGTTAATCAGCGTGTTAGTGATTCAGTGAGGGAAAATCCACAACAAACTACTCGCAAAAGAAGCCTAGCCTTATCCATCAAGCGGACCACTTTATAAAGAATTTTACGCCACGATTTACATCTAAAAGCTTATAAAATTCAGCTGACGCAAGAGTTGAAGCCGAATGATACCGATCTTCGACTTAATTTTGCCAATGTGACGCTGGAACGTTTTGACAATTTTTTCAACATAATGTTCAGCGATGAGGCCAATTTCCATATCAATGGCCATTGGCCATGTTAATAAACAAAATTGCCGGTATTGGTCTGAGAATAGAAGAAGAAGAAGACCCCCGACAGAAGCATCAACGTCCCTTGCATAGCCCGAAGGTCGTTGTGTGGGCTGCAATATCAGCTAGGGGTATCATTGGCCAATATTTCTTTGAAAACGAAAGGAGAGTTGCTATGTCTGTGAAATCTAAGAATTATTGTCAGATGCTTCAGGAGTTCTTGGTCCCAGCTCTTCAAGATTTTCAAGGCCACAATTCCAGGAGCTGGTTTCAGCAAGACGGCGCCACCTGTCACACTGCTAAACTGTCCATGGACCGTTTGAAGGAGATGTTCCCGGAAAACTCATTTCACGAGGAGGAGACATTCAGTGGCCCCCACGGAGCCCAGATCTCAGCCCGTGTGATTTTTTTTGTGGGAATACATAAAATCAAGAGTCTATGAAGACAATCTGACAACAATAAATCAGTTAAAACAAAACATTGTACGGGAAATTAACGCCATCCCACGGGCAACTTATCAACGTGTTTTTTGAGAATTTTCGAATCCGCTTTATACAATGTTAACAGGCTGAAGGAGCACACTTGGACAATATAATTTTTAAAACATAATGTCATTAAAATTTCCATTTATTATACTTTTTGAAAATATTAATAAAACATGTCTAAGTTCTACCATTATTTATTTATTGTTAATTGAAACTAGGTATACAGTTAAGGGCCACCCTGTACATGGTACTTAAAAGCGAGATGGGCCGATAGCTGTTTGGATCTTCTGGTGGCTTGTTGGGTTTGAGGATCGCAATAACTTTAGTTTTTTTCCAGATATTTGGAATTACTCCAGTTTTAAAAATTTCAGTAAACAGTTTTGCGATCCATAACTTTGTCCGTGGCCCAGCATGTTTCAAAAAGTCTGGAAGAACTCCGTCGCATCCAGCTGCTTTCCCAGCTTTTGTTGAAGTGAGGGCGATGTCTACATCATCAGCTGTAACGGCGACCACATCGTTAGGGTTCACCGGCCATTTTAGCCGCGCCGCTTTCAGAGATTTTTTGATCTGGTGGCTTATGTTAGACCTTGTTGTCGTTTTTGAACTGCGGAGTAGTTGGTGAGCAACAGCATTTGGGGACACTTTGGGGGTTGTCTTAATTGGCTGATTTGCAGCTCCGAGTCGCCTGAGTGTTTGCCACGCTTTTCTGCTCGAGTGTTCGAAACTCATTTCTTCCATTAGTTCGTTCCACCTGTTCATGCGCCCGTCATCCAGAGACTGGAGAAGATCAGAAGCAGTGTCTGGGTCGTTATTCTTCTCGTATTCAGCTAGAAGGCGTTTGCTTTCTGAGCTCCATGTTGGGATATACACTTTTCTGTAACCTCTAGTGATGAATTTCTTCGCAGCTACAAACAAAAGATTCGAAAATCGGTCGTAGAAATTCGGCTTTGATGGTATGTTATCCACAACCCTGTCAACATATTCCGAAAACTCTCGCCATTTTGCCCGTCTTAAATTACACCGTGGCATCGGGTTACTGGAGATTAATGGAATCTGTATACCTATGTTTAGCATGACTGGCCTGTGTTGGCTATGTGGGAAATTATTCAGTACAGTTCTCGAGGCCCTCATAGGTTTTCCGTCCGGCGCTTTAGAGACGCCATCGCGCAGAAAAGAATGTCCCCTTTTGTTTAGCATCGTAAATAAGTTGGCAATCCTGTGCTGATGCCCAATCGGTGATTTGTTCTCCAGCTTTATCGGTCGTCGAGTAGCCCCATAGGAAGTGGTGGCTGTTGAAATCTCCCACGTACACCGCCGGGTGATTGTGTGGAGTGAGTGCTGGTGTCTGCCATACTTCATTTGGAGGTTTGTAGATGTTAAATATTGCTAGTTTTCCAACTTGAATACCGATTGCGTGAAATCCATCCGTGATTTTTCGGGTAATATTCTGCAGCTCCGGCCTAATGTAGGTCGCAAGGCCATGTTTTGGGTGTCCCCGCACTGCCACTAGGAGATATCCGGGGATATCCAAACGTGGTGAGTCGTTTTCTGCGATATGGGTCTCCTGGAGAAGCAGGATATCAATGTTTTTGTCGTTGAGTATTTTTACTAAAAGTCCACCTTTGAGAGAGATGTTCCCTCAATATTCAGGGACAATATTTTCAATTGTTCCCCGATATTTAATGTTTCCCCTTGGCCGGGAGACCTTTCGGTCTTCGGCCCCTTACGTGGCGGCATAATTATTCGTAGTCGGAGGCCCTCTTAAAATTTGGTTGCCGCCTCACTCACAGCACTCACTACCTTACACGCGCGGTAACAATATTCGTGCCGGTAACATCGCGAATAGCGCGGCGGACACTACCTTTGCGTGCGGCGGTTGGCACACTAATAAGTTATATTTTGAGAATATTAATATTATTTTCGGTTGTGGGTCGATGATTGTAACTCCGGTTCAATGTACTCAGATTTGTTTTGAATTTTAGAGTCAAAATTATAACTAATTGCGTAAAGATTTCATATAAGCCATGACGTACCTATCTACCTAGAATAAAATGTTTTTTAATCCGGAAATTATTTAATTCTCCAGTGTGTACTTCTATTGTTCACAAGTAAACTCAAATTTCATGATTTTTCAAGGGTCTGCGTTTTTTAGCGAACATGCAAATATCAATCCCACAATAATTATGATTTTCCACGGGTAAATTCAAAAGCTTTTATCAAATTGTTTTCCCAATTCGATCGCCTACACTTTTACTGATCCATTCAAACCTCTTATTACAAAATTCGCTCTTGTACATCCATATCCGAATGATTGTTAAATAGAACAAACAAGTGATCTACTTTACATAAATAAACAATAACTCTCCTAGTTCTTTGACTAGTTTATCATTTCTAATTTGCTCCTTTGTTTCAGTAAATTATTTCTTTTAGCGTCATAAGGACAACTACATAAATTAATATTTAATTTAATACAGTACGCTTATAAGATAAAATATGAACTTGCCAATAAGCACGTAGGATACTCAGGTTTATCTTAAGCCAGCTTCACAACGGACATCTTATCGTTAATCTCAAGGAACCTGACAAGAAGGCTGGTGTACATTCAAAATATATTCCACAAAAAAATAATGTACCGTTAAACATTTTAATACTCATATCTTTGTGGATAATATTTATTTATTACTAGCTGGTTCTCGGCATGCATTGCTATGCCATTTTATAAAGAAATTGTTACTCCCTGCGTGTCCTTTCCCATTTCACTTTCCCTCTCCCCACTCCACTCTCCCTCTCCACCGTCCCGCGAACCCCCTTCCCGAGTTCCCCTCCCCTCTCCTGCATTCCACACATTCAGTCCCTGTACATTCATTTTTCAAACAGTTCGCGTGCCACGTATTACAATTTTTTATACAAATTTCATAATTCCAGAGCACATCATTAGTTTTATACAAACCTTGTCCTGACAATAACGAACACAGAAAAAAAGAATTTTCCAATTTGGCGCAATGGTTCGGAAGTTATGCGCGTACATATGTAGCTACTTGCGCTGTGAGAAGTACTTACTTAAGAATTCAAATTCAAGCAATTCAAATTCCAATTCTTTTGAACAGCAAGCTGAAACAAATTGTACGGTTTATTTTTTTTTAAACTGTCACACTCCATATGTTGATAACATTGTGAAAATTTTAATGGCACATAAAAAAAACTATCAACCGATGATTCTAGAGTTTTCTTTTAACTGTGTTTACGTAGCACGTTCAATCGCTACATTGGTGACACCGACGTTCACATTAGTGACCACGAAGTTTACATTTGTGAATCCGACAGTGAACACGACGCGTGCAAGTACGTCTACCGCGAGCACGTCGCGCACGAAATAAACTCTTCGGTGATAAATTTCGCGCACCAATCATCATCATGTCCCTCACGAGCGGTACATCCGAGGAAATGGGTAAACCCATCAATCAGCCACTACTAACACGGATGGAGCGGTTGATGCAGCCTCTCCAACAAGAGCTCGCTACTTTGAGGCGCGAAGTTTCGACACTACGCTCTGGCCAGCATAGGAGGAGCGCCACCCCGCATCGTTGGAGCAATCGTTCCCGCAGTCGGTCCAGAGGTCGTCAGCCCGAGGGAACATGCTGGTACCACTGGAAGTATGGGACGAAGGCAAGCAAGTGCACCAAACCCTGCAACTTCCAGCAGGAAAACGCGCGGGGCCCAAACTGATGGCGACCAGCACCAGCCCCAACCAAGTCAGTCGCCTTTTTGTTACCGACAGGGTAACCCGTACCCAATTTCTTATAGACACCGGCGCAGATCTCTGCGTTTTCCCACGACGACTTGTCCAGGGACGCCCCACTAAAGCGACATACGAACTGGCAGCAGCAAATGGCAGCACAATCGCTACTTATGGCAGCCTAACGCTCAACCTGGATCTGGGATTGCGACGCGACTTTACTTGGAGCTTCGTCATTGCAGACGTCTCCAGGCCAATCATCGGGGCAGACTTTCTCGCCAAGTACGAGCTACTGGTGGATGTCCGAAATAAACGGCTGCTGGACCAAGTGACGAATTTGACCATCACGGGAAAACGAAGCGACAACAAGATCGCTTCCATTAAGACGGTCACAGGAACGTCCCCGTATCATAAGCTTCTTCAACAGTTTCCTGACATCACTCGCCCTGACGGCGCCAGGAGGGAAGTTCGTCACGCAACACTGCACCATATTAACACCACGCCAGGACCTCCAACAGTCGAACGCCCACGACGCCTTGCTCCTGACAAGTTAAAACGCGCCAAGAAGGAGTTCGAGGCCATGGTCCGTCTCGGAATCGCTCGACCT
This sequence comes from Limnephilus marmoratus, assembly GCA_917880885.1. Classification (NCBI taxonomy): domain Eukaryota; kingdom Metazoa; phylum Arthropoda; class Insecta; order Trichoptera; family Limnephilidae; genus Limnephilus; species Limnephilus marmoratus. The sequence continues at coordinate 17,676,522 of OU862911.1, forward strand.
TCAGAGAGCTCTTGGGCATCTCCCTTGCACATGGTACCCAAGAAGGACGACCAGTGGAGACCATGTGGCGATTATAGAAGATTGAACGCCAGAACTATTCCGGACAGATACCCCGTACGCCACATCCAAGATTTTGCACAGGCACTGAGCGGCACCAAGATCTTCTCAACGATTGATCTGGTGCGGGCATATAATCAAATCCCTGTGGCTCCCGAGGACATTCCGAAAACAGCAATCACTACGCCATTCGGACTCTTCGAATTTCCAGTGATGTCTTTCGGCCTCCGCAACGCAGCCCAGACCTTCCAACGCTTCATGGACGAGGTTACCAGAGGCTTAGATTTCTGTTACGCCTACATAGACGACATCCTTATTGCCTCAACGTCAGAGGAAGAGCACCTAGCCCACCTCAAGATATTATTCCAGCGCCTGCAGGAATATGGTGTTGTCATCAACACCGCCAAATGCCATTTCGGCCTGACTAAGGTCAAATTCCTAGGATACTCGGTGTCCGACGCTGGCACTTCACCCCTCCCAGATAAAGTGGAGGCCATCAACAACTACAGCCAACCAGCTTCCATCAAGGATCTCCGCCGTTTCCTGGGAGCAATAAATTTTTACAGAAGATTCATTCCCAACGCCGCGAGGACACAAGCTCCACTCAATGACCTCCTAAAAGGGAACCAAAAAGGCAAACAACTCGTGTCTTGGACTGCCGAAACAGTAGAAGCTTTCAGCAAGTGCAAGGAAGCTCTGGCCCAGGCAACCCTGCTCGTTCACCCGAAGTGCGACGCCCCACTCTCTATCGTCAGCGACGCGTCTGATACTACAGCCGGTGCCGCACTCCACCAATTCGTCGCAGGTCACTGGGAGCCTCTAGCATTCTTTTCAAAGAAGTTTTCGGCAGCTGAAAAGAAATATGGCGCATACGACAGAGAACTACTAGCCATCTATCTCGCTGTGAAATACTTTCGCCACATGGTGGAAGGCAGGTCGTTCACCATATTTACAGACCATAAGCCTATCACGTTCGCCTTCCAACAAAAAGCAGACAAATGCTCACCAAGGCAATTCCGCCATCTGGACTATATCAGCCAGTTCACAACTGACATCCGACACGTCTCCGGAAAAGACAACATCGTCGCGGATGCTCTCTCCAGGGTCGAGACGATAGATACTCCTCTGGGCTACGCAGCGCTGGCAGCTGACCAGATGTGCGACCCTGAACTGGAACAACACTTGCAAGGAAGTTCTAGCCTACAACTTAAAAAGATTAATATTCCGGGTACTGACGCGCATCTCTACTGTGACGTCTCAACTACCATAGCCAGACCCTTCGTCACGAAGAAGTTCAGACCTGCGGCATTCAATGCGGTCCATCAGCTGGCTCACCCTGGAATTAAGGCCACGGTTAAGCTCATAACTCAACGTTATGTCTGGCCGGCCATTAAAGCTGAGACTATTAAGCTCGCACGCAATTGCCTTCAATGCCAACGAAGCAAGATTACACGGCACGTGTCAGCACCCCTGGGAACCTTTCCCAGACCCTCCGCTAGATTCGAGCACGTCCACATCGACATAATCGTCATGCCTTCTTCAGAAGGATGCCGATACTGTCTCACGTGCGTAGACAGATTCACGAGATGGCCAGAGGCATTCCCGATCCCAGACCAAGAGGCTGAAACAGTGGCGCGTGCTTTCTACAAGGGCTGGATAACAAGATTCGGCACTCCACTCCGCATTACTACGGACCAAGGGAGACAATTTGAGTCGAGGCTGTTCAGGCAGTTGAATTTCCTGGCAGGCACGACGCAAATCCATACAACTGCATACCACCCCGCAGCAAATGGCATGGTGGAACGATTTCATCGTCAACTGAAAGCAGCGATCAAGTGCCATCAGAATAACCGTTGGACGGAAACACTTCCCACCGTACTCATGGGAATCAGAGCAGCTTGGAGAGATGACCTCGCGACAACCTCAGCCGAGCTAGTATACGGCGAGCCGCTCCGCTTACCCGGCGAATTTCTATGTACAGCACGACCTAATGTTAACGACGACACCGGAAGCTTCCTCAAGGAACTACGGAAACATTTCAACGAGCTGAGACCAGTTGAAGGTACCCGCCATGGTTATGGACATCGTTTCGTCTTCAAAAATCTTCCCACAGCTTCTCACGTCTTTCTGAGGGACGACACAGTCAAGAGCCCGCTTCAACAACCCTACAGTGGCCCTCATAAAGTCGTTCGTCGGCACGAACGAACATATACCATACTGGTAAAAGGGAAGGAAATCACCGTGAGCATCGACCGCCTCAAACCAGCATACGTTGCTCAAGATCTTGAGAGTTTCACATCACACTCGCAAACCGCATCAGAGTCACCAGCCGCCACATCACAACCAACCCTTCCGTTGTTCGATGGCAGTAAGGATCGGACACACACAACCACTCGTTCTGGAAGGCGGGTTCGATTTCCCGATCACCTCGGTATCTGACTACTCCTCTTTCCACCGCAGCCATGTCTGCGTTGTCTGGGGAGGGAGTACTGTAGCTACCTGCGCTGTGAGAAGTACTTACTTAAGAATTCAAATTCAAGCAATTCAAATTCCAATTCTTTTGAACAGCAAGCTGAAACAAATTGTACGGTTTATTTTTTTTTAAACTGTCACACTCCATATGTTGATAACATTGTGAAAATTTTAATGGCACATAAAAAAAAACTATCAACCGATGATTCTAGAGTTTTCTTTTAACTGTGTTTACGTAGCACGTTCAATCGCTACACATACATTTCGGAGATTCATTTTTATTTAAATAGAATAGATATTTTACTCTTCATGTCAGATTTCGTCCACAGAGGCAAGTTCAGGTTTTTTTCATCTTCCCTATCATTTTATTAAGGATTCGGTCTCCTCGATTCATTAATGGTCTTGGGTATTCATCCAGTATTTTCTTGAACAGACTTTATGCATTTTATTCATAGCGTATGGCGGCTCTCCCATGGACCGGTGAAAAATCGACATAAACGGAGTACTGTAAGATCCTGGGCAGAAAAGTAAAGTTCCGTAAAGGAAGGTAACGGTTTGCGGTGCAGAACACTGTAGGGCTTTTCTGTGCAGGGCCTTACAGCACGAGATTTATATGTCGATTCCTTACTGACCCATGAGCCGCCTTAGTCTTTTCTCTGGAAATGTCGATTGAATGCTGTATGATAGTCGTTCTATTGGCATTTTGAGCACAGGTAAAAAAACTTATGATTAGGACGATAATAAAAATAAAAATTATTTTTGATGAATTATTGCGTTTTTTTTTTAAACATTGTTATCATAATAAATTCATAAAGGATGCCTTGTTTTCATATTGGCCTATGTCATCAGTATTAGTGATACTGTGGGGGTAGGCGAGGACCTGGATCCTAAATATACAGTATTAGAGGAGTGAGAAAATACACATGCCGTCAAGCTGAACGGTTAAACTCAATTATTTATTCCCATAAGCCAGTAGAAGATAAAAATCTAGAAGACAATATTTATTCATCAACTAACTAACTAACCATCTCGCCGTTTCACACGCTCCTTGCCTCGTTCACATTCATACATGCCCTTCTATTATTCTGACTCTTGACATGACCTGACTCAAATATCTGATTCACTTGGTCGTGCCATGTCTGTCTCGGGCGTCCCCGACTTCTTCAATCATTCACATTTGCGTTATATATTCTCCTTACACTCCTTTCCTCGTTCATTGACTCTACACATGCCCAAACCATCTGAGCTTTCCTTTCTTAATCTTACTTATTTAAATAACACATGTTTCATAATTGTGACCTTTATATATGTGAGATAATGTGATTATAAATGTGAATGAACCAACAATATGTGAGTATGAATGTGAATGAACCAAAGAATGTCTGCGAGGAATTTACATGCATGGTATTGATGTACTTTCAGCACTAAAGAATCAAAGCTATGACTAAAATATGTATTTTTTATGTTTTAAAAATAGTGATTTTGTGTAAAAAGACTTACAGTTCTTTGTTTTGCAGGTCCTCGGGTCCAGCTTTGTTCTATCCAAGGCGGAAGCGAGGAAACACTCGCTCGCAGGATTGGCTGATTAGCAATTCAGATTGTTATTGTATCGAATGATTTTATTATACGCTCTACACAACCAGAGTCTACTTCTGAGACACAGGTTTTATTGATTCTACTAGCAGATGCCTGTTCTCGTCACTGTCATTAATTCAATCTTAGAATTAAAGACCATTTAAAAAATTACCGTGCACACAAAAGTATATTATTTTGTTGCTGAATGTAATTTCATCTTGAACAATCAGGACTATTTCAGATGTTTCCCGATTCGATCGGTATTTGACCTGAATTTTCTGCATTTAATTTTGTTGATACTTTTTGGATTTTGGAAAGCTTTTGTGATTGATGCTTTTAAGTGGTTTCGTAATAGATTATAATACAAAATAGTCTCCTGGAAACAGCTTGTATAATAGTTTTTGCTGTTAATTTTGTTATTCATGATCAACATTTTTTTTTGTTTAGTGGTAGGAGGTATAGGTAAGTTAAGTACTTACATATAGACACATTATGTCATAAACACTTAAAAGCGCCTGGACAATGAAAAGGAAGTAAAGGAACGGTAGACTGGAACATTTCTCTCGGTAGGGATTCGGCGGAAGCAAGAAGCAGGAAACGAGAAGCAGCGAGAAACATTATGTGGGAAGCAGTGGGAAGCTGGAAACGCTAAGCAGGAAGCAGGTAGCAAGAAGCACGAAGCAAGCAGCGTGAAGTGGGAAATAAAAAACAAAGAAGTTGTAGGTGGAAACAGGAAGCAAGAAGCGGGAGCGGAAAGCATGAAGAAACGAAAAGGAAGAAGTAGTGGGAAGCAAAAGCGTTTAGCGGATGGCATAAAATAACAAGCAAGCTAGAAACGAGAAGCAAAGATCTGTGGAAGTACAACCGACAAAAAAACTACGCGGAAGCAGGCTGGAAGAACGGAAAACAAAAATAAGCGAAAGACAAGCAATGAAAACCTTTCCTATCCATCCTTAATTTCTGGCTTATTAGGTTGTCTTACGGGACAGGGGTGTGCTCCTGGCTGGGGTGGTACAATCGTATCGTATCGTACGTCATAAAGATTTTTTTAAATTATTTTAGGAAGATATTCAAAGTTTGGTAAGCCGTATCATTTCATGTTCACACAGGCGAACAAAGTCGTTTATTAAGCACGGAAATCGGGGGAAAATATTTTTTTTTATATTTGGGTTCCAGAGCTGGTTTTTGCAAATTATAAAGATAATATTATTATAGATTTCAAAAACAAATAACAAGCAAGCTAAAATGATTTATCTCATTGCAGTAATTACCGTAACAACATTTAAAAATAATTATTTATGTAAGTACGAAAGGTTTACACTTATAGTTTTAATGTACCTGTCTCACTATGGATATCCTGGGTAGAGACAGACTAGTTTTCAAAACCTTTCTCACTATGGATATATAGTATCGAGACAGGTTTCTTTACTGTATCACAATCTATATATATATATATATATATCTCACAATGGATATCCTATGTCGAGACAGGCTAGTTTACTGTACCTGTTTCACTATGGATATCATGGTTAGAGACAAGCTAGTTTACTGTACCTGTCTCACTACGGATATTCTGTGTCGAGACAAACTAGTTTACTGAACCTGTCTATCCATGGATATCCTATGTCGAGACTTGTTAGTTTACTGTATCCGTCTCTCTATGGATATTCTACGTCGAGACATGTTAGTACCTGTGTCGCTGTGGATATCCTTAGTCACGACAGACTCATTTATTGTAGCTGTCTCACTGTGGATATCCTATGTCGAGACATTTTTTTTAAATTATTTTTTTTTTTATTTCATAAATTTTTTATTAGTTGCAGATATTTGTTTTTTTTGGCTACCACACTGGGCTCATGCCCGTGTTATGGTAGTCGTATATTTAAAATTTATTTAAATTAATACAAATACTATTTTATTAAAACAGATGATTAAATATACTAAATAAAAATTATGAAATAATTAAAAGTAAGTGAAAAATAAAGAGAAAAAAGATCATATTTTAAAGAAAAGTAGAAATAAAAATGAAAATTCAAATTTTGAAATACAAAAATTAATAATAAAGATTAAATGTTAAGAACTCAAGTGTTCTATACAAATATATAAATTAAAAAGTATTTGTGGACTGGACAGTGTGCCGCGTCCGAGATTTTATTGGCCTTACAGTGTGTTCCAAGTGCCAAATGCTTGGACACTCTTTTAAATTCTGTAAAGACCAAACAAGATGTGGTCACTGTGGCCAGGATGGTCACGCTCGCGATAGTTGCCCAAATACTGCCGCGAAGGCAGTTTGTGCCACCTGCACCAGATTTGGAAAACTCGCCGATCATCCTACCGGAGACAGGGAAAACTGCCCGGCATACCTAGCTGCGCTTTCGAGGGATTTCTCCACGATCAGCTATGGCGTCTAAATACATAGATGAAGACAGTGATGTTGACTTTAAGAGAACTAATAGGTTAGATCAGTGGACCGAAGAAATGGTAGAAAAAAACAGTGAAGTGGGAAGTTTTATATGTGTACAAGTTAATATTCGTTCAATTTCTAAATACTGGGATGTATTACATATGTACCTTCACGACTGTTGGAATAAAATAGATGTACTTATGCTTTGTGAAACCTCTATTAAAAGTGAACATGCCAGTTTATACGAGATTCCAGGTTACAATAGTGTAAGCTATATTCGCGAACAGAGGTCTGGTGGGGGTATTACTGTATACATCAGAGATTCATTTGTTTTCACACAAAAGAAATTGGAAACTCAGGCATTTGAAAATATTTTCGGTATAATCACACTTCCAAATAATAATGAACTTACCTTACTAGCAATATATCGCCCACCAAATTTAAGTAAATTAGCTTTCATTAATGAACTTTCAACAATACTCAATAATCTTTCCCCAAATCACTGTGAAAATGTACTAATCTTTGGGGATGTAAATATTGATTTGTTACACTGTCTTGATCCGCTAACCATTCAATATGAAAACTTATTATCGATGAACTATTTTACTAAATGTATCGATGACGTCACGCGAGAAGCGGTTAGTGCAGGAAAAATAACACGTTCGTGCATTGATCATATTTTTGTAAGATTCAAGAGTGGAAACAAAATCACTGATACGCTTTCATCGTGTGTGTGCGAGATTAATTTAGCCGATCACTTTGTTACGGCGATAAATATTCCATTTCCCAAAAGTAATAAGAAATTAACAACAACTAAAGTTTCAATTTTATCTCAAAAAAGGATCGATACAAGCATTAGGAATTTCAATTGGAATGAATTACTCTGTGAAAAAGATTGCATTAAGCTTTATAAACAAATAAAATGTAAATTTAACGATATTTATGAAAAAAGTAAGATATACATACATTTTCAGCCAAGAAAAAGACCATGGCCTATAAAACAGTGGATGACAAATGAAGTATTGGATAGCGTTAAAAAGAGAGATAATTTATATAAAATTTGGAAAAATTCACCAAAAAATAAGATTTATGAAAAACAATATAAATCTTTTCGGAATATTGTAACTAAATTAATATTTAAATGTAAATCTACCTTTTTTAATGAAAAATTCAAAAATTATTATGGAAACACAATGAATACATGGGATGAGATAAATAAAATATTAGGACGTAGATCTAAGAGTAATTGCGATGAAGTAATCTCAAGGTACTTGCTAAAAGATAAATCTGCAGAAACAGTGTCGGACGACTTTGTCAACTACTTTTCGGACAGTATAAACTCACTAGTACATAAATGTGATCTTAGAGCATCAAATGTTGAACCAACACAGCTACCACATAGTCTTTATATACCACGTGCCACACTTTTAGACATTCAGAATATTGTAAAAATTCTAAAAAATTCAAAATCACCCGGAATAGATAACATCAGAATGTTTGATATTAAAAAACACATAGATATTTTAGGACCGATTTTGACACATTTAATTAACACAATATTAATGCAAGCCGTAATACCAGATGAGCTTAAATGTAGCATTATAAGACCTATATACAAAAGTGGCAGGCATATTGACATAGGAAATTACAGACCGATCAGTATCTTGCCTGCAATAGAAAAGATACTTGAAAAATACATCTCCATAAAATTGAATAAATACCTCGAGTCTTTCTCAATAATAGATCCACACCAATATGGCTTTCAAAGAAAGAAGAGCTCTGAACTGTTACTTCAAGATTTTTCGAATTACATAAATAATGAACTAAACGATAAAAAACAATTATTAGTTTTATTTATAGACAATTCGAAAGCTTTTGATACTATAGATCCAACAAAATTACTTAAAGTTCTGGAGGCGATAGGGGTGCGAGGACGTTTTCTTAAACTTTTGAAGAACTACCTTAGTGATCGTAAAATTCAGGTCAAAATTAATGGAAAATTGAGTAAAGTGGGATCATTGTCTACTGGTGTACCGCAGGGCTCTATCCTAGGTCCAACATTATATATAGTATTTGTCTCTCTTATGAATAAAGTATTTTCTTTTATCAAGCACTATGTATATGCGGATGACACAGCACTTGTCATCTCACATAGGGATCTGCTCACGGCCATGAATATGCTACAGCAGGACTTCATAGCATTACTAAAATGGTCTCACGACTCTGGCTTAGTTATAAATGCACAAAAAACAAAACTAATGCACATAAGATCGCCTCATGCCAGATATGCAATAGCACCTTCAATAGTGTCCCATAACTTTGACTGCATACACAATAACTGTATACAGCCCTGCGCCTGTGGAAGTATTGACCTAGTCAAAGAATATGTCTACTTAGGGGTGACGGTGGATTGTAATATGAAATGGGATATCCATATTGTTAAGCTATGTAAGCGCCTTCGAGCGATTGTAGGCAAACTGTATAAACTTAAATATTATGTACCCATCAAAACCATGAAACTAATCTATTTGTCCCTGGCTGAATCTAATGTGAGATATGGTATAACTTCTTGGGGGCACTCTTGTAAAACAAACATCCAACATGTACAGTCAATTCAAAACGCTATGGTCAAATTACTCGTCAGCAAAGCAGTTTATGACCAGCGGCAAAATATCACAATTATGTATAAATCCATAAATGTGTTACCTATTAGAGCTCTTTTTTGGCATAAAATCTGTATGCAACATATCTTAGATAGCCCATACAAAACAATGGTGGATCACATGTACAATACTAGGCTTACACAAAATGAAGGGATGATAGTACCTAGATTTTCTAATAAACATGGACAGCGAACTCTTGAATACATTGTATCACTTATTTTTAATAAGCTGCCATATGATTTGAAAAAATGTTGCTCGACACCTAAATTTGCACTATTGTTTAGAACATGGCTATTGGAATCAGATTGTATGTATTGACTTGACTCCTCGTACATTTTTAATTTTTAAATATTAATATTTAATTTTGTTTTTTTTTTTTTTTTAGACATATGTTTATTATTTTATTTTTTTTATACTTATTTATGTTTTTATTATGTTTTTTATTAAATTGCAATATTTTTTTCTTCTATTGTAAAACATTGTATATTGTATCATGTTGTTGTCCACACTATTTTCCTGCCGACAAGCTACTTGCAGTAGCTTTGCAGGTGCAATGTAAACAAGAAAAAAAACTATTTTCTGTTAATAAATAAAAAAAAAAAAAATAAAAAATAAAAAAACATATAAGTAAATAAATTAAAATTAAAAAATAAATAAATTTAGTGAAAAACTTAAGAGAAAAGAATAACAACATTTTAAAGAAAAATAGAAATAAAAATGGAAATTAAAATTTTGAAATGCAACAATTAATAATTAAAATGTAGTGTTAAGAACTCAGAAATTCTTTAAAGTACGCACGTCCACTTTCGAAAATCCAATGTTGTACACGTGTTATAAAAAGAGATTTTTTTATTATTTATTTATTTATCTATAATAAAATATATTTACAATGGTTTTATTTGTATGCCTGTCTCACTAGGGTATACCTGTGTCGAGACAGGCGTACAGGTATATAAATGAATATAGTAGTTACAAGGATATTTCAGGTAAAATACATATTATGAATAGAATTAAAACAGAAGGGTGGTAAATCTTTTAAAGAGAGTTATTTTAAAAATGTTGGAGATGGAGTAATGAAATAAATTTTGCCTAATCTACTTAGTTCAAGTAATTCAAGTAATTCTAATCTAATTAGAATTACTTGACTTTATGTCAGTACTCAAAGCATTATATATTTTAGGAGCGATGAACCAGAATTGTCGTTGAGCGAATGAGGTTTTAGTTTTTGGGATCACGCAACCCAGGTTTGATGAAAAGCGGGTGTGTGCTTGATGTTGTGGAGCGATTAGTAGATTATTTTTTCGTATATAACAAATGCTTGTTTTAGTAAATAGCTGTCGAATATCTAAGACCCTTATTTTTGCAAAGAGTTCATTTGAGGGATGAGTAGGTTGACATTTAAATATAATTCTCAGAATTAGTTTTTGAACTAAAATAATTGGTCTAATAATGGTTTCAGTACAACCACCCCATCCCACTATACCGTATGTTGCTATGGATTGGAAAAGGGCAAAGTATACGCTTCTTAGAGTCTGTAAATCTAAGATAGACCTAAGGGAGCAGAATATATGGCAGAGTTTACGAAGTTTTTTTACTGTGTCACCGATGTGAGCTTCCCAGCGTAGTTGGTTGTCTATGATTATTCCCAAATATTTAACTACTTTTGATGATTTGATTACATATTAGTTTACTGTCTTACTATGGATATTATGTTAACAACTGTCTTACTATGGATATTGAGTGTCGGGGCTAGTTAGGTACAAATTATCTTTATATTTAAATTAGGGTGAGTTGACTGATTTTTATTACATGACCTTTGTTGATGATTCATTGTTTAGTGAAGATGTTAAATTTGTTTATATTTTGTGTTATTTTGTCATGTAGATTATTGTATATTTAGTCGCAAAGTATTAAAAGTTTTTTCGCCCAAACGATATATTTGTTTGACTTTTTTTTTAAATTTCCTCCACACAGGAAGCCCTGAGGAAACTAATTATCCTTTGGACGCTTTGTGGAGGATCTATACAAACCTAGCCCCATGAATCCGGGAACACCAGCTAAGTCACTAAACATACCGAACTACTAGGGGTGGGCTATGACTAGAGGGGTTTTGTTTATCCAAAAAATGGTTCCCTGGGCGGATGTACCGAAAACCGCCTCCCAAATTGTGCTTGTTATTATGAGGAATTTGAGAATAGCTTTAACGAATAACTTTGCCTTCGATTCATTTTTGCACTATTTCATCATTGTTCATTAATGGGTTCATAATATAGTCGGTACGTACCCGAACAACAAATGCAATCATTGCAAATTGTTAAATGTACGTACCTAAATGCTAAATTCATTGCACAATTAAATAAAGTCCGGCTGGTATATGAGACCGAGTAGACGTCAACTTATTTTATTTTTCGTTGACGATATTAATTCGTCAAAACAGGTTATGCAAAATTCGTCAAAACCAATATAAACTGATAAAATATTGGCAAAATGGCAGCGAGCCGTAGGTAAATAACCACCATTATGTTTGTGATGTCGCGCGTCGGTTTGTCTACGATTTAAAACTTATTTAAAATTATGCAAATTGATTTAATTCCACGTTGCTCGGCAAAGCTATAAGTTGGGATAATAATAATTGACAGCTTGAATAAAAAAAACACAATAAATCGTTTTTAACGATACAGGTAGGAAATAAGGATTTAGCCAATTTCAGACTTTGCATTAATAGATACGAAAATGTAAGAACGATAATGGTTATGTTACAGTTTCCCGTTATGACATAGGATGGGTGTACATCGCGTCCATAGTTTAGGACAATAAAATTTTAACAAATAATACCGTTTTCATATAAACTACTCGAGTTATGTAAGTTAAGATTCGGTTTAAGTTTTTCAGATTTCAGTTTTAAGTTAAGATTGTCTAGGAAGAAACTACTAAATCTGATGAGAAACGGAGAGTTACAATTACGGAAAAACAATGTATGATCGTATGAGAAATGTGGATATCCGCAAAGAATGTAAGGATGATGTAAGCATAATGAGTAAGATTAAGAAAGGGACCCTCAGATGGTTTGGGCATGTAGAGCGAATGAACGAAGGAAGTAGTGTAAGAAGAATATACGACGCGAATGTGAATGTTAGAAGAAGTCGGGGACGCCCGAGGAAGACATGGCACGATCAAGTGAATCAGATACTTGAGTCGGGTCATGTCAAAAGCCAGAATAATAGAAGAGAATGTATGAGACGATGTATGAATGTGAGTGAGGCAAAGAGTGTGTGCCAAGACCGAGTTGTTTGGCGGTCCGTCCTCTCTGCCTACCCCTGCGGGGAAACGGCGTGATGGTTAGTTAGTTAGTTAGTTAGTGTTATGACGGAAAGGGTGTTGTGAAGGAAAGGGTGTTGTGACAGAAAGTGTTTTGTTACGAAAAGGTTGTCGTGACGTCTGTTATTACGGAAAGGGTGTTGTCACGGAAAGGGTGTTGTGACGGAAAGGGATTTGTGAAGGAAAAGGTGTTGTGACGAAAAGAGTGTTGTGACGGAAAGGTTGTTGTGACGGAAAGGGTTTTATGAGCCAAAGTCAGCGAAGAGTTTTCGTGGCTCCTTTCCATAAAAGTCTGATCAATGTTTATTAAAAATCCCCAAAAATTAAAAAAAATTATTACCTTAGTTTTGAAAGAGTTTTGTTACGATTAATATTTTTGGTTGTCGTGATTGAAAGTGTAGTTTTACGGAAAGGGTGTTGTGACAAAAAGAGTTTTGTTACGGAAAGGTTGTCGTGATGGAAAGGCCGTTATTACAGAAAGGGTGTTGTGAAGGAAATGGTGTTGTGACGGAAAGTGTGTTGTGACGGAAAGGGTGTTATGAGTCAAAGTCAACGAAGAGTTTTCATAGGTCCTTTCCATAAAATTCTGATCAACGTTTATTAAAAATTCCCAAAAACTAAGAAGGTTATTATCGTAGTTTTGCCTAATTTAATGACTAAAACCTACAATACACCATCTCTTTTTTCAGCCCGATTCCCGTATAGAGATACCAAAGACCAAATTTTTCGCATTACACGATCGCTATTTTGATTTCTATTTTTATACCTACGATTTCAGTTGGCATCACAACAAACTACATGGTTCATGTGTTGTTTGTTGTGGTGACAATTGAAATCGTAGATATTAAAGTAGAGATGAAAACAGCGATCGCTTAAAGCGAAAAAAATTGTCGTTGGTCTCTATACGGGAATCGGGCTGGAAAAAGAGATGGTGTATTACTTATATTACTGCACTTTCTAGAGATTTTTGTTGGAAGTTTCTATTTTCTGTCGGTCAATGCGGTACAAAATTAGCAGGTAGATAATAAAGACTTTTCCGGGCCGTAAGTTACAAGAACGCTGCATAATACTTCGGTTACCTATTACCGCCCTGGCGTTAGATGGATTCTGGCTCTGGAACGGATATCAACCTGTTGAGGAATGTATCAGCGGATATTTGCCGCAGACTCGCGGAAACGACAAGAATTTATTTTACTTACTGTTAGAGAAATATAACTTGCCCAACATATTATATACGGGCATTTTCAGTTTCGTGAGGGATAACACAAGAAGGTATTAAAAAAATATATATTAAAAATGTCGATGACCAGACGAAAACAAATCTATCGCTGGTAATAATTATTGTTTTTATTATACAAGTTTTTTTAGTCTTTGTAATAATGTGTACCTTGCAATAAATGATTTGGCGACTTGCAGCTATTATGGACAAGGTGACCGCTGAAAGTATTTACATTTAATTGAGTGCAATTAATATTTTTTGCAAACATGTTTTTAGCATAATATGATAGTAGATAGTAGATATATTATATCTTCTTTCAGTACCGCCCTGGAGAGATAATAGTATTCAGAATTTAACATGACGTGCGTTTGGCTTAGGGATTTGTTCTTTGGTTTCATATTTTCTCCGAATCCAAGAATCCAATTCGATTGTAAAGTTAAATTGGCATTGAGGACGATGGTCTTCAATAAGAAAACGTTTTTCAATAAGAAAAGCAAAAAAGTGTAATTTTCTTAATCCGTCTCGACGGACCAAACTCAAGCTTGGACCACGTTACCTCGTCTGCATGGGAACTATATATTCTACGCTCGTACATAATAAATGAAAAGTGCCATTAATGGAAAAATGTTCCAAATATAAAAAGGATCAGAAGTAAATAATCGGTAACCGTATGTAAATGGTTAAGTGATAATATTTTATGAACTCTCCATTAGGAGGACCTGCACTTAAGAGTTCGCATGTTTTGGATAAAGTTTTTTTGAATACAAGGTTAGTAAAAGTACATCAAAAGTACATCATAGTCGAATGCAGACACGAAACATAACAATACTATCAGTAATCAGTGATGTAACAATGTAATAACAATAAGTAACACTTTAGTAACAAAGTTACAGTGTAGTAACAATGTAGTAAAACTATAGTAACAATGAATTAACAATGTAGTAACAACTTAGTAACAACATGGTAACAATGTAGTAATAATGTATTAGAAATGTACAAAAAATATGGTAACAACGTAATAAAAAGGAAAGAATACTACTTGAAGTGACCTTAACCCTAGAAAGCTAACGTTCGTCAAAATGACGAGCATACGATAATTATTGCTTTCTCCTTATTTTGTTGTTTTACCTACACACCTGTGGTTTCGCGCCAACTCAGTGCTCGCCCGACTGCATCGAGTGGTGGTCATGTTCGATTGGTAAGTAATTTGATTTTTGAGATACGTACTGCATGGTCGTCATTTTGACGAATGGTTAGTTTATGTGTGACTTTTTCTGTCTTCGTGTTGAATTATTTTTTGTATTTTTTTTTTCATTTTTACGCTGTAGCTGCATTATTTTGTTCTGGAGGTTCTACTGAGCCAGAAAGTGCTTCAAATAAGAAAAGAAAGAGCTGCAGTTTGTGTCCCTACAAGAAAAGGCGAATGAGGAAGAACCAATGTAATAGATGCAAAGTTCCGATTTGCAGTGAACATACTGTTAATTTTTGCCCAACTTGTGCCAAAAATATGTGAACGATTTATATGTAGTAGATAACAGATGTCCTTCTTTGTTAAAATATTCCAAAAAAGTTTTATTTATTTGTTAAAAATTTATAATTTAATCGTTTAAAGCGTACGGTACCTAAGTGATCTCAAAAAACATGTGCCATAAAAAGTTCCTAATTTAGTACTAAGAAATAAAAATATATCAATTTTCATTAAAATAGTATTTAATTCATATCCCTTATTTTCTATAAATATTATAAAAGTAAATGAAGTATGAAAAAAAAAGTATAAAATAATCATTTAAAAATGATGTCAAAAATTCGAATGGTTAGCTTATTATGATGGTAGTTCAGCAACGTTAGTTATCTATGGTTAAAAAAGTAATTATGTAATTAAGATGAAAACAGAATAAAACAAACAACAAAAAATAATACAAATTTAGACGCGACTTACATACACTCGATTTAGATTTGACTGAAACTTTGTTGAACACATTTGTTAAAAAAAATCCGACTCGAAATCCAGATATTAAAACCAGAAGGTTAAAGAAAAGTTTTCTAATTTTCTCCGGCTCTATGTAGTTGGACCAAATAACATTTTGGATCTGCATTGAAAATTATGTTCTTAACAGAATCCAATCAGAAAAACATCAATCAAAATGTAATAGCTAGAGAAAAAACATTTGATTCGACTGATAAAAAACAATGTTTTCGTCCAACAATTTCAAACCTAAAAACATTAATTTATTAGAAATCAACCCTGAATTCTTGTACTCATCTTATACATATATCTCAAGACAAATCGTTTTAAAAAATATTTTTATTAGATTTGTTAACAAAGGATTACAGGTTAGTAAACAAGTGTTATTTTGGCCTACAAGGTTACTAGTTACTACCACAGGCTCCACTCCACACACGTGCTTCTAATATTAGCGGTGGAGTAGTAGTAGTAGTGTAGTACTCCTACCTCCTACTCCGAGAGCGATGGACTCCTGTACGCTCTACTCACGGACCCGTGCGTGAGTGCGTGTGGGTGACGGTGTATGGGTGCGTCTCATGCGAATATTACCGAGATTGTAGAAATGTTGAGATTTTTAAGAGAGATGATCAAATTTAGCCATGGTCTGCAAAGATGGGGACACATGTGGAATCTAACGAAATTTAAGCTAAAATAACCAAACCCAACCTAACATTTTTTTACATTAGCTCCGTACAGGAGACGAGACCACGAGGAAAATAATTTCCCTCAGGGCCTCTGTTATCTTAGAGGGTCCTGTGTGGAGGGTTTTTTTATGCAAAGGAAAAATATGAAGTTCTGGGAAGGGAAAAGGTGGATAGATTGGTAGGATTCTGGGGAGTTGTTGACATATGAATACTTCCCTCTAACTACAGTACAAGGCAAAGGGTCGAAAGAGTCCAGCTTGAGAGGTCAAAAGGCCTCCCTCAACAATTCTCTCTCGATCCGGCCCGCCACGCGATGTGCAAATCCCACCCCATGAACCCGGGCACTCCTGCTAAATGGTCCACTAACGATAGCTCTTCAAAGGTTTAGAGAATTGTTTGTATGGCAGTCTTCACAACTGATGTATTTTATGTAAAGTGCGTAAAATCTCAGCAACACACATTTTTCATGCAGGTAATGCAAATTGAATAAAGAGATGCTAATAATAAAGCGATCTAAATTAAGTCAATCTTAGACAAGGTTTGTATAAAACTACTGGTGAGCTCTGGCATTATGATATTTGTAAAAAAAAATTGCAATGGGTGGCACCCGAGCTGTTTGAAAACTGAATGCACTGGGACTGAATGTATGGAATACGAGGGGAATGGAGTGCGGAAAGGGGAGCGAGGAAGGGGAGAGGGAGGGGGAGGGGAACTCGTGAGGGGTGTTCGCGGACGGAAGGGGGGAGTGGAGTGGGGAGAGCGAAGGTGGAGGAGGCGGAGTGGAACGAGAGAGGGGAAGGGGGAGAGGAAGGGGATGCAGAAGGGGAACGCGGGGCGAATGGGAAAGAACACGCAGGGAGAAACAATTTCTTTATTAAATGGTGTAGTAGACGACCTCCGTAGTCCAGTCGCTAAGACTCTTGACTCACATTCCGGAGGTCGCGGGTTCGAACCCGGCATGCGCAAATAAATTTTATTTGATTAATTTGTGTTATTTCACAATGAATTCATTTAAAATAATATATAGTACATTTGCGGCATGTTCCAGAGTGGAAGATACTATTAGTATCGCCCTGGTGTAAGACCACCATTCAGAATTGAAACGTTGCTTGAAAATGGCTTTAGCCGTGTTTAGTGACCAGATCTGAATAGCCAGGTACTTCCCAACCTTCCTCTTCCCCACCTCCTTCCCCTCCCCACTACCTTCAGCCTCACAACATACCCCAATTGGGGATGCCATAGTCTCACTGGCTCCAGACGGGAGCAGTTGAGATTCTTGTGCGGTATTCACTGTAAAAAAAAAAAAAGTAGATCCAGCTAGTATTTTATAAAAATTGAACGATTCGTCTCTTTCTCTTTCACCACCTCATCGGTACAATATTATCTTCAACTGCGTTATTTGCGTAATTTGAACGACTCCATAGTTATTGCAGCGCTCGGACCGACTAGTTGCCAGTTGTGCGTAAGTAGCAGAAGATGACACCAAATCTGTTATTATTAAATCGGTCGTGAGATCGTCTTCCATTTGCAAACTGCCCGCAAGAAATTTTCTCTGGTTGCCATTTGAGATTAGCGGGAAAAGCGACATTATTAATTTTGAATTCTGCTAAAACCATAATATCTATGATTATTTCTAAAATATTGTAATTTTTTGGCGTGCCAATATAAATAATTTGAAAGATAAAGAACAGTCGTCCATACTTTTTTTTGTAAAAATGTCGTGCAGCTATAAAAGCTGTGCAATTTTCACCAGCTCATGGTTCGTGAGATTTTGCCGTTTATAGTTCTGCTTTATTGTGACCGGACAATTCAACAATACAACTCATCACTCTTTTGAAAAGTCATTAAAAATGATGAAAAAACTAGCTTATTTAAATAGGTTGCGTAATGTTAGGTTATGGGCAATTTTAAAATTTTATTTAATCCCTTTTAATGACTTTTCAAAAGGGGTGTTGTAATGCCACCTTGTTGAGTTATCATGGAACCCTGATTTATAGTTAAGGTTGGTAGGTTTAAAAAAAAAGTGAGGTTAAAGATTACGAGTAATGTTTATAGTTTCGATTATTATTTATTATTACATTATTCCTTTTTGGGAGGCGGGTATGGGTTCCGCCGCGCCGGGAACCATTTATTGGATAACGAACACCTTTGTGGTTAATTAACAGAGGTGCCCGGGTTAGTGAGGTTAAGCTTAGGTTAGGTCTTGGTGGCAGGCGCGTTTGCCTACCTCCTGCATGACGAACCGGATCGGGAGACAGGTTGAGGGAGTCCTTCTGACCTCTCCAGACGGACCCTCTCCACCCTTGCATCGTAAGTGGGAGGGATGGATTCATATCCGTCATTCTTGAACCCACTGACTCCTAGATTCCTAACCTCCTTCATAGTTTTCCTTTCCAGAACTTCCTCTCTTTCCTTTCATTTGAATGACCCTTTTCACAGCATCACCAAAGGTGACATAGGCCCTAAGGGAAATTATTTTCCTCTGGGCCTTCTGAGCGGAGGTTTTGAGAAAAAAATTAGGTTTTGTAAACCCTTAATTTGTTTGGTTTGTAATCCTTTATTGACATTGGTAGGTATAAAAGTGATTATCAATGAAAAGTAAATAAAATGTTAACGGAACTAAATTGGCTAACCGTGAAACAGATGCTGATCTTGAACACAATGATATTTATCCATAAAATAGTAAACAACCAGTTAGCAAAATACTTAAAATAAAATTATATACAACTAGGACATACAAAGCGAATACGCAGAATAGTTTACTGTACAAAGGTAAGTTTTATAACATGCTACCAGAAACTTTAGAGTTCGCACCAATCGAGGTTCAAGATGTATTGTAGGAGCTACATAAAACTCAAAAAATATTGTATGCAATATTTAATGTTATAATTAATTAGCGATTTGCGATTAGCGATTTAATGTACAAACTACTGATATAAAATTAATAACTAAATATCATAGTCTAAATAGTGATACTTGTACATTTGAGTTTGGCAATAACATTATTTTAGCCATATTGATAATTAATGAACATACCAAATCGGTCCTTCCAAGAATCGCAAAAAAGCCAATGAAACAACAATTAAAATTGGTAATATTGTCCGACCCGTCCATAAGTATAATTCCAGTATTACCACCGCATCGTATCATCTGTTCGGAATGTGATTCGTGATTACACCCGCCTGCATCTGTATCTGCAGACGCCAAACAATAAAATTAATTGAAGAGCCATAATATTATTACTGAGGAAGGCGAGAATCCCGCTGATGGATGGGGAACGCCTCCTGGATGCACTCATCATGAGATTCATTTGTAGAGGTATGAAGTGGGGACACTGATGGAAGAAATAAAGAGGAAAAAATTCAACCCACTGTCTGTAGCCCCGTTAGTAATTTTAAATTCGGATAAAACGGAAATGCGACACAAATTTATTATTTGGCGGTCGTAGGTTTTAATATAGTGCGGAAAATTCGCATATCGGTGCGTGCCTTCCATAGCGCAGTAGGCAAGGCGCCTGATAAGTCTCAGAGAGACAGACATCGAGCGAACGGAAGTTCGAATCCTACGAAATAAAAAAAAAAAATTATGTATGTGTGAAATCAATATATAATCTTCAAACCACTTTAAAATAAACAGGCAAAAGAAAAAAAAGCGACATACGGCGATTTTCTAGTTTCACTTCTACCGCGAGTGAATTACACACACTGATTTTTTACTATAATACATCTATTTTCGAATGTCTTTTAAAATTTTTAGACTGAATATTAAATCCACGAACTAGAGTAAAGCACGCTCCCAACTGAACCAAATTTGAATGGACAGGACCGACATTTGTTTCGTATGATAAGTGCTGTACGTGTTATCGAATTTCAGAGATGTATTCTATTAATTTTGAATTAAAAGCTACCACAAATAAGTTTGCTGTATTTGAAATTTTTCTAATTGTTTGCTATCACTATTCTTACGATATTATTTTCATGATTAAGATTCAGATTCTGATAAATAAAAAAATCAACTTTTAGATGTCTAATGTATCAAAAGGAAATTGGTTAGACCGTTTTTCGAAAATTTTGCCTTCAAAGAATACTTGAACTCTGTGAAGAACGCTGTGTCAAGAATGGCTACCACACAAAGAACCTCCGAAAGAGCCATACTAGTTGTTTGCGAACTCCACAGATGAATTAGTGGATAAGGAGCAAGACAACGGTTGCCGACATTATCATCAAAACATACACACTTAAGAATGGCATACTCAACGCTGGCACGTAGCTAGACCGTTAGGATTCAAATATCATCGGGTGGTGTCCTTGATTGGAAAAAAGGATGAGATGGGCGGATGGGCCAACGACCTGAAAAGAACTGCCGGTTTCTGATGGGTGAGTGCCGCCAAAATGTGCAAAACTAGAGCTACTTGAGGGAGGTCCATATGCAAAATTGGACGCCAGAAGACTTCTGACTTATATAGAAGAACAAGAAAAAAATATCGAATTACATTTTAGTACCTTTTTTTCTGTTAGTATTTCTTGCATATTGCGTATATAAAATGGCATGATGATATTAAAAAAACTCATTACTTGATCTTTACTTTTGTTTGGCTTTCGTACACCTCAGGATCACGCTTTCTATTTCTTTAATCACATGACAGGGACGAGTTTCAGAGATCATTTAATATCCTCACAGTAGGATGAACCATCCGTGGACAATCTCCGTCTTCTC
Organism: Limnephilus marmoratus; assembly: GCA_917880885.1. Lineage (NCBI taxonomy): Eukaryota > Metazoa > Arthropoda > Insecta > Trichoptera > Limnephilidae > Limnephilus > Limnephilus marmoratus. Next base: position 17,697,595 of record OU862911.1, read on the forward strand.
AAGTGAATCCGGAATTTAAGAAATGATGATTTAATTTTATAAACATTTCTTTCCACGTTGTTTGAGCGTTTCTCTGTCTGAGAATTATGCCATCAAAATTCTTCGGGACGTCATTCGGATTTCTTGGCATTTTTTGTGACGCGGTTGCATTCAAGGGCTACAGAGTAAATGGAGGGTGAATTTACTGTTGACGTGATATTATCATCATTGAGATGAGAATATCTTAGGTGTGGATCTCATCCAATTACGTCTCCAGCGTTTTCGACCAAATTCCTGTATTTTATTTACCACCGCGCGTGGAGGCTCTTCTTGATTTCATTAGTTAAGTCATGCATTATTTTATCTTACACCTTATTCGAGATTTACCACTTTTCATGCCAATAGTGCCAATCTTTGGGGGTCGATGTGCGATTATTTTTGAAAATCGACTTTGTGCACGACGTTTTCAAAATATAAATATAGAATATATAATGTGCCATTGGAGATTGGAATGAAATATAACTAACTAGCTGGTTCCGGCATGCGTTGCTATGCCACTTAATAAAGAAATTGTTTCTCCCTGCGTGTCCTTTCCCACTTCATCACCTCCACCTTCCCTCTCCCTACTCCGCTCCCCCCCCTTTCCCCGTCCCGCGAACCCCCCTCCCGAGTCCCCCCCCCCTCCCAGGTCCCCCCCCTCCCAGGTTCCCCTCCCCCTCCCTGGTTCCCCTCCCTCATCTCTCCCTCCCTCCCGCTTTCCATAGCAATAGCCGCTTCCTCGCGTGCCACCAATAGCATTTTTTTATACAAATTTCATAATGCCAGAGCTCACCGGAAGTTTTATAAAAACCTTGTCCTGACAATAACGAACACACAAAAAAAGAATTATTCAATTTGGTGCAGTCGTTCGAAAGTTATGCGCTTAGCAACACATTCAGCGATTCATTTTTATATTATAGATAAATTATGCTACCTCATGCACCATGCATCTCATTTTCATTGCTATAATATTTAAGCCAATGTCTCGCGAAGATTACAACTCTGACATGTCGTATATCAAAGTACCCAGTGCAAATTTGTTTTGTTTGTCATCAACTCTCGGCACTTCTACTACTGATTACTGGCTACTGACTACTGGTTACTGGCTACTGGCTTCTGACTACCGACTGAGATGTTATAGTGATTACTTGACTTCCGCATTGCTGTCTTCCCGGTTCCCAGTGCACACTGCACGGTACTCTACTTGAAATAAATATTAAGCACACTTCCTGATTAAACTACGCAACTCGTAAAAACCGATTAATTTTCCAGAACCGTTTTAATAACCGAGTTCTCAGGCTTGTATCTTTTCGACTGCGGAGTTTATTACTTACGGGTAATACGGTAGGTTCAATCTAGATGGATTTAGCAGGGATGGATGTAGAAAGTTGATGAAAAAATAAAATTGCAAATAATGGTGTCCATTACAGAATGGATAAAGACGCCTCCAACCACCTCGAGGATGATATAACATACAACATTATATCTTTAGTATTTTTACATGCTCCACATAAATGAAAGGAAAATAAGAACCACCTGAGGAAAATAAGAATCCACTTTATTATTTCAAAAAGATGATAATTTTTTTTTTTTAAATTCTGTAGTGCATTTCATTCTGTAGATATTTTCTTCTCTTTAATTTCGTGAGGTACCGTAAAAGCCCGAATATTGGTAAATCTTAAGATTTTCCGGTAAATCCTAAGATTTACCAACTCTTAATGGTAAAAGTCAGATCCGTTCTATAATCATCGTTCACCAACCTAACCTAACCTAACCTAACATGTACTAAATTCTAATGGTAAAAGCCCGAAAAAATCGTTTCTTATTTAAATATTATAAACGATTTTTTCGGGCTTTTACCATTAGAATTTAGTACATGTTAGGTTAGGTTAGGTTAGGTTGGTGAACGATGATTATAGACCGGTTCGGACTTTTACCATTAAGAGTTGGTAAATCTTAGGATTTACCGGAAAATCTTAGGATTTACCGTAGTTCGGGCTTTTACAGTAACATATATACAACATATATAACATGTATGCAGCACTAATAATAAATCAATAATAAGAAATCGTCAATGTTGATAGTGTTATCCATTACTTCCTTATAAGCCATGTAAGTTATGAACATACATTTTGTAACACTGCCCAACACAATATATGCAATAACTTCTCCTAATACCTACTATTGAATAACAACTGTGCAGTGTTGCGAAGAAAAATTATGATACGATCAATTTATTTAGCCGCAAGGTATACCGCCAACCTAGATAACTTCAGATCGACTTCCAGAATCGGATGTTACATAAAAATAATCGGATGTTACATAAAAAGAATCGGATGTTACATAAAAAGAATCGGATGTTACATAAAAACCAGAAAGCAATAAAATCGGCTTTTATATAAATCGGAGACATATTAAAAATATTAATTCATTCCATTATTGTGGATCATTTATTTTAACCAGAATGCCCACTTTTAGGAACTCACTTCATCTTGGTTTTCTTTTACTTCTGCTGATGTCGTTTAATGTTACACGTTAATACCACCCAAGAGTGCTAACTGCTCCTTACCGCCTGGAGCCAGTGAGACAATGGCATCCCCAATTGGGGCATTTTGTGAGGTTGAATGTAGTTGGAAGCCGGGGGAGATGGAAAAGAGAAAGGTGGGGCTGGCTATTCAGATCTGATCTATCGAGCCATTTCAAGCAACGTTTCAGTTTTTTTTGTGATCTTACAGCAGGTTGATACTGACTGTACCTTCTGCAAATATACCTTATATTACTTTAAATGATCGGAGGTTGGCTACCATCAGTCCGAAATAAGCAAAATAGCTCCAATGCGATGCGGCATCTTCCAGAAACACGTCATCCATCAATCTTCTTATAGATTATATTATCTATTTGTAAAAAGCATTAACTTTGTGGCTCGCCATAATTTACAATTAAAACACATATAAATTTATTGTAGACCACTTTTATTTTATAAACACTCTACCGGTTTCAGAAGCACCCTTCCTTCGTCAGGAGAATATTATAACATTCTTATATTCGTTGTACCGGTTTCAGAAGCACCCTTCCTTCGTCAGGAGAATATTATAACGAATATAAGAATGTTATAGAGAATATTATAACGAATATAAGAATGTTATATAACATTAAGAATGTTATAGAGAATATTATAACGAATATAAGAATGTTTTATAACATTAAGAATGTTATATAACATTCTTATATTCGTTATAATATTCTCCTGACGAAGGAAGGGTGCTTCTGAAACCGGTAGAGTGTTTATAAAATTAAAGTGGTCTACAACAAATTTATATGTTTTTTCGTCATTTGTTTTTGGGGTGTTATGCCGTGTTGCGCTACCTCCTTCTTTAGCCAACGTTTCAGACATCGTTGCAGTGTCCATCATCAGGGCAGATCCGGTAGATTGAACAAATAACGAAAATGCTTTTGGCCATGAAAATCTTAAAACGTATCAAATTTGTTTTAATTGTAGATTATATTATCAATTGAGGTTTGTTTTACTTAATTTTATGTTGATTTGTCACTCCTTGTGATGTGACCATGATATTAGAAACATCTTTCCTTTATTGATACTTGGAGAAATGTTGCAATTTTTTACCCTTTTGATGATTTTAAGAGACAAATAACCTGTCAATATTTAAAATCCTCCATCTTTTAAAATCAACGCCCCTACTATAGGTCGCCCCAAGCAGTTCGCAAAGGTTGGTGACAATGGTGACTTAACAGGGGTGCCCGGGTTCATAGGGTGGGGTTTGTCTAGGTCTCGGCGACGCGGCGGATGCGTTTGCCCACCTACTAAATGGATCAGGAGAGACTGGTTGAGGGAGAATTTTTGACCTCTCCAGCAGGACTCTCTCGGAACATCGCCATGCAGTGGAAGGGATGGATTCATATGTCTGTCACTCCTGGACACACCGGCCCCCAGATTCCTTTCCATCTCACATACCTTTTCCTTCCCAGAACTCTCCTACCTCTCCATAAAAATACTCTCCGTACCTAGTACCTACAGCATCCCCAAAGATGACATAGGCCCTGACGGGAATTATTTTCCCCAGGGCTAGTAAAACTAGCTGTTTTATATTTACAAAAAACAAGTGGAAAACTATTGCGAAAATTTTCCAAACCGGTTCCATGACAATTATTGATCTGCCTACAATTGGCCCCCCGGCGTACTTGTACGAGATGTTCAATCGGTTTGGGGAAAATACGGTATACATAATTACACAAAATAAAACTATGTGACCCCGAAGGGATATGCAGAGAGGATGTTCTGCCGAATAATAAAAGTATAAAACATATTTTCATTGCATCAAATGCATCGAGGAAAAATCTACTTCTCCGTATACTGTGCATACCAGCGCGTAAGTACAAAAAATCTAAACTGCGTATAAATACGTTTGATATTCATACCAACTTATTATTAAGGGGATTTATTTATATTGGTAAATAATAGACAAAAAAATTATAATTTTATAGTAAATATCATTTCGGGGGTTCAACTATCGGCGGGTCAACTGTCGGGTCACCTGCAAAAACACCACACATCAAAACGCACGACATCAGGTTAGGTACAAACTAGCAAAGCTGTAAGCCTTGTTAAACTAAGCTTTTGTTGGAGTTAAAACGATCATATCAAACTTGTTTTTTTTCCAACATTTAACTTATTTACTAAATTCAACCATGTAACAAAACGAACAATAAAATAAAAGCATGTAATTTCGTCGTAATTTGTTTCAACGAGTGTAATAATTATCTCCACTTTTAATTTATCCATGAGCGATGCAATTTTTGGTACGTGTAATTATTTATTCCTGTGGAATTTCTTCCTGACACCATTTTATATCACTTACATACTGACTGCACAATAAAATGGAAAAGCAACAGAAATTGCACACGGATGGATGGCAACATAGTCGATAAAAGCTTAAAATAACTTGTGTTTTCATTTTATTTGACATGCTGGTGAATAAATGAATCCAAACTGAGAAATAAAAATAAAGCTAAATGGACAACCATAAATAAATGTCAGCCATCCATTTGTTGGGAACGAATGCAACTTGTGAACAGTCTATATTACAAATTAAATGTATTTTGTTTGCATTTCTAGAATGTACGACTAGAAGCATCAAAGCAGCATCCATAAAATGTTTTAAAAATAACATAATATAATCGCCCTTAAATTTAAGCCAGTAATAAATATTATAATGTGTCATTTGTTGTAATATTTCTGAAATAAATTAGACGGATGCAATACATGACAGATGTCACTTAAGTAATTTTAATATCCAAAAAACTAAAATCTAATAGTTGATTTTACTGATTGTTAAAATTTATTGCAGAATAGTTCTTGTTTTGTTGTTTTCTCAATTCTCAATGTTTTCTCAATTCTTATGAATGTTTAAAAGCCTGGACACAAAACTGACACTAAACACGGAAGGTAATTTTTTTTTTATAAAATACATCCCCAAATATCAGGTACATTTCTCTGCAGATGGTGAATAACATAGAAATTATAGAGAGGAGGGAGAAATTGCACCAGTTAACCAAAAAAAAAACATTTAAAATTAACCAAGATCTCTAACATAAGGCACCTCAAATGGTTCGCTACGTTTGATGATTTAGCAGAGGTGTCCGGATTCATGAAGTGAGGATTGTCTAGGTCTTGGCGGCGGATACGATGTTGGTTGGGGGAAACCTTTTGACCTCTACAGTCGGACTCTCTCGATCCATGGCTTTGCACCACAGTTTGAGTGATGGATTCAAATTACCTCGTAACCGGCCTGCCTGATCACCGACTAACTTTCAGCAGGACTGCCAGGCGATCCGCGCTGTAACACCTCCGTCTGTGGATCTACTGTCTACCATGATTGCTATCGTAATGTTTCAAATTTGCTTAGTGCTTTATGTAAATAAATATATTAGGGTATAGGCATACTGCCCACATTTTGTTTTCTTTTATTGTTATTTCATTCCCTTACCTAAAAGAGGTTCAGGTAAGATTTCCTTTACACTTGGGTACTATTTTTTATAACAATTGTACCAAGTAGCACTTGCATACTGCTACCTAACAACGTAAGCGGGGACAATGGAGGTCCAGTATCGTTTATTAAATGCAGAGTCGTTTTTATACAAAAAAATTAGAGTACTTGCAAGAGCTTTGAAGGGATAACCATCTGTTACCTGTACCAGGGCGGGTAAGTGGTGGGCCCTCCAATGATGGATTCAAACGTCCACCACTCCTAGACACGCAGACCCCAGATTTATCCGTCACTCATAGCTTTTTAATTCCCAGACTTTCCTCGCCTTACTTTCCTTAAAAAGACATTCCACACAGCATCCCCTAAGAAGACGTAGGTCCTGAGAGAAATTGTATTTCTCAGGGCCTCCTGTGTGGAGCTAATGTAAAAAACACCACGGAGAACGACAAATAACACAATACTGAAACCGCTAAAATATGGGGAAAAACAATTTAAGAAGTATAGAAGAAAACGCCTCGTGAATTCCGTGACTGGTACCATCAAGTGAAGATGTGAAGTCCAGCTGGTTTGTGCTGGTTTAATGAAGATTGCCCTGGTGACAACCAACCTTCGATAGGAATACTATAGCATCGCAATCTTTTCAATTATCTAGCCTTCTTAACAAAATTACCACTTACTTTTCAGTTATTTAAGATATTTTTCTCGTAAAATAATAAAATCCTTTCTGTATAAATACAGATGGCCACATTAACGACAGTGGTGAATCTGTTTTCCTTCATTACTAATTAGTGAGTGTATGTTTCTTAATTCCTTCGAATGCATTAAAGTCTTGGGGACAATACGCAGGGGATAATTCACTGGCCTAATGGTGGGGAATTCCTGAGCAAAGTGGTCGGGAAACTGAGCCGTGAATCTCCCGGACAGATTTCAGTGGTCCATCACCGCCAAGATGGATTACGGAGGCTGGAGTTATAAAACAATATTAATATATTTCCGAAATAAAACACATAAGTTTTTTACGACTAATTATTGTATTATAACTATAATTGAATAGGTACTCCTCTGCTGTGTGGGCCCCATATCTACCAGAAAAAATACATTGAGGAAAAGCATAAAAGGTAAAAAATCACATCTTTTTTGTGAACATTTTGGAGTCCAGCTTTGGGCATAGGCAATGGATACAATGACAATTTTTTCCAGATATATCGATTATTGGTGGCTCTCCACCATCCTGCACGGTCGATCGAAAGATTGATAAAATAACTTTCGGTAACTTTTCGTTGTTCCCTAGCATGACTGCAGATCGCCAATGAACATGTAACAGTTCACAATGACTAAGTGTTCTTAGTATATTCGATGTCAATTATTGTTTGTACGTTAGCGATCTGCATTTATCCCTAGGGAACGTCTTTATCGATCGACTGTGCTAGCGGACAAGGGGTTCCAGCATGTTCGGTTGATAAGGATTGACAGGATAACTTTCGGTAACTTCTCGTCGTTCCATAGCATGACTGCAGATCGCCAACGAATTAGTAACAGTTCAAAATTACCGAGTGTTCTAAGTATGTTCGATATCAACTGATGTTTGTACGTTAGCGATCTACAGATGTCCTAGGAAACGACGAGAAGTTAGCGAAAGTTATCCTATCAATTATCAACCGACCATGCTGGGACGGTGAGATAAAAAACTACTTTTGATGAATTTGCATGGATAAGTGGTTAACATGGTTCAGATTTTAACGTTATTTATTTCTTGGCTTAAAGATTTTGAATGATTAATTTAACCAGATTCTCTCTTTTGATCACCAATAATTATTTCGTATGTAATGTAGTAATATCACTCTCACTTCGTAAGGACAACGGTTAAAATGACAATCAATGCGGAACGAGGGGCTCTTCCTTTCGTAACTATTTTTTTACAAGCATTTACGTGTGCCCCAAAAAATACCGATGAAACGTCATTCTAAGAAGGTTTTTATTGTACCCTTGCGTTGAGGCTTTGAATAGTAAATTTCAAACACTGTCAAAATCTCTAGCAATGTAAAGTGCCTACAACTACTATACATGTAAATTCAACTAAGGAGCACATTATTCTTTTATTTAACTCATCCCTTTATCCGCTTTGCACAACCCAAGTAATATTATAAATGCTGTTTGTCGTCTCTGTACGAGGGAAGCGTTGCATGTGTTAGGGTGAACGGTGATTTTACGGGGTAGTTTGACAAAAGGTGTTAAGCAAGGCTGCGTAATGTCACCATGGTTATTCAATCTATACATGGATAATTGTATTCAAGAATTGAAAGATGTGGGATTGGGCGCGAAATTGAATAGTCTGAAAGTATGTTGCCTGTTGTATGCTGATGATGCGGTGCTGATTTCTAACACCATGGAAGATCTACAGTCTCTAGTATCTAGGATGAACGAAGTATGTATGAAGAATGAGTTAATGATGAATGTAAGTAAGTCTAAAGTCATGGTGTTTGAAAGAGAGACTACGAAAACAGTGTGCGATATAGTTGTGAATGATGAATACTTGGAGCAGGTGGATGAGTTTGTTTATCTGGGTAGTATGTTTACGAGAGATGGGAAGACTGATAGAGATATTGAAAGAAGAGTAAATGCCGGTAACTCCATTAATGGAGGACTGAATGCCGTTGGCGCTAATAAAAAACTGTCAAAAAAGCGAAGATAGCAGTCCACAATGGAGTCCTGGTACCTACCCTGATGTATGGCAGTGAGGCATGGAACTGGCAGAGGAAGGATGAAAGTAAACTGAATGCTGTTGAAATGAGATCCCTGAGACGTATGTGTGATAAAACCATGTATGAGAAATGTGGATATCCGCAAAGAATGTAAGGCTGATGTAAGTATAATGAGCAAAATTAAGAAAGGGGCCCTCAGATGGTTTGGGCACGTAGAGCGAATGAGCGAAGAAAGTATTTTATTTTATTTTATTTTATTTTATTTTATTTTATTTATTTAAACGCCCATTGGGCTTTTACTACATTGTTATTAGTATTATTACATTAACTATATGGCATATAAAAGTTTAAGTACATATATGAATAAAATAATTATTATATGTGTAGTACCTACATAAATGTATTACAAATAATATAGAATACCATTATGGAGAACAGTTTTTTTTTGTACTTACAAACAAAAATAACGGGATTGAAATTAATCAGCATTAGTAGGGACTTAAGCATAATCGAAATATAAATTAAATTACAATATTAATTTGTAAAGTTACATATATATATTAAAGTTAAAAAGTCTAAAAGAAAAGAGTGAAATAAATAGAAGCTAAAAAGGGTTTTTCACTATGGAATGGTGAAGTCATACATTTCATCAAAGTGTTTATGTAGATTTCGTTTAAGCACTGCTACGGAATCTCTAAATATATCAACAACATTACCAAATTTATTACCAAAATTTTGTATTCGATTTAGGGATATGTGCGCTTGATAATTTGTTTTGAAATTGTCACAGAAAAACGTGGAATTTTGTCTCGTATTTTTGGAAGGTACAAATAATTTTATTGTGGCCAGAATTTCAGGGCTGTCGATTCTATAATTAATAATTTTATTTAGTAGAACAAGGTCGGAGATAATTCGCCTATCTGACAGCGTGATCAAATTTAGTTGGTGCATCAGCTGGATATAATTTATATTTTGGATTGGAATATTTAGTTTAAAGTTAATAAATCGTAGAAATTTGTGTTGTACCCTTTCAATATTGTTGGAATGTATTTTATAAAAGGGGGACCAAATAGAGTATGGTGGAATGTGAATGGTAGAAGAAGTCGGGGACGCCCGAGGAAGACATGGCACGATCAAGTGAATCAGATACTTGAGACGGGCCATGTCAAAAGTCAGAATAATAGAAGAGTATGTTTGAGACGATGTATGAATGTGAGTGAGGCAAAGAGTGTGTGTCAAGACCGAGTTGTTTGGCGGTCCGTCCTCTCTGCCTACCCCTGCGGGGAAACGGCGTGATGGTTAGTTAGTTAGTTAGTTAGTCTTTTTGTTTGTCCTTCTTTCATGTAGCAAGTCATAATGGAGCCTCACGGATTTTTTTACATAGGATAGTTAGCCCTGGAAAGATAATCTGCGTAAAATTTACGCATGCGTGTTAGAATTATTGCTCTCTCGTTCTTATTAGCGCGAATCCGTCGCTGTGCTTTTTAGTCATCTCACTCGCTGCTTGGACCTTCCGTGGGTGTCACCAGTTTTGAGATATAACGACCGAATCATTCAAAAAGCGTAATATTGATGCGTTCCAAAGCTGTTTTGATTAATTTTTATGTAACTATGTGTTATTAACAAATGTAATACAGGTATCTAAATTATTAAGTACATTATTCAAAATGACTGATTATTAAAAAGAAATAATTGATTCGAGAAATATTCCTTAGTTTTGTTGATTATTGAAGAAGTTTCACGTTTCGTTTTTTTCATATAACAAATAAATTTAAATTCACTAATTGTTGTATTTCTTATGTCATTTGTTTGTAAAAATATAATACCGATTGGTTTATTAAAATCAATTAACAAAATAAAATATTACAGCTTGTTAAAACTCATGCGTCAATTTTAGGTATGATTATCTTTACCGTACATCAAAATATGATTATCTTTCTAGGGTTAGAGGACTGCTATTTTTCATCCCGGAAAAAAATTCAGTCCCAAGAGTTTGTACAATCATTTCTCCCTAATGCCACGCGAGTGAAGCCGCGGGAAAGAGCTAACAGATAAATAAACGAAGTTAAAGCGTTTTATAAAATCGTATCTATTTTAAAAAAGAACAGATTGAAAACTTCTGGTTCAGTTTACAGTGAGTCGAGACGGATATCGCATACTTACGGGAAACGGAAATAGATTAGAAACAAAAGAATGAAAACGTTTCTTGTTTATCCGTTTATTCAGCCTTGGGCGGCGTATTACCTATAGAAAATTATACGCGATGACTCTGGAAATAAACTGTGTTTTCGCGTCGGAGCCGTGTTCCCACATTGTTGTGGGAAAGATTTTCAAACAGGATATCCGTTAGACTTGCTGAAGTCGGTGTATTTAAGTTAATACATCCTCCCGGTTTGTACACAGCGATTTGTTTGATAACATGACCAGTCAACGATCTGTATTCAGAGCAAAATAATAAATATATGGTAATGAAAACAAAACTTTACAGGATGCAAGGTGGGATTTGGGTTTGGAGGCTGCCACTTATTTTCCAATATCTGGTTTTATTTTTCCGTTATTATGGATTTATGTTTTTTTTTTTATTATTCGTTATTATACCTAGTGGTATTATAGGATAGCACAGAGCCATAAAGAGCCAGAAAGATCACAAGATATAATAATTCCAAATGTTTGAATCTTTCACGTAATCGGTTCTAATTATGAGAACGACACTTATATTCATAACCAATCCGATTTCTAGATTTCATTAATCAGGACACATAACCGAAATTAACATTTCAAATTTTTCAAAATTTTCAAATTTCAAACATTTCAAATCAAAAAATCAATAATTATAATTAATTGTAAGTATTAATAAGAAAATAAATTTAAAAGATGGCTATTTCGATGGCAATCTGGACATCGCGTCGGAGCGCCAAGGCCAGCCATCTGCATCTTCCCAACAGATGCAGATGCCACCAAGGACAGCGATGGAACAAAACAAATGATCCAAGATATAATTCGACCATCCGAGCTAGGCGTTCGAATAACCGGGATTCGCAAAATTAGGAACAAAGGTGTCCTCTTAAACACGGCAACCACAAGTGAGCAAGAGAAGCTATTAAAAGCACCATGCTTTGCACTCAACTCAAGCACACTTAAGGCTCGACTTCCTACAAAGAGACTCCCAAGGTTAATATTTTTTAACGTACCGCGGGACCTTAACGACGCTGAATTCTTGAGGATCGCCCTCACGAGCGTTCCCAATATACAGGACATCGAGGGAGCAATAACAACCTGTAAGCTGAGTCACCTGGCCGGCGCTCGAAACGGAACCACCTGTCATCGCGTATATGAGATGCCCGCTACATTACGTAAACTGCTGGTGGAACAGGAGAAGGTATTCGTCAACTGGACCGTGTGCCGTGTCAGAGACTTCACTGGACTCACCGTATGTACTAAGTGCCAAATGATTGGACACTCTTACAAATACTGCAGAGACACTCTTAGATGTGGACACTGTGCTGAAGAGAACCATGCTACCGAATCCTGTCCTAATACTGCGGCCAAACCAGTCTGCGCTACGTGCGCTAGATTTGGAAAGCCCGCTGCGCATTCGACTGGAGACAGGGACAACTGCCCTGCCTACAAAGCTGCACTAAAAAAGGACCTTGCAACAATAGACTATGGAGTGTAATAGACACGAACGCAAGTGCTTAACTATCGATGAGTACACTCCTGTGAATAGCTGTCTTCGAATAATGTACATGAACGCGAGAAGCATCCGGAACAAACTTGATGAAATTGAAGAAAAACTCAGAGGATTACGCGATATTGTTCATGTCCTTGTCATCACTGAAACATGGCTTGATGTTGGAGAAGAAAAGTTTTTTGGATTAAAAGGCTACAATTGTGCATTTGCCTCTCGCCCCAAGGAGGCAGGAGGTGGTGTAGCCATATATGTACTGGATTCTATGAAGTTCTCCATCATTGATAAATTTTCCAATGAAAATTCTTTTTTAGGTATAAGTGTATGTAGCAAGGATAGGAAACCGGTTAACATTTATGCCATCTATCGGAAACCCAACCCTAATATACACGATTTCCTGACACATTTGGAAAAAATACTAGACAAAAGCAGACAAGATACATTAATACTCGGAGACTTTAATATTGACACTACCATAAACACATCCTCTTCTTTAAATTACCTCAACACCTTAGAAACATACAATTTCTCAATACAAAACAAATCATTTCCCACTAGAGTCACTAACACAAGCAGCACCCTCATAGATCACATCATATCAAATAGACTAAACATTCCAATTACCATATCGAACATAGATGACTCACTTAGTGACCATAACATTCTTATTATTGATTTCAAGAATAACCTAAAAAAATGGTCTAATAATAGGAATAAGCCACGCCTTACAAAACCTATCATCAACAATATGGCAGTAAAATCTTATCTTGCAGCTAACAAATTTACCATCAACTCAACCAAACAAGATGACAGTTATAAAGATTTTAACGATTATGTCAAAAATGCAATAGAAGCAGGTAAAACGACACCTAAAGTGAAAATAGCTAATCGACAACATTTAAATACACCGTGGTTCGATTCTAAACTGAATTCGCTGATCAAAGAAAGAAACCAGCTTCACAAGCAGTGGAAACAAGACCCAGGAAATATATCTCTTGTAGTCCATAAAAATAAACTGAGAAACTTAATAACTAATTATAGGAGAAGTTTGAAAAACAAATATTATGCCAATAGCCTTCAACAAAACCTGAATAACCCTAGAAAAACTTGGAAAACCATTAACTCAATTTTATCTAACCGTGCACATAAACCCTCCAACACCATCGAATCTCTCATCGTAAATAATTGTGAGCTTAGGGGACCTAGTGAAATAGCTTCAGCATTTAATGAATTTTTCTTATCAGTTGGAGAAAAGTTGGCAGCTGCCATTCCATCATTCCCGGATGACTGTAATACTATCTATGTAGAACCAAAGGCAAGTCAATCCTTATATATGGCTAGGACAAATAAGGCTGAGGTATTAAGGATCATCTCGAAACTTAGGTCGAATGCAGCGGCAGGTATCGATGGAGTAACCCCGTGCATCCTTAAAACCTGTAAAGAAGAACTAGCTGAGCACCTAGCGCAACTTATCAATTCCTCTATAGGCTCGGGAGTATTCCCAAATCAATTAAAGCTAGCAAAAATTATACCAATTTATAAAGAAGGCTGCAAAAATTGTATATCTAACTATCGCCCAATATCGGTTTTATCAGTATTTTCAAAGGTGTTCGAGACTATTATCAAGGATAGACTTCTAAAATACATCTCTAACAACAATATCCTAACACCACAGCAATATGGCTTTCGAAAAAACTCCAGTACCCAATGTGCCACCTTCGATTTCATCTCGAACATTCAGCAGTACATAGACCAGGGCGAATATGTAGCAGCTATTTTTATTGATCTAAAAAAAGCCTTTGATACAGTAGATCATGAAATACTCCTACAAAAATTGGAACATTTGGGTATAGTCGGGAAATCTTTAAAGCTCCTCCGAAGTTACCTATCTGATAGATATTGCCTTGTCGACATCGAAGGGAACCTAAGCGGCTTTGGAAAAATCACATGTGGAGTGCCGCAGGGCTCGATTCTAGGACCCCTACTTTTCTTACTATACATCAATGATATAACTAAATGCGGCATCTTGGGAAAACTTCAACTTTACGCTGATGATACTGTGATTTATTATCGTTGTAAAAATCTGAGGGAACTTGAATCTCTAATGAATAAAGATCTCGCAAAGCTAGCTAAATGGTTGCGGATAAATAAATTAAGCCTCAATGTCAAAAAAACTCACTACCTCACTTTCGGGAAAAAAGATTACATGACAATGAATATTACTCTTGGAAATGAAAAGCTCCAAAATGTACAAGTAACGAAATATTTAGGGTTATTCATAGATTCTAACCTATCGTGGAACTCCCATGTTGAATATGTTAAATCCAAAATTTCCCCGATAACTGGTGTACTCTATCGACTTCAAGATGTGCTCCCCACAGCTTTACTGCGTGCCACATATTATGCTCTGATCCACTTTCACCTAAGTTATCTGGTTAGTATCTGGGGCACCATTACTAAGAAACAAATATCTGAAATACAAGTAATCCAAAATAGAGCCATAAGAAATATATACCATCTACCATGGGATACACATGTCAAAGACATATACTCACTGACACAAATTCTTCCCTTTACCATTCTGCCAAAATATAGCATCACCACTGCCATCCTACAAATAATTCAACACTCCTCTCACACCAACACTAAACCAGCCTTTAATTCCGATATACACCAGCACAAAACACGATCACAAAATCAAATACACCTATCGTCATCTACACACACAACTAAATTTGGAATTAACTCCTTACAATACATCGCACATACGCAATACAACGCATTACCTAATGTCCTAAAACTACCAGAATCAAACAAAAAAATATTGGCAAAGGCTCTAAAAGGATATTTTCTCAGTAACTTTATTAACCAGTGACGAATTTAGCTGTCTCCCTTTGTAACTCTTGTATATTCTTCAATTAGTGTGTCTAGTCCATTTAAAAATCTATGTATTGTTCATTGATTTCCGTGTTCTTATGTAAAAATAATTTTCCTTTAGATGTATAATGTTGTCCTTCCCGAAATGAGTTTTATTAAACTCATTGGGAGTAATGTATTATAAATTTTATGTAATAATTTTGTAATATATTATCTCTAATAAATAAATAAATAAAAAAAATTTTTAAAAAATGTTTGGTTATTTATAATATTTAATTTACTATTAATGCTTTTTCTAATTTATAAAATTTCTAAATTATCCAATTGTATGCCCGTAGTGTTAGTATGTAAAATTTTAAGACCTGTATTAATATCAAAAGAATGACTTGTTTCCAAAATATGGTTGGCAAAATTTGTTATTATTTGTCGGGAAAATAATTCACCGACTCCAGATATTTCCATATCAGAGGGTTCGGCTCGGTGTAACTCCTAATTGGCCCTATAAATCCTACTGATCCCTCAATATAAATATTTGAAAAATCTTTTGTAATCCTTCATGTATTTAAAATGACTGATTTTTGAATTCATATATGTAAATTCTTTGACAAATCTAATATGGATAATTTGTGTATATTATTCATATTATATTACATATTTATACTATTCGACTTGGTTGGTTTGTGTATATTATTCATATTATATTACATATTTATACTATTCGACTTGGTAGGTACCTCCTTTTTTCATTAACTCGTCTTTGGGGATGCTGTAAAGTGTCTTTTTGCACAGAAAAGGTATAGAAAAGACCGATGTTGCAGAAGGGAAGAAGCACAGATTGGAAATCGTTCCACAACCGTGCGGTTAACCACTGGAGATATAGCTATCTGAATTTAGGTAAGTAATTTTTATAAATTAAAATTTAACGATTTCAATTTCTTTTTATACAACCTAAAAATATGGGATAAACGTTAAAATCTAGGTGAATTCATTGACTTTAAACCGCAGTAAGCAATTTATATGTTTCCATATCAATATTTTTTGGAAGTATGATATTAATTAAACCGAATCGAAATCCGAACTCTCGGAAATCTCCATCACTCGAGTGGAAACTCTAGAAGGAGAATAACAACAACTCAAAGAAATTATCTCATGTGAACCTATGGCAAGCAGGGTTTATTTTGTTTTAAAAATCGACAGCTGTAGACATATATAGGAATTAAAGCGGTCTAGCACGCGCAGATAAAAGATCAACACACGCCAAATAACGCCCTCCATACGATCCCATCACACCTAAGCGGTTTATGCGCAGATCAAACATAGACCATACAGATCTTACGCCGTAACCGCTCCTGAGGCGATATAGGTACGAAAATTTAACAACCCCCTCTTCGCCGAAAATAGGAGAGGGTTTTTTTTTCGTTATTTGCTTTTGGGATTTTATGACGTGTTGCGCTACCTCCTTCTTTAGCCAACGTTTCGGACAGCATTGCAGTGTCCATCATCAGTGCAGATCCGGCAGATGGCTAAAGAAGGAGGTAGCGCAACATGGCATAACACCCCAAAAACAAACAACGAAAATACTTTTGGCCGTGAAAATCTAAAAACGTATCAGGAGAGGGGGTCATTTTAGTTACAGAGCTGCTTAAACGGGCAGATGACAGCTGTCAAGTTGATAGACTCAGTACAAAGAAATTAGGCAGCTCTGTGATTCAACTGACCCTCTCTCCTACCATGGGAAGAAATATTTGATAGCGTCGTGTGACGGTACAACACGGTGACCGGCCAACTCAGAATGAAACCAAATCAGAAGTACCTCAGAAAGTTCAATAAGAGTGATGATAAAAAAAATATTAAAAAATGGTTTAATAGGTTAAGTTAGGTTAGGGTTACCGGCTATTTTAAAATTATTTTTTCAGAACTTTTGATGACCTTTCTGAGTTGGTTTTATTCTGTTTTGGCATAGAACTGTACAACACATAAGCGTTCGCGGTTCAACAAATATCTTTTATCTGCGCATGTGGCACATGCATTAAGTATTACGGGAAAGAAAATTTCTTAAAATAAAATGTTTAACGCAATAACGCACATTTCCGCAAAGTCGAAAATACGTCCCAGTTTTGGCGGCATTCCTTGCATTTCGGCGTTAAATGATCCCCTGCCCACTGACGTCCGTCATTCAACATTCAACTGCCGGGTAATTATGTCACCCGTTTCACATAATGCCCGAGGATATATTTCCACCGAACCATCCTCATCTCCGCGGGAATAGCGGGCGGAGGGTGGAGGACGGAGGACGAAGAGCGGAGAGCGGAGATACCGGAATAGTCGCACAAAGGAAACGCCATCTTGTGGGCGGACTCCGGAGGGAGACTGCCAGATGTGTTAGATGGGAAATTATCGCTTTATCTCAGAGGAATTGGTACAGTGTTTTGAACGCACGCTAATTATTATGAGTGTAAGATAATTTTTATTGCCTTTTTTAATAAATGAGGTTGAAGAGCAATAGACAATCTGCGTGCAAAATAATAGCATGACGATTTTTTTTCTTTCTTTATTTTTTCCTATTATATCTAAATACATATGTACATTTCCAAAATAATTTTACATATTTTCTAAATAAAGTAAGTTGTATACATAGGGTACAAGTAATATTGCAATAATCAGCAAAATATATAAAATATATGCAAATATATAAAAGACAAAAGTAGGTAATGGGAACCCACTAAGGCACTGTCTGTGTGTGGGTAATATAAACAAAAATGCTATATAACATCCACAAGTATAAGAAAAAATGTTACTTTTAAAGTAAATGTTTAGAAATTTAGGTATCTGTGAAAAAAAAATTTGTAAAAACAGTGAAAAATTTTTTTAAATATATAAATTTTTAAATAAAGTTTTTAAATACATATTTCATGGTGTGCAATATAAATAATTTACGGATATTGAGTATTTTAGTCTCTTTGAATAATAACTCTGTCGAGAATGTTTTATTTCTATTATACTCGTACATTACTTTAAAGATGCGCTTTTGAGTGGTTTGTAAAGGCTTAGTAAATGCATCAAGCACACCACCCCATCCTATAATGCCGTAGATTATTGAGGATTGTACCGGGGAAAAGTAGATCATTTTCAATTTGTCAAGATGAAGTACTTCCTTAAGTCTATAAAATGTATATGTAGGATATACCTAAATATTTAATGTTTTCAACTCTGACGAGTTCTTTGCACGGTGAACATGTTTCTTGATTGCATCTTGTATTGTGGATTCTAATTTTAAGGTTATCATGAGGGTTTTTTTAATATTTAAAAAAAGTTAAATAAAATGTTGCTGTAGTTTAAAATGAGATGAAACAAGTGCAATACATTCTCTTGCCTTGAAAAAGATTCAATCCAAGAATTTCCTTTTACTATTATTGCCGTGTCGTCAGCGTTAGAAATAATTTTTCCTGGAATTGCAAAATTACACAAATCATTTATATACATCAAAATTAGGATCGGTCCAAGTACAGTTCCTTGCGGAACTCCATTTTTATCTGTGTTTCTGAACTATACATATTTCCAATTTTGGTTTTTTGTGTTCTGTCTTTGAATAGTTATAGAGTATAATAGTTTGTCCAGATAGTTTGTCAGTATTTTTAGTGTGTCTTTTTTGAAACCTAGTTGAGTTATTTTTTTAACGAGTAAGTTTTGATTTACAGTATCGAAAGCTTTTCTTAAATCTAAGAATATAGTAAGACATTTCTTATTTTTATCGATAGATGCGTATATATCTATTTTTGATGCATTTTTCTAATATTTTTGATAGGTTTGAAACAAGTGAGATTGGTCGATAATTATCGAATTTATGTGTTTCATCAGATTTATGAATTATTTCTAAATCACCCCTTTAGATTAATCTTTACTATGAATCGGTTTATATTATGAATACAAAAAATATGATTTGGTTAAATTAAAGCTCTTCCTACCATTTGCATTGAGTAGAATTAAAATAACATTTTTAATTACATTATAAGGGTAAACTATTATTTTAAGCGTAAACTACTAAAAAAATACTTTTTTCATTATCATATAAAAAACTACTTTTTCAAAATAAAATTTTATGTCTGAAATTATCTGTGACAGTTTACATTGATTAACTTTTTTTATTTCCTACAAAAATTATTCACAAAATAAATAAAAACCTTTTTTGCACTGAAATCGTGATCTCTGGACTCGGTTTGCTAACGGATTTTCATGCCTTTTACTTGAATTTGTGGGGATATATGGCACATTAAGAATACATAACATTTTTGGTTTGTGGCTTATACACAGCCGATATTTCAGTTATATTTGCATTAGAAATATTCAATTATTATACAATATACTAGCTGAAGTCCCCGGCGTTGCCCGAGATTTAGAGTTTTAAATTTCGTTAAGGAGTAGCCAAATTATGCTTAAAAGGGTGTGAAAAGGGAAAATAGATGTTATTTAAATCTCATGCAGATTTCCATGAAGGTTAAGTATGCAAAATTTCGTAAATCTCGAAATAAAACGGTAGATTTTTATAAAAAATAAATCCAAACCTGCCGCCACAGACACTCTTCCTTTTTGAATAAATGCATGTGTAAGTAATATTTAATGTCAAAAAATTAATCGATACTCATAAATATAAAAACTAAATAAATATTCTGTAATATTGTCCCCAGTCCTTCATCTCGTATCTACCATCATTGAACTGTTCGTTCGTAGCTTAATTTAGTGTTTTTATTTTTTCAGTTGTTCGTCATGACGACACCGAAATGGCATTCCCTAATTTGAATAACCAAAACACAGTTGAATGGATGATTAACTGTTTAGTTGAAGGATTAGAGGGGAATCTTCTAAATTGGTAGTTTCTTTGTCTGTTGGCTGTGAAAATAAAAACTACTGGGCATTACTAAAATAAGAGTGAACGAACCAACAACTAGTGAAAATGGAGCTTTGAAATGAGGCGGTGTAGAAATACAATCACTCGTCTTGTATGTGATAATGCGCCGTGATGTCATTTACATTTTAGACATTGAAAATAAGGTTCTCACTTTTTTAATGGTTAAAATAGATGAATGACGTAAAAAATAAATACTTCTTTGTGTTTGTTTCATTATTTCAATTTTCAAACCTTTATGAAAATCCCGCAGAATTTCAGTGATGAAAAAAAAATTTAAAATAGCCCACAATCTAACCCAACGTAAGTTGTAAAAGGAGTGATGAACTTGTACATCGTTGAGTTGTCCAGATTTCAGATTCCAGTTGAGACGATATAATATTTTGCAACCCCCTGCCAACCTCTGTCGATAACTAACCTTCACACGTCTATCTGTTAAGATACAAGTAAGGGAACGTACCCATACTACGTGACACTTTTAGGGGGGGGGGGGTCGTCAAAAGGTCACGCTCCATACAAATGAGCGGCGGGTTCCTTAGGATTTTGGTCACCGGGGGGGGGGGGGGGGGGGGGGGTTAAAAATTGCAAAAAGTTGGTCACGTAGTTTGGGTACGTTCCCTAATGTAAATTAAACATTTAAATAAATAAATAAATATTATAAATATTTTTATTTAAATAGCCATAAAACTGGCACACTATATTTTACTATTCTTTTGTGAGTAATATCACTTTACTCTTTTATCTTACTTTTACATGTTTTTTTTTTTATTAATGTACATATTACTTCTCGATTCTACATCTGGCGTTTTTCAGTTTTCATCATTATTACTATACATTTATTTTTTCTCTTTCAGTATTTTTATCTTATCTTATCTGTATCTTTTATGTATCACACAGCATTAGACAGTATATGTATAGACTATGTTTAGATTGTTTATCTAGTTCTTATCTCTGTAATATTAGGTAAAAAAAGGTAATTTTTATTGACTTTTTATTTATTATTTGGGCATGATGTGATCATTTGTTATTGGGTTGTAACCTAATTATTATAATTCATTGTTTTCTTTAATGCATGTAATGTTAATAACCTGTAAATGTTCCTAATAAAAAAAAATATATAAAAATTAGCAAAAATTAAATATATGTGTGTATATAAGACAAAAGTAGGTAATGGGAACCCACTAAGGCACTGCCTGTGCGAGGATAATATAAACAAACGTGCTAAATTAAATCAATAAGTACAATTAAAAAATTTAATTTTAAAGTAAAGGTTTAGTAATATAGGTTATTAATCTATGAAAATATTGTAGTAAAAAATTACACATAAAAGTTTGTTGATATTTTGTTATAGTTTCTAGAAAGTAAATAAGGTTAGTCTTCAAGTTACAGAATTGTCTTGAAAAGTGAAGCATGAAGGTTTACATAGAATTTAAAGGAAAATTGCTACAACATGTGCATCATTCAGGCAGAATTTTAATTCTTTTATGTAAAATGATATTTTATCTGTCATTTGAATGTGTTTTCTTGCTTTGGCCTCGGCAAAGGGAGTTTAGACCAAAGGGTTAAGAATATGTATGAAAGGTATGCAGTGGCAGTCTGTGGTATTAGGAGCTGGCGTGCATCAATTGACAGAATACGTGACGAGCGATTAGGGGCAGAAGATCAGAAGATGAGACGGGCGCCAAGAAGAATCTCTCCATTCTTTCACGCTCGGCTTATTTCGGTGAGAAAATATTTTCCCCAAATTATTTAGTCGTCAAAAATGCAAATAATACATTATTAGGGTAATTCGGGGCCAATGGGGAGCGTGATCGCCGGGGGACAATGGATTATATTTCACCTTTTCTCTTTTTACCAGAAATCTGAATTCCGCAAAACCTTACCATAAAATTAACATTGTTTTACACAATATTGTGACGAAAAATGAAATCAAGTTTTTTTTAATAACTTACAATTCACTTGTATTTAGGAACTGTCCTGCTTAGATTTCGAAATAGGCTCTCGAAATTTCGACTCCATATTTTCTTAAACTTTTTGGATAACTAAAAACAAATTAACGACGACACATTTCTAAGCTACAAAGCTCGCAGTTACTATTAAATTGCGAATTGGAAATCATTATATCTATTTTATAGTTAAGTTAACGTAAATCATTAATGAATTAAGCATCGTCAATTAGAAAAGATTTGGTTATTCGAAAAAACGTACCCCCCTCGTTTTGTTCCGATGACATAACTTTTATGTTGTTTTCAATACTTAATGTTTTCGTCTCCAATGAAAATTATGCAATATTATACATCACAATTTACATGAAACATTCATTTGTCCCTCGTAAAATATTCAATAGTTCAAGGCCTTCAAGAAACCGTGCATTTGTATACTAATATCATCGATATACAAAATATAAGATGACCCCCTGTTTGGTAGTGAACTAGTTATAATGTAAAATAGGCCCAACGGAATGGAAACATAAATTAATGTAAATGGTCTACTTACAGTTCAGGTACAAGTAAAATCAATCTCTCAATGTGTATTAGATATGGAATATATATCAGTAACAAGATGCACATCATTATCAGATTTACGTCATCAGATCATACATCAAGATAGTGCAATGCCTTAATTTTTTTTAGGGGTATCCAAGGCTTTTTATAACATCCACTTGCTCGACATCCGTCCGCTTTATATCTCAAAGCGATAATATAATATAGCCTAGGAGATTTAAAATTAGAAGGTCTCCATTTTTAAAGCGATAAATTCCAACCGAAGTGGTTGGTTTTGACTTTCTTTTGCTGGAAAACCCGCTCAGAAAAAGATGGCGAATACAGTTGCATGATGACCGACCACCAAAGAGGCTTCTCTCTAATAAGTCTGGATATTAAAGACACATTAGAAGACCTACATTTCTTGTGTCCAAGGCCTAAGTGTCTTGATTGTGGAGGACAAACAAAGCATCAATAGATATAAATAAAAAAAAACCGAAGTAGGACCACAGGAGACGCAGAAGCGTGGCGTTTCGTATATTGTGCAACTGTAACTTCCTAGTGTTGTAGCTTAAATGATGATTTTTATTTACATTGTCTCCAAGCAGGCGATCTTCGGGATGCTGGGTGGAGGGTCTTTTTGAGGAGGGGAAGGAATGAACATGGGTCTTGAAGAGATCCATGTTGTTGGAGGGAGGACACAGAGGCACGCAGCGGTATACGGTAAACGAGCTGTTCTCAACAACTCAAGAATGAGTCATAGAAACGACCCTTTTTCATTTGACAAATGTCAATTGTTTTGTGCGTTTCCCATCTTCACCGGTGCATAGGGGATCAAGGAATATTCCATTGAAATATCGATAGAATAAGAACAGCATTCTCACATGACGCCTGAGCTCTAAAGTTTGCAATCCGTTTATTGAGATGTGGGAATCTATCAAACGGATCGCCCGTCTCTACACAGAGTCGATGGTTTTTTAAGTGTTTTGGGGGCTTCAAACCAGAGGTTTCGTTCATGAACATAAGGGAAAGGTTTGAGATGGAGCGCATATTATCAGTTATTAGGTTGGTTATTCAGTTGGCGTTAAATTCACGTTTAAAGATAATCAAAAGAACTTCAGATGTATATATAGCAACATTTAACTCAAGATCGATAGGGACCCCTGACAGACTTCAAGAATTTGAAACGGCCATATCGGAAATAAAATGGGACATAATAGGAATTAGCGAAACGAGAAGATATGGGGAGAAGACAGAAGACTATGGGAATTAGAAACAAAGGTGGACAAACGAAAAGATGGGAAGATGATTTAAAAAAGGAGGCTGATCCAGAATTGAAAAGGACAGAGAAAAAAGGAAATCTTTAGAGGAGCCTACGTCGAAAGACAAGCTGTTTCTAAAAATAATGACCCGAACGCTGGTAATTTTGAATAATTAAAAAAAAAAAAAAAAATATATATATATATATATATATTAATTAGATTAGAAAAATGTTTTATAAGTTCGACAGCAATAAAGGCTAATTTTATTTTATTTTATTTATTTAAACTCACGTTTGTTAAACCAATGCCAGAATACATAAAAATAGATGTGTACCTATAAATAGCTTGATCTGTCGGTGGGATGCCAAACTCCGCTTACACGAGCATGAATACATAAGGAGTTTTTTGCCCTACAGAGTGTACAGGTTGTTTTGTGATCCGCCCGAGAAGGGGAACACGTGAAACTCAATATGCCCAAATGTAAATGCGTCGGAGATATGTTTCTACAGGATTGTGTGAGGCCATTATGGGACGTCTTACCCCACTCTTCCTATTATCTGTGTTCCGTGTAGAATAATTAATGTGACCCCTCGCTTTGGTTGGTGGTGGGTTGATGTGGACGTTTTATTTATAATGAACATTTTTTTATGAACCAGATCATTTTATGAAGGTATCTACAAGCATCTTCACTGTCACTGCACAAGAGACCCTGCAGCCCGAATCCAGACGGATTAAGGCATATCCAGTTAGAATGAGGCTAAATGTAGTAGGGAAGAGGAAGGTGGAGATGCTACTGTCTGCTTAGATCTCGTCAAGTCATTTCAAGCAACTTTTCGATTCTGAACGGTAATCTTTCAACAGGGCGATACTAAGAGTATCTACCACTCTATCGTCTTGTAAGGGCTGCGGTTGTTTCGAGATAAAATACACCATCACTGCTTACCGGTCCTATTTGAAGTGTGTATATATAACAAAGATGTATATAAGGCACCTAGCATCATGAGACTCCTCAGGCTGAGATGGGCTGGGCATGTACAGAGAATGCCGGATACATGCGTCCCTAAAAGAATTTTGACTGGACACCCAGGTAGAAAGAGAAAAGTGGGAAGACCCAGACTGAGGTGGGAAGACGAAGTAAGAGGGGATGCAGCACAGCTTCTGCAGGTACCAAATTGGAAGTCAGCCGCTGAGGACAGGAGGAGTTGCAGGCGACTGTTGCAGGAGGCCAACGCTCGATATGGGCTGTAGCGCCATGGAAGAAGAAGATATATAACAACGGCATTACATGAACGGCTGTAAAATTTGTTTTTCATGATGGGTATCAAGTTTTAGGAACCATTTATTGGACATCCAATACTTCTGCCACTACCCAAGCGGTTCGTTACATTTGGTGACTTAGAATGGGGTGCCCAGGTTCATCGGATAGTTGTGTTCGGGAGAGGATGGTTTTGGGAGACCCTCTGACCTCCCGTCGTCTTGCAGAGCAGCGGGAGGGATGGATTCATAGTACATGGATTCATACACTTAGATTCCTAACTACCCCTCACACCTTTTTCCTCCCATGAACTTAATTTCCTTAAAAAGACACTCCCCAAATATGACATAGGTCCTGAGGGAAATTATTTTCCTCATGGGCCTCCCGTATGGGATTAATGTAAAAAAAATCGAAATAATTAAATGACAAGAAAAATTCAAGATGATTTTTTTATTTTATTTTTCAACATAAAGTTTATGATTTATTTCCTTCTCACTGACATTCGATGTATGTACATACACAAATTTACGGACTTGAGGTATTTTTTCACGAAAATAGCGCTATTCAAATCAGCCAAATTTTATTGGGTACTTATGTAATAATTATATTCGATCATTTTCATTAAAAGTAAGCGATTACACATCTTCAAGTAATGTATAAAAAGTAAAAATTTTCATTTTTAGATGGGGATACATACCTACATACTATTATTTATCCTTCTACGAAAATCGAAACCGTCATCATGTTAAATGAAACTCAGTGTTTCGAGAGAAAGATATGAATTTCGAAAAACGAATTTTAGAAATTTGTGTTCCCATTTCTACGACACACTAAAAATAAAATGTGCATATTGTGTCTGTTAGTCCAATCAACAAGTTGTCTTGACAGTGCGAACCAAGATGAAAGGATCTACATCATCACATCTCCCATCTTTCTTTTGGTACTGATTAATTCTCGCAGCATCCCAGTCAACGTACCCTGTCATCTTTGTCTGACAGCTCCCGACTCCCTTCTCCCTATGCGGGCATTCCTTCCTCTCCAGTCAGAAGTGGCCAACATCGTCCTCCGGTTACCGACTCTTCGCAGGGGTACTCAAGGGGACTTGTCTGGTTGCACCCACTGTTTGTTTTGTAGCGGTAATGTAATTCATGCCTACAAGAACAAGTGTTGGTTTTCGTTGGGCATGCTTAAAGGTTTTGACGAGACCCCACTGCATCAGACAAGTCGCATCAAATATAATCATTACTCTGGAACTTCCTGAAAGAATAATAAATTGGTTTTACACAATAACTAGATATCGTGAGTAATTTTTGTCACAAATACAAATAATAATTCAAAAAGTAGGGAGGTAAAGGGGGGCGGGGCTAATTGTTACAAAAATTAAAAAAAAAATTTATTGGACGACCGTTTATTCATAGAAACAAAAAAATATTTGTTGCAAATTGTGCACACTTTTGTCAATAACATAACATTTTTTTCAATTGAAAGGTAGGTCATGAAAAATATGAAATAATAAAAAATCATTGAAAAATTGTCACAACATGCCCCTTGTGAGAGCAAGTTGTTACATGATGGGGGAACATTGTTACCAACAAACTAAAATATACTTGACACCGTGTTAAATCGCCTTGCACCGCAGTGGGAAGGATGGAATCATACGTCCGTCACTCCTGGACACACTGACCCCCAGATTCTTACTCACCCCTAATACGCTTTTCTTTCCCAGAACTTCCTCTTCCTCCTTTCCTAAAAAGACCCTTCACATATCATCCCCAAAGATGACATAAGCCCTGAGGGGAATTATTTTCCACAAGGCCTCCTGTGTGGAGCAAAAAAAAAAAAATTGTTTATTAATTCCGATGATTTTTTTATGTGAATACCCCAGAAGAGTCTCAGCTGCTCCCGTGTGGAGCCAGTGAGACTATGGCATCTCAATCTCATCTGGGTGTGTTGCGAGGCTTAAGGTAGTGTGGAGGGGAAGGAGATGGGGATGAGGAAGGTGGGGAAGTACCTGCCTATTCAGATCTGGTAACCAAACACGGTTAAAGCCATTTCGAGCAACGTTTCAATTCTGAATGGTGGTCGTTCCTATATATATAATACCGAGAGTATCTCCCACATTGTAACGTGCCACAAATATGCTATATATTATTTTAAATGAATTAATTGTGAAATAACACAAATTAATCAATTATAATTTAATTGTCCACGCCGGAAATCGATCCCGCGACCTTCGGATTGCGAGTTAAGAGATCCCTATACCACGCCGGTCGCCGGTTTTCTTATCTCAGTCGCTACTCAAATCGTCGTCAGAGTCACAATTTTGGCAAACGAAGTTAATTTTATTTTATAATATTCAACAAATTTAAAATCAATGTGGGTGCGCTTTGATTTTCAAAACTTAATTTTATGTGTTATCAGGATTAAGTATGTTTTTAATGGATTATAGTTATAAAGAACTAGTTGGTTCCCGGCATGCGTTGCAATGCCATATTCAAATAAATACATTGTTTCTCCCTGAATCACCTTTTCCGTGCGTCCCCGTTCCCCTCCCGCGTCCCCTTCCTAGCTAGCTTTATAAATTATAGCCTATATGTTATTCTGATGTAAGAGCTATATTATTGTAAAGTTTCATTAAAATCCATTCAGTAGTTTTTGCGTGAAAGAGTAACAAACACACATACATCCATACAATCTTTGCGTTTATAATATTACTAGCTGGTACCCGGCATGCGTTGCAATGCCATTCAAAGAAATAAATTGATTCTCCCTGCTAACGCCAGAGCTTACCATTATTACAGCCTATGCTACGCTGATAATGTAGCTTTTTAAAATCGGTTTAGTGGTTTAAAGTAAATTATTTTGAAAATCGGTTCAGTGGTTTAGGCGTAAAAGCGTAACAAAGAAACACATCACTTTCGCATTTGTAATATAAGTATGAATTATAAAGAATTAATTATACGATAATAACGAGGCGGCAATAATTGCCATGGATGTTTGCTAAAAAAATTCAGGTCATTCCTCTGTCCAAACGATCAAAAACAAATCTTGAACTCTGTGAAAAGTTTTAATAATGTAACTGGCAACTGATACACTTTCCGCATGAATATATTTATGTATTTGTGAGGCCGTGACTTACTCGAACGGTCGTGTATTTATTTATTCCAACTCCCAACAACCGTCAGTGCTACAGATGCTAACTGTATGCCTGCTAAGAACCTTGGGGGTCCATGCAACTCAAATGTTCGCTGATCATTTAGCGAACTTCCGGCTTGTGTACCGTGTACTGATTACTTTGTTCTGGAACCAGGGGAAGTTGAGAAAACGTATAAGTTTTATTATAGAGTGAGTCGAGATTTTATGTTATTTATTACCTCTAACAACAAAGAGGGTGGATTCATAATAATTATAACCCTTAGATCAGCAACTTCATCTGCTAAAGGCAGGCTAATAGAACCTAAACGAAAGACAAATACTAAGTTTGGAGATCGTGCTTTCGGAGTATCTGGGCCTAAGGCTTGGAATAGACTCCCTCCGGAATTAAGATGCATAACAAGCCAAACAGAGTTTAGGTCCAAACTAAAAACCTATCTTTTTGGGCTCTCATACCCTTAATTTAAATATACCTATCTGAGAGTATCATATATTTGTATTGCCTATGATATGACTTAATCACACTTTTCTTACTGAATTAAAATTACTCGAGTCCTTACACATCAATCTGTCTCTTGACGAATCACATTTAGGAAGATCCAATCCTTATAGGTACTACTGCACCACCCACCATTAAATGTTGCTTTTACTTTCCAAAATACACTCATTAAAGAATACATTACATATTAATATAAAAATATTTTTCAGGATTAAATAACATGTGTTCAAAATTATGTCCTCTGCGTGCGAACTCTATCTAAATTTCTTTAAATGAACAATATACAGTGTTAATTTCAAGCGGCCTCCCAGGTAAGAATAGTCCCGTTTTTTTTAGGCAACATCGCGTTCATTGGTCAAAATATTGTACAAATATTATCGTATCGGTGATCAATGAACCGGTGTATGGAATTTTTAGCCATAAGTTGTTTTTAATTGTTTGTCTAGCTTATAGTTTTTTTAGATTTTAGAAATGTATTATAAGTTTGTACAGCGCCCTTGAGGTGATTTTTCACAAAAACGGTGCTATATAAATCATCCAAGTATTATTATTATTATAAATAGGTAATATACATAATTGGTAGATAGGTAATTATTTATTCGTTAATAATAATTATTATTTATTTATTAACGGACTTACATCAAATTTACAACAAAGTAACACGAAATTTGGGAAAACGTACATTGCAAGAATGATGGTATATGAAAACAAAGACAAAAAAGAGATAATATAAAAAAATAGAAGTGAAATATAGGTGTCAAGTCAAGTCAAGACTTTGCTAAAATTGGAGTAAATATATAATATCTTCAATTCTTTAGTGAGTGACAAAAATCAATTACACAGGGTGCCGCAGCATAACTTCCTTTTTTCAAATCTTAATAAACTCGCATTGTGCAAATCAGAATTTTTTTATTTGTTTTTATAATGTAGGCACATACCTAAAGTTTTGTTTTACTTAGTTTTTAAAGATCAAATCAGGTAGGTGACGTCCCTCATTCTCCATACACTGAGTAAACCTTTTCTGACTTTTGTCATGACTCTTGCCAGTATATTTACTTATTTATTAATTTTCGGGAAATCGACAGTTTATATTTATTTCAGTTTGTACATAGTATTTAATAGCCAAAATAAAACCAATTACGGATTTCCTCCTTGTGACTTTACTTCTACTGAGACAGCATAATAAGAATAAGTAAATTAATTTTATAAAAAGTAATATGAATCTAAAATTATATAAAACATAAAATATATATATGTATACTCAAAACATTTTTTGTAATATAAAATGAAAAATTACAAAACAAAAAATCTATCAAAACATTGGTAGCCATGGAGAGAGGTTGTACATATAAATCAAATCATAACAGAAATATAAACAATAAAAACATAACATTATTCAAGAACCATTAGAGAAACACTCTTTTATGGACCTTTTATATTCAGTAAGTTTGCAATTAAAAATGTCCACATTGGAAAATACGCTATTATAACTATTGCATAGTCTGTTCAGGCAAGAATTCTGCTTACAGTTTGTCTTGCATTGATCCACCCTGAACAGGACGGAAGAGCGTGTTGAACGTGCAGGTACATTGAATTGAATTTTATTTAGCAACTCTGGGCATTGAATATTATTGTTGACTACTTTATACAGGAATAGTGCATCCATGCGATGCCTTCGTACACTCAATGAATCAATTTTAAAGTGTGAAGCTGCCTCTGCATAATTATTAAATCTTACAAACGACTTATAACAAAGATATTTTAGGAATTTGTTTTGAATAGCCTCGATTTTGTTTATGTGGATTTTGTAAAATGGAGACCAAACAAACATATTATACGTTATCCTGGCAATTTCTTCCTGGATGTAGGTCTTCAAATCTTATAGGGTCCTTGGACGGTTCACATAAACACTGTGTTTCAAAAAAAACATAGAAAAAATCACAAGGGGACAAATCGGGAGAGCGAACTCCAAATCACCCCTAATCAAGATAAGGCACTCCGGAAAGTGTTACCTTAAAACAGCCATCAATGATCGGTGATCTAATGGGACGAGAGACTCGAGTTCTTCCTCTTGTCGCACTTGCAGTTTGCCTGAACGTAGTGACCCCTTGTAACAATTGATTTCCGGTCCGGGACAGAGGCTAAATTAAAGTGATTCCGAAAGGCCCGCTGGGTTGCAATCACAGAACGTGCATTCAAAAAGTAGGCTTTAACGGCAAACTTAAGCTCCTCATTGTTCCAATGCATGATGGCGATTAAACTATGTCGGGACAAAACTTTAAAGTTCCACCTCTCGAACAAGATCACTAGCGACATCAACCATTTTAAAAAAGGAAGTTATGCTGCCGCACCCTGTAGATAGATAATATGGAGTTTCGTGGGTACTTGCAGGAGTGTAAGGAGAATATATGACGGGGTCGGGGAATATATGACAGGGACGAAAGTCGGGGACGCCTGAGGAAGACATGGCACGACCAAATGAACCAAATACTTGAGTCGGCCCATCTCAAGAGAATGAAAGAAGGGTATATAGGTATTTTTAATGTAAATATCGCATTTTCGTTTATCGCATTCGTATTTTTAATGTAAGACTCCCAACCATCTGGAGAGAGTGAGACTATGGCATGTCCAATGTAATGGGTACGTTATCAAGCTGAAGGTAGTGGCGAGGTGGGAATAAAGGAGATGGGGAAGAGAAAGGTGGGAAATACATGGCTATTACGATCTGGTCACAAAACACGGCTAAAGCCATTTAAGCCGCCGCTACCCGAATTTCTACCGATTTCTTACATATCTCCCTTAAACACGTTAAGTTTTAAAGCTCTTATAAAACATATGTTATTCTTGAAGATAATATCTAGCCATTCTCCGCGCCGCGCCGAAAGGCAAATTATATAGAATTCCCTCGAGGGAAAAAAATCGCAAAGTATGCTCCAAAAATTATTATTTATAAACACGTTTGTTTCAGTTATTTTACAAGTTATGGGCATGAAAAAATTCACAGTGTTTCTTTAAATGCTGTTTAAGACAACCCCCGTTTTTTGCTCTATTTTAAACGAGTCGTGTTTTATTAAACATTTTCGCAATTTTCGCATCGATTTTGTTGTTTTAAATACTGGCGCGCTCCTCTAACATTCGTAATTTCATATCTCTCCATATTCTTCTTTTTGAGCCCGTTTGCTTCGCCTTAAAGCAACATTTCAATTCTGAATGGTCGGCTTACATCAGGGCGGTACTGAGAGTATCTCCCACTCTTGAACGTGCCGCATATACCTTACATTATTTTAAAGGTATAATTGTGAAATAACACAAATCAATCAACTAAAATTTACTTGTGCACGCCGAGAATTGAATCCGCGACCTTGTCAGTCAAGAGCCTTACTCCTCGATGTATGCGTATGAATGAAGCAAGTTTGGCGGTCCGTCCTCTCTTCCTACCCCTGCGAGAAATGGCTAGATGTTTAGTAAGTGGACACATTGAAACCATTTAAAAAAGATTCACGCTTTTATAATTTTATTGATTTTACAGCAGGTAGGTACTAAATATCTTTGTTGAAAAATTGTGAAATTAGGTAAAGTACCACTGATTTCTGATATCGTTTAGATTTCTAAGACAAATTACGGATTGAAATATAATAATCTCGGTCAATTTACACAGTGCTATTTTTGTAAAATATTATCACATTTGGGACGCTCAGCAAAATAAAAATAAAACAAAGACAAATTGTAATTAATTAAAATTTCAGAAGTTTAATTAAGTGTACCTTAAGATATAAATGTAGCCATACAAACGTGAATAAAATTAATATCCTACTAATATTATAAAGGCGAAAGTTTCTATGGATGTATGTTTGTTACTCTTTCACTCAAAAACTACTGAATGGATTTTAAAAATTCTTTCAATTATAGAAAGCCACATTATTTGTGAGGTCTATAGACTATATATTTTGGTAAGCTCTGGCGTTATGAATAAGCCATTCTCCAGCCCTAAAGAGTCCTATATTCTCCAGTCTTTTAAAATAAATATCAACTCTGCTTTTACTGTTACTAAACTTTTAATAAATATAATACTAAAGTGATGGGGGCAGCAAATGTAAAATCGTGCAATGTCCAGTGTTTTAAATAGAATTTCCTCCGCGTGCAAAGCTTTTTTTTATTAAGGAGAAAATACAGATACAGACGTCAATTGACAAGAATATACAAAACAATTAATAGAGAAGTCGCCTGCATCCAAACTATTTCTCACGAATTAACATTAACAGCAGATGAAAACATATACAAATATTTTTACTTTTAAATACGGAAAAGACGTATGTATATACATAAGTAAATATTATTTTACAAATAGAGAGATGAAAAAAAAAATTGCAATATCCTTATAAAAGCAATATCCTTATAAAAGTTTACAAATTGATTTTGATGGTAAGACCAAAAATATATATATAGATAAAAAATAATGTCATACAGAAATTAAAAAAAAAGAAAGGTAGTTAAAATTATAAACCAAGCAATGTCTAAGTTATTGTACTTTGTAGGAAAACAGCCTTCAATTTTCTACTAAAAGTACTGCGTGTATCAAAAAATAAGTCGGAATCCTTGAGGTTTTGATTTTGATTAAACGATTCGCACATTCTTCTGATTGGATCCCTGACACCAGCATTTGTACGCGTCCGGCTAATGTGGAATAAGTCGTTAAGCCTTGTTACTCTGGGTGGTATTTTGAAGTTTATTAGTTTCAGTAGGTCAGGACAGTCGATAACGTTATTGCAGATTTTATAAAGTGTCATGAGGTCAAGGTATGTTCGCCGGTTAGTTAGAGTGGAGACGTTATAATTCGAGAGCATATTTATGTACCCCCGTTTAGGTGCGCTCATTCTGTAATTGAGGTATTGCAGAAATTTCTTTTGAATACTTTCAATGTTGTCTTTATAGACACCGCTTCTCCTAGCATAATTTTTTTAAATAAAGTGTGTTTATCGGAAGTGACCTGCCAGGTAAGTATGTTTCGGTATCTATTTGTAAATAGTAAAATTAGATGGAAACCAAGAATTCACAGCGCCCTTTAGGTGATTTTTCACAAAAACGGCAATATACAAATTATCCATTTTATTGTTATTATTATAAAGCCATAATATGCCCCATAGACGTATTTCCTCGAGTTAGAAAAACGTGTCTGATAAATCTGAAACTGTGATATTATTTATACTATTACAAAAACACGAGTCATACAAAAAAGCGTATTAATTAGAGGGTTTAATATTGTATAGTTTGTGAAGAAGTCGAACATGAAACAATCAATCCAATGATCATAAGAAGCTGCGCGTTGTTTGTTTATTTTCCTTTGTACACAGACTCCAGTCTACGTCTCGGCGCACATGCACAGTGTTTTTATTGCCTAATCTTTATTTGTATTATTTGTCTTGTATCACGCTTTGTTCAAAGCACCGCACCCGCTCGATATGAAGCTCTCCTCATCTCGTCTCGTCCCAGTATAAATTATAAATAACTTTGTTTTAAATCCGTGCTTCTCAGCATGAGGTCACACGTGAGTCTCGACTTTTTTTTGTCAGAGTTTTTTTTAGCCCAAACACATTTTTCCTCTCCTGACGCAAACGTCCGCTATTTCGTAAATAAAGTCATGAAATATTACGTATAATAATTATGTGCTAGTTTCAGATGGCGCGTTGGTTTTTATTTAATTCGATATAGAGCTGGCCGTACACAATGGAGTGCTGGTACCTACCCTGATGTATGGCAGTGAGGCATGGAACTGATAGAGGAAGAATGAAAGTAGACTGAATGCTGTAGAAATGTGACCCCTGTAGCCATAGAAACCTAAATAAATTTAATATATCTATACGGAACAGCCATTTAAATCTTTCAACAACTCAGAATGAAATCAACTCAGAAACTCCCTTTAATGGTCATTAAAAGTGATGAAAAAACTAATAAAAACTTGATTACATATGTTACGCTTACGTGCCATTTTAAAATTATTATTTTCATAGGTTTTAATGACTTTCAAGGAGGTGTTGAATTGCCTTGATTCTGAGTTGGCATGGAACCGGTAAAATCATGCACGATCGTGTGAGAAATGTGGAAATTCGCAAAGAATGCAACGCGTAAGCATGATGAGTAAGATTTAGGAAGGGACGCTCAGATGGTTTGGGCATGTGGAGCGAATCAGCGAGGAAAAGGCGTAATGGTTAGTTAATAAAATATTACTTAGGCATCTCCAGAAATTGGCATTTTTTAAAAGTTTGATCGTATCACGTATTTTGTGTAAAAATCAGTCTAGGTTTTTTTAATACACTTTTAAGTGAATACTATACAACAGTCCCAACATACCCGGAGCCATTGGGTCTATGGCATCTCCTAATGTCTGTGTTGTGAAGCTGAGGAGAGTGGGAAATGGGATAGGGAGAGTTGGACAGACTCATCTTTTCGGAACGCCATATCCATAAAGTCAGAAACATTTCACCTTCACGCAAATGCGTAAAAAATATAATCATCTCTTGATAATGTTGCACCAAAGTAGAATTTCTAAGATCTTTGGGCCTAAAATTGAACAAGTAAAATAAAAATATTTAAAATCACTATCAATTCTGCAGTTGCAGGTAATCTTCTAATAAATCATTAATAATAATGAAGCAAATGTAAAATAATGCAATTTCTGTACATTTGTACAAAGCACTGGTGCATTTAATAGCCCATGTATCGTCTGCGTGCAAAGTCGTATCTTCTCCAAGCTTTAGGTAAATGATAAAAGTGTACTTATCTAAAGTGATCTGCCAGGTGAGTATGTTTTATCTGTCTGTTTGTAACTCATTTTGGGAGGTGGGTGTGAATACCGCCGCTCTTGGGACTATTTATTGGATAACCAACACCTCTGCCATAGGTCGCCCCAATTGGTTCGCTACTTTTGGTGACTTGGAAGGGGTGCCCGGGTTCATTAGGTGAGGTTTGACCAAGTCTTGGAGGCGGATGCATCTGTCTATCTGCTGCGTGGTGGGCCGAATCGAGAGAGACTCGCTGAGGAAGGCCTTTTGACCTTTTCAGTCGGACTCTCTTGACCCATAGCTTTGTACCTTAGTTGTAGGGATAATACCTTTTCCCTTCCCTTCCTTAAAAAGACCCTCTACAGAGCATCCCCTAGGCCCTGAGTGAAATTATGTTTCTCAGGGCCTCCTGTGTGGAGCTAAGGGAACGTACCCATACTACGTGACACTTTTAGGGGGGGGGGGGGTCTTCAAAAGGTCACGCTCCATACAAATGAGCGGCGGGTTGCTTAGGATTTTGGTCACCGGGGGGGAGGGGGGGGGGGGTTAAAAATTGCAAAAAGTTGGTCACGTAGTTTGGGTACGTTCCCTAATGTATAAAAAATAAAATTACCCGGTTATTCAGATCTGGTCTCCAAAGTGACTAAAGTCATTTCAACCAATGTTTCGAGACTGACACCCATGGGATGAAACAGGTCCGTTCAAAAACATATTTGATATTTTTTTATCTAATCTAATTTTAATTTTACCTCTGTTTGAGAATGTTTGCTTTCGGATTTGCTAGTTCCCTTAGTGTGTGTTTTTGTGTCGAATTAAAATTTTCCTCACATTTTAAAAGTAAAGTATTGTTTGAAATGAATTTATATTACATTTTCTATGATTCAAGTTGACACATTTGACTACCAAATCGCTGTAAATTCCTTGCGTCTATTTTTAAACGTGTTTAGTATCTGTATATCTGAATAATATAAAATAGGTGGGAGTGAAGAACTTCCGTGTGATGCGAAGGAGAACAGAAATAGTAATGTATCAATCGGTAGAAGTTTACAAACAAAGAAAAATAAACATGGAAAAATGACGCCGTTTTCTTTGTGAAAATTCGACGCTCTGTCGTATAAATAAAGTTAAAAGCAAATTTGAATTGGTGACATAATCTGAGTGTTTTTCGATTATCAAATATAAGCATTATCATTCAGTTTGTATTTCAATAGCTTTGGTCCAGACGATCAATAAAACCCTATATCAATACGTAATTGACTAAATCCGTAATCTACTGTCAGTTTGCAATATTTGCGAGAACGGTCAACAATTGATAAGAGATATTCCGACCGACGCGCGACGATTGAAAATATTTGACGTGGCATCCTGAGTTCAGTTAAGCTGTCAACAAACAAAACAATTTGCATATTGTTGAACGTTATGCAAAATAACTGGCTTAATGGATGTGAACTAACGAAGCTCTTAGAATTGAAAGTAATTGTAAACGCGATCCAAGGACTTAACATTCATCTAAGATGCGATAAATTTATTCCTTTCTATCTTGGAGAAACGAAAGTGGTTGAAATATGGCTAAAGACTCATTTACTAATTAACTCTCGTTTAGTCTCAAAAAGTACACTTATCAAAAGGATAATAAAAAAATATAGGTACGGGTGTTATTTTTAAAGGCATACAAATTCACATTAAAAAACACATTAAAATAATTTTAATGTCTATGATATTGGCTTTATTTACTAGATAATTTTATGCCATTTAAAAACGATTTTGGACATATGAGCGCCACGGCTAGCTCGAATGAAGCGCAAGTCCAATTTTCGACAACTTTATCGAGCAACTGGGGCCATATATCGGCAATAACACGGCGAATGTTGACTTCCAAATGGTCCAATGTCTCTGGTTTATCAGCTAGTGACTTCTACCCCCAAAGAAAGTAATCTAATGGTGTGAGATCACACGATCGTGGAGGCCAGTTCACAGGTTCATTACATTATGAACTCACCAAATGCTTCCCGCAATAAACTAAAAAATAAAAAATAAACGCAATAAAATAAATTTGCACAATTTGAATGCGCTGTTCTGACGTAGGTGGTGAAATGGCAAAACGCACTGACTACAAATCAACTGTCAACTATCAAATTAAAAGTTTGTTGAAACAATGTTGCTGATTTTTAAAACCAAACCTCAAAAAAAACCCTTTACATAGATATTAATAGAATAGCTTTTGAAAATATACACATAGCAACAGAATAGCACCAGAATATACCTGAAAAGTTTACAATATGAATATAATTATATTTTCGGTTCAGTGAAACAACTGGCCCATAATGAAATAATATGGCGCGAACAGAACTTGAAACTGACGAATTGTTCAAATTCTGTGAAACGACTGGTCTATTACATACATTTATCTCGTTAGGCTAATCCTGGTAACTTTAAATTTTATTTTTTACTTTTATTTATCATTTGTATAATGTTAATGTAAGTACTTGCATACTGCTTACTAACCCCGTATGCATGGACATTGGAGGGTCTAGAGTCGTTCAAATAAATGTAGCTTCGTTAAAAAAAAATAGAGTCTTGACGTGTGCGGTGAAGGAGGAAACCATATGTTTCCTTATAACGCCGTTGGGAAAGTGGTGGGGTCCCCTCCAATGGTAACTTTAAATCCAAAATATCACAATATTGCTTTGTTTATATTATTTTTTGTTTGACTTTAAGTTCCCAGTTGCCACACAGTTTCCAGTAGAGGAGAAGAATGGTGGATGCCAAAGCAGTGCAGTGGATTTGGGTTCTGTACCTACCCCGGATGTGCCGGTTACCGGGTACCGGTAATGCGAACTGCCAAAACTGGTATTCGTGGGTGGGAGGGCCGCGTGCCAAACATGGCACTTGGCACTTTGCATGCTTGGCGGAGCCGGGAAAAGGAACCCAATAAACACAGACGATTTATTATTCCAGGATTCTATCCTACAAGGATAAATAGTACTTATTGATATTTGAGTGGGATGGGATATACCAAATAGATGCTGAGAAAATTAGGGGTAAACGCGCAGAATGTTTTTCGGATGTTTTTAGATAATAATAATAATAATACTTGGATGATTTATACAGCGCCGTTTTTGTGAAAAATCACCTCAAGGGCGCTGTACAAACTTATAATACATTTCTAAAATCTAAAAAAAACTACAAGCTAGACAAACAATTAAAAACAACTTAGGGCTAAAAATTGCATAAACCGGTTCATTGATCACCGATACGAAAATATATGTACAATATTTTGACTAATGAACGCGATGCTGCCTAAAAATTAATGACAAACAGGACCATACTTACCTGGGAGGTCGCTTGAAATTAACACTGTATATTGTTCATTTATAGAAATTTACAAAGAGTTCGCACGCAGAGGACATAATTGTGAACATATATTATTTAATCCTGAAAAATATTTTAATATTAATATGTAATGTATTCTTTGATGAGTGTATTTTGGAAAGTAAAAGCAACATTTAATGGTGGGTGGTGCAGTATTACCTAAAAGGATTTGATCTTCCTAAATGTGATTCGTCAAGAGACAGATTGATGTGTAAGGACTCGAGTAATTTTTATGTTAGAAAAGTGTGATTAAGACATATCATAGGCAATACAAGTATGATACTCTCAGATAGGTATATTTAAATTAAGGGTATGAGAGCCCAAAAAGGTAGGTTTTTAGTTTGGACTTAAACTCTGTTGGGCTTGTTATGCATCTTAATTCCGGAGGGAGTATTCCAAGCCTTAGGCCCAGATATTCCGATAGCACGATCTCCAAACTTAGTATTTGGCTTTCGTTTAGGTTCTATTAGTCTGCCTTTAGCAGACGAAGTTGCTGATCTAAGGGTTAATTGCCTCGGACCGGTATTTTCCGGGACGCATAATTCGGAGATGTAAGGTGGGGCCATTTCGTTGATTGATTTAAAAACCATCCAGCATAATTTGTACTGGATTCTTTCAGGACACTTGAGCCAGTGAAGGTTACGAAGGTGTTCTGAAATATGCGAATATTTAGAGACCCCAGTTATTATATTTTTTTTTATTAGTTTCAATTGCAAAGTTTGTGTATACGGTATAATATAAGTATAAATTCAAATTTTTACAGTCCTCACTAGGGTTTCCAGTTCTGAGGCGGCCTGTAGTTTTTTGTTAACTTTTGTATTTAGTTTCAGGTTGCCTGTACATCATGTTAGTATTTTTTGTTAAAGTTAATATCGCTTTGTATATCACAATAAAGTTGATTATCACTTTGTTCTCTCAGCCATGTTTTTACTTTTGTTTTAAATATACTCATATTCATTTCCGTTTTGAAAATCCTCAGTGTAACCCTATCGCTCTTCACAAACGGAGTAAAATTTTTGATATACTGTTTCTGTACAAAATTGTGAACTGCCTCATTGACTCCCCAGCCTTTTTAGAAAGGATTATTTTCCTCTGGGCCTCCTGTGTGGAGCTCATGTAAAAAAAAAGTACTTTTTTTACACATAAAATCCTAGAAGAAGAAGATAATATGAACTAATAAATCTAAACGAAACATAAAATAGAACAGGATACAGAAAATATAAAGGTAACGGTCGCCACTGGGATTCGAAGCCAGGATTTTTGGTCTCGACTATTGGGACCTATATTTTTTCTGCCATTTTTGATCTCAAGTTTCAAATTCGGAAATAAGAATATTATCCTTAACTAATTTACCCATATTTTCTGGAAGCTATCTTTTTGAATGATTTCAAAGTTATTCAACGAATTTATCTGTTACCTAAATAGTGTCTCGGATAAACATATCCGACTTTATTTATACGGGATACATAAATAAATTATTGGAATAACTTTTGAAAGTTTATACACATCAATGTTATACATCATTAAAAAAGAAGATAATACTAATAAATGTAAATCAAACACGAAACAGAACAAGACACAAGAACATAAAAAGGAAACGATCGCAACTTGGACTCCAGAGGATCTCTTGTCTTACCGGAATGCAGCGCCCGGCCATTAAGACCGAAAAACTTTTACTCATTTTTATCGACGTTTTATTTCAAATTCAGAATTAACAATATTATCCTTAATTAACTTTCCGATTTTCGACTCATTATTTTATTCCTGTCATCCTCACACGCAGGCAAAACTCGAATCCTTCCCTCTCTGAGGCTGTCTGAGATTGGTCCGGCGGTTGTAATACGACTGATGTCACTTCCGCAGTGAAACAAGTGAAGTGTAAATAGGCGGGAGTTTATGTTGAGAGTGATGTCAACTAAGGTCAATTGGCCGCCCTAGCCCAGTCGCCCAGTCGCCCAGTCGCCCAGTCGCCCAACCGCCCAACAGCCGTCGTCAAGTGGTCGAATGGACAAATTGACCTACTGGATTCTTTTCTGTATGGGAATGTCAAAGCTAGACTAGTGAGTTCCTACTTCTGTGAACATTAGACTTCGCGCGCGTCCAAAAAGTATGTTTCTAATTTTCTCTTTTGAAGTGAAACTACTTTAGCGCCATAGTGACTTGAAATTCGGGTGAAACGGAAATGCGTCACAACTCGGTTTTACACAAACATTCGTTTCTAATACAATGTGGTATATTCGCACCTCGGTGCGTGCCTTCCACAGCGCAGTGGGCAAGATGCCTGACAGGTCTCAGCGGCCAGAGAGACAGACATCAAGCGAATGGGGGTTCAAATCCTACGAAATAAAAAAAAAAACATTATTATTTTGTGAAATCAATATCCAATCTTCAAACCATATAAAAAAACAAGCAAAAGAAAAGAAAGCGACATCTAGCGACGTTCTAGTATTACTTCTACCGCGTGTGAATTACACACGCTGATTTTTTTTAAATTTTCTCGAATTCATAAGATTTGTAAGTGGTTACTTCATATACATTTCATTGTGACAATTTTTATTTAAAACTAGCGAGTAGGTAGGTACCCGGCATCCCGGCATGCGTTGAATTGCCGCTAAACTATATTAAATACAAACCTTTTTCAAAAGTCTCGCGCGCCACCTATTGTAATTATGTTTAAATAAATTATCCCAGAGCTCACCATTATATACAGATATTAACTTCGCGGGCGTGCGCACAACAGGTCTCCAAAGTTTCATCGCAATCGGATGAATGGCGTAGAAAATGATTTCATAACGCCAGAGCTCACCATTTTATGTAGGGGGCGGCGTACGCACAACAAATCACCAAAGTTTTATCGCAATCGGATGAATGGTATAGGACTATAGGAGCGCATACGGGACAATTGATATTAAAATAAGGTTCCCGGGGCAGAAGTACCCATTCCCGCCTCACAAATTGAAAATGATTTTGGTTTGAAAATTGATGGTAGTGCTTATAACTTTAGGCGAAGCACTACGAAGTAATGCAAAATCATTTGCTTTAGTTTTAAAATTTGATCACTTGGAAATATTTCAGATGCTTTAATTTCATAGTTACAATTTAAAACATCTTGGCCTTGGAAAAAATCGAGCAATTTTTGATTACTCTATTTATAAGCACAGAAAAAAAATTCAGGTCCGTAAAAACTACTTGAAAACTCAAAATCTCCTGCTTACAAACCCATTTTCGGTTATGGCTTCATTGTATCATGTGGCAAATAAAGTACTCTAGAAAATGTTCGTAAAACAATTTAATATTTGTGCCTGAACTTCTCAAAGTAAAATAAAACTTTTTGGCGATGTTTTTTCTTGCATAAATTAAAAAATGCGACAGGTGTTAAGCGGGAATATAAACCTTATTGCCATCTATATAAGGAGTGTTATTGTCAGCGGCCCGATTCTAAATGTTACACGACTTGGTGTTTCGCCTTAAAGCTCTCCGACATGGTCCCAAATTAAATAATTATTAATAAGGGTCTTGACATTTCATCTCTCAGGATTCGTTACACTTGGTCATGCCAGATCTAAATTGACCTCTGGCGTATCTTATGCAGGCTAGTATTCATTTTCGAACAGTCCAAACAGCATAAAATCAAATTTATTATTCTAAAGTTTAACAGCTCTAACAATACTTATACAAACATATACATATAAAAGATCCTGGCAGCGTATTTAGGTACATTTTCAAACTATTTATTTTTATGATAATAATAACTGGATGATTTGTACAATACCGTATCTGTGTAAATCCACAGGAAAAATCATTTTAATTTTCTACAAAAAATTAAAAATGCATAAAAGACAAAAAAGCATACAGATCCATCTCGTTGAAATTTCCCATGGTTACACGACATAGCTTTGGCACATCGGCAGTACCTACCTACAAGTGCTCATCTCAAGTGGCCCTGCATCTGAGACGAGACTAAATTATTATCATGAAGCTCAACTCCGGAGCATTAAAATTATTCTCCATCAGATGCAAATTTCTCCAGCCACTTAGTAAAAAATAAACTTCCATCATAAAGAATGAAAAACAAATGAAAAAATATCACTAACACCTTTTTACACGAAATCATGTTTCTGATCTGTAATGTTGCAAGTTAGTACGTTGTTATTTTCAACAGATGCAAATTTGGCGTGGCACTTAGTAAAAATATTAACAACTAATCATGAAGGATGATAAGCAAATTTAAAAATAGCTGACACCCTTTTACACGAAAGCATGCTGCAACTGATTTGTAATGCTTTGAGAACAATAATAATAATTACAGAGAGTATAAATACTCTTCAAAGGGTAAAAATAATATGAAATATGGGCATTATACAGCTGTCATACACTCCACAGTCTCTGGAACACATGTTATGGTAAATGTCTGGACAGTTCAGTGTTGCCAACTTAGGGGTTTTACCCCCAGATTTAGGGGGAAAATAAGTGGGATGGGATTTTTTTAGGGGTTTAATATGTTTAGAGGTATTTTTGGGGGTTTTGTGATTTTGGTTTTGATTTTCAAAATATTTCACAAGATCTTGAAGAAATGGATTTGATGGATGTCAGGGAAAGATGCAAGACCTTCTTATGTTGTCTGGCCGAGCAAATTCAAAAAAGGCTTCCGGATAATTTATCAATGTTAAAAATGGTTGCTGATTTGCACCCAAAGGTTGCTACGTCTCAAGTTAAACCCGATATAAAACTAATATTGAACCAAATTCATCGTACTCATATCTTTGTCAACAAAAATGAAATTGAGTCTGAGTGGCACCAATTGAGTAACAAAACAGGGAAAAATACGTCAACTTCAGCTGATTTTTATTACGAAGTTTACAATGATTGTGACGCAGCTGGATGTAAACGTTTTGGAAACATCTCAAAATTTGGATTAGCATTTTCCACGGTTCCAATTTTAAACGCAAGTGTCGAACGTGCATTCTCCATTTACAATGTAGTTAAAAATAAGCTACGGAATAGACTCTCCATTGAAATGCTTCAAAGCATGATGATGGTTCGGTTCACATTAAATCGAAATGGTGGATCTTGCACTACA
The DNA here is from genome assembly GCA_917880885.1 of Limnephilus marmoratus. Lineage (NCBI taxonomy): Eukaryota > Metazoa > Arthropoda > Insecta > Trichoptera > Limnephilidae > Limnephilus > Limnephilus marmoratus. Next base: position 17,741,671 of record OU862911.1, read on the forward strand.
TGTCAAGAAAATGATGCAATATTTGATGTTTTAAATGATTTGTAAATAAAGATTATTGAAAAACATTACAGCATATCATTTATTCATTATTTTGACAAAAAAATTTTTTTAGGGGTATTTTCAAGTAATTTGCCGGTTTCTAGGGGTTTTTGAGTTTAGTTTAGGGGTAAATATTTTTGAGAGTTGGCAACACTGGGACAGTTTACTGAGTTCAGTACGCTGTAACACGCACACCAATGGCCTCATTATTCGAGATCTCGTCTTATATTTGCTTCTTGTTGGTCTATTTGTTCTTCGTTTGAACTCCGACGTCGAACATGCTTCTGAAGGAGCACTTCACTTACTTTGCTTTACTATTTACTGCGTTACTTCTTGATCTCGGTAAACAAATATATTAGTGAGTGATTATGGCGATCGCCGAACACGTTTGAATCAAATGGTAACATCGTACATCATTACGCTATTATAAGTTATTTTTTAAATCCTATTTAGTACTTCTGATAAATTATTCTTTATTGCTTGTAAGTAACAAGAAGAATGCATAAAGTATGGAATAATCAAGAACACACCTAGTTCGTGCTAAAGTTTGGCTCTGGTCTGAACTTTGTGGCAATTCATATTCAATTTGGGAGGCGGGTGTGTACCATTAATTGGATAACCAACACGTCTGCTTGAAGTCAGAGCAGTTCACTATGTTTGGTGACTTGGCAGGGGTACCCGGGTTCACGGGGTGAGGTTTGTACGGATCTTGGCGCGGATGCGTCTGCCCATCAACTGTGTGGCAAGCCGGATCGGGAGAGACTGATTGTGGGAGATCTTTTGACCTCTCCAGCAGTACTACCTCGGAACATTGCCTTGCACCGCAGTAGTAAGGATAAATTCATACGTCCGTCACATACACCGACCCCAGATTCCTACGCACCCCTCATACCTTTTTTCCTTCCCAGAACGTCCTCTCCTTCCTTTTCCTCAAAAGACCCATCACACAGCATCCTCAAAGATGATACAAGCCATGAGGGAAATTATTTTCCTCAGGGCCTCCTGTGTGGAGCTAAGGGAACGTACCCATACTACGTGACACGTTTAGGGGGGGGGGGGGTCTTCAAAATGTCACGCTCCATACAAATGAGCGGCGGGTTGCTTAGGATTTTGGTCACCGGGGGGGGGGGGGTTTAAAAATTGCAAAAAGTTGTTCACGTAGTATGGGTACGTTCCCTAATGTAAAAAAAATTAACAAAATCTTTTTAGCCAACTTTTTTTAACGTTGTAGTTTTTAATTAACAACATTATGCATTGTTTTTTTTTTCATCCATGTCGATTTTAATTAATAACATTTTTTTCTTTGATTTCACGCAGACGCAAATCTTAGAAGTATTGACATTCGATTTCATAAGTTTTTTTTCAATTATTTACCTTTTAATCGACGAAACACATTAATTCAAATTAGTCACAATTAATTATCAGGTTTATTTACTGATTTTTAAAATTATAAATTTTTCGTTATACGTGTTACCGATAAAACCATTTTCTTCTTAGTTTTAGTCTTGGGGTCTGGGGTTAGGGTTACCATCCATCCGGATTAATCCGGGCATGTCCGGACTTCTAGCCTTTTGTCCGGCCCTATAATTTGTCCGGATTTTTTGGTTTAGATGGAATATGAGTAATAAAACTTACATAAGCAACATCAAATAAGTCTTTAATCTTTATTAATTTCCCACTCATCTAAAAACTTAACATAAATCTTCTTTAACAATCAACTCATGGAGATCAAACAATAAATTTTAATTGCAGTTACAAAAAATCAACAAGTTCAAACATTAATATCTTCTTCAAAATTTAACACTTGTTTTCGACAAATAGATATATAAACTTTTATATTTTCCAGCGCCAGATACTTGACAGAGCAGCTCCCGTTCTTTCAAAGTTTTCTAATAGTGAAGTGCGTACCTAATATTTACGTATCATTATGTGATTAAAATGTCCGGACTTTTTTTGGACTGTCAGGCTTTTTGCCAGGACTTTTCAATTTTCTAAATGGTAACCCTATTTGGGGGTGAATTGTGAAACGAACCTGTATGAATCATCCCCTGATAATTATGGTAACACCGCTTTCTAATAAAGAATAAAGACCTATTCCACATTTCATTATTATATTCGTATGGTGAGGTGTGTAAATCATATATCCCTTCGTTGGCGACTTGACAGACGACAGAAAAGAAAAAAAATCAGGACATCTGTTCAGAAACAATGGTTGGCGCCCCTAATTGGGATTTTGACAAATCCGTGAAAAACGATCCCGAATAGTGTTGTTTTAAACACAAAAGTCTCAACTTAATTGCCCAAATTTGACACTCAATAAATTTCCGGCTCACTAAACCTCCACTAATTATAATCTTTCCAGGAAACTGAATGCGAAAGCGAGTCCAAATGTTTTAATCTCTGTCAAAGAAATCGATATACGAAATGGTTCGAAATTTGTAAGGTAAAATGTCTATCTTTACTGTTTTGTAGAACCCACAAATGTAAATGTTGGATGTGTTCCCGATTTTTTGTTTTGTCTTTTTTTTCGTCCGCAGTGACATCTTCTGCGAAACTTCCAGGGCGACCCTAATCTCACAAAATAAAATATCGGGTTACCCCAAAACATGCCCCTTCAAATATCTTCACAAATATTTCGAGTGCGTCATTCGCGTGGTTGTTTTTCAACTGCAACAGAGTGCAGCTACCTGTCTTAACCTCCGTGGATTTATAGAGACTATTTGGAGAGAACCCGCCTCTGTTAGGGGTTATTTAGCTCTGTTGGGGATGTAATACTTTCAACATGGCTTAGCAGCTTTAAGTTAATGAAAGCGATGTTTTGAAGTCCTGGGAAATATTACAAGAATAAAATATTCTGCGTTCAGCATTAAAATTCATAATTGTAAATTGCTTACACCCATCACCGAATATGTTTAAAAGTGTAAGTTTGCCCTGTACCAATGGATAATATTTTAAAATCTGACCCCCTATACACCCTCAATAAGAATTTACACTCCAGATTTGTATGCAATAAAAGGTAAATTACAGTTTTCAAAATTGTTTATTCTGCATTATATTTTTAATACTATTGAAAGACTAGAAAGTTATTTTCTTGGTATGTAGGAGGCTCATATATTTAGGAGGAGATATATTTCATAAAATTCGCGCAATGAAAGCTTACTTTTAAATCACTTTTAAAGTACCTAGACACTAATGTTCAACAATTTGACAACCTGCATTGCGGAGTGGTAGGGTTCAGAGCTTTACAAGCCCAAAATTTGTATAATATGTAGGTAAATTAAGCCGATACCTAGTTACCATAAACATATGTATGAATATTGATATGTCTTTGCTAGTTACTCTTTTACAGATGTATCTAACCGTCTAGCTTTTCTGATATGCTATGAGATTATAAAACCTAACTAGTATTGTCCATCTAAGTAGCAAGTAAATTGATTTTGACACATCATCAAAACCAGCCTCCCAGAAAACCATCTTGAGGTAACCACTGTGTACAGTAGGCATAGCAGCTTAGGCATTCCCGACGAGACCAGATAAGAGCTTTAAAGTTAAAAGCTCCATCGATTGGCAGCTGCTACCGTCTATCCTCCATCTAAACCACTGTAGTAATAATTGTCATCCTATACTGTTCCTGAACAATGCTATACTTAAGAGTCCATTGTTGCCACTAAGTGTCAAATTGATTTCAGATAACATCAAAGGCAGTGTCTGCAGTGGCAGCCACGTAAAAATCGCCCTGTCATGATTTTTTTTTACTGATACCGAATCTTCTACTGGTTTCCGTGTTGTTTATTTAAGTCCGGTAAGTTGGTCCGGTACTTGTTAACAATTCGGTACTTCATTATTATTTAAATAGAGCCAGTGTTGCTGACGAAATGTTGGCATTACCCCTTTCGTTACAAAATAAATACTTATGACTAGGTTTTTCTGGCAGATTTGAAGCTCTGATTATTTTGACAAGGAACACGCTGCAAAAATACACATTGTGAGATTACTAGGAATTATTTGGTGAAATCGGTCTTGCTGCGTTAGAGAAAATATCATTAATATTAAACTTTCAACACTTTTAACGTCATGCTCCGGGGACTCCTTTGTTATTTCTCTTTATATTTGTATGATTTATGTAGCGCCATTTATGTGAAAAATCACCTCAACGGGGATGTATGTACAAATTTATAATATACTAGCGATTTCCCGGCATGCGTTGCAAAGCCACTTAATAAAGAAATTGTTTTTCCCTTCGTATCCTTTCCTATTCGTCCCGTTACCTTTCCGCCGCCCCTCCCTTCATGTCCCCTTCCCCGACTCCCCTCTCATACCTCCCGCGTTCCATATATTCAGTTCCAGTACATTCAGTTTTTAAACGGCTCTATCACCTATTACAATTTTTTTATTCAAATTTTCATTTTTCATGTACTACAGACATTCATTTCTGTGTAGGTATTATAAGAATAATCAATCAAATTGGTGCCTAACACATTTAAAATGCCTATTATTCTTACTTACTTCATGATAATAATAATAATAATTGGATAATTTTTATAGCGCCGTTTTTTTGTGAAAAATCACCTCAAGGGCGTCTAGTAGGTACTCATACTACAAGTAAATTCATTAATTAAAAGTTTTGGAAGAGTTTTTGTAATGATTAAAAAAAAATAAAGATGTATTGTCATGTGGTTGTAATTATCCATAAACCTTCGCGACGGTGTAAAGAGGGTATTTTGAAAGTTATTATAGCAATAGACAAAACTATGTGTACAAGCATTTTGACTGATGAACGTTACGCTTGAGAAGTAATAAAAAAAATCCCCGGAACTATCTTCTTCTAGTGGCCTTTCAGAGGTTGGCTATCATCGGGGCTTTTAAAAATGTTTTTAACGGAACTATTGCGGGTATACATACACTTGCAAACTTAGCAATTTAAAAGTGTATTAGATCACTAAAACGGTGTTGATCAAAATTATGTAATTTGTTTAATTTTTGAAGTGAAACTTCCTTAGAGAAATGACGCACTACGGCACCTGCGAAGCATCAAACTGCGATAAAGGCTCCTATTGGTTAATATACAAAACGGAAATGACGATAGGTCTGCGCTCATTGGCCGCATTGTTTTTTTACGGGTCATCGTAATATAATTCGAAAATTCGCGCCTCGCCAAGCCCGTCCCATAGCGCAGCGGTATAGTGCGTTGCAAATCTCAGTGGCCAGAGAAATCCAGCGGACGGAGGTTCGAATCCTACGAAATCCAAAAAAGATAAAAAATTTTGTTTATCTTTTTTGGATAAGCAAAAATGTCAAAAATCTTCAAACCACTTTAAAATAAACCGGCAAAAGAAAGCGACATCTAGCGACTTTCTAGTTTCCCTTCAATCGCGTATAATTTTTTTTTCATGAAAACTATCACACTGTGGAATGGTTATCAGAAAAGTGATTAGATATTGTGTATGTCCTTAATTTGGGAGGCGGGAATGGATACCGCCGCCCCGGGAACCTTTATTGGATAACTAACGCTTCTGCCATAGGTCACCCCAAGTGGTTCGCTTTTGGTGATTTAGCAGGGGTGCCCGGGTTCATGGGGTGAGGTTTGTCTAGGTCTTGGAGGCGGATGACCAGGACATACTGAACCCAAGATTCCTACCCACCCCTTAAACCCTTTTCCTTCCTAGAACTCTCCTCACCTTCCTTTCCTTAAAAAAAAACCCCCACACAGCATCATAGTTGAGCATAAAGATGACATAGGCCCTAAGGGAAATTATGTTCCTCAGGGCCTCCTGTGTGGAGCTCATGTAAAAAAAAAAAAAATGTCCTGGTACAGAGACGGTTGTGCAAAGTTTTTCTTCTAATGGGTTGTTAATTTTTCGTGTTGATAAATTATTGAATTTAACCTAAATTAGTATTAATATTTGTTTACCCTGAAGCTAGTCGTTAGATTTGATGCTCCAATGCACTACCTATAAAAAGTAACAGGTACCAAATCTCCTTGTAAATAAATACAAATCATCGCGCCTATAAAAAAAGGAAGAGATAATGAAACCCGTCAGAAACAAAGGACCCTGCTGGGGACTACTGTATCGAATATTCTGATGGTATAAAAAGCGAATAGAGCGGGCTCACTCATCCCAGAAACCGCATGATATTTCCTTTCTTCCACAGCCGAGCAAGCACGCCACAGGTGAGAGGGGTAACCAGGTTACTGGTTACTAGTCGCTGGTTACATCACTCCTTGAGTTACCCTTTGATCAAAATCTTTTGTCCAACAGGTTATACTTATATTTAATGATTGTCATTATTTAAGATATCCTCTTTGGTTTGAAGCAGTTGATGGTGCGATGTAATGGATATAAGATATTTGACCTTTTGGTATTATTTAAGAAGGGGGCATAGAAAAATACAGGTATTATCCTTTTTAATTTACTAACTAGTAGAAATGACATCTTCGATGCATTTGTGTGTAACACCATTTGAAAGTTGAGATTAATGAATAAGATTAATAAAGGGACGATTAAATGGTTTTGAACTTAAATGAATTTTTTTTTCATTAACTCCACACAGGAGGCCCTAAGGATAAAAATTTCCCTCAAGGCCTATGTCATCTTAGAGGATGCTGTGTGGAGGGTCTTTTTAAGGAAGGGAAGTATATGAAGTTCTCTGAAGGAAAAAGGTATGAGAGGTGGGTAGGAATCTGGGGGTCAGTGTGTCCAGGACTGACGGACGTATGAATCCATCCTTCAACTGCGGTACAAGGCATTCGGTCGAAAGATTCTGGCTGGAGAGGATAAAAGACCTCTTTAAATTAGTCTCACTCAATCCTGCCCACCACGCAGCAGGTGGGCAGACTCATCGGCCGCCAAGACCTGGACAAACCTCACCGAATGAACCCTGCTACGTCACTAAACGTAGCGAACCACTTGGGGTGACCTATGGCAGAGTTGTTGGTTATCTAATAAATGGTTCCCGGGTGCGTATTTACAATCCCTACCGCGTTTCAGTCGCTTTAAATTTTCAATATCAAAATTTAAATATTTAGAAATAAAATTATTAATTTCTAATATACACATTGGAAAGATTATTTTATCTAGATTTTAGAACAATTTTTGTTTTTGCAAAGTGATAAAAAATTATCGATATGGAGGTGTATTTACAATATATGGAAATAATATTAAAATTTAAATATTTAGAAATAAAATTATTAATTTCTAATATACACATCAGAAAGATTATTTTATCTAGATTTTAGAACAGTTTTTGTTTTTGCAATGTGATAAAAAATAACCAATATAGAGGTATATTTAAAATGTAAATTGTCGTTACCGCGACTGAATCGGTGTAGGTTTTGTAAATACGCTTCCCGGGTGGCGGTACCCATACCCGCCTCCCAAATTGAAAAGGGAGATGGGAGAACAATAATAATTATAATAATAATTGGATGATTTGTAGAGCGCCGTTTTTGTGAGAAATCTCCTCAAGGGCGCTGTACAATTTATCATGAATTCTTAGGCTCTATCGAATGTTATTATTTACAAATAAACACCGAAAACTTATACTTGTCTGGCAGGTAACTTCCGATAAACACACTTTAATTAGAAAGTTTATGCTTGAAGAAGGTACGACATTAAATTTAAAACACTGGACGTTGCATGACTTTATATTTGCTACCCCCATAACTGTTCATTTTACATTAATGAGAAGTTAGGACCAAAAATTGAGCAAACATTTATTTTGAAAGATTGGAGTATTTAGGACTCTTTAGGACTGGAGAATTTAGGACTCTTTAGGACTGGAGAATTTAGGACTCTTTAGGACTGGAGAATTTTTATGAAATGACTTTTACGAAAGCTTAAAAAAAAGAATTTGCTAACATTTTTATACAATTAGTTATTTACAATGTCGTGGGCTGTGGCGGTGAAGGTGAAAGGTTTTTGACTTTAAGGATATGATTGCCTGAAAAGATCAGTTTTAAGTTTAACTCTAAAATCCGCCGAGTCTGTGATCATTCTTAAGAGGGCATTACCAGAGAAAGCCGGAAATACGTCATTTTCAAAAAAGTTTTTAGACGTATTGACTCTTTTCCACAAAAAATTATAAATGGATTTCGAAAGATTGTTCTTTTATCTAGCATAGTTATGTAATAAATTTTTAGAATTTTTTTTAATTTTTAGTATAATAAGGTTATTCCATAGGTCGTTGGCAGATTTGTTAAATTTTCAAAAAAGTTTTTGTATTATACCACACCCATTTCAAATAATGTAATCATGCAGTAAAATAAATCAATACATTATCTAGCAAAGTTATGTATTAGAATTTTAATTTTAGTTTCAATAAAATCATTAAAAAATATGTACGTACATGTGTTTCTTGACGAAAATTGGTCCATTTGTGTATTTATTTGCGCACTTACAAACTAATATATTTCAGATTTTTTTAACATTCTTATTAAATTTAGACATTATTGAAAAATGATAAATACTTATAATCAAAAAATAACTACAAAAAGTACACTATTTTAATAGTTTTATCATCACGCCTTTCAGCATTTTTGGATGAAGGTATAAATTAAAGCTAATTTGGATTGAAATAAATTCGATATTGAGTTATAATTTTAAAAAGCTGGTACGGAGAAAAATCAATCTTTCTCATTGTAACCGCCCTGCACGATCGGAAGAACAACTTTCGACGAAATGTGGATTTTCGTCCGCTGGCTGGTTAAACGCTCTTAAATCCGGTGGCAGTCCATTGCAGGCTTTAGGTCCTGACACCCCGAAAGGACGCTCTCCGAACTTAGAATCTGGTGTGCGCTTTGGTTTCTTCGACTTTCTAATAGCTAGCTGATGACCAGAGTAAAATAGTTTTTCTCATGGAGTACCAATACGCGGGAACAAATTGAAGGTAACCTAACTTTACGGAGCATTTCCATACAAATTATATTTATGTCTAATTTTGAAATGTGCACATGCTTTTTTTTTCTTAAATATTTTAAATCTTTTTGCATTTTTTCCAAATTCGTTCTAACTATAAAACTAAATGCAATGACATTATATATAACACTAGCAGTAATGCGTTGCAATGCCATATTCAAGGAAATAAATTGTTTCTCCCTGCATGTCCTTTCCCGTGCGTCCCTGTTCCCCTCCCGCATCCTCTACCCTCCCGCGTTCCCCTTCCACGCCCACCCTATCCTCTCAACCGCTCGTTTGTCCCGCAAACCCCCTTCTCGCGTTCCATATATTCAGTCCCAGTACATTCAGTTTTCAAACAGCTCGCGTGCCACCTTTTACTATTTTTTATACCAATTTTCATTTTTCATATATTACAAATATTCTTTTTCGTATATTATAAGAACAATCAATCAAATTTGGTACCTAACATAGGTACCTATTTAAAATATCTAGGTAATATATTAAAAATCCAAAGACAATACATTTAATACAAAACAGCTGCCTTCAATTTCATCAAACGCGCGAACTGTCAAAGTTAAAAATAGTCGTAAAGTTTTCTGAAATTATTCAATTTTATGCCCAATTTTCTTAACTTTTCTTTCCTTAAGAACCTTCTACAAAGTATTAGAAAACTTAAGAAAAATAACGAATGAAATTGGTAAAGTCGTTCTGAAGTTATGGCGCGACCAAGGGAAACAGGGATTTATTTTTATTTATATAGTCTCACAAAATCAAGGTGTAATATGGCAAGTAACAAACATTTTTCTTAATCCAAAAGTTTTTATGTATAATAAAGATAGACAGTCAAAGAATATGTGTGTATGAACGACATCGATGTTGGACCGATGGCATTTCCGTCGAATACTATATTCTACATGACGGGTGTGGTTGAGATGCCAAGATATGCTTACTCGCTTACACTAAGACGAATACTGAATTCTGTTTGAGACAACCTACTGTCATAAGTTGTCCTTCCTTAATTGTTTGCTATCTCACTTTATCTAATGGCGCAAAAAATCTTCTGAGAAAAATCGAAATAATTGTATTTTTTTTTATAATAAATAATTTGCGTGTATTAACGAACGAAATGTTATTCCTTCCTTTTATTAGTGTTTGCCGTGTAAAGGAAACATTTTTTCGTCGTGGCACACGATGGCATTTTGGCTCTTTTTTAATGCAATTTATTTTCTAGTAGGTCACCTACGCGACCAATGGCAGTTGAGTATTAAAACTACGAAATCGAAGACAATTGACTTGGTTTTGGCTTACCACTTTTGGGATTTCTACCACACGTCTAAAGATTATATATGACGTCATTGTCTTAACGTGAAAAGAATTCGTGATGATTTGATTTAATACTAAGAAAAAATGTAATCTAAACTGTAGGCACCCTCCACGCTTCAATGATGTATCGTAAAGGTTTACCACTTAAAGTTTTATTGTAACCTCTCCCTCTATCTCATAAGCTATCCATGTATCAGAAAAAGAGATTACAACTGAGCTCTCAGAGGCAGAACCATAAGAAACTGACCAAAGGGTTGCGTTACGAGAGGCATACAGCTAAATCCATCGTAACCTTTCCCTCTATCTCTTAAATGACTTGTTTGTCAGAAAGAGATGCTACAACAGAATTCCTAACGGCAGGACTATACAACAAAACAGATCCTCAATTTCCTTATCCTACTTAGAATTTTACTGAAACAAACAAAAGAAAACATTCAGGCTTCCGCATGAAATAAAAGAATCTTAGTAAAAAAGGCATTTTATTCGACTTTGCGTATGATATGATAATCAGTTTAATGATTTGATTTTTTTACAAGGTTCCTTGATTTTATAAGAATTTTGAACATTTAGTACCTACACAAGATCAGGTGCGAGGTCACTGCCTCCAAAATTTTGAATTTGAAATTGAATATTAAGAAGACCATTATTTCAAGGTTCTGATTTCTATACAGGAGACAAGGAGATTATAAACAAAAAAGAGATAATAAGTTCTCGGGACAAAGGGCACCTGATTTATTATTGACACCGGTTACCTTGAAACCCTTTGATACCGTTCAGATTGTGATCTATGTTTTTTAATCAACCGGTTATTACCTACTAACCAGACAGATTCTCCCGATTTTTGACATAGCTTTTCTACCCTACCTACGTAACTTTTTTTTACATTTACCTCCGAATCTGACGTGGCAAATAAATTTTAATTGATTAATTTGTGTCATTTCATAATTTATTCATTTAAAATAATATATAATATATATTTGCGGCACGTTCCAGAGTGAAAGATGCTCTCAGAATCGCCCTGGTGTGAGACCACCATTCAGAATTGAAACGTTACTTGAAATGGCTTAAGCCGTGTTTGGTGATCAGATCTAAATAGCCAGGTACTTCCCCACCTTACTCTTCCTTATCTCCTTCCCCTCCTCTACGATCTTCAGCCTCACAACATACCCCAATTGGGGATGTCATACTCTCACTGGCTTCAGACGGCAGCAGTTTGAGACTCTTGTGCGGTATTCATATAAATTTGAAAAAAAAACGGTAGGTATTCCTGACCTATTTCAAGAATAGTGTCCTCTTTTTATTCAGGTTTCAAAGCTATCATACAGTGTAAAACGTTGCTTTAATCTAGATATTCCAGAAAGAAAAGAACTGTTAAAATCTCATGACGCCAGCGCTCAACATTCTGGTGTTTTTCTGCTTTTCTCAGACAGATTTTACGTTTCTAGTTTAATATAATCTGTAATGTTTTAGATACTTGCAATAATTGGTAACAACAAAACAGAACATAAAAACAAACAAAGCATTTAAAAGAGAAGAAATATAACATAAGAACTTAGAAAAAAATAAGGTTTTATGAATGCATAAATAAAGCACAGAAAAATTATAAAAACAAAATTCAAAACAAAAACAATACTGAAATTTATAAATTAATTTTGACAAATCAAATAAGTAAGTTCCTACGATGATTTACTGAAATGCAGGTAAAAGAGACTAAATGCAAATTCAATCGTTAGTTTTTTTTCGCAAAAAGCATCAGTCAAAATACCAGTAACCAAATTAAGCAAAAACGTGGGAAACTGGCTTGAAAGTGAAGTTGGCAGCATGCGATCGGCGATCGGCGGTATTAAAATATTTCAAATATTTCAGAATCAAATTAGTGCCATCAAATCACGAGACCTCCTTTAAAGTCTTAGATTAAAATATTATGTATTAAAATATCGAATGTATGGAAGGATGGGCTCTCAAAAATTTAAAATATTTTTAATTCTACTTTTTGCACTGTAGGTACTAAATGACAATGATCTCTATATTTTTTGCTGGTGGATTGACGAACTTATTTGCAGTTTTTTAGTTAAAATCATTCACGTGTTCAGAATGCAATAAAAAATTCTTTTTGGGGATTCATCTGCTGACGCATTTCGAAAGAAACCATTCTCGTATTCCAAGTGCAGAAATAAAATTCTAATTGCAGACTATGTGCTACAAAAATCGGAGAAAAACCATTTTCGGTTTATGAGTGTAGTTAACTAAATTTGGGGACTCGCATATAGATTCACTCTTAAGGTAAAACCAATACCACGATAAAATTCCGGTTGCGGGTTCAACTGCTGATAAATGTTAAAACAACAAAAATTGCAATCGGAGGAAAACCATTTGCGTGTTCTGAGTGGTGTAAATTAATGCTTGGTACTCGTACAGACATTCGCTATTGAGTTAAAACCAGTTTTGTATTCCAAATGTAAAAATTGAATTCCTTTTGCGGATTCATTTGCTGACGTATTTCGAAGGAAACTATTACCCCAGACAAAATGCTGAAAAATTCGGATGAAAACCATTCGCTTGTTATGCATGAATCAATAATTAATTTATGCTGTTAGACTCATATTCAGTCAATCAAGTTTAAACTAGTCTTGTGGTCCACATGAAATTATGAAATTTTCACATTTCGAAGCAAACTGTTTCAATGGTGAGTGACTCGTTCAATAGATTATGCGTTCCAAGTGCAGTATAAACTACAGAATGAGCTGTGTTTACAATCATCTCATAAGGCTGGCTGAGCGCAGGTGAAATTACCGACCGCCGACCTAATAACAGTATTAGCATTATTGATGAATAGTACCTAGCTATTACAAGTTCTATAATAACTATTATAAAACTACGTTATCATCTTATATAGCAACCTCCACAACCAGCCAATATCTCAAATGTCTGAGTTCTTAATTATTTAAGCAAACATCTACATCGCAAATTTAAAAAATATGACTTCCCAGTGATTAGCGATTTTAAGCGGTACTCTGAAAACTACGTGGAAAATATATTATTTGTCATAGTTCAGACCCCAAATAATTGAAACGTGGATATTTTTTAAACTGAATTTTTCCCAAGAACGCATACGTTTTTCTCAATTTACCAACCTCCGATGTTTCCATATCAACTCTCAGAATAGGGCAAAAGGGTTATTGAATCTGAACATCACATTTAAGATTAATCATACTCAATTTTTTTTTTAAATACGCAATTCACCCTAAAGAGAGTGCTTTGTGTACTCAACTTTTGATACCTACTTCTGATAGGAAATTTTATAAAAAAAACAAGCCAAAATCTGACGGGCCACCCTAACACATAATAAGAGGTTGGTGTATCAAAATTAAAGGTGTTTTTCGTTTGGCAAAGAATTTGGGAGTCCCAGACTTGATCAAAGTAGGTACTACATATATCTATATCTACCTCTTGGTCAGTAGTATGGAATGGGCAGAAGGTAGATACGTATAGCAGTTCGTGTGTTTTGTTTGTACCAAAACAGGTTTCTGGATGTAAGTTGTAAGGCATCTTACTATGTGGGCTTTTTTAAAGTTTTCCTGTTCTTTTTTCAACATTACCGCTCCGTTTTTTCTCCTTCTTGTGTTTGGTTCGGAAGGTACTTACAATGATAATAATTATTTTTGTGAAAAATCACCCAAGGGCGCTGTAACTTCACTACCTTGTACCATTATTTGTATAATTAATCTGATCGTGTTATTCTGTAAGAGTGAAAAACTCTTTAATATTGATTTTAAACAGGAAAGGGAGACATGTTTTACAAAGGTTTTCTTACAGGAGATTGATCTCCGATGAATGAAACTTTTAATACAGAATTTAATCTGTTAGTATGAAACACGTTTAAAGCGAACGCATCCAAAATAATAAACATTTATTTACATACGAGTATATTATGCATCCGTGTCTTAAAGCATTAAGTCTGTAGAGATGAACTCCGAAACAAGCTTAACTCTGTAAAGGTCTGGTCAACCGTCCGATTATATTTTTATTCATTAAGGCTATCCTATAGTCCAGGAAAAAATCTAAATCGGAATTCACGTCCATTTATGGGAGGAGTTTAAAAATACTTGAGAAAAAGCTTTTGGAAAGGTTGGAAAAAGTATTTTTTACGCATTGTTTATTGTAATATAACAGAATTTCACGGAACAAAGCGACGCGGAGCCTAACGTCCGTTCCCCGCTCCGTCCGGGGGCGAACTGATAAAAAAAACGGGCGTGACAAGTTATGTAGTCCTTCGGTGGTCGGCATAGAGTTCACTTTGAAAATCCAAATTCGTCTACTGCCGTATTGTAAAATAACAACGCGAAAATGCATATTTTATTTTATTTTGTGAACAAATACAATTGTGCGTAAATACAATTTTTTTTGCGATTGTTATTGAAACTGAATTTGCCACATTAAACAATATAACTATATCCGAAAAGGGGTTTATAAATAGGAGAGTTTGGTCTTGAAAGTGTTTTTTATAGACCTTATATTTTATTATTTTATAGTCTTATTAAAAGACTTATAAAAAAACTGACCGATATTTTTAAGGGCCAAGGTGTGTTCTACATTCAGTATTTAATTCAAGCATCTATAATACTTCTAAGCGATCCAATTTTCAAAACAAAAACATATGATTTTGTATGATTTTGCATTATTTAGTATGGCATCATCTTAACTCAGTTTTAAAACCAACTGATTTTTTTCTTGTTTCTTTTGTACAGAATCGTTTGAACACTTTATTGGAGAGACCTAACCACCTCCAGGTGCATTCTTTCATGCATAATTTTCTGCTGTCTACCTCCAGTTCCTTGCGCCCATAAGGATGCGGTGTTCTACATTAGTTTATTTTCACTTCTTAATTTGTTGTAAAAAATTATTGAACATTTAATGAATTAAGTTAAATAGACAAGGAAGGAAGAATTACTTTATTTTTTGACAAATCTTTTTACAAAAGAAAGTAGACGAACTTCTGGGTATGAGGGGTGAGTAGGAATCTGGGGGTCAGTGTGTCTAGGAGTAATAGGCGTATGAATCCAACACTCCCAAGTTCCGTGAGAGTCCTACTGGATAGGTCAAAAGGTCTCCCTCAACCATTCTTTCGTATGTTATTTATTTATTAACGGACTTACGTCCAATTTACAACAAAGTATCGCGAAATATGGAAATGAACATTTTAAGGATAAATAATGGTACATAAAAGCAAAGACAAACAGAGAAAATAGAAGAAAATAGAAGTGTCACAAGTCAAGACTTTCCAAAATTTAGAATAAATAAAAATATCTTCAACTGTTTAAAGAGCGACAGAAATCATTTAAGCTTACACAAAAATATCAAGGTCTTGACAGCCCGCTCTTGCCCGCGTCCATGGGGTGAGGTTTGTCTAGTTCTTGGCGGTGGATGAGACTTTGTGACCTCTCAACCAGAACTCTTTTGGAACATCGCCTTGTTCCGCATTGTGATGGATTCTCACCCTGGACTCACCAACCCCCAGATTCCTACCCACCCTTCATACATTTTCCTTCCCAGAACTTCCTCTCCTTCCTTTCCTTTTAAAGACCCACCACACAGCATCCCCAAAGATGACATATGCCTTGAAGGAAAATATTTTCCTCAGGGCCCCCTGTGTGAAGCTATTGTAAAAAAAACTCACTACTAAATAGTCTTGCGGTGTAGACATCAGAAGTTTTGATGGGCATTGGATTGATGGACCTAATAAGAACGACTTTATTCTAATCAACACAAGCAATTTTAGCACCTAACGGAGTAAACGTTCAACATACCAGGTGCAATAATTGGCAATCTATTACACTTCAAAGATGACAGAGCCTTATCCTGAGGGGCGTCTATTAGATACTCCTACCCGCATTCTTCACCCACGGGCTGATTTAGACCCCTGTCTAATGACAATGGCAATAAACCTGAGTTTATAAAGATAATTAATATGGTTGCCGACCCACGCCGCTGGCCTTTTTTCCATCACATCTCGAGCCGGGCCTTAATTGGACACTTTTTTACATCCGGTGACCAAGTACAAGGAATGCTGTCGGATGCTGACGATACTCACACCTGCAAGACGCACACACACATATACAAACAAGATACACACTTCATCTCACTTACAGATACGTTATAAGAAATACACTTCGTACCGTGCATATATGAGATGTATTCTTCCTCACACATACATCCATGACCAAACCTGTTGGCCACAAATGAGATGGCGTTATCCCAAACCTCTTCCGTACCCTTTTGAGAAGAATGTTACGGTCAAATGAACTTCGGACGTTTTTTAAAGATTCTAAATAATTTTATGGCCGTGTTTTCGTCTCTTCAAACTGTGTTTGGTCAACAAAGATTTGAAGAAAGCGAAGACCCGCAAAATTAAATGGTTCCTTCCTACACATTTCTATACCTAAGATTACATTAGATACATGTTTTATCATATTGGTTTTCAAAAAACAAACGAAAAAGTATTGCTTTTAATTTAACATGAAACGATCCTGTAGGTCTCAGTCATTATAACGCGACGAGCTGAATAAAGAAATTCAGATGATAGAACATCGAAATAAAGGAAGAGGACTTCAGAGGAATTCAAAATTGGATCTGGAGTCAAAGGAGAACATTTATGAAGCTGTTCAAATCCTACTCTGGGATGTACCGCCATGACGATGATGAGCTTTGAAATTATTTCCATTAACAAAAGTCGTGACTGTCGCTTATGTGATGGAAGACTTAGACTGAACCAGTGATAAACTCGAGGAGATGATAGAAACAGTCACCAGTTATTGTTAATATTTCGTGTCCTATTTCCGAGAACATTCCTAAAATCCTAAAAACTAGCAAACTAAACTCAACTAAAATAAGCCGGCCTTGGTAAATATTTGACTCCATAGATGCACTAGAATATTATCTTGCCCCTTGCTGAAAATTCTTGAGCAAATATAATATTGTCAGCGTTATTTTGATTGACCTAGGTACAGTAACAGCATTCGAATTATCGTTCTTTTCCGCATATGTAAATCTTTCGTTCGTTCGACACAAATGATATTAAATTAGTGCAGGCATAATTTCTATCCAAAAAAGATAACGATGAGTAAAAATACAAATATTCCAAGTTCTGCAGTGAATATACCTAACTTGACGAAATCGTTATCCTACTCTCTGTCATGGTTTCAAATACTAAAACCGTGTTGACATTTTCTAGAAATAAATGTTTAAAAATATTTTTTTTTTTATTAATTTACGAAGTCTTTTCCCCTGAAAATTATTATTCAAACAAGAAGACTTAACAGAAAAAGCCCATTATTTATGTGTCCATTAAACCCAATGAAGTTAAATATACGATATTGGACTTTATAATGTGTTGGTAACATAAATCAGCCTTCCTTTATTATATCACCGACCTCAGAAGCATTTGATAATCTGGTATAGAGTCGGATGGAACAGGTAAAATATTTTAATATATTAATATTATATCCCCTTTGGGAAAGTTATTCAATATTAATTGTTTTTCAAACCCGATTCTCCGAAGTGGTCCCGAAAATGGGATTATCAATGTAATCGGTTTTTTGTTTGTATAGATTTGCCTAGTTAAGCTTGTGCCTTGTAATCATTGGGTTTTTTGGTATGTTTTAAATTTATGACGAAGTTAAACAAGTTAGTAACTACTTAACATACCAAAGGTGAAATAGTTGGAAATTCTTTAAGTGCTCAAAAGATATTGGATTAATTGAAGTGAAAATAAAAGTGTCTTTGAACGGTTACGAAATTGTACTTAACAAAAAATATATAAAATTTAGTTTTCCAAACTTCTTCCTTAGGAATTGCTTTTATTCTTGCCTTAAACAGAAAAATGTAATGAAGTTTGTAGACTTCAAAGCTCACCGTCCAAGAGTTTTTTCTGTTTCATACGAAGAGTAATAACGAAAGGTTGTCCTATCTATTCTGGGAGGCGGGTATGGGTACCACCGCCCTGGGAACCATTTATAACCAACACCTCTGCCATGTGTTGCCGCACCTCAAGTGGTTCGCAGCGTTTGGTGACTTAGCAGGAGTGCCCGGGTTCATGGGGTGAGGTTTGTCAAGGTCTTGGCGGCCAATATGTCTGTTTACCTGCTGCGTGGCGGGCCGGATCGAGAGAGATTGGTCAAGGAGGTATTTTGACCTCTTCAGCCAGAATCCCTCGACCCATCGCCTCGCACCGCAATTGAAGGGATGGATTCATACCTCCGTCACTCCTGGACACAAGGACCCCCAGATTCCTACCCACCCTTCCTTCCTCTTTCCTTCCCAGAAATTCATCTTCTTCCTTTCCTTAAAAAAGTCTATCTTTCCATATTTTCCAAATATTTAAAGAAAACACTATGATTTGCGTAATGAGTGCTTACGAAAATTATAAATTCTCGTTCCTTGTAGACAAGTTTTTCGATATTGTGCATATTAAATCGTGCGTCAACCACAACTTTCCTACTTCCATCATAATAATAAGATTACATTTATATGGCGCAATTATGAGATTTTCACTTAAAATGATGCTTAATTTTCGACCCCCAAAAAGCGTAGAGCCTCTGTATATACAAGACATCCTATAAGAGGTAGCCATGACTATGAATTGAGTGGGGTCAAACACCCGAAGCTCGAAGGTGCATCACAATCCAACACGGCCACGCCTCGGTATTCTCGGAACAACGTAGTATGGGATGCTTATCACATGTAAAGTCAGTCACTCCATGACATTAATATCAATCTTGATTTTTGAACGCGGGACCGACCATACCCATTTTTTCTTCCTTTTAAACTTCCTTAAAACCCTGTTCGATTTAAAAAATATTTGATGACGAATACTACCTCAGGGGCATCTTGCGAATTATTAGAAAAAACAATTATAAAAAAAATAAATCAAGGACAAATTTTAAAGATTAGGTTTTTCTAAACGTTATTTTAGTACGTAATAGCGGTTTGTGGTGCAGGTATTTATAATATCAGTCCAAAGGCCTGACCTTTTTTAAAAAAAACCAAACAGATTTGGGTTACGAATAACCCGACAATATAATGAAGAAGAGCCATGAAGAGCACTTTAAATAAATACGACGTGAGCGTGTTTTGTGATCCAAATAACTGACCATTCTTTGCTTAATTTCATATTCAGAATTACCGTGTTTACATTATCTCCCTCAGGGTTGTCATCTTCGGGGATGCCGTTCTGGAGAGCAAGTTATGGGTAGAAAAAATGTATTATGAGAGGTAAAAGGAGAGAGCGCCAAACAGAAGGCCCCGAGGAAAATAATTTCCCTCAGGGCTCCTGTCATCTTTGTAGATGCTGTGTGGGGGTTTTTTTAAGGATAGAAAGAAGAGGAGAGTTCTGGGAAGGAAGAGGGTTTAAGGAGTGGGTAGGAATCTGGGGTTCAATGTGTCCTAGTCATTCGCCTCCAAGACCTAGACAAAAATCCCCCCGTAAACCCGGGAACCCCTGCTAAATAACGAACCACTTGGGGTGACCTATGGCAGAGGTGTTGGTTATCCAATAAATGGTTCCCAGGACTGCGGTACCCATAACCGCCTCCCAAATTGTTATGGCAGGTAATCATAATCGAGACAGAGCACTTTCTAAATGTATGTACTTTATTAAATGACTGACAACATTTGAACTCTTCCTACTCCCATCATAAAATGCACAATTTAGTTGCTTTTGCAATAATGAAGGACTTATTTTCAGGAGGGTTGAACGCGTGATTCCTGGACCACTAGGCTGGCTACAATGCGTTCGATTATTAAATTATAGGGTAAGTAATTATATATTTACAATCTATCCCATAGATTAGACAAAACTACCCGACTATTATCAAATCTGATTGTTTCGTCTACTGTGACGTACTAAACTTGTTTTTTTTTTGTTTTTTTTAGTAACTTCGACTCAGGTAAAAAATTGACACATAATATTGTAATTTTTTTCTTCTGAAAACAGGTTTTTAAAATGTTCTTTTTAAATTGCAAAGTGAGCAGGTATGAGATAATAAATATTACATCCGATATGAGTCATTTATAACTAAGCAAGTAAATTAAAATTTCACGATAATTTTTGTTTTATAAAAGTATAATTGGGAGAGGACATGGTGTAATTTTCGCCTGAAATTATGATCTGTCACAGTGAAAAAAAAAAAAAGAAAATTTCATAATTATTTTATTATCTGTGGTCGCGGTTTTACGCGGGAAATCAATTTGAATTCAGCGGCGGGAACCGACAAGTTTCGTGTC
This sequence comes from Limnephilus marmoratus, assembly GCA_917880885.1. NCBI lineage: Eukaryota > Metazoa > Arthropoda > Insecta > Trichoptera > Limnephilidae > Limnephilus > Limnephilus marmoratus. Next base: position 17,762,211 of record OU862911.1, read on the forward strand.
AAACTGGCGGCAGGCTCGGCCAGATACTAATCTGTCACGTACACTAGGTTTATTTTTCTGTATCGCGTGCCAGAGGAAAATTTATTAGAATTTAAACAATGAATGAAATAATATTTTTACTTAATCACTGAAGACGAAGAAAAATATATTCGGCCGCAACTAGGAATTGAACCCAGAAACTTGGCTAATGGGAACCTATCCTTTTCAGTCATATTTAACCTTGTCATACTTCGGTTACCAACATTATCTTCATTTTCTGAACGCATATTTTATTGGCTGCAATCTTTGTGCATGATTGCAAGATTCTTCTAAATGCTATCTAGATTCCTCTAAATGCTATCTAAATTGTAATATTTAATCACTGAATACAATATAAGCGGCTATCTATAGAAAATTTTAAATAGAAAAATCAGAAAAAGATACGGCAAAATCTAAGAATTGAACCCAATGTCTGAGCCTTGGCGGGCGTTGCTCTACCACTCAGCTAATGGGACCTTTTCCGACTCGCAAACATCCTACTGTATCACACTTCGACTAAGAATTACCAACATTATCTACACTGTATATATTTTTACTTTTAACTTTAGTTCAATTATTGAATGGTCATTGGCTGAGTTGGCATCGCGTTTGGGTCCCACCCGGACGTTGCGTGTTCGATTCCTCGGCTGGCTAAACCACGACAAAAGCAACATTTTTCGCTTATTGTGGAGGTAGTAGGATATTTTCAAATATTGTTGGATTATTCGTAACACGGGAATGTTTGTCTTTCTTAAAAAAAAATATTGAAAAATATTGCACCTTACATAATTTTAAGGCAACTGATTTAACCAATCAAAGTTCTGTTATAAATGCGGTCATAACAGGTGAAATTAGTTAAATTGATTTAACCGTACCTCAAATCAATTCTTGAAAATATGACACCTTCCCTAATTTTAAGTCTATTAAATTGACCAATCTAAGCTTCGTAGTTTATGGTAAAAATAACCATTTCCAGCATAAAATAGTAATATTGTAATAGTAATATTTTTATTAAAAAAATTTGCAATAATTTCTTCATCATTCAAATTTAATGCTGTGTACCTAATTAGGATTATAAGATATATCTTGGTCGATTTAACAGTATTGAAATTCTAAGGATGTGCTTTAACCTTTCTACACGCGCGTGTTGGTCTCTCAGACCGACCAATCAATAATTCATTGTTTGCTCAAAAATTAACTTCACTGGAACTCAGTGGTTTTTAGTAGCTTCTTATTTTTTTGTTAGGCATTGTTTCTCACTCTTTCTATCAAATAAAGTAAAAGTTCTAATATTTTTCTGTTTTTTTTTTGTTCAATTCTACCCCCATCTAGATATTAAAAACCAATAATGCTTAAAAAGTATATAATTGAAATAATACAGACGAGATGAAATCTCGTTCTGAGACACCGTGCGCGAGTATACGTGTGATGCCGTTGGGCGCGAGTATGTATACGAAGGTTAACTGAAGCCTTATGAAGTCTTTGAACATCTGCATTTTTAGGGCATAAAGGGTTACATTCTTTGTCACCAATGAAGCGATAAAAATTTGGTTTAATATTATTTACTCATATAAAATTCTAGGGTGCATCGAGCGGGTTTCAACACATTAGGTACCATATTTTAAAAAATCACTAAAATTAAGAGTTTCATTTACTATTTGATTACATAGAAAGTTATAAATACACAATATGTTATAGGTGAAAACGAATGATTTATATTCCATTTAAATTCAGATCCACAAGGTTACACATTTATGAGCAGCAAAACTTGACCTGCTTATAATGTCCAGACTTCAATGTAAATCAAGAGCCACGGAGGTTTGATGTCCAATTTCTTTCATTTTTCATTGTTTAATAAGAACAATAACTGATAAGGTGCAGCTTAAACAATTTTAGTATATCGGATTGTCATGTCATAGGTTTGTAGCTCGAATACACCTAGGGATGCAGGTTTTTAAAAATATCGATATCGATATATATCGAATTAAGTCGATGTTGATATATCGATATACGTAATTTTTTTTATAGAAAGCTTATGGAAATCCAATGTAGTTTAAGTTATAGCAAACGTTTATCGATTATGTATGTACATAATATTTTATACTTACCTATGTGAATAATCACAAAATTTGGATAGGTTTATAAGATGTGTTTTTTTTTCATATATTTTTTTTTTAAATCCAGTTTTTTGTACCAGATATCGAACTTAAAAATAGTAGCTTTGACAAGTCTGCTTCCTTGTAGCCGGTTTCTGCTTTGAGTTATAGTGGCTCCTGCCTTTGAAAAAAGACGTTCAGAAGGAACACTTGTTGCCACAATTGGTATATGACTCATTGCCTCTTTAAAAATATTGGAATATACACCTTGCATCTCTTGCCATGTTTCAAAAATGATTAATTTTAGAGTATTTACAGGAGTAGAAAGATATAACGTAAGCTCGCGTCACCGTCAGCTTTTTTTCTTTTTATTTGCGTGTTAGCCAAAGATTTATGGTGCCCTCACATACCACAGATTAGAGCAGAGAACATAATCAATTTTTTTTAGAAATCCAGTGTTGCCAGTAACAGCATTTTACCCGATTTTGTGGGCGTTTTAGTTTGGGTGGATTTTTTGCATATTACGGCGTATCGTCGATATCGATAAATATCGATATTTTTAGGGGTCGATATATCGATATTTATCGGTTTTCCGATATATCGTTGCATCCCTAAGTACACTTCAACACAGGTTCTCATAGTGAGGTGTGCAGGAAACACCATAACATTTACCTACCCCCTACCCACCATTCTTAACTTACACTCCATAATCTAAATTTCGTGAAATATGTTTGAATTATGATTGCACTTGTTAATTATTAATTGTTTTATGTTAAGGGAACGTACCCAAACTACGTGACCAACTTTTTGCAATTTTTAACCCCCCCCCCCCCCCCCCCGGTGACCAAAACCCCCCCCCCCCCCCTAAAAGTGTCACGTAGTATGGGTACGTTCCCTAAGTTCGTAGAACTACATTTTTAAAATTTAATTTAAATCAAATTTAATATTGTTATTGTTATGTCTGCCCTTTCCTCGGCAGATAGTAATTATTAAATAAGGTTCTTTGAATATAAAAGTGTTTATTTACTGGAATAACCTAGCTGGTTAGCTACGTCTGTTTACTATTCGGGGGTAGGTAAATCTCTCGAGCCTTGCCACGGGAGCTCGCAAAGTATATCTCTGAGACTGCTTCTTGTACGCCAATGCCATCTGGCGAGCTATGGTGCAAGCTACATGCTTACCGCCATCTTTCCATATGAAATACTTAATTACTCTACATCACACCCTCCCCCACCTAACCTCAAGCCCTGGCTACAATAAATACAAGACATGTTCTTTTCAAAGAAGTTATACAATTTGACAAAAAAAATAGGATTTTAAATATTTCATTTATACATGATTTTATACTCTAAATTCAACCAAACATAGTCATGATTTTAAATATTTCAACTTAAATATTTCTGTTTCTCTGGGAGGGACCTTTATGAACGCCTTGAACGGAGCCTTCCTTCCCAAGGTCTTAGTTGAGTAGTTTGCTCTCGATCATCCGCTGGTAATCTGAAATCAAGAGAACTCCACGTTAGCCCCTTCAACAAAGCTGAGGTCCCCAACTCGTCTGAAGCGCATTTCGTGACCTCAGACGCGGTGGGTGGGTTATTATCTTCACTCTCCTCTTCCCATCTCACAGATAAACTCTTTAACTGATCAATATGCCTCTTCCAAGTCAACGGAGTACCACAGATCCTAACGATATAAACTTTTTTACCCACTTTCCTTTCTACAATACCTCTAACCCAACCAACTTTATTCACCTGACGGAAGTCCTTGACCAGACACTTTTGACCAACATGTAAATTCCTAATTTTTACGCCCCCATAATTCCTTATTTGATTATCTTGACTCCTTTTTATATTATCGTTAGCTATTTTTCTCTGTTCTGACACATCTTCCTGAGTGGTTTTAGGAATTAAACTACTGAAAGTTGATTTCAGTCTCCTACCAAACATCAAGACTGCCGGTTCTAATCCCGTTGTGCAATGTGGCGAATTTCGATAATCAGATAAAAAATCACATAATCTACTTCCATAATTTACTGGAAAATTATTCCTAACGATAATTTTTTTTATAAAATTTTTTACCGTTTTAACTGAATTTTCAGCTTGCCCATTACACTGAGGGAATTTGACCGGTGAATTTAACAATTCTATGTTATTCTCTTTAAGAAATTCTTTAAACTCTACACTAGAAAATGCTGTTCCATTATCCGAAACTAGGCAATCAGGGTTACCAAAATTAGAGAAAATTCTTCTCAATTCCTTAATCGTGTTAAACGAATCCGCCCTTGGAACCTCTAAGCAATCGATCCACTTGGAAAAAGCGTCACAAATTACAAGAAACATTTTTCCTGCTACCGGTCCGCAGTAGTCTACATGCACCCTAATCCAAGTTGCCCCAGGGTTCGGCCACACTGACAAATGACTCTTAGAAGGTGCCGGCCTCATAGCCGCGCAATCATCACATTTTAGAACCATTTTTTCAATGTCATTGTTCAGTGATGGCCACCAAAAATAAGCTTTTGCTAGGCCCTTCATTTTAACTATTCCTAAATGAGATCTGTGTAATAACTCTAGCACATGTTCTTGTAAGGAACTCGGAATGACAATTCTATGTTGCCAGAAAAGGCAATCCTTGACTATGGACATTTCGTTTCTCTTAACCCAGAATCTCCACAGTACATCATCTCGACCAACTCGTTTTGGCCAGCCCTTACGCAAACACGTTAAAACTTCCTGAATAACCGTGTCTGTCTCTATAGCTGTGGAAATGAGCTTGATATCTATGTGCTCGCATTTATCTACATAACACACAAAATCTGATCCATAATCATCTTCAAATTCTTCTTGAGAATTTTCTACCGGAAGCCGAGATAGAAAATCCGCATGATTATGACATGACTTGACAAATTCTACCTTATACGCAAATCCTGCTAATATAATTCCATAACGCTGCAATCTGTTAGCCGCTAAAACCGGAATGTTTTTGTGTTCACCTAAAATCCTCATCAAGGGCATATTATCTACGCATAAAGTAAACTCCCGACCGAATAGGTATTGAAAGAATTTGTTCAGACCAAACACAATAGCTAACGCTTCTAAATCTAGAATACTGTATTTCTTTTCTGCACTAGACAAACTTCTTGATGCAAATTCGATCGGTCTCATTGAACCGTCCGCAAATGTGTGTAATAACACGGCTCCGAGGCCTGCGCTGCTCGCGTCTGTATATAACTTAAGAGGAAGGTTGGGAAAATAATGAGTGAGAATTCTATCAGAACCCATTAGATACTTTACTTTATCTACTGCGTCAATGCATGACTTCCCAAATTCAAACTTTGCATTCTTCTTTAAAAGATTATGCAAAGGTTCTAAAATTGATGACATGTTCGGTATGAAGTTCCGATAAAAATTAAAAAATCCCAAAAGACTCCTCAATTGATGCACGTCAGATGGGTACGGTGCATTCTTAATTGCTTCCAATTTATCTTTTTGAGGTTCAATGCCCCTTCCCGAAATAACGTATCCCAAAAATTCTATAGATTTAACAAAAAACTGACACTTCCCAGTATTGACACATAAACCACATTCTTTCAACCGCTCGCAGACCGCGCAAATATTATTATACAGATCAAGTTCATCGACCCCTGAAATAATAATATCGTCTAGGTAAAAGGCTACGCCTTTTAAACCTTGTAAACAACTTGATATTGTTCTTGCGAAGATGGCCGGAGCCGATTTAAACCCAAAAACCAACCTGTTATATTGGAACAGACCTAAGTGTGTGTTAATAGTTGTAAACTTTTTACAATGATCCGCTAATTCTAACTGTGAATATGCTTCCTTAAGGTCTAATTTTGCAAAAACTTTGCCCGAACTAACCTTATGTATGACCTCCTCAACCTTTGGCATCGGATATTTCTCTAAATTGGAAATCAAATTAAGACTCCTTTTATAATCTACACAAATTCTTATATCTCCATTTTTCTTGACCACCGGAACAATCGGTGAAGCGAATTCGCTACTTGTAACCGGGGAGATTATACCTTTTTCGACCATCGATCTTAATTCGGATTCGATCTTCCCTTTAATAGAAAAAGGAACCGGCCTTGCATTGAAAAAAATTGGATCCGATTCCTGGTTTACCTTAAAATAAACTTTATATTTGTTAAATCTTCCCAACTTTTGCGAAAACACTTCCGGGTAATCTTGAATAAATTTTTCTCCATTCCTCATTTGCGGCGTCACTAAATTAATTGTCTCCTGAGAAGTTATCCCAAGATCGAAACATTCCATAAAATCTCTCCCCACAATTAATTCTGTTCCTTTTATTACTACAATAAAATTAATATTTTTGTTCCTACCCTTAAATTTCACATCAAAAATCGCCTTTCCTACGACTTTTAAACGATTATTTCCATAACCTGAAATAATCCGCTTGTCTTGTGACAAAATGATTGAACTAAAATGTCGTTTAAAAATACCCTCCGGCATCACACATAAAGATGAACCGGAATCAATCATTGCCGTAAACTTCTTGTTATTAATTTCAATTTCAGCAGTAATCGGACTAATTGACGCAACTAAAACTTTACTATCCCTGTGATTTTCAAAAATGGGATTTATAGGATTATTCTTGCAGAATTTCTGTAAATGCCCAACGCCCTTACATTTAAAACATTTCGCATTACGAAATTTACAATCAAACGATAGATGATCATTCCTTTTGCAAATAAAACACTGTTTTTTAACACTACCCACGGGTGATCTAAAATTCGTACCTGAATTTGATCCTAACCTATAAGCTGGTTTCGTGTTAAAACTACCCTTGGGGCTCGACGATCGTTCCCTACGCTGATCTCGCTTGACCCCATCGCTAGTAACTCGTTTTTTTACTAGGTTTACTTCTGATTTTACTGTATTAGCACTATCCAAAGTTGACATACTAACTGCAAGTCCTTCTATTTCATTAAACGATAACGTTTGCCCTTCTACAAAAATTTTCTCTTTCGCGCGCCCCGGTAACAACCCGATTGCAAACATGTCTATAAGATTTTTTTCAAGCCTCGTTTCGAATTGACAATACGTTGCTAAAGAACGAAGTCTAACCGCGAAATCTCTTATCGTCTCGCCTTGTTGTTGCCTCGCTAAAAAAAACTTCTCCCGTTCTTTAAAAACTGAACGATTTTTGTTACAATGTTTGTCGAGAAGCGCTAAAAGTTTATCAAAAGATAAGTCCGTTACTTTACTTGGAAAACACAGATTAATTAGTAAGGTCAACGTTTCTGATTCTAGGAGATTCAATAAAAAAGCCCGTTTTTTCTCCACAGACGCTTTGTCATCATGGATCACGAAAAATTGCTCTATCCGAAGTCGAAACAACCCCCAGTCTCCGGAGAGATGGCAAAACGGTGGTATTCTACCCGATTCCATAACTCCCAACAAATAAATCGGCAAAGAAAAATCAACAAGAAAACAATAACAAATAATCCCTCTCAAAGAATCAAAAATACTTATCTCAGGAACTCTTCTGGTCTCCCTCTTGGTTTTATCCTTGTCTTCTGATTAATTGATTAATCCAATGATCCACAGATTCGTCCTTGAAACTATTAATCCAATGATCCGTTTTGACCTTGAAACTTCTGATTAATCCAATGATCCACAACCAGATCGCCTCCTTGCGGTATTTCACTTCTGATCCTAAAACAAAAATCTTCTTATTCAGCCCGTAGCCACGGAACCAAATGCTCCTTAATCTCGAGCAGAATCTCTTCCGATTCCTTGCCAAAACTGCAAGTCACTCCAGCAGTGACTTAGTCCTCCGTGTCCAGCACCAATTGTTATTCGCACGCGTAACTTTCACACAATTATACTTATACGGCTGCGCCAATTGTTATGTCTGCCCTTTCCTCGGCAGATAGTAATTATTAAATAAGGTTCTTTGAATATAAAAGTGTTTATTTACTGGAATAACCTAGCTGGTTAGCTACGTCTGTTTACTATTCGGGGGTAGGTAAATCTCTCGAGCCTTGCCACGGGAGCTCGCAAAGTATATCTCTGAGACTGCTTCTTGTACGCCAATGCCATCTGGCGAGCTATGGTACAAGCTACATGCTTACCGCCATCTATCGTATTCTTTCCATATGAAATACTTAATTACTCTACATCACAGTTATTATTAAGTTCTGCACGTATTTTAGTTTTTTTTAATTGTGACAGCTGTTTTGGCTTACACCACGGACATATGAATATATCTGGACCTGCCCTAAGTGATAAAAACGTATTATTTCCCCCTCCACATGGCGCCGGCTGTAGCTCCTCCTTGGAACCGGCTCGCTCCATGGGGAGGGGATATAGCCTCGCTTGAATCTAAAATGTGTGACGTCATCATTCTTGCCGTGAACAGCGAGAAGCTGACATCCATACATTTAACGAAATAACGGCAGCTTGTGCTATACAATATAATATCTACGTATGAATGAATATAGAGAATGTGGGCGGTACTCCAATGTGCTCGTCGCTGGTTACAGGGGTAAGTAAATTATGAAACATTTGTAAAAGTGTTTTAACTAAACACGGCAAGAAAAAATTGATATGTGTATTGGCGCGAGTCTTTTTGGGGCGAGCATTTGGCCTTAGCAAATAAGTTTTGAACGTGGCAAGCAATTCGCGCTCCCATGTAAAAAGGTCTATTCATTCAAAGCAGATTTTGCTTTTAAGAACTAAATGGTGATATTGTAATGCGAGATGCCTATATACTGTCAGATTGATTGTTCAACGAATGACAGTCATCTTTCCCCCCTTTGCTCTCCATAGTTTGGTTTTACCCCTCATCTGTAACTGCTTGTCTATCCATTTGGATGTCTATGGCTTACACGGTTATTTTCATATTGGGGTTAGAACATTTAGAGGCGACTCGTTTATATGAATCCATTTACCTCCACCTAAATTCAATTTTTAAAGTGCCAAAATCTTTTATTAGGTACCGGTTAAACAGATTTACTAAGATAATGATTGTGACAATAGATTCTCTATTTTGTGGGGTGTGCTATGCTTTGAATGTTCATGTTCCTTATAGCTTAATAATGACGTGACTGCTATTGACTTATTTAAATGTGCTATATTGCTTAGGTCTTGTAAACGTACTAAGAAGTTGGGAACAAATAATTTTCCTTATTTTATTAATTAGTATTATATTGGGGTCATAAGTTCGTTCATTGCTTTCAAATTGTTCAAGAAAATGTAACGTAAGACCCTAAGAAAGGGGTCTAATCGCAGTTTGAAAATAAGCTTGTAAGCCGAAACAGCTGTCACAATAATAAAAAAATGTGAGTGTGTAATTCACATGCGTTAAAAGTGAAACCTTCAGAAAACTAAAGTAGACTAGAGTGGGGAGACTACGAAGCACTTTTTTTTATCAATGTGAAGGATGATTTTTTCCATATTTTTTTCGTCGAATTCCAGTGCACCTTTTCCTATACATTTGGTCATCTTATTAGTATCTATTTGTGTTTTCTTCTTCGGAGTCGCTTTCTCTTGTGTTTTATTTTTCCCTTCAATTTGGAGTGGTTTGAAGATTGGATATTGATTTATAAAAATAAAAATTAATGTATTTTTTTGATTTCGTAGGATTTGACCCTTGGTCCGCTAAATGTCTGACTGCTAATGTTCGTCAAGGAGTATTATATTTGAACCGAGTACCCGTGAAATAAATAAATATTTTATTGCTATCTCATTCTCTCGCAGGCTAAATCCTATGGATGTATGTGTTTCGGTGGCACTCCGTGAGCTAGAGTGCTAAGATTGAAAAATATGACATTACTTATGTTGTTGTAGCTGAATATGATTTTTTTTAATTTCATCTTTTTGTATAAAGATCTTTCAGTATGTGGATGCGGCGCATCCCTTGACTGAAAGAACCCTGAAGATCTTCATACAAAAAGTTGAAATTGTGAAAAAAAAAATCATTTTCTGCTATAACAACGTCAATAACGTCGTATTAAAAATTGAAAATTTTGTACATGTCGATGTGATTTATACAGACTTCGACAAAGCATTTGACAAAGTCGACCATGATATTTTATTAAAAAAATTGAGTGACCTCGGATTCTCTCAGGATTTTCTCGCTTTCGTAGCTAGCTATTTACTCAATCGTCGTCAGTATGTCAGTTACGGACACCAGTTTTCTCAGGAATACAAAACTAACTCCGGGATTCCCCAGGGATCGAATCTAGGACCTCTCTTCTTTCTTTTATTCATTAATGATATAGGCAAGACCATTAACCACTCAAAATATTTGCTCTTCGCTGACGGTATTAAACTTTTCAGAGCTATTAAAAGTCATATAGATTCCATTCTTCTGCAGAAATATCTTGATTCTCTTGTCAAATGGTCGGAACTGAATAACTTACCACTCAGCTACCAGAAATGCAGTGTCGTCACATTTACAAGATCACAAGACACATTTTTATTCCCATACCATATTAATAAAAATTTTCTAACACGCAAAAACGAGATTCGAGACCTTGGCGTGATTTTTTAAGCAAATTTCTCTTTCAAATCTCACATATTAGACATTTACTAATGGAATTGCAATAAGAAGAACATATGAAGCACTTGTCCGCAGCATCCTGGAATACAGCTCCATTATTTGGGCACCCTCTGAACAAAACCATGTCCTAGAAATAGAAAAAGTACAAAAAAGATATATGCGTTACCTGTATATGCTCGATCTTAATACCTTAGAAGCCCGCAAAAAAATATTTTTGGGGGAACATTTTTTTAAGCTGATCTCCGGTACTGTACTGAATCCACCTATGTTGAAGGAGATTAACCTATATGTCCCTAACGCGTATACTCGTGGGAGATCCCACACACTTTTTTATGCTCCGAAAGCGAGAACTTCTTCCTTTCAGAATGCCCCATTAAATAGATCAATTCAACTGCTTAACGATTCTGCATTGAGGATTGACATCTTTTCATCGAGTTTTAAATCACAACGGTCCTAAAGAAGTTTTCACTTCAAAAATAGATGTAAACCTAAGCCTATGGTCAATTGAGAAACGATATGTGAACCCCTTTGCAGATGCAATAGAATTGTGTAGTCGTGTAGTGTTGTCCTGACCCTGGTAGTAAGTGCAGTATGACAGGTAACAGGTAACAGGTGTATGGTGTATGTGGTTGCAGTGCGGGGTTAAGTATCAAAGCCTCAGGATGCATATTTAGTTACATTGCATCACATGATAGGTATAGGTATTTGTTGCATCCTGTAATCGTAGCCGCTACTCCATGTTGCACAAACAGGGACTTCATCAACACCCAACAGGTAAGCATTCTAATAAGTAATTAGTTAGTAGCCTACTGATTCTTGAAGTGAAACTTCTTTTGCACCGTTGTGATTTGAAACTCGATGAAACGGAAGCGAGTGACACTAAAAAGAAACAAATACATACATGTAGTCTGCGGGAGAATGAGATTTTTTATTTTTTTATTATTTAGAGCTAGTTAATCTAGTCCTAGCTATTCTAGGAAACATTTCAGCTATACTGTAAGATATTAAAAAATATTGTACAATAAGAAAAATACATATAATTACAGAAATAGAATATAAACAAAATATTAGTAACAGAATGTATCTCGAAAATCATCGATCTGAAAAATACAAGTGTAAGTTTTTTTTTAAATTTATAATAGTTTTTTTCACTTTATATTGCATCGGGTAAATCGTTAAAATAGTTTTGGGCCTACATATTCATAATGGAGTTGTGTAGCTGTCGTGTTGCATCTAGGTACATTTACATTCCCAAATGTTCTAGATCTTATACTTCATGTTGAGGACACTTCAGATTCTTTGAAAACTGTTAAAATAGCATTTTTTTAAATAGTTTTGATACCGGTAGGACCTTAAATTTTTCAAAAAGTTCGCTGGTAGGGAAAATTCTTGGTTTTTTAATAATAACTTTGATGATAAAAATTAAACCTTACTGCATTGGCCGATTTGATTATGAGCTCACTTTTCAAGGCTCCTATTGGTTGAGATTGTGTGGTAAAGGTTTCACTTCTACCTCATGTGAACTGCATTCGATTTTTTTAAATATTTTTTCGAACTCTACACTCAAGTCCAAAACCATGTATGTGAAAAAGTATCAAATTGACACGTAGATACACTCAGACGTGCATCATTTCATGTTTACTATTACGGTTTTTTTTCATTATATGGTTTTACCTAGTATCATATAATAAAATTACGTATAATGTTGTGAGTACAAATATAACCCTTTTTGAAACATTATTCATGTACGCAGGAGAAATAATTGTTCGTTCTAAGAAGCCTGTGGTGGAATTTAAGTTTTCAGAAAAAATGACAAGAGAAACCGCAATGTATTTCGACATTCGTGTCTTCAAATTATTCTATAAAATTGGCTTCATTCGAAAATAAATTAGGTGGAAGATTTTTAAGAGGATAAATTGAAGTTTCCATGGAGTAGAAGTACTATAAAATTGTTAATTATTTTATCCTACTAATATTATAAAGGCGAAAGTTTTGTTTGGCGAATGTATGTATGTTTGTTACTCTTTCACGCAAAAAGTACTGAATGGATTTTAATGAAACTTTACAATAATATAGCTCATACATCAGAATAATATATAGGTTATAGCTCCGAGCTCTGGCATTATGAAATTTGTATTAAAAAAATTGCAATAGATGGCACGCGAGCCGTGTGAAAAATGAATGTAACGGGTGTGGAGGGGTTGGTGAGGGGGGGAGAGGTGGTAGAGGGGAAGGGGGAAGGGTGGAGAGAGGGGGGAAGGATAAGGGGGGAGGTGGTGGAGAGGGTGGAGAGGGGAGAGTGGGAAGGGGGGTGGTGGAGGGGGAGGAGGGGAGGGGTGGAGAGGGGAGTGGAGTGGGGATAGGGAAGCTGGAAGAGGTGAAATGAAAACCCCCCTAATACTATGCGAGCGAAGCCGGGATCAAAAGCTAGTTAAAAATATGTGATAATAAAAAAAAATTATTAGAAGTATATGGAAGCATATCAGAATACCAAAAAATGTATATTGTGTATATTGTAATATTATCTTTATTGTATTTGTAGGTAAATAAATAATAAAAAATAAAAAAAAATTCCAGTGATTAACTTTTTTCTTTCCTTTAAAATTATTCACAAATAAAAATAAATACCGTTTTTGCGCATAGAAATTTTGGATTATGGCTTCCTCTTAATCTCCGCCATAAGTTTTTGCTTCTGGAAAATGAAAAAAAGTCACTGCAAACAATTGTTATTATGCCGATTAACGACATTTGACGGTGTTAGGACCGTTACATTTGGATATTCACGTTATATCCTCTGTATTTACTACAGATATCAGACCTATTAATATGTGTAGGCACGTATTTACATAGGTTATGCTATTTCTATTCTATGTAGATAGTCGGCTGAAGCGGCACGCGACGCCAAAGATATAATTTAATTCGCATTGTTAAGGTCTTATTTTTAATTCGGATAATCGCTTTGTTAACTTTTGCTAAATTAGCATCGACACAATATGCAATTTATACCCGCCGTGAATATGTTTATTATTTGCTTTGTTATTCAAGAATTATACAATGTAGGCAGGTAATGAGAGATTGTTAGGAGAGAACCACGTCTCACTATTCGGATCTCTAAGGGCGGATCCCCGGAAACTTTGGAATGTAATGTTGTTAGTTTTTTCGGATTTAAGATTTTTTATGACTCAACTTTATGGAAGCGGCTATATGAGGGCCTTTTTTGAAGCGGTTACGATGAGGAACTTTTAAAATTTGTTTTATTTAGTTACTATATTTTAATTTTTACATTTAGGTATAGAAGATTTTATAGATTGCATTTTAGTTCTCTTCACTAGGATACCCTGTGCTGAAGGGGACTATGTTTTGGATAAGTTTTCAGCGACTTCTAAGGAACAACTTCTTGATTTGGGTAAAGGTCGACCTTGACTAGACCTATTTGACGACCTCCGTAGTCCAGTGGGTAAGACTCTTGACTCACATTCCGGAGGTCGCGGGTTCGAATCCGGCATGCGCAAATAAATTTTATTTGATTAATTTGTGTTATTTCACAATAAATTAATTTAAAATAATATATTGTATATTTGCGGCATGTTCCAGAGTGGAAGATACTATCAGTATCGCCCTGGTGTAAGACCACCATTCAGAATTGAAACGTTGCTTGAAAATGGCTTTAGCCGTGTTTAGTGACCAGATCTGAATAGCCAGGTACTTCCCAACCTTCCTCTTCCCCACCTCCTTCCCCTCCCCACTACCTTCAGCCTCTCAACATACCCCAATTGGGGATGCCATAGTCCCACTGTCTCCAGACGGGAGCAGTTGAGATTCTTGTGCGGTATTCACTGTAAAAAAAAAAAAAGGGGGTAACTAGAAACTTCTCCGACGATGTTTTTATCCCTAGAAAGATACTTATTTTGACCCAGGTTAAAGATAATGCGTATTTTAAAGACGTACAGAAGTTTAAAAGGTAGTTGAATAATTAGTTTAGGTTTTTGTACTTTAAATAAAACCAAAATGATTATAAAAAATATATTTTAGTTAAAAACAACACAATGCTGTATTACAAATCAACTATAAAATATAAAGAATTTTTAAAATTAAAAATAACGTTTAATATTATGTCTAAATGGCATGAAAGTTTAAATGCTAAGTCCTTATACATAAAAACAATTCGAAAAAATTTGTTCGCTAAATCACATTTATGAGAGCAAGTCCGAAAGTTACACAAAAGATAATCATACGTCTTTCGAACGTATGATGTATGTATTTCTCCGTAATTATTGTACTTAGCGTGGTGACAGCCGCCACGCTCAAAATCTACTTACTAGACAACTGAGCTGACTGAGATAGACAGCGCCCTAGTTGCGAAATAAAAAAAAAAGACAGCAATACCTGTGTCTCACTTACGTCGCAAAGACGTAGATTATCTTTCTTGGGTTAATATACTTAGTAAGTTCCTTTTCCGATTGTTCCTTAAGCCAAGCAGTTATTTTTAATTGTTTGATACTGTGTGTGAGTTTGTTACACACTTGTACTGCTAAAAATTCAGAGCTTCTTTGTCCAAATGAAGATTAGACTTTGGTTTATTTAGTATGTTTGTTTGGCTCTGGTTTTAAGAGTGTGTGTGAGGTGTTTGCCTCTATAACTTTTTATCAAAAATAAAATGCAATAATTTTCCCAGATTCCTACCCATCCCTAATACCATTTTTCTTCCCAGAACTTCCTCTCCTTCCTTTCCCTAAAATACCCTCCACACTGCACCAAAGATGACATAGACCCTGAGGCGAATTATTTTCCTCAGGGCCTCCTGTGTGGAGATTGTGGCATGGCAATGGTTCAAGTAAAGGTACAAAATAACTAGTAACATCATCCGCTTTACAAGTTACAACGTTACAAGTTATAAGATCACCTACAAATGTAATCCACAAAGATGCTGAGAGTGTAGAGTAGAAACGAGAGGCGAGAGATTCAAAGTGTCTGAAACGACAGTTGCAAATTAGCATAAAATACATTACATAAGTACCACAATAGGCTATGGTAATTCATGGAACTTTATAGATACCTGTGGCTAAGTTACAGGGTATTGCTAGGATCGTGATTTATGATGAATGATGTTTTAGTTTCCAATGTGAGAGCAAAACATATTATACATTGTCGTATTTGGCAGATACGTGCTAAACCTGATTTGTTGCGGTGGATATAAATCATGTTCTAAACATCTAAAATCTAAACAATAAAATCTACGATGGACACATGGACTCTGTAACACTGTCCGGTACGTTGGCTAAAGAAGGAGGTAGCGCAACACGGTATAACACCCCAAAAATAAACACCGAAAATGCTTCATCAAGTTACTGGCAATTCTCATAAAATCAGAATATATTTTGCTTGTCTCCTAAGGGTATTTTATTTAAGTTTATAGATATTATTCTTTATTTTAAACTAACTAACTATCACGCCTTTTCCCCGCAGGGGTACGCAGAGGCAAACATTTCAGTCTGGGAAAATCTCCTTGCCTCATCCACATTCATACATCGTCTCATACGTGCTCTTCTATTATTTTGACTCTTGACGTGGCCCGACTCAAGTAACTGTGGTCTTACCATATCTTCCTCGGGCGTTTCCGACTTTTTCTACCAATTACATTTGCATCATATATTCTTCTTACATCCTTTTCTCGTTCATTCGCTTCACATGCCCGAAACATCTATATAGCTCATGATAGAAATTACTTTCGAGCGGAAAATAGTGAAGTTATGTAGATGCCACACACAAAGATAAAAGATCATCGCACGCCCAATAACGCTCTTCATACAATGCCATACATACCCGTCACACCTATGCAGATGATGTGCTCGAAGCTCAAAGCTGTACGCCGTAATCTGACGTAACCGCTGCTGAGGCGATGTGCGAAAAGTTATGCGACCCCCTCTCTGCCGTTAAACAGGAGAGGGGTCATTTTAATTAGGGAGCTACGTAAGCAAGCGGATGACAGCTGTCATCCAGTATAAAGAAATGACATTTCGCGACAGCTCTCTAATTCATCTGACCCACTTGTATGACGGTACAACACATAAGTGCTCGGGCTTTTATCTTTGCGTGTGGCTGATGCTTAAACACAAAAAGTTGTGTTTCATGATGCCAGAGCTCAAAGTTAAAAGGATTCAGCATGGTTCAATCAGATTTGTTCTTCTCGGTTGAGAGAAATGCACTGCAATATGATTGATGATTACACCGATTACTTTCTCATTTATATACAATGTTTAGTTTTTAGGAACCCTGCTTAGCAATCCATATGTCATACAAACACAGTGTGATTGGGAAATAAGTGTTCTCTCAGATTACAGCCTCCTCTGAGATCTGTCAGACTATTGTATGCAAATCCGCCGAAAGAGGGCGATCACACATTCATAACTCCGCTCCTCTAGTCACCAACATTTTTCGAAATCGATATGAATACTGATTATTACGAAACCGGTTTGAGTTGCTGCTCCATATGCTTATTACGTAATAGTTATGAAATTATGTTAATTATATTGTAACTATAGATAGATACGGGTTTCACACTGATGATCGACCGTGCAACATTCAGAACCGAAACTTTGCTTGAAATTATTCTAGCCGTGTTTGGCGATCAGATCTGAACATGCAGGTTGTTTCAAACATACCTCTTCCCTATATCGATTGTCCAGTTGATTAGTCAGACATCTCTGAAAAATCGAAATTTGAATTGAGCAGTTATACCTATGTAACAGTGTACCCTCTATCCGGAACAATTCAATTATAATGCAGAAAAACTTGTAGTAAATTAAACAAAATCTTCACATTTTCTGGGTCACTAGTTGGGTATTTCAAAATGTCATACTAATGTACCGGACCGTTATGTCTCCCGGTGTCATTTTATATCATATTTAATACGGAAAGCACAGACACGTGTAAATAATATTTGATTTATGGTGTGCATTCGTATATTACTTTCCTCGTTATCTCAAAATTTAGCATTTGGAGATGTATGACTAATCAACTGGACTATCGAAATCGTCAAGGTAAGTACACGCTACATGCTACATGATATCTATCATATACCTACCTACAGTATGTATTGGAGTTCACATAATGATACGGCTATACAAAGGGGTGAAAACTACCTATTTAACTAACTAACCAGCGATACGAAAGTTGATTCCTCGACAGTAGTTGGCCCCCTAAATAATAATTATCATAATTCTATTTATTTATCAATTTCAAATCTAATATCAACTTCAAAAATACCTTTAATAATAAGTTGGTATGGATATCAAATGAATTTATTTACAGGGACGATTTTTGTGCTTGTACGCTGGTATATACACTATACAGTGGGTAAGACAGTTTTATCGTTGATGCATCTGAATGAAAATATGTTTTAAACTTTTATTATTTGGCGGAAGGTACATCCTTTCTGTACATCCCTTCGGAGATATTATTTTTTGAACTTATATATTGTGTAAGTAGGTATACCGTATTTTCCCTAAACGGACTGCATTTAGTTTATATTTGGGGGATTAACTGTTGGGGGATCAACTGTCACGGATTCGTACAGATAACTCCTGGGACATACTTCTTTCTCATATACAGTAGTCCAGCGGCGTGAACAGAGTTTTTGATCAGGGTAGGCAGTAGGAAAACAGCCGAATTAATTCAAATAAATAAATAAAAACTTACTACAAATAACTCCCTTCGTACAAGTTTTCGCTATATGTGCTTACTGCTGGTAA
The DNA here is from genome assembly GCA_917880885.1 of Limnephilus marmoratus. NCBI lineage: Eukaryota > Metazoa > Arthropoda > Insecta > Trichoptera > Limnephilidae > Limnephilus > Limnephilus marmoratus. Next base: position 17,780,620 of record OU862911.1, read on the forward strand.
GGCAACTAGTTGATAGAAATAGATAACAGATGTCACTGTCGTTACTGATTTTGTTCCAGAAAGCGCACTGCCTAGTACTAACAAAAAACCTCATAGAAGCAAATTCAAAACGACATACAGTTCTACTCTATGCTCTGTGCATTTCGTAAACATTGATATTATATCTTGTATGAAGTTAGCTCCAAGCAGAAATAATTCCTGCTTAAGGCCGCATTTTAGTGAGGCAGTCGGAGGGCGCGCGTGTAGTTTCTAGTTACAGTTTATGCCACGTTTGTAGTATGCCGTTTGATGAGCCGCTCGTCTAGTTTCGGTTGCTCAGCTTTTTCGCGCTAATTTTCGAAAGTGCCTATTTACGTTTAGCAATAATTAAAAAAAATAATAATATTATTTACATGCCATAGGTCACCCCAAATGGTTCGCTACGTTTGGTGATTTAGCAGGGGTGCCCGGGTTCATGGGGTGAGGTTTGTCTAGGTCTTGGAGGCGGATGACCAGGACATACTGAACCCTAGATTCCTACCCACCCCTTAAACCCTTTTCCTTCCCAGAACTCTCCTCTCCTTCCCTTCCTTAAAAAACCCTCCACATAGCATCCCCAAAGATGACATAGGCCCTGAGGGAAATTATTTTCCTCAGGGCCTCCTGTGTGGAGCTCATGTAAAAAAAAATGCTTATGTTTTACAATTTAGGCAGTGCTTATGTGCCTATATGGAGTGCACGCCCCTGCAGTAGTCATACGTCGTTTAACATAATATTCTACTCTTCTGTTATTCCGACTCTTGGCATGCCCGACTCAAGTATTTGCTTTACCAGATCGTGCCATGTCGTTATAACACGTCCCCGACTACTTATATCCACCAGTGTGTCATTGATTTTTCCAACACTCCTTTCTTTGTTCATCCACCCTTCATTTTTCCAATCATCAAAGCTTTAGGGCAAAGGCAAAGGCCCGGTTGTTTAGCCAAAAATTCGACAAAATGTGACATAGTCATCAATTGGCCATTCAACGCCATTTTTTTAAGCTTGAAAGATTTACATTGAATAAATTGTGATCTTCAGAAGAGAACAAAAAAATGTTGTTAAGCTTCTCACCTTACTACAATTTGATAGAAAACTGAAACGCGCCTAGAATCAATGTTTAATGGTGACCTTTCAAATACAAAAAAAAACAACTAAATTTCGCTGAATGGCAGTTTGATGACAATGTCACATTTGAATTTTTGCGGAACAACTGGGCTTGAATATTCTTACCAAAATTTCAAAGTATCTTGCACAATATTTGCCACAGGAACATTATACGTATTCATTTGCTAATTGTTCCAAACTTACCACATACGATGTTTTTTAAATAGTCACATAGTATTTCCTAATAAAATCTTAATATTGACCAAACTGCAAATAAATCTATCTTGTTTCTCTTATGTAATACATCATCTGTGTCTGTAGGAGATATGCATCAGATTATTTCCACTTAGAATTAATTATTTGTCATAATTTTGGTAATTTTAAAGCTGACCTTCGCAAGGGTATTTATTATAACCAATCACTTCTTACTAGAGACCTAGAGACCCGAAAAGTTCTCGTTATTTTTTCGGCGATATTTTTGGCGTATGTCGAAGTTCGCGTTATTTTTTGTGAAATTTTTGGAAAACCGGTGTTATTTTTTTACAAAAATTGAACTTTAAGTGATGTTATGTTACCTTTTTGGTAATTTGCAGCAAAAACGTGACGGAACTATTTTTTTTTACAAAATGTGACCGATGCACGTGAAGACAGCTGCGTTTTATTTTATTTACTGATAGCGAATTATGCGAAGTTGCAATGCCACTTAAATAGAAAAAGGGTTTCTCCCTACATGTCCTTTCCCATTCGTTCCCTTTCCCGTACTCCATCCGCCTCCATTTCCCCTCCTCTCCACCCTTCCCTCACTGCTAAACTATATGAATTACACCCATTTATACACAATGCACAAAAATTTCATCGCAATAGGATGAATGGTTTAGTTATCGCATAAGGTACACACAAAGAAGCATTAATTTTTATATATTATGATTTGAGCTTGTCAAAACAATAGAGAATGAAATATTTAGTATACACACGGACATATGAATATATCTGGACCTGCCCTAAGTGATAAAAACGTATTATTTCTCCCTCCCCATGGAGCCGGCTGGAGTTCCTCCTTGGAACCGGCTTGCTCCATGGGGAGGGGATAGAGCCTCGCTTGAATCTAAAATATGTGACGTCATCATTCTTGCCGTGACCAGTGCGAAGCTAACATCCATACATTTAACAAAATAACACGCCAAAACGGTAGCTTGTGCTATACAATATACCTACATATCAATGTGCACATAGCGAATGTGGGCGGTTCTCCAGTGTGCTCGTCGCTGGATACAGGGGTAAGTAAATTATGAAACATTTGTAAAAGTGATTTAACTAAACACGGCAACAAAATATTGCTATGTGTATTGGGGCGAGCATTTGGCCTTAGCAAATATGTTATTAACGTGGCAAGCAATTCGCGCTCCTATGTAAAAAGGTCTATTCATTCAAAGCAGATTCTGCTTTTAAGAACTATATGGTGATATTGTAATGCGAGATGCCTATACACTGTCAGATTGATTTTTTAACGAATCACAGTCATCTTCCTTTCTTTGCCCCCCCATAGTTTGGTTTTACCCCCTGGTCTGTATCTTCTGGTCTATTGAATTCTGATGTCTATGAGTATACATATTTTTGTAATATTAACATTTTCTTCTCACCAGAAAATCCCGTGAAAAATGCGAAAATCGGGTAATTTGTTAAAAAAATGCGAATTTCGCATAAAATACGATTTGCGTGTAAAATTTCGCGTTAGCGCATACGCGAAATTTTCAGATCTCTGATTATAAATCTTGCGGTTGCTAGTAGTTGCTAGTCATTACCATCGGGGCCCCAAATACAAGATGCTGTGTACTGTAGCCCGGGGCTCCGGCTCGAGAGGAAGTGCTCATGACATATTATTATTATTGTTATCAGTAGAATAGGTATCAGCAATCGGAACGATGATATGTGGACACTGATCGTGACTTCATGCTTTTGGGGAGAATTAAAAAGCGATGCTGTGGGATAAGTGGATGCTCCTGAAAAAATTAAGCATAGATAATTGATTGGGTGATTTAGGAAATATTACTGGTATAATTTTTGAATTGTAGGGAGAGTTACGGCAGTACCGATTATTAGCTATTTTATTTTATTTTTGAAGTGCAAACTTCTATAGCACCGTTGTGATTTGAAGCTCGATGAAACGGAAAAGAACGACACTAAAAAGAGACAAATTCGTATATCCATAGGATTTAGCCTGCGAGAGAATGATGTAGCAATTAAATATTTATGTAATTTACGGTTAATCGGTTCCAATATAATACGATAATCCACAGTCCCACACAAGTCTTCTTTGGTGCAGTGATATAAAGCGCCTGAAGAACCTTAACGTTCAGATATTTAGCGATTACATCAAGGATCGAATCTTACGGAAAACTAAAAAAAAAAAAAAAATGTAAAATCAATATCCAATCGTCAAACCACTACAAAATGAACATACAAAAGAAAATCCAAAGAAAATGACATTTAGCGACTTCGAATAAGAAAACACAAATAACAAAAAATATGTGCAGAAAAGATGCTCTGCAATTCGAGTGCGGTGCTTCGTGGCCTCCCCAATGTTGTCTACATTAGTTTTCTGAAGGTTTCACTTCTACCTTTTTATTGTTCAGAGATTAAAGAAGAATTTATGGAGCGTGTGAATGGCGCACTCTGATTTTTAAATTTAAGTACATTTAGGAAACATTCAATAATGCATGTAAATTCATTTTTGATTTTAGAGTGAATATAACATAAACCAGTTATGTTCCGATACGTTTTTAGATTTTCACGGCCAAAAGTATTTACGTTATTTGTTTTTGGGGTGTTATGCCGTGTTGCGCTACCTCCTTCTTTAGCCAACTTTTCGGACAGCGTTGCAGTGCCCATCGTCAGGGCAGATCCGACAGATCCGTTAGATGTGTGATCTGCCGGATTCTTTTCTCTTCTCACTAGCTTCAGCCTCAGAAAATGCCCACATTGATTGCAGATGCCAAACTCTCACTGGCTCCAGGCTGGATCAGTTGGGACTCTTGTGCGGTATTCACATAAAAAATTAAAAAATAATTTTTCATATACATAGTAATATTTTCATAAACATGCCTTATTTATCAGTCATAGCTGTACTATTGTGTAATAAATGTATTGTGGTTAATAGTGTGAATCATAATATTAACGTAACGTTTATATTTATTTATTTATTTATTTATTTGTTTATTTAGCACAGAAATATACATTTACATACATAATTTATTAAATTTTGACTGCCCAACTAGGAGTATTATCCCGTTTTAGGACAGTCAAATAATTATGGGTATGAACATGTGGATAAAAAGAGGAAATAAAAAGGAGAGAAAGAATATAAAATAAAATATATATATTGAAAGAAGGGTGAATGCCGGTAACTCCATTAATGGTGGATTGAATGTCGTTGGCGCTAATAAAAAACTGTCAAAAGAAGCGAAGCTAGCAGTCCACAATGGAGTCCTGGTACCTACCCTGATGTATGGCAGTGAGGCATGGAACTGGCAGAGGAAGGATGAAAGTAAACTGAATGCTGTGGAAATGAGATCCCTGAGACGTATGTGTGGTAAAACAATGTATGATCGTGTGAGAAATGTGGATATCCGCAAAGAATGTAAGGCTGTTGTAAGCATAATGAGTAAGATTAAGAAAGGGACCCTCAGATGGTTTGGGCATGTGGAGCGAATGAACGAAGAAAGTAGTGTAAAAAGAATATACGACGCGAATGTGAATGGTAGAAGAAGTCGGGGACGCCCGAGGAAGACATGGCACTATCAAGTGAATCAGATACTTGAGTCGTGCCATGTCAAAAGTCAGAATAATAGAAGAGAACGTATGAGACGATGTATGAATGTGAGTGAGGCAAAGAGTGTGTGCCAAGACCCAGTTGTTTGGCGGTCCGTCCTCTCTGCCTACCCCTGCTGCGGGGAAACGGCGTGATGGTTAGTTAGTTTTTATATACAACGTGTCCGGAAACTCGTAGTACAAGCGGGAAACTGGTGAATATGCATCACGTAGAGAACCTAAAAAACTTATTTTTTTCGATCTGAGCATTTCGATTTTAATATTACTTTTTTTCTATTTTTCTATTTTTTCGGCAACTAAAGGGTTAAAAAAAATTTTGAGCCCGGTTTACCCTTCGATGCATTTTATAAGACATTACACAGCTGAAATCAACCCCATAGTGAAATTTTTTTTTAAATTTAACCAAAAAAATTCCAACTTCGGACCCGATTTACTCGAAAACAAAGCTCAAATCAAAAAAGTTACATCACAAATCGACTCCAAATGTGATGTAGATTTACCAGTTTCCGGCTTGTACTACGAGTTTCCGGACACCATGTATATATTTCGCCTTTTTTGTTATTTCACTTCAAATGAACAACATAATAATGTTTTAATATTAATCACTTCACCTGCAAAGCGTACGATTGCATCCCGATTCCAAATCACACCCACTCAAATGCGTACATATACGTGAATATACCATGCAAAAGTTGATTAATTAAATTTCCAAGTAAAAAAATAACAAAATCAAAAGTAATGTTTAAATACGGCCAATTAGATAGACTGTACCCGCTCACAGTTGTGGTAATAATAATATTATGGACCGGCGAGTCAAGTGATAGCTTCCGGGTGGCGATTGCTGGAAACACCGTCACACAAGGCAGTCAAGGCCAATAATTGGCTGCACCACACAAATAATTAAGAAAATGACTAGTAATTTATTGCCACCTAATCAAAAAAGAAGATCAACAGTTTGAGATAAAATTTTGTCAATACAATGGAAATAAACTTTTTTTAAATGCACGAACATCTTGTTTTCCGTACGAAAAAAGAAGGGCATTTTTATACAAATGTTATTTTTTTCTTGTCGTATACTGGAAGTGTGACTTTTTACTATTTGGTGTGATGCTTTATACTTGTATTGACTCGATGTAAATAGAATCTTTTCACCTAGCGTGGTGAGATATCAAAGAAGTTCAACATGAAAGCGAAAATTTAAATATTATCTTCTACTGCTGTCAGTCTTTAATAAAATTAGTACTTATAAAAACGATTAATCGTAAAATTATACGTATTTTACAAAAAATAGTTGATAAATTAATAAATGCAAAGCAAGTAAAATACTCGTTTAAAAAGTCTTCCGTAAATAGGTTTTTTCCAGTAGGAAGTCCACTCGTAAAGTCCTTGAGACCGTGGTTAAGTCAAGTGGTTGAAAAGGATCCATTTTTACTTCCTGGTACAATTATATTAAAATCAGACAGTAATATAGAATGTGCTAGAATAACTTGGTTGAACCTCCAACTTTTAATCAATAAAATTATTTTTTAATATAGAAAATACGTTAATCACATAAAGACAGAAATAAAAAATCGCCTAATTACGCAAGATTATTTCATTAAAATAAAAATAAATAATTAATGAAATCGCTATGCAGGATATAACTGTATGCACTCGAAGGACTTCATCCAAGGATCTCATAAGATCTCATATGGAGAGATCATACATGGTTTTACCACACGTGCGTCTCAGGGATCTCATTTCAAAAGCATTCAGTCTGCTTTCATCCTTCCTCTGCCAGTTCCATGCCTCACTGCCATACATCAGGGTAGGTACAATGCACTCCGTGGTGGACTGCAAGCTTCGCTCCTTTTGCCGGTTTAATTATATATATATATTTTTTTTAATAGATATAATTAAAAAAAAAAGGTTTGAGCACTATCTAGTTATTGCGTAAGTTTTGGGGTTTTCCCGAAATCCATTGTAGGTACTATTAAGCTTAAGTGGTTATTACATCTACAGTAGATTTCGTCAAGATTTTTTTATTACCGGTTCTAAATATGTCAATACGCAATGTTATTTTGTTCAGAAAGGAGACAAACTTGTCCCTTTCAACAAACCATTCAAGTCAGGTCACACGGCATGAAAGGTCGAACAACCTTTGGTTTCTCCGTCATCTTTATCTTTACTAAGTACCCATATCCTACATAAGAAAGTCGCTCACGCTGTATGTGCCACATATGTGGGTTTAGATCTTTTAAACTACGCAACGGATTTTCATGCAGTTTTCACCAATAGATAGATTGATTCACGAGGAAGATTTTTAGGTATATAATTTGTCAGGGTATTGTTAAATTGGTTGAAATACATAATATATCTGGCCAAGCGGCAACGGGCAGAGAGCAGCATGGTTTGGATTTGATTTAACAGATGGCATTGGTTATAAATGTTTCGTTAGCCACAGCAACGTATGGCCGGGTCTGCTAGTAGATAATAAAACAGCAAAGAGTACTTAATTTTTTTAGTGACATATCCATTCGCTGTCTCTTCAAAAACCGCAATGTTCGTAAGCCCTTATAATTGCATCGATACTATTTAAAAAAGACGTATTATTTTTTTTCAGCTTGCATACCAAGCATACAAATATTTCAAAAGTTTATCGTACAAGACGACTACCAGGCAATTTCTCATCACCCTAAATCTAGATTTGGCGTCAATGTATTTCACACAAAATTGCACCAATGCTCTCTCCAGGCCTTTTAAGGTTCATGGAAAGACTTTTTTTTTACAAAACATTTTACAAATATGACACGGATTAACAAATAGCAATTGGTCTGCTCATGTGGTCACACATGGGTATTAGTTTAGTCACTAGTTATAACTCTTAGTTGTAAGTTACGAGTTATAATTTTTACATTAAAAATTACTAGTTTAAAGTCTCAATTTATAATAAATTAATAATGTGGTCATGCGATCGCACATATGCATTAGTTTTTGTCATTAGTTATAACTACAAAAATCTAAATGGTAATTTTATCGTTATAAGTTTTAGTTGTAAGTCACGAGTTACTGAGTCTCAGAGAAAAGGTACTAGTTAAAAGTCTCAATAGTTGTAATAAATAATACACTACTTATGTGGTTTAGTCACTGGTTGTAAGTTGTAAGTCTTAGTTAGATACAACGATTAGTCTACAAAACCGTAGTACTTTTTTATAAGTCAAAAAATAAGATGTTACAAGAATATATGTTGAATTTTTTTTAGAATTAATGGTACGGTTCATTGCTATCCTACGAAAATCTGCAACGATTTTAGGCTTCCTAAAACAAATTTATCGGGAACACAAAAACAATATTTACCATAAAGATTTTACAAATGTTCAAGGCAAGTTTCGTAAATGTTAAAGAAGCTAAAAGTCTTGCAGTGAAGTCCAAATTTTAGTAAGTAGATTGTAAATAATATTATAGCGGTTTTAGAAAAGAGTTTTTAAGATGTAAAATTTTATAAATAAATAAAATATATATACCTACTTAAGAAAATATAAAAAAAAAGATTAAAGTTACTAGAAAAATAGCAATAGTTAGTTGCTGACCATAGTTAGTCTTAGTTGTAAATCAAGAACTATAATAAGTACTCTTAGCTCTCTAAATGATAAATTGCAGGTTAAATGAATTAAATTGTAAAGTGTCCTTGAGGTTAATTTCCCGTCAAGAAGGGATTATAGAAATAAAAATATGAAATAATTTAACTTTGTATAAACCACTTATTTGATGCGCAAATCCGACCGGTTTCGGAACAAACGTTCCTTCGTCAGGGAAAGCTTATACTAATTTGACAGTTTCGAACAATGTTTTATTATGGTAGGGGTGGAGCTGTTGCTAGATAATAATGTAGATTGGGTGGGTAGGTATTAGTGTAGAGTGGGTGGGTAGGGGAACAAATCCATGATTGGGCTATATGACAATATTTTTTCTTTGTTGATAATAGATTCATTATTTTTAAGAGATTTTTTAATTTCCAAGGCTTCTAAGTTATCTAAACGTTTTCCTTTATGATTAATATGAAGAATATTTATCCCTGTATTTTTTTCAAAACTATGGTTATTTTCAATGATATGGTTAGCAAACTCAGAAAAATTATTATAACATTTAAGGTGTCTTACTAAAATGTGTTCAAAAATATACTATAGAAATAGTTCAGTAAGTGTTATTATTATTAAGCTCTAAGGGAAGAAGATCGACTGACACCCAACTCTGTTTTGGAAAATGCTCATAGCCTCGTTAAAAATCATACAAACTCTTCTGTGCTTCATGGATTCTTGATATGAATTGATTCAAGTATTTAAAACACTAAATTATCCCAAATCTCCCTTGGATGTCCCTGACTCTTTCTTTCTTCCACTAGCCTTCGTAGATATCAAAGTCTTCTATGCTTTTCTAATCTTCTTTATTATTCCATAACTCGTTTTAATCAAACATAAAGTTAAATGTACAAACGTCATTTAATGTTTTTCTGTTATACCTACTCTTGACATAACACATTACTCGAATCAAATATTTGATTCTCTTTACAGCGCAAATGATTCTTCAACAAAATAAATAAACATCTTATAGCTCGCAGACTGGTCAAAAGGTTATTTGAGCGCGTCCTCTCACATTCAAACGACCGCCAAAGCCAGAGATTAAAGCGGAGACGCGAGATGCTGCGGTGTTTTGTTCTCCACACCCGGAAGCGATCCGGGATCGTTCAGTCATTAAGCCGGACCATCGGCGCTGGACCAAAACTGCCGGCAACGCAGCCTCCCAAACCGGTAGTGATGGTGCCGAAAAATAGAGGAACACAAACGAGTTTCTTCCTCGACGCTTAAATTATTCTATGTACACATGTGAGCCGCTTAACCTTCTGGGTGCCAAGCTATATGGTTGGCGTAGTATGGAGGAAATGCCACAGTGTATCCTCATCTTCTTATTCCGGTGCCTTCTCATGTTGAAGATAGGAGATACTCTATCATCAGGGAAATCTTCGCCTTGCAGCCTGGAACTGTTATCTCTTGTAGTACATTGCAAAGAATTCTACGTATTTATTTATTTTTTCTTTGTTTTACATTTTTTTAGAGAAAAATGTGTCCTTACTGGGGTACCCCGTTCTAAGGGCACATTGTACATGTTTTCGTGTTTGAAATAGAAGTAAATACTTGTGTTCAAATTTACATGAGGTAAATTATAAAGTTATATCTAAAAGAAAGCACGCAGGTATGTCAATAAATATAAATACATTCATAATAACGTGCTTGAAGGTGTCCATTTGGTGTATAGTACAGCCACTTCGTTAAATTACCATACTTAATTAATTAACTCGATGTATTTATAAGGATTTGCCTCAATCGAATGATAATAATAACAAAATAACAAATCTAATACTACCTTCTAAAGGTTTAGATAAAGATTTTTTCCGATAAGTAACCTTAAAAATCAACAAATCACATTGATAATTTTCTTAACTCTATAGGCGTATTCTAATGTTATTTTCAGGGGTAAGTATTATTAAATTATAATAAATAACGCTATTGAAATCACTGTTTTGTTTGTTAATTATTGTTGTCAGCTTCATGAAGACCGTTTATTTCTTCGATTCATTTTTGTATAAGTCTGCTTGTATAGTTCCACGTACAAGCAGACTTACACAAAAATGAATCGAAGAAGCTTCTGGTATCTGTATTTCCTATTTCATATATTCCGGGCTACTTCAAGATCTTATATACAGCCACTACCCGCCTCACAACGCTGCCCAACCGGGAGGCGTTATAAATAGTTCCCCTGCCTTTACACTAAGTAGACAGGGGCGCTCTTATGAGGCGTCATATAAATAAATAAATAAAACTTGGATACGCGCTATAAATATATTTGGATCCATTTGGGCATTAATTTCTTTAAATTAATAATTTATGCTATGAGACCATGAGGGCCCCATCTGTGGTTTTTGTATTGTATGGAATTTACCTATGTGACTTGAAATTCAGTATATTCATGCATTTCCTTACCTCTGTGAAGCAGGCAATTACTTCCGACGGGAGTGTTAGTGAAGGCCAACAGATGTCACTCCTGGTCAGTCATTATAAAATGATTTACCCAATAATTGAATTATTGTTGTACAAGATTTTTGGCACGTATTATTAATATGCAAATTTATTCATTGTTGAAACTTCCTTGCTGTGCGAAACATCTGTTGAGATTATGCAATACCGCCTTGGCAGAAATTGATATTTTTTAATGAAAAGAAGTGTCTTTTGAGTTGGACATCGTGGATGAGCTGCATTCTCTGAGTGAGTATTGTTTTGTTTTCACTTTGGATTTTGGAATTGCTGGGTCAACTGTTTTTGTGTCACATAGGGAAGAATTCAATTTTCCTTGATTTACATAGGGTAGTCATTCCCTCGTGTCAGGGGCTATTTACACGCCCCTACATATTTAATGAGCGTAAACTTGTGCGGACGAAAGTAAAATAGAAGAGTTCGGTGTTACTTTGGCAGAAAGCGAACACGAAGGATTGACATTTGCAGTCCCCTCCACTTGCTTATCACCAATGCCAGTTCCATTGATGCTGGATGACACTGGAGGGGGGACTGACGGTTCTTCACTGGTAGGTACTTGCGACGTATGTACATGAGTATTGGTTTTCATATTATTCACACTGCCGAAATGTAAGAATGTATGATGACGTTTATTGCACAAATCACAAACTAACCCCGATTTGCATGACTTGATTGTATGTGAACCACTAAGGCAATTTACACAGGTATTTTTCGATTTTATAAATTCAAATCGAGCCTGGGGGGATCTCATACATTTAAACTTTGAGCAAACGTTGACTAAATGATCAGTTTTGTTACACAGAATACATCCTTTTGGCGGAGCTGGGGAAGCGCGGAATATTCGCATTACTCGCGACGAACGATTTAGTATTATTTGATCGGGAGGACGAAATGGGATGCGTTTTATTTAAGACACCATGCGAGTTACTCGTTCGTTCTAAAATCTTTACTTGATCTTGTACAAACTCATTATAAGAAGGAATATCTTTATTACGAACTGTCAGCTCAAAGTTCTGAGCCGTCTGTGAATCAATTTTTCTTACCGCGCAGTGAAACAAAATAAAATCAGTTAAATCTTCACTACCTAACTGCTTTAATGCCGACACTGACGAAGAATATCTTTCAATGAAAGAATTGAGACTGGCAGATGTATTCGTGCAGTTTTTCGCATCGAGAATATTATTTAAATAATGTGTTCCTAGTGCACGTTCCTAGTGCACGATCGAATATGAAAACTTCTGTAAGAGAACCACTGACGTCAAAAAATAAGTCGCGGGAGCCGTGTATGATTAATCTTCCTGCAATAGATCTTCCAACCTTCGATGGTACGAATGAAAGCTGGCCGAAATTTTTTGAGTCATTTAAAGCCAATATCCATAATAACAGACAGCTAACTGACTCGCAGCGTGTGCAGTACTTAGTCGGAAAACTCACACACGGGGCTTTGAACGTAACCGCAGGCATTGTGCCTTCGGGTGATACATATCAGATCATTTGGGAGAGTTTAGTTAAAAAATATCAAGATAAACGTGCACTAGGAACACATTATTTAAATAATATTCTCGATGCGAAAAACTGCACGAATACATCTGCCAGTCTTAATTCTTTCATTTAAAGATATTCTTCGTCAGTGTCGGCATTAAAGCAGTTAGGTATTGAAGATTTAACTTATTTTATTTTGTTTCACTGCGCGGTAAGAAAAATTGATTCACAGACGGCTCAGAACTTTGAGCTGACAGTTCGTAATAAAGAAATTCCTTCTTATAATGAGTTAGTTTAGTTTGTACAAGATCAAGTAAAGATTTTAGAACGAACGAGTAACTCGCATGGTGTCTTAAATAAAACGCACCCCATTTCGTCCTCCCGATCAAATAATACTAAATCGTTCGTCGCGAGTAATGCGAATATTCCGCGCTTCCCAGCTCCGCCGAAAGGATGTATTCTGTGTAACAAAACTGATCATTTAGTCAACGTTTGCTCAAATTTTAAATGTATGAGATCCCCCCAGGCTCGATTTGAATTTATAAAATCGAAAAATGCCTGTGTAAATTGCCTTCGTGGTTCGCATACAATCAAGTCATGCAAATCGGGGTTAGTTTGTGATTTGTGCAATAAACGTCATCATACATTCTTACATTTCGGCAGTGTGAATAATATGAAAACCAATACTCATGTACATACGTCGCAAGTACCTACCAGTGAAGAACCGTCAGTCCCCCCTCCAGTGTCATCCAGCATCAATGGAACTGGCATTGGTGATAAGCAAGTGGAGGGGACTGCAAATGTCAATCCTTCATGTTCGCTTTCTGCCAAAGTTACACCGAACTCTTCTATTTTACTTTCGACCGCACAAGTATATGCGAAGCTTAAAAACGGAAATAAAGTTATTGTTCGGTGCCTAATTGATAATGGCTCTCAAAATAATTTGATTACGGTCGATTGTTGTAAGACGCTGAATTTACCAATAATTCCTTTGAGTAATTCGTTTGTCAAAGGAATTGGATCAACGTCTCGACCAATTTTCGGTTACGTGTTTTTGGACATTGAGTCTCGCGTATACCCAGAGAATAAATATAATATACATGCGCTTGTCGTTGACAGTATCACCGACCAATTACCTAATCACTATATAGCCAAGGGTGACATAAGGTACTTAGAGGGCATACCTCTCGCAGACTTAACGTGGAATATTCCTGGATGCGTGGATGTCGTCATCGGTGCACAACTGTTACCATATATTTATTTAGGGAACAGGGTTGAATCGGGTACTAGTGCACCCCCAGCGTTATCGACCGCTTTCGGTTTCGTGTTGATGGGTGATTACCACAATAATGTGCTCAACACAAACACATCATTTTCGGCACTCGCACTGAATGATTTAGTGCAAAAATTTTGGCTGTTAGAAGAGATACCTAATATAAAATTTCTAAGTCCGGAGGAGACAGAATGTGAGAATCTCTTTACTTCATCAATTTCTCGCACTGATGATGGTAGATATTCTGTTGCTTTACCTTTCTGTAAAGATCCAAGACAATTGGGTAATTCTCGTACTGCTGCCCAACGCCGATTTTTGGCATTGGAGCGAAAATTTAAACATTCCCCTGCTTTGCAGGAGAATTATAAAAAGGTTATCAGTGAATATATTGAAAATAATTACCTATCAGAAGTCTCAGAGTCTGATATCACAGAAGATGGATATTACATCCCACATCATGCTGTCACTCGTCCAAACAAACCAATGCCTCGTATTGTGCTCAATGCTAGTGCTAAAACACACACAGGGCTGTCACTGAATTACATTATTCATACTGGTCCCAATTTGCAAGCCGATTTGTTTCTGCTTTTGCTTGACTTTCGTCTTTTTCCCATCGCTATGACTGCGGATATAAAGCAAATGTATTTACAAATTGAAGTTCCTAGCAAGCATCGCAGATACCTGAGGATCTTATTTCGATTCTCAAATAATGGTCTCATACGAACTTTTCATTTCAATCGAGTTCCTTTCGGCTTGACGGCAAGTCCATACTTAGCAATGCGGACGGTTCGCCAGTTGGCCCAGGATATGAGACCACATTACCCGGACGCTGCCAAAGTGGCAGAGTCCAAGCTGTACATGGATGACCTGGTCTATTCTATTGCAGATGAGCCCAGCGCCATACGTCTTTCTCGAGAATTAATCTCATTGTTAAAGTCCGGTGCCTTTGATTTAGTAAAATGGACTAGTAATTCTCAAGTTGTACTTGAGAACCTCCCGGATTCTCACCGCAGCCCAGTGGACTTCACTGTTGGTTCGAACAATACCTCTAAGGTGTTGGGCCTTTCGTGGGAACCAGCTGATGACAGCTTCTTCTTTACGACATCTTATGTTCAGGAGAAGTGCACAAAGCGGAGCATACTCTCCATAGTCGCCCGCTTATTTGATGTCCTCGGCTTGGTCGCCCCTGTCATTCTGTACGCTAAATTACTTATCAAAGAGCTATGGCTGTGCAACATTGGTTGGGATGATACACCCCCTGATAGCGTTATTCGTCGGTTTTCGGCGCTTACACAGGAATTTCTTCTAATTTCAATGATGAAAATCCCTCGCCATGTTGGTGTCCTGAAAGACAGTACGGTGCTCGTTGTTGCTTTCTGCGATGCAAGCATGAATGGTTACGGCTGTGTGATTTATTTGCACGCTACTGATCTGTTTGTGAAAATTACAGTGAGATTGTTGTGCGCAAAATCAAAAGTTTCTCCCACCAAAGTGACGACCCTCGCTCGTTTGGAGCTCTGTGCCGCAGTATTGGTGTCCAAATTAATACGGACGGTTCAAGATAATTATTTTGAGCGTCTTCCTATTGCAGGAACATATGCGTTTTCCGATTCTACCGTTGCGCTCTCTTGGATACATTCTTCACCGCATCGCTGGTCGGTGTTTGTTAGTAATCGCGTAGCTCAGTGCCAAGAAAATTTGTCTCCAGAGAACTTTTACCATGTTGCTGGTAGTGAAAACCCGAGCGACTGCCTTTCTCGTGGCATGCTTCCTTCCCAACTCGTTTCACATGATTTATGGTGGAACGGCCCATCATGGATTCGCAGCCCACCTTTGGAATGGCCATTAAAACCGTTTCACCCTACTAATACTGGCGAAATGCCTGAACACAAAGCTAATGTGCTCATTGCAACATTTCAGGGTGAAAAATCGGTCCTGAGTGAACTGGCTCAGCGTATATCCACTTGGGATAAACTACTAAGGATTGTTGTTTATGTCCTCCGATTCATAAAAAAGATATAACTTTCCTCTGGAACGGTCAATAATCTTATGACTGCTGAAAAGGCTGTGATTCGTGCTGTGCAGAGTATTCATTTTGCAGGAGATATTGCTGCACTCCAGAAAGGCAAATTTCATTCCAAAAGACTTCAGAGTTTATGTCTATTTCTTGATGGAGATAATCTGTTACGTATTGGGGGGCGGCTTTCTAAATCGGATTTACCTTTTGAGGTTAAACATCCGGTTTTACTTCCCAAACATGACTGTGTTGTCGATCTGATCATCGCTCACTTTCATGTCGTGAACTGTCATACAGGCCCAGGACTTCTTATGTCTATCTTACGTCAACGCTATTGGATATTAGATGCTAGGACTGTTATTAGGGCGATGGTGCGGAAATGCAATTGTTGCTTCCGCTTAAATCCATCGCATCCTACACCGAAGATGGCAGATTTACCGTCATATCGTGTTGCAGAAGCAAAGGCTGTCGTACATATCGGTGTAGATTACGCAGGTCCCCTCCGTATTACGCTGACTCGTCGGAGAGGACAACATTCTCAAAAGGCATATATTTGTCTATTCGTATGCCTTGTGACCAAGGCTATTCATATTGAGTTGGTCTCTGACTTAACTTCAAATGCTTTCCTGGCTGCTTTCAGCCGTTTTATTTCTCGGCGTGGCCCGGTAACATGCTTGTATTCAGATAATGGTACTAATTTTGTGGGTGCGAAGGCACAATTAGATGACCTCTACAAGTTTTTGGTTGAATCTGAATATGAGCCCTCATTAAAGCGCGAACTCGCTAAGCGTCGTATACAGTGGAAAATGATTCCACCACGCTCGCCTCATTTTGGGGGTATGTGGGAGTCGAACATAAAGAGCATGAAGCCACACTTGTACCGTGTGATTGGAACTCAGCTTCTCACCTATGAGGAGTTACAGACTGTGCTAGTTCAAATTGAGTGCATAATGAATTCGCGTCCACTTACAGTTATGTCTTCTGACCCTTATCCAGAAGTCCTTACGCCTGCGCATTTTTTAATGTCGACACCATTGCAGTACTTGCCTGCTTCTGTCCTGGCAGACGGTAAAATCAATTTGACTCAGCGTAAGCAATTATTAGACAGCATGGTTCAGTCCTTCTGGAAGAAGTGGCGTTCAGAGTATCTGCACACCTTGCAAGTCAGGCAGAAGTGGACTACTTCTGATCATCCGATTGATATCGGAACTGTCGTACTAGTGGGACAGGAAGATTCCCCTCCGTTAAATTGGCCTTTAGGCGTGATAACTGAAATCCATCCCGGAATGGATAAAATTGTTCGCGTTGCGACGGTAAAGACACGATTTGGTTCTTTTAAACGTCCGGTTGTCAAATTATATCCCATTCCAACGCAATAATTTTATATTTTATCTATTTTTGTTTATTTTTATTTATTTATTTTGTGTTTTTAGTCATTGTTTCAATGATCTCTGACCCAGACATGGCATTACTTAATATCCGTTATCTTGGTTAATTGAACTTTATTACATTGTATTTTTTAGTTATTTTTCTTTATATTGTGAGATTCTGCGAATTTCCAATGCGTGTCATTCCTGAATATTACCGGTGAATACAGTCACTTTATTTCTATTTCATTTCTTGTTTCATTGTATTTTTATACTCTTTCTTTTGTAAGTTCTACGAACTTCCAAGGCGGGGAATATGGATACGCGCCATAAATATATTTGGATCCATTTGGGCATTAATTTCTTTAATTAATAATTTATGCTATGAGACCATGAGGGCGCCATCTATGGTTTTTGTATTGTATTGAATTTACCTATGTGACTTGAAATTCAGTATATTCATGCATTTCCTTACCTCTGTAAAGCAGGCAATTACTTCCGACGAGAGTGTTAGTGAAGGCCAACAGATGTCACTCCTGGTCAGTCATTATCAAATGATTCCCCCAATAATTGAATTATTGTTGTACAAGATTTTTGGCACGTATTATTAATATGCAAATTTATTCATTGTTGAAACTTCCTTGCTGTGCGAAACATCTGCTGAGATTATGCAATACCGCCTTGGCAGAAATTGATATTTTTTAATGAAAAGAAGTGTCTTTTGTATTGGACATCGTGGATGAGCTGCATTTTCTGAGTGAGTATTGTTTTGTTTTCACTTCGGATTTTGGAATTGCTGGGTCAACTGTTTTTGTGTCACATAGGGAAGAATTCAATTTTCCTTGATTTACATAGGGTAGTCATTCCCTCGGGTCAGGGGCTATTTACACGCCCCTACAAAACTATTTAATAATAAATATCAACATATTTCAGAACCGATGGGTCTTTCATGTGTTCTAGATGCAAAGTATACATTGCAAATGGTACCACGAATTTATTTCAAAGATTGAAGAAGTAAGTACATGGTGCGGCAGCATAACTTCCTTTTTTTAAATGCACGCCATTCAGTCGGTTGATGTCGT
This sequence comes from Limnephilus marmoratus, assembly GCA_917880885.1. Classification (NCBI taxonomy): domain Eukaryota; kingdom Metazoa; phylum Arthropoda; class Insecta; order Trichoptera; family Limnephilidae; genus Limnephilus; species Limnephilus marmoratus. The sequence goes on from OU862911.1 coordinate 17,798,862, forward strand.
AGCGGAGCGTTAGTGATCTCGTTCGAGAGGCGGAACTATAAAGTTTTGTCCCGACACACTTTAGTCGTCATTAACAGTGAGGAACGTGCGTTTATTATGTTGTGTGTATGCATATTTGAAATGTTGTTACAAAATGTAATCTTTCTTGAAATATTTTCGATATATATATTTACAACTATTATTTTTCTTCATTCATTGCTTTGATGGTTACATAATTTGGGGATTTTTGACTACCATACTAGGCACATACCCGTGTTCTGGTTGTCGAAATAAAACTATAACTGCAATGGGAGATGAAATAAAATATATTTAGAATACGTTTTCATACTTTTCAAAAATTACTATATCGATAGTTGTAGGCATGGGCGTAGTCAGGTTTTAATTTAGGGTGGGGAAAAAAATAAGAATTTAATATTGATACCAAAAAGTAGGCTTCTTCAACTTATTCATACTTTTTTTTAAATTGTTTTTTTATTAGTATCTATAGCAAAATTTGTACATAGGGTATTTATAAATCATATTATATTAAGGTATTATAAAGTACATTAGTATTTTTTTTCCCACAGTGTTCTGAGGCGGCCTGTAGTTTTTCCACATTTGTATTTAGTATCCAGTTGTCTTTACATGGTCTTCAGTAGGTTTGATAGTTCATTTTCACTTTGTTCTCTCAACCATATTTTTACTTTTGTTTTAAATTTATTTATTTCTGTTATTTTTTTGTTTAAGTTGGTAGAGCGTTGTATAGTTTTGTCGCATTGAATTTCATATTTCTTTGTCCAAAAGATGTTTTCAAACTGGCTGCAGCTAGAATATTTTGGTTTATTGGCCTGGTTGTGTATCTATGTTGGACAGTGGAGTATTCTGATATGTTTTTTTAAATTTTAAATAAAATATTTTTTGCATAATTTTTTTGTATGTTGTAGACTTGAATGCTTTGAAACAATTCTTCTGTCGGAGTTCTAACCGGTAATTTCAAACAATGTCTTTAGTACTCCTTTTTGGGCTATATTGAGCCGGTCTATGTGAGTGCTCAAGGCAGATCCCCATCCAGTCATCCCGTACTCTATTTGTGATTGACATAAAGCGTAGTACACTTTCTTAAGGTCGTTTATGTTGAGGATGTTACGGATGGCTCTAAAGAAGTAAATGTACCTGGTGAGTTTTTTTGTGATTACTTCAATGTGTGCGTTCCATCGGAGATTATCATCAATTTCAATACCAAGATATTTGATACTTTTAGCTTTACGCTCTATGAATGCAAAGAATATGAACGGAAGAAAGAAAAACCATTCTATGAAGTGCTATATGACTCGGTCGATAACGCCAGTGATCATGCATCAGTCAGCCAGGGTGGGGCAAGCGCCCCACTTTGCCCCACCGTGCCTACGCCCATGGTTGTAGGCAGTTGTTCTTGCCTGTCCCGTAACAACGATTAATCGTTGACTGGCTCCCACGGGGTTAAACACACTATTTATATGTATGTGTTAAGTGTTTACGCTGCCTGTTACTGCTGACGCTGCCACGGACTTAAGCCACAAGTCACGATGAAGGATTAGTTTAACTGCCAGCTATGATGGTACTTCCTCGATTTGTTTGGTCTGTTTGAAAAAAGTTTACATTTTTATTTTGGGTAGGTGCTAGGTAGGTAGGTATCTGCATAGTTAGTTCTTATAGGTTAGTTACAGTAGTTATTTGATTTATGAGATTATGCAAAATTGATTGAGGAAGCATTTAGGTAACGAATTGATCAATGATTGCTTTTCTTATTTTTGATTCAGTATCATTATATATTTTTAAACATTATTTGATTATGTGGGTCTCACTAGGTGCTTTACCCATGCTGAGGCCCCAATTTTACAATTTGATAAAATCCAATAAAAATTTGAATTAATTAATGAAATACTATAAAATAAAATGAGATGAAATAACGTAAAATATACCGATAAAGGCAATAACGAAAAAATTAGGCAAATGTTATGTCGTACGGTTGTATGTATTTGTATATATTGAAGTGTGTATCGTGATGGTATTGTGTATTACGTGTATAACAATAAATTACATGTAAAATCTACCTATACAGGGTGTTAAGGGACGTACTTGACTTACTTTAACCAGTGATTCCTGACGTTATTTGGAGTAAAAAATGTAAATGAAATTTTGGTTTCCGGTGACTTTTTTGATGTTTTTTTTTTTTCTACAAAAACATAAAAAAATGGTAGCTATTGAACAGTTGGAGGCGGGGTAAGGGGTTCGTCGGACACCCGGCTGAGTGACCAGTGACAACATGTGGAAGAAATTTTTTTTTGTTTGATTTCGAAATTTTGAATTTTTGAAAAAAAAAGTCGACAAATAATGTCAGGAATCACTGGTTAAAGTCAGTCAAGTACGTCCCTTAACACCCTGTATAAATAAAAATGAATCGCCGAAAATGGATTGGTATCATTGTTACACGTATTTATATTTATTTTAAAATATACAGACTTGACAAAAGTGCTTTCTTGCTCTTACAAATACACGTAGTTTTCTCCTTCAGAAGCACCCGCGTTTTTAATCAATGTTGATTGTCACTCTTTGTAACACAACTCAAAACAAAGCCCAGTAGCTTCAATAAAAAATGATCTGTAATCTAAATCAAAGGATATATTCTGAAAGACGATGAAGGGTTGTAATCCGTTCATCCATGACGGTCGTCCTACAATCTCGACTACTAACAGGGGAACCTCGCTTCATTGGTCAGCGGTCACGCGGCCTGAACACTGTACACTGTACTGCTTGGACGTTGAACACCGGACACCTCACATAAGGAAAATAATGCACCTCTTTCACCTCTTTACGCTTCTGCTTCCCGCTGCTATAGGGTTGGTTGATTGTATAATAAATATGTATTAATAAGGCGTTTTACATGTTATGCAACATTTAAAAAAAATTCAAATACGGGATTTCTACAATTTGTTCAAAGAAACATCTCTATCTCAATGATAATAATTTTTTAAAACTTTCTTCAGACAGTTAATAGGTAGGAACCATTACATTACTAATGTGAAATTATTATATTGAAACGTCCACCATTTTGAAACCGAAACCGGAACGTAAAAAACAAATTTAATATACAGAAAGAAATGTAAATGGTCGAATTAAGACCAGACAGTGGCTGAGTATGCTTCCCCTTTTATTTTGTTCCCACCCGAGCGTCGAGTGTTCGATTCCTCGGCTGACAAGTCCTCCGACACGACACAAAAAAATTTTGTTAATATTATATTAGATTTTCAAACATTGTTTGGTCATTCGTAACCCGGAAATGTTTGTCTTTATTTATAAAAAAAAATAATAAAAAATAAATAAATCAATTAAACAAAATAATTTTTTCAAAATCACCTCTTATACCTTAGACTAAAACCCATTATTAGCCTTATTTTATAAGAAAATTATAAACCTACCATCACGTATTAACAAGAAATTCATGAAGCGGTGTACATCATGAATCAAAACACCCTGATATTGCCAACTAGACTTTGACGACATCTAATTCATTTAATTTCTTCACGTAATATTTTCTGTCTTTTAGTTTTTGTTTTATCATATATAAAAGAAATGTTTAATTAAGATTTTGCCTTTTTTAATGCAAAAAATTACACAATTCAGAATCGCCCTTCAGACCTATCTGGTTAATGCATCGACTTAGTATGTAGGTACCTACATAATATTTACGTTTATTTTTTAAATTTGTAATTGCTGCGACGATTGTTGCGTATTTAATTTAGTAATCAAAGGCTAATCCCAGCATTATAAAGAATTTTTTTTTTATAATAATAAAACAGCCAAGAAATAAAGCATTTTTCTGGGCGCGCCCTTATGCTTCAGTTCCAGTTTCCATTTCTCTTGGTTGAGTTGTCGCTTCGCCCACCTGTGGATTCCTTTGTCTCGGGGTTTTTGATTGGTACAAAAAAGGCGAAGAGTCGTTGCCCGTCCTTCAGTTTATCAGTTCATGAGGCGGAACTGGAAAAAACAATCCCCACTGTGACAGAAATCAGAATACTACTCAGAATGATAAAGGAAATATCCATTTTAATCATAATTAAAACCGTCTGATAAGTTGGGTTAACCGGATAATTTTCATAAGACGTATTTCTTCATAACAACAAAAAGTTTTATGAAACGTAACAGAACTTGTTTATAAATAAACTGTTTTGATGAATTGAATAATAATATTATTGAATATATAAAATAAATAAAAAAAATAAAAATACATAAAAATAAAAAAAAATTTAAAAAAACTCTTAGAGCTAGTGCATACATACAACTTTTCGTTGAACAGCTATTTTGTTGGGTATCATATGTGGTTGGACATTTACACAATACATACTACACTTACCTACATACAAATTTACATAGCTACTTACCTACTTTACCTACATACAAAGATATTGAAATATAAGTAGATGTGCTATCTGCTGTTTTTACTATGTGGGTCTGCGCTTCCGGGTGTAGTCGATATTGTTTACCAATTAACAAAGAAACTAAAAGAACAAATAATTAACGAATAAACCAAACGAACGTTAAACTAAATAAACGAATTCTTTCCTTATTCAAAATATATTGTTAACCAATATTAATGCACATTTTCAAAAAATCAACGAAATGAACAAATTTTTTTGTATGAAAACTAAAAACCTACCTTCACAAACCAATATTAATGCACATTTTCAAAAAATCAACGAAATGAACAATTTTTTTTGTATGAAAACTATGCTAATTAGCGCGTAGTCCGGCGACAGTTGCGCGGACACCATAGCATATCTATTCTGTATTTGAATATCTTTGCCTACATACTACTTCCCTACGTACATCATAGACCCTGAATTTGTAGCTTGTATTGTCACATGTTCCTTTCCTACCCATCCCTGTATACCTGTCATTTTATCATACCCACATTCAGTCTTTAATCGCCCATCGCCGCATGAAAATCTCTAACATACGGCAACCGCAATTAATCCCACCTACCGCGAATAATTAAAGAATAAACCCAGCCAAGATAGCAGAGTGCCACAAGGTTCCGCAGTGAGTCCTTTTTTTTCCTTTCCTTATGTGCATTGTTGTTACTTGTACAGAGGTCTATCATACATCTCAAAACACTTACAAGGTCCTTCGACATCCGCATCCACACAACAATATGTTTATTGGAATATATATATTTGAGTGCACATACTGTCAACTCGATAGTTATTCGACAAAAAAGTCAAAAAGCTGTATCGATCTGCTTTTGATTAAAAAGTTGGACAACTATCGATCAAACGACCAATTTGTATTGCATTATATTGATGTGCACACTGCACACTGCACATACCATCGACTCAACAGTCGATCTGCAACTATCAGTCTCGCATTAAGTATTTGGAGCGGTTCCACGTCTCTTGTCACGTTGCATTTAAGGACCCACGAATGATATTATTACATTAAACGTTTCTTCGCTTATTCTATAATATTTAAAATACTTCTCTAGGTGCTCTTTCAGGTTAGAATGTAACGTACGAAATATCCCACTAGATAATCTGTCGCTGAGTATAGGATGTACACAGTATCTTGTTTTTTTTTTTCTCTTTTAAAATGTCTATAAAGCAAAGCATAAACTAGAACTTTCTTGTTAATTAACATTGTTTGTAACACCTTGACTTGAGCGTTGCTGAATAAAGACTGGTCGATTCAAAGGAGTTATTAAAAACCGACGTTTGACAGCATCAATCGTATGCGCACCTCCATCAACTAAACGGTTTAGTTGTGTGGAAATTACGAGAAGTACAAAACTCGACATAACAGTTTAGTCAATGCAAAAATTGTTTGTATGCGCTAGCCCCTATTTTCAAACAGATTTAAGCGGAAACAAAACAATTTTGTGATTTATCGTAATTCGAAGTGAATAACGAGTAAACGAAAAATTCGATGAAACGTCCAAAAAATCGATATTAACCCTTTGATTAGTGAGTTATTTTTTTGTCATCTACATCGTGGGAGTGAGTTATTTTTCAAGTTTTTCTTAATTTTTTAATCGATTTAATTATTTATCTTCTTACCTTGTTTTACTACACAAGTTAATTTCGGAGCTTTTTTATTACTATATATAACATTTTCTTATTGAATAAGTAAGCATTACGTAAATTTAGTTGGACAAATTCAGTGGTTCTCAACATTTTACAAATAGTGTTGCGAAAATTTTTTTTTTATAAAAAATTAAATCAGTACCTAATAAAAAGTAATAAAACATGATACTAAAAATAAATTATAAATTCAGCGGTTCTCAACATTTTACAAATAAAAAGGTGTTAATTTTTAAAATATTTTTTTATTTACTTATATAAAAAGAAATATAATATGTAATAAAGGGATAATAATAAAAATAAAAAAGTGGACCTATTCAGTGGTTCTCAACATTTTACAAATAGTTTTTTTTTAATAAAAATATTTATAAAAACATAAATGTACAGTAATAAAAACATAATTCTAAAAATAAAAATAAGGTATAAATTCAGTGGTTCCCAACATGTGAATAATGTTAGATTTAAATTACTAGCTCAAATATTCTTTTCGTGTGGTATTCCTCAAAACACGGATACATACATAATGGAACATTACATCCAACACACATAAATTTTGTGTCCTTCCTTTGCACTGGACGAATTTTGGAATTACTGCACACAAAACATCTCTTACGGTAGCAACGGTAGAGCCCTACTGTTGCTACGCCGTATACCCCGGGCACGATGGATTCCTGGAAGCGAACTGGAATTGATTCCTGGAATTGAACAAAAGTGCTTGCCGACTGCGCTTTATTTTATTTTCTTTTTTATAAATAAAAAAAATAATTTTTGTATACACTATTTGTAAAATGTTTGAGAGCCACTGGATTGGTCCACTTTTTTATTTTTAGTTTTATCCCTTTATTATTGTATATTTCTTTTTATACAAATAAAAAAATCAAAGTTTTTGCAAACTGTTTATTTGTAAAATGTTGAGAGCCACTGGATTAGTCCACTTTTTTTTATTTTTAGTATTATCCCTTTATTATTTGTACATTTCTTTCTATATAAATAAATTAATTAAAATTTTTGAAAACTTTTTATTTGTAAAATGTCAAGAGCCACTGGAATAATCCACTTTTTTATTTTTAGTATTATCCCTTTATAATTGTACATTTCTTTCTATATAAATAAATTAAATAAAATTTTTGAAACCATTTTATTTGTAAAATTTTGAGAGCCACTGGATTACGTAAGGGAACGTACCCATACTACGTGACATGTTTAGGGGGGGGGGGGTCTTCAAAATGTCACGCTCCATACAAATGAGCGGCGGGTTGCTTAGGATTTTGGTCACGGGGAGGGGGGGGGGGGGGTTAAAAATTGCAAAAAGTTGGTCACGTAGTATGGGTACGTTCCCTAATCAGTAACGTGAAATAGGTAACAATTTTGGTAAAAACATGTAAAAATGTTTGACAAATATATTTGTATTATCTATAAATCATAATTTAAAGGAAATTACAAACACGGCATAGAAAAAACTAAATAAAGTCGTGCTGCCGCACGTATGCGACAATACTCTATTTGGATCGTCCGAGTGCTGCCGCATACGTGCGGCAATACTCCTTTAAGGGTTAAGGACGGGTTACTTCACAGAATTTGAACAATTCATAAAAATTTGAAGTTAATTTTTACTGAGAAAGTTCTATTAAAGTACTGTAATTATTTCAATTTTGTGAAGCCACTGGCCCACAAAGATATAATTAACAGGACTTGAATAAAACTTTCATAAAACTCGAAAATTAAATTCTAAATTTGTGAATTATTCAAATTCTACGAAACAACTGACCCTTAGAAAACGCAATTACTTTTTGCAGTTAATTTATACCGTTTATACAAAGAAAAAAAAACTTAAATTTCAATTGTCAACGAAAAAATCCCGCCAATTTGTTAACACTTTGATTTTGTCCGTGAAATGTTTAAGAAACTGTTCAAACTGAAAAGAATAATTATTTAATCATTGAAGACAATATTAGTAGGTACCCCTCAAACGAAAATATGAAACAGAAAAAGATAGGTCGCATCTAGGAATTAAATCCAGGACCTTGCCGGGTTCTAACCACTAAGCCAATTCGACCCTGTCTCTTTCGGTCACTTTAACTGTAACCAGGGCTGGGCAAAACACATGATTTGCTGTAATTAAAATACAAATTACAAAATACTTTTTCGCATGTATTTAAAATACGAAATACAAAATACTTTCAGGTCGTGTAGGTATTTGAAATACAAAATACAGTATTTCAACCATTTTTTAATTTCAAATACAAATAAAAAAATGTATTTCAAATACAAAACCAAACGTATTTTACAAAACACATTTGGTTTTGGTAGAACCTTTGGTTGCAATAAATTGTCGTAAGTGCCTTTATCTAAGGGTGCGTTTCCAAAGAAGCAAAGTCGAGCAGAGTGAAATAGAAATGTGCAAAAATTGATCTATTATATTTCTCAAAAGACACATCTCAAGTTTTGTGGTATAGGACCCAGGTGTTAAATAGTAATAATTATTATTATGATAACACGATATTTGTAAGGCGCAGTTTTGTGTTATTACACTTCGAGTGCACTCTACTGTAATTAACTTAAAAATCGTCTAGTAATCAGTCAAATTATTCCTATAGTGCTTGATCTAATACTAGGTATGACACAAAAATGTACAATTCAAAACAATGACAAAAGTATAATATAATATGATACAAATATGATAGAAAATATACAATAACAGTGCTATTATAGCACAGGACGTGTTGCCAACTCGAAATATTAATATACATAATATATTGTTCTGGATTATAGCGTTCTTAGTCTACGTAAGTATTATCTATGTCAGTTTATTTTTCATTATCATTATTAAGGTCGCTAAATGTATTTTCATGCCATAAATATTTGAAATACAAATTACAAAATACCTCAGCATCAGGTAATTGAAATATTAATTACAAAATGCATTTTAGAAAGTAATTGAAATACAAATACAAATACGTATTTTGTATTTCAAAAACGTATTTCAGTTACAAGTAATTCAAATACTGCCCAGCCCTGACTGTAACATACTTCGACAAAAAACTACGAACATTATCTTAATTTTCTTAACGTTAAGAAAATGAATAGTAATATATCCGCTGTTTTTCAATATCATTACACCAGTGCTCCTAAGAACTATATTCTCACAATAATCAATTTCCGACAGACCTACCAGAGAAAGCGATAAAACATTGAAAATTCCTAGAAATATGTACCAAACAGTTGAAGAACATAACATTACTAAACACAATTAGATTTGCCTTTTAACCGATTTGAATGCTCTTTGCTAACGATGCTGAAAATTTTAAGTTAGGTACCTACAATTATTTCATTTCCTAATTGACGAAATAGCTAGATATGTCTCATTACTGCGAAACATGGTGCCTATCCAAAAGAGATAAACGGAGACTAGAGGCTTTTGAGATGTGGTCCTATAGAAGACTACTAGGAATTTCCTGGAGAGACTACATCACAAATGAGGAGGTTCTCCAAAGAATCGAAGGAGGAAGGCACCTACTCAGGACCTTGTCCGAAAGGCGCGCAAGATGGATCGGCCATGCAATAAGACAAGAAGGCCTCTTGCATGCCATAATGGAGGGTATGACCGAGGGGACAAACGCTAGGGGACGCCCACGCCGAGAGTACCTGGAGGACCTGCTGGTGGACGTGCGCTGCTTATCATATGCAGACTTCAAAAGAGCCGCACAAGACAGGGAAGAGTGGAAGAAACGAATAGATGAAATTGGTGCAAACCAATCCCAGGATTGAAACCAGAGAGAGACTACGTGTTTGTAAAAACCTACCTTAATTCGTGTATTTATATTATGTCTGGTCTCCTCGTATCACCGATTCAGCCCTTTCTGGGTTTCCAGTTTAAACGTGTAGTAAGTAATATTGAAATTTACCTGATTGATGTAAATAAATTGAAGATATAGGTATGATAACAATATCGCGTTTCAGTAAACATTTACAAATCGATAGACCAATTTCAAATTGAAATCAATTCTCTCTTCACATTCAGTATTTATGGTTATTAAGATATCTTCGTCATTTTAAATTCCAAATCCTCTGTAGTATGTCCTCTTCATCCTTTCCTCAATTAGATGCTCCGCACAGCATTACCAAATATGGAATAGGCTCTGAAAACCCAGAGCCTCTTGTACGGGGGTAAAATAAAAAACAAAGTATTAAGATTTTTTGTTGTTGATATGGCTTCACACAATCATTGTAAGAATTCCTCCAAAATTTCATTCGATTCGGACACAAATATAAGAAATGTTCATAAACGGTTTATTTTCAGGATTGTCAAAGTACAGGATCAAAGATCCATATATTATAAGGGGTGTAATAGCACGTACTCGAACCCGATTTTAAACAGCGTTCCTGAGCATATTTGGAGTAAAAATGTGAATGTCATTTTGCTGTACAATATTTTTTTCAACTAACATACTTTTCAATCACATAGTAATAGATAGATAAAGAGCACAGAGTTAAGTCATAGATAATGGGGCATAGAACGGAGACTATTAAGAACATAGTAAGTATAGAAGATAGAGTGACAGATTATTAAAGTCCATCCGTGCTAACCACCGGTTACCGGAAGCTGTGCCAGAAGTTGATTCAATCTGTGAAACGGTATTTAATGATCATCTTCCTGTGGTCACTAGAGTGTCGTGTCTGTGATTGGTTCAGAACTTATGCCCGTAGCTGTCACCTACCAAATAAGGTATAATCGAATATTATTAAACTACATATACATATTATTATCAACACCTCAAGGCAAAACTATCTTTATAATTTTTTACGATTTTTCTACTTTGATTTGATCCGACTTATGATTTTCGACGGTCTCCGTGGTTGAGAGGTAAGATTCTCGACTAGCAATCCGAAGGTAGTGAGTTCGAAACCCGGCGTGCGCAAGAAAATTTCATTTTATTGATTTCTGTTATTTCGCAATTTACTCTTTTAAAACAATATATAGTATATTTAAGCATAGTAAAGAATGCTGTCATTATCGCTCTGGTGTAAGACCACAATTGAAAGGTTGCTTGAAATGGCTTTAGCCGTGTTTGATGACGAGATCTGAAAAGCCATAAGGGTACTTTCCTATCTCCCTCTTCGCAATCTCTCTCCCCTCTACCTTCAGCCTCACAATGTACCCCAATTGGGATTGCAATAGCGTCACTGGCTCCAGACGGGAGCAGTTGAGACTCTTGTGCTATATTCACATATAAAAATGTTGCTTTTCAAATTTTAAGAGGGTCCAATAAAAGCTTTGAACGCAACTTATCACGCCCTCGAAGAGATTTTATCACCAGACGGAACTATGTACCTACCATTTATTTTATATAGCCTAACCTAACCGAACTGCATTTTAGATAAATTTAAGGGGAGCTACTTACAGTTTTAAACCTAACCTAACTACTTTACGGCAAATTTTAAGGGGAGTTATTACTTATTACGTATTACATATGTTACAAAGTTATTAGTTACTACTTTATTAAGAGAAATATTTGCGCGGCCTGTTTCATCAAATCATTTCATCAAATACCCAACCAAACTGAAAAATTATTATTGTAATCAAAAGGTACTTATATCAAATATTGAGTAGATCTAGCATATCAAATATCTAGAGCAACTTTATTTATTTTTGCTTTCCATTTAAGATGTTAATGTTTTCTGATGTTAGGGGCAACTTAAGCAATTAAAATTTGTTTTTTTTGCGTGAACTCCACACAGGAGGCTCTGAGGAAATTTTTTTTTTCTCAGGGCCTGTGTCATCTTTGGGGATGCTGTGTAGAGGGTTTTTTTAAAGGAAAGGAAGGAATGGAGAGTTCTGGGAAGGAAAAGGGTTTAAGGAGTGGGTAGGAATCTGGGGTTCAGCGTGACAAGGTCATCCGCCTCCAAGACCTAGACAAACCTCACCCCATAAACCCGGGCCCCCGGCTAAAATACCAAACGTAGCGAACCACTTGGGGTGACCTATGGCAAAGGTGTTGGTCATCCAATAAAGGTTCCCGGGGCGGCGGTACCCATTCTCGCCTCCCAAATTGTGGTTAATGAAAAACATTTAAAAAAAAAATTGTTATATTTATTTTCAAAATATGATGAAAAATAACGATTCTCCACGGCTAACAGATAGTGCATGAATAAATTTATTAATTTTGTATGCGACTTGTGTCAGTATTGCCCCCAAGTGATGGTTGTCAAAGAGCTGACTGACACGCATATCGCTCGATACTTGTTCATTCGATAAGCTAGCGTGCAAAATTATTTGGTTTTTCGAACGTACCGCCCACTCTGCGATTGATTGCAGGATGTGATTTCAAATTTAAAGAACATGCTTTCGTATGTTAATGCTAAATTATTTACAAGATTTAAAACAAAATATGGCTTCCTGTTCTCTTTTTATGTACTGTGACATTTGATTTGATCCGTCAAGAATTGTTTTATGTAAATTTTGTAAAAACACTGTGTTTACTATTTTATGCCATCTGCAACTTAAAACTTTCTCTTGTGTTGTAATGCATTATTTTTACTAAAATTTTTCTTTATCCTTCCATTCATGTGATGTATACTTTTTCAAGTTTATCTTTTTTATTTAAAACTGTGTCTCTGTATTTTAAACTTATCTATGTATAAGCCGTTGAAATAATAATAAATAAAATAAATAAAATAAATAAAATAAATAAAATAAATAAAATAAATAAAATAAATAAAATAAATAAAATAAATAAAATAAATAAAATAAATAAAATAAATAAAATAAATAAAATAAATAAAATAAATAAAATAAATAAAAATAAAAATAAATGTAAATGAGTAAACTCAAGAGTTTATCCAAAACCAGATTACCAGTTTTTTTTTTTTAAATATTTTTATGTGACACGACACTACTACTGCTCTTATTATAGCCATTCGTAGCAAATTAGCAAACGGCGACCGGCCAACTCAGAATGAAACCAACTCAGAAAGGTCATTAAAAGGGATGATATAAATATTTAAAAAATTGTTAAATAGGTTAAGTTAGGTTAGGATTACCGGCTATTTAAAAATCATTTTTTCATTGTTTTTAATGACCTTTCTGAGGTGGTTCTGAGTTGGCATGGAACCATTTGTCACAGGTAAGTACTACAGTCATCTTAATAAATATACCTATGAATGAGTATAATTTATTAAAATGTGAATATTCCTTTTAGTGGTTATAGAGGCACTAAGGAGCGCTTTTATTATTATGGTGATAAGCCACGATTACGGTACCGTGACGACGTAAAAAATAAACATATGTTATGTATCCTAATAATGCTGCCGCTCTATCTTACACATTGAATAATCGCGATAAAAAAGATGAGACACCAATATACATGTGTCTGTTTTCTCCAAAGTACCTACTACTTTTTCCTTTGGAGGAAATAGATACATCTTATTACGGCTCAGCTACGGCGACGGGAATAGCGTTTCATTTTCTTTATACGTGTGAGGGAGAAGTATGATAATTATTGTATGTTTCCTTTGTTGTTTCCTCATTTCAACTTTTGTTATTTAGTGTGTAAGAAAGAGCTGCATCATTATATGTTTAAGAACGAAAGCAAAACCATCAGCACAACGATATTTGACTTTTAAGAATTTTTAAAATTCACTCACTCGTCAATATTATCCTTGAAACCATATTCCATACTTTAAAAATTATCGTCACGGCTATTAATATTGTAGGGGTCTACGGAGACGTCACAGGGCTGTGCGTGAGAGAGATGCAACAAAATGATTGCTTTTATCCTTTTGGAGGAAATAGACCTAAGAGCTGCAACATTATACTAATACTTATACTTCTTTACACTTCTCTTGTTAGAAGCCAACTAGAATTTAACTCCACCATTTGGAATCCGTATTACAGTATACATGAAAATTCCCTTGAGGGTGTCCAACATAAATTCTTACGTCACAATAATTTCAAATTGGGAATATCCATTGAAAACATTAATTACTTCCCCCTGTTACATCTACTGGGACTTAATACATTAAAAGGAAGAAGAATTGGTTCCGAGTTATTTTATTTATTTAAAATTATTAATAACTTATTGAACTCCCGTGAATATCTTTCGTTAATATGTTTTCATGTACCGAGTAGATCAGTTCGTCACAAATTACCTTACCATTGTAACAATACAGGTTCTAATGCTGAACAATATTCCATAATAAATAATTAATTAATTAATAATAATAATTAATGTTAATTGTGGGGTTAATAATTACATGCTAAAAATATATGTATATAAATTGTGAAGAAGCAATAAATAAATAAATAAAATAAATAAATAAATCCCCTTCATATAAGTACTTGGTAAAAAATATGTTGTTGATGATGTGATAAATATTGAAAGATTATCAACATACAAACATTAGGGAACGTACCCATACTACCTCACACGTTTAGGGAGGGGGGGGGGGTCTTAAAAATATCACGCTTGGTACAAATGAGCGGCGGCGGGCTTAGGTTTTTGGTCACCGGGGGGGGGGGGGGGTTAAAAATTGCAAAAAGTTGGTCACGTAGTATGGGTTTGTCAACGTTTTTCATACTTTGAATATTTATATTCTTCATCAATGTTTACTTATGGAAATGTTAAATTTATTATTATTATCTACGTATTTTACGTGGTAATTTCTTTACTTCAAAACATCTTGTATACATGTACATGAGATTTTCTTTTTCATTTATAATAGCTTACTATTTGTACTTTGTGCTGTCACTTCAATGTTTACTACTATTACTTATTTTTATTTTTGTGTCGTATGAATTTTTTTTCTTAACTGTGTATATTCTGTATCCATTTCAAATTGAGGAATTCCAATGTAAAAGCAGTTAATCGGCGTTAATTCATAATAAATTATTATTGTGAAAAGGGATTATTGTGAAAAAGGACCTATGTTTATTGCCTTTTTTGTGCCGTCACGGTACCGTAATCGTGAATCGTCACGGTACTAATAAAAGCGGTCATTCCATGATCAAATTGGGAAAATTATATTCAATTCTCTGACGAAGCGAAGAATTATAGTATTTTTTTGTTTTATTTTTTTTTTTAAAGCTGTATTGAAATATACCTGAATTAATTAATTAACATAAAACACGCATGAGGTTGTTGAAAAGTATGCAAAAAAACTTCATACGAACTCTTATATTATGTAAAAAGATTTTTTATTATAACTTTACTTTTATCTGCATTTTCCGGGATTCAAATCTTTTACCAATCTGCCCATGAGCAGAAGCTCGTTGAATTAGATGAGCAGTTTGGAACTGATCTTTTTTTATAACTGTGATTTTTCGAAAACTGGCAAATGTTTTCGAAAAATCACGGGACATTATAATAAATTTTTGACTTTGCGAAATTGAAAGTTTATATTATCAGAAAAAGTAAGTATGTTTGCTGTAAGTAGATACTCTATCGCTTGTGTGAATTCTTGACACATCATTTCTAATTTGAAAACGACAATAAAAATATTCTATTCTATTTCACAACCCGTTCCAATTTCGAAAATGATACTTAAATTCAAAATAAATCCGAGTTCATTTAACCAGGGTTTCAATTTCCCATAGACAGAAATCACAAACGAAATTTTTATATTTCAGTTACCTATCCTATCCTATGGTGAAAAAATCAAGTTTTTTGTCCAGAAAATTTAACATTTCAGACTGGATCGCCAAATTGTTTTATATTCAAGTCCACACAAACATTGCACCTTCCAATCAACATGTTAGTCAGTTATTGGGAGGCATAATTGCATAATAGATTTGATCGTGATCCGTTGAAAACACGTTGCGATACGAATTGTCGAATTTGATATTCAAACTACGTCAGTGGGTTACGGAGAATGGAACTTTATCTTCGATTCGGCGAAGTATTTATTGCGTTTCCGAAAAGAAGCGTTTAAAACGTGAAGGAAAATAACTTATGCCGACGAAGCTCTTCCGGCGGACGGGAAAATTCGCCGAATAAATTCCTCAAGCATTAAACTGACAGAAAATAAACGCGATATCTCTGGTACCTACTCGACAATTACTGCGAATTTGGAATTTATGTTGAAATACCGCGTCGAAGATTGAAGACAAAAAGTTTTCAAGTAGGTACTAAATATCGAGTATGAGATTCTGTTGGTACCTAACTATGTACACTGGTGGTGGTAAGTAAGAAACACCTTTTTGTTTTCAGTAAATTCTTAATTCAAAAGTTAATCATCTATACGTTATATATACGTTACGTATACGTATACGTAAAAATTAAAATATGTTTCTGTCTTTGTATGTGAGATGTTATTATAGTACTTCCCCAACTTCCTCTTCCCTATCTCCTTCCCCTCCCCACTGCCTTCATCCTCATAACATACCCCAATTGGGGATGCCTTAGTCTCACTGGCTTCAGATGAGAGCAGTTGGGACTCCTGTGCGGTATTCATATAAAAAAATATTAAAAAATGCATTGCTAAACCATTCATCCGATTGCGATGAAACTTAGGGGATTTGATGTGCGCATCCCCTCGATTCTTTCTGTATAAAATAGCATTGCTAAACCGTTCATCCGATTGCGATGAAACTTTGGGGATTTGATGTGCGCATGCCCGCCATGGTTTCTGTATATAATAATGAGCTATCATGAAATTATGCATTGCTAAACCGTTCAACCGATTGCGATGAAACTTTGGGGATTGGATGTGTGCATGCCCGCGATGGTTTTTGTATATAATTATGAGCTTTGGCATCATGACATTATGCATTGCTAAACCGTTCATCCGATTGCGATATTCGGGGATTTGGTGTGCGCATTCCCTCTATTCTTTCTGTATAAAATAGCATTGCTAAACCGTTCATCCGATTGCGATGAAATTTTGGGGATTTGATGTGTACATGCCCGCGATGGTTTCTATATAAATA
Organism: Limnephilus marmoratus; assembly: GCA_917880885.1. Classification (NCBI taxonomy): domain Eukaryota; kingdom Metazoa; phylum Arthropoda; class Insecta; order Trichoptera; family Limnephilidae; genus Limnephilus; species Limnephilus marmoratus. The sequence goes on from OU862911.1 coordinate 17,815,878, forward strand.
GCGAGCTCTGGTATCATGAAAATGCCTTACTAAACAGTTCATCCGATTGCGAGGAAACTTTGATGAATTATTGTCAGCACGCCCGCGAAGGTTTCTATGTATACTGGTGAGCTCTGGCATTATGAAATTTGTATTAAAAAATTGCAATAGGTGGCAAGCGAGCTGTTTAAAAACTGAATGTACCGGATCTGAATGTATGGAATGAGGGAGGGGGAGGGGAACTTGGTAGGGGGGTGCGCGGCACAATGGAAGCGGGAGAGGGGAGTGGGGAGAGGGAAAGCAGAGAAGGTGGAGTGGGAACGCGTGAGGGGAAGGGGATGCGGGAGAGGCGGAAGGGGAACGGGATGAATGTGAAAGAACACGCAGGGAGAAACAATTTTTTTATTAAGTGGCAGAGCAACGCATGCCGGGAACTCATTGGTATATGACAAAGATAGACATTGAAAGAACGTGTGTGTATGACCGGGCGAGAAATACTTGGTCGAAAGCTGTAGCGCCATCGAACAAGAAGAATGGTACCTCGGTATTCCAGATGATTAGGCAGATATCTCCAAATTCTAGGTTTTTATGCTCACCGTAAATCAAATATTATTTACACGCTTCTGTGTCTTACCCTATTAAGTACGCTATAAAATAACACCGGCAGGTATTACGGTCCGACACATTAAAAAAATAAGACAACAGTTTATACGCGGTAGAAGCGAAACTTTACCAAAACAATCTCAACCAATACTTTAAAAGTGAGGTCATATTCAATGCGACCAATGATCGCACACCTAGTGTAATTTCCGTTTCATATCTCAACTAATAAGATCCTTTAAAAGTAACATCATTATCAAAGCGGCCGAAGAGCGTAGTTGATGCGTCGCAGATGTAGTAATCGTCATTTCTGTTTCATCAGAAATCCAAATCACAGCGGTGCTATAAAAGTTTTACTTCAAAAATATATTAATACCCCACAAATGTCCCAGCTGCTCCGTCTGGAGCCAGTGAGACTATGGCATCCCCAGTTGGGGAATGTTGTGAGGCTGGAGGTAGTAAAAAGGGGGAGGAGACGGGTAAGAGGAAGGTGGAAAAGTATCCTGCTGTTCAGATCTGGTCACTAAACACGGCTAAAGCCATTTCAAGCAACGTTTCAGTTCTGAATGGTGGTCTTACAGCAGGACGATACTGAGAGCATCTTCTACTCTTGAAATCCACTCTCAATCTCAGACATTTTGAAATATCGTACTAGTGACCCAGAAAACATCAACATTTCGTGTAATTCACCCCCAGTTTTTCTGCCTTATTGGTATTTATGAGTAATCTTATTATTGTACCTAATAGAGGGTACACTTTTACATATAACTGCATACTGAATAAAAATTTCGATTTTTCTGAAATCAACTGGACAATCGATTATTGTGTGAAAAAATTATGAAAATACTCCCTTGGTAAAATGTTTAGTTTTTCTTAGACTCTCTACGTCTTTAAAAGATATTCCTCAAAGGTAAGCGGAGTAAACGTTCTAGAATAAAGATTAACATTCAACAGGTAACAAACAGTACGACAGTTGTTACCTAGCCAGAGAGTAAGCAAGCACCGGGACCGTTCGTGAGTCATGCAGCACATCTCCATCTCCCGACCAGTTACAGGTATTAGGCCACAGCGTGCAATGCGCTACAGCCTCCCACAGCCTCCACTTCCGGTAAGCACAGGAAGTACCTACTCGAACCATCTCCGCAACCACTTCCGGCAGCTGCACAAGAGTCTGAATATTATCGCAGCATTATTAATCAGAATAATCAGCAACATGAGTTATGATCGCGGATGTTTGCTAACTGTAAAATGGCCGCGATGGTAATGCGGAGAATTCATCAGATTACGTAATCAAATAATAAAGATATCTGTTCTATCTGACTGCTTGTTTTCCCGAAGAAATCAATTGGATTTCGATTCATAGTTAATTGCATCAATTCTCTGCAATACTACTCGCTCTATCTGCTATTTGTAACTACATTTTACGTTTACCGGAATAAAAACATTACGTAGGTACTTACATTATATTTGCATAAGAATTCTTGGTGATTTTTTAGCGTGTAGGAAACGGAACCGTGATTTCAAACGGCGATAGCTTTAAGAAAAAGAAAAATACAGTTAAAAAGCTACGTATTTGACATCTGTAACTTAACACTACCTATGGTGAGTAGGATACTAAAAATCTAAACTATAATGAAGTCAAAATTATTGAACAGTTTTAGTAATTGAATTTCAGAACCCGGCTTCGAGTGCATGTCTGACGCCACACGCCATACGCGCCGCGTCACAAATAACATCTGTGTACGTGGAATTTCAAACAAAGCTACCTTTGTAATTCGGTTTCGAATTAAAAAATTCTTCAATAGATGGCTCTACTTCCGTTAGAAGGTCGCATGGGGACGTGCCCCCCCTTGGTATAAGTACTACGAATAAGTGAATTTGTAGTATCTCTCCGGATATCGACAGATTGACAGTAGTACTTAGTTGTATCTTGTATCACGCGACTATATATTACAAGTTACTTTGTCCCGGTGACTAGCTATCACTGGATGACAGTGGATCCGAGGAACGGGCTATTTGTACGGGGAAGCCGAACGAAAAGCCGCCCGCAGGGCCTAGCAGTTAAAACCTCCGGAGTAGATTTTTAACTGCTAGTTGTTATTATTATTGATATTTTAAGATATATCATTATTATTAACTACACATGCCTAATAAATTAATTATTAGATCGTCCGCAATATTTTTTCGAATTTTCATATCTCTATTTTGGGAGATCAAACTAAATATTCAGATTTCATATTACCAACAAGAATATGTTTTGGGTACCTACCGACAAATCTATGAAATCATTATCAATGCTTGTGCTTTTATCGTTTTTCTTAGCGGGAAAAGGCAAATATTTGGACACCAAATAACTAACAACGACAGTACTGTGGTCGATAACACTGACGTCAAATTACGAATAAATTAATTCATTGGTTCTTAATTGTTTCGGTGTTTAATTCGTAGAACTCCATTTTAATTTTTAGGAATTTTTAAAATTAAATTTGATAATGTTATTATTGAGTTCTGCAAGCATTTTAGAATGTATTTTAGTTACGGCTGTTTCGATTGTAAGGTCATTTTCAAACTGTGGTGAAGCCACAACGGACGACTTATTTATAATATTTTAAATATCAATTTTTGAAGGTGTCTAAATTGATTTATTATCGGTTAATCCAATTTGCAGAGACATTAGTGTCAGATAGAATGATTATGTAGGATTCGGAATCTTTTCCTTTGGTTTCCCTTGCACTATGTAAGGGTTTTCTTAATTGATTTTGAATGACGTTTTTGCTATAACTCATTTAAGTGCATTATACTGTTTAGCTTTGGTAAACATATTAAGTGGTGGGGAATAAATAATTTTTCCTTACTTTATTAATTAGCTTTATGTTAGAGTCATTCGTTCGTTTATTGATTTGTTCTGTTTTCCGCCAATGGCAAAGGAAAGATTCAACCAGTAGGATTAACTCTGCATGATACTTACGAGTACAATCGATCACCGCTTACGGTTAGTGTAGAAGTATTCTAACCGTTTGAAGGTTTTAGTTTTCTATCGTTACTCTATCACGGCAACCTATATATTATGATATATTTTTCCGGCGTGTGTATCGCTGTAAAAGTTATCAACTAAATTTTGCCCTATCGCAATATCAAGGTTGTGACAGTTCAATGAATCCAAAGTGTAAAGTAAATATTATTTAGTTACACGTAACTCGCTGACATGAGTAATTGCCGCCAAGGATTCCCACCGTTATAAAATACTTTACATCTCCGCCCTAAAATATTCCAAGGATGTTTAATTCGTGACGTCCGCCGTGAACAATCAGTGGACTATATAGTTATAGTGATCCATCGCCTCTGAATGAATCAACCATTCAAGAATCCACCTCATACAAATGCCTGTGAAAAATTACTATTCGAGTGCAAACCAAGTGCGAGCCCCAAAAATAAACATCTAAAGATGTAAGCACCATTGTGAGATAATCTTGCTATTGGGTGGCATTCAATTCGTTGGGAACTATGATACACAGTTAAACGCGCAGAGAGGACATTACGCTCCTACTCTGACCCCGTTGAAGTGGCGCCTCCACCGCGTCACCTTACCTAAGATGGAAAATCTTCCAGTCAGGAAAAGCTTTCTCCAGTGTGTTACAGTACTCCAGTTTCAGGATATCATATACTGCCACCGAGCCTCGCAAATTCCCTCACATCGATGATGTTTTGCGAATACGAGCTAATAAAAATAACGCGCTTAACTAAAATAAAATGTATCTATAACATGCGCTCAAAATATAATAATTTTATTTAAATATTTAATTTTTACTTATGTCCCTATCCGATTTGGTCATATTTTGTATCATTTTTCGACCAAGAACTAACAACATTATCTTCATTTTCTTTATGCATATTTTTATTGGCTGCTATCTCTATGTATGATTGCAATATTCAACCAGAACTAAATGCTATTTAGATAGTGTCTTGGATAAATTTAACCATTTTTATTTAATATCCCACATCTATTGACTTTTCTGCGAGTCCTGGAAGAATATTTATTTTTATTTTTTATTTAACGAGTAAAACCACAAATTGTAATATTCAATTAATGGAGAAAATATTAGCGAAACTCAATCGAAAATCTGAAACAGAAAAACCAGGCTTCGAGAGCATGTCTGACGCCACGCCTAGAAAAAGATACGGTCACATCTGGGACTTATTAGCTCAGTTGGTGTTGGTAGAGCACTGACCCGGCTAGTCATAGGTCCTGAGTTCAAGTCCCAGATGTAACCGTATCTTTTTCTGATTTTTCTGTTTCATTAATATTGTGTTCATTAATTAAATATTCCATTTTTTAATTTACTCAAAAGTTAAAAATTAAAATAAATTTTATTTGATTTCTCGAATTTTCATCACCCCCTGAAATTTCACTGTACGATCGTGGAGTACAGAAGAAGAAACGGTTTATTTTATGGTACACGGCCAACCGTTAGATACGTTTGACTACAGCAATTCTTACCACTTAACTATGCATCAGAACCTCGTATTTATTCGCGGATTGCATAAGGAGTTAAAATTTATCATAACACGATCCGTTCGCCAGCGATCATAACCATATGATAATTTAACGATTTGTTTACATAATACGACGGTATGGACACGTTCAATATTAAAGTTGATGGACTTTGAGACACGAAGGAACATTAGGAACATTCATAAACTTAACGGAACGTATTCACAGAACAGACCCGGTACGCGAGCTGCTTAATACATTGGTCATTATTTGCAGAATTGTATTAAATTAATTCGGAATGTCACCCGGAATATTAATATTTTATGTCACATGATTTATTATTATTGTTCTTCGACGTATTGGTGGGATACATATATCAACGCCGAGATATCAGAGACCTATTAATGCTCTATAAGATTATTCATAACTTCATTGATAGCCCGTACTTACTACAAAATATTCATTTCCGATGTCCATTAAGAGTTACTCGATCTCCAGACACCTTTTATATCCCTAAGAGCAAGACAAATTATCTTGAAAATGTATTTGTAAGAAGAAGCTGTAGCACATTTAACAGATTATGCCCAAATATCGATGTGTTTAATACAAACCTTGATAAATTCACAGCATGCATATAAAAATAACACTATTGATGCCACATGTTTAACTAATAACTTAATATTTCATTGATTTCTGTATTTCTCTTTTTTTATTTTTAGTATCACCACATTTTCTCTCCAACTTTTTGCAGTTGGAATTCAAATAAAATCACTTCCTGAAATATATTATTTATATCAATCAAAATTTAAATGTAAACCCTTGAAAAACCTCAGTTATTTACTTTTTGTAGATATAAGTAAGAAGATACACTTTATCAGAATTACTTATATCAGGTATAGGTATTGTGTATTTTTGCATTACGGTTCTAAATTATTTGTCGTTATTTTATTGGTCTATGACATACTTATTTTTATCACTGTCATTTATGAATTTTGTACAGACTGTTTATAACGCTAATAAATAAAATAAAATAAAATAAAATAAAATCATTAATGGATGATATGAATGATTATTGCAAAAAAACGTAACATAATTTTTAATCATCATTAAAATATTTTTCTTTCATAATTTATTTATCATGCCGAAGGGCAAAATAGGTGTCAATAAATTATATTTGCAATATATTCTCCACGTCATATTAATTTGCAATAACTTGTAAATTGTTTCCAAGAGATGTTATTCACGGATTATTATTTTTTTTAAAGAAAGACAAAAATTCCCTGGTTACGAATAATCCGACAATATTTGAAAATCTCCTACTACCACCACATTAAGCCGAAAATGTTGCTTGAGTAGTGATGGAGGACTTAGCCAGCCGTGGAATCGAACACGGAACGCCTGGTGGGACCCAAACACGATGCCCACTCAACCACTCACCGATCATATCCTTTTGAATACCTAGTTCTAATCAATTTAAAAAACCAAATGACAATTCACTTTTATTCATTTGTCCTTTGTGAGGGCAAAAATTTTTTTTTTACTATTTTTGTGATGTTCTAATATGAAGGGTAGAAGTTTGGAATCTTCAACATACGAGTAGCTAAATCTATTTTCAAATCTGAATTGTTATCGAAAGGAGTTGCAAATTTACCTACTACATTGTAGGTTCATAATTTAAAAGCTGTGTATTGTAGGTATAACAATGTAAACAAGTAATTTTGATAATATTTTTTGGTTGCTCATGCCAGGACTTGAATCAGCGACCAATGAACCCAATATTATTACTAGTAGGTATCCGACCGAAACAGGACTTTTCACCGAAACCGAAACTTTTTTAGACACGTTAAAAATCGATTGTTTACTGTTATTTGGCTTATTTTTTACACTTTTTCAGACAGTTAACACGAGTTAAATTAAATAAAAATTAAAAAAAAAAAAAACAATAATTGAAGTATGTGAAAAAATAATGTTTTTTTTTTATATTACTTCTATAAAACAAACAAAATTTATAAAAAATAACCATCTGACTTCGGGTGAGTGAAGTGAAACCGAAACCGAAACCGAACCTTCGGTTGGACACTAATTATGCTGATTTTTTAATTAATAATTAACTTAACAACTTCTTACCTTTAATTTAATTAACACTCGCAATATCCCCGCAGGGGTAATAGGAGAAGATAAACCGCCACACAACTGCATCATTCACATTCGCACATCGTCTCACATAAACCCTTCTGTACTTCTGACTCTTGACTAAATCCGACCTTATCAAAAAAAAATTCTGTTTGGCCAAGTATTTTGGCTTCATTAAGGAGGCTTTAAGGAAAATATTTCCCCTCAGGGACTAAGTGATCTTTGGGGTGCTGTGTGGAGGGTATTTTTAGGGAAAGGAAGGTGAGGAAGTTCTGGACTATGAGTAGGAATCTGGGGGTCTGTGTGTCCAGAAGTGACGGACGATTGAATTTATCCCTTCCACTGCCGTCCAAATCCTGCTAAGAGTCTTGCTAGAGAAATCAGAAGATCTCCCTCAACCAGTCCCTCCCGATACGGCCTGTCATGCAGTTGGTGGGCATAAGAATCCGCCACCAAGATCCGGACAAACCAGACCCCATGAACCCGGGCACCCCTGCTAAGTCACCAAACGTTCCGAGCCACTTGGGGTGTTGTTGGTTATCCGATAAATGGTTCCCGGGGCGGCGGTACCCATACCCGCCTCCCAAAGTTATGTTTTGTATAAAAAGGCCGCACGCGCCGTTTTTATGATTGTAATAATTATGCTCTTTTTACAAATAATAAATAAAGCATTAAAAAAACTTAGTTTTGTCTAATTTACTTTCTGCTTTGAAGGTTGTTACGGATTTATTACTTTATTACCCTGACTGTAAAGTATTATAATTTACGAGTAAATACTTAAGTACTGGCAGGGTAACATGATTTTGGCCAAATCATTGATATTCACGAAACAAGTTGAGAGGAGCAACAAACCTGAAATAGTTTAGCAAACAAGTCACAATCTCCGAATAGTTGAAATGAAATTTTCGACACACCGGACTTACGAGTAGGAGCTTGGATTCTCTGAATGTATTTTACACATTTTTATTCAACTCGGTTTCTTTGGTTATTGTTTATGGCGACATTGTTTGGTTCATGCTTGTGATTCGGGTTTTTTTTTTAAATTACGTCACAACGAGAAATATTTATTTTTTAGACGCTCATGTATTTTTCTTTTAAGCATCAGTAAACAATGTGGTTGATCTAGAGATTCTAGAGGCTAGTTGGTTGATCACAACACTAGAGCAAATATTTAATATGGATATCTACCACTAGCGCGACAGATTTTTTTTTTCATAAGTTACTTCTTATAGGAGTTTCGATCCGCCAAAAATCGTTAAAATTACATGGTTTGAACGCCATTAACAGACGTTCAATATACAAACTAGACAACGTATTTAAAAAGGGCCATATTATAATATTAAAAAAATATATATTTAAATAAAACAGCGATATCCTGTGAATGAAGTCAGGAGTGTGTTAGGGATGTTGAAAGTGAAAAAAATATCGATATATCGATGTATCGATATTTATTAAAATATCAATATCGACGTCGATATATCGAGGAAAAAATATCGATATATCGGTCAAATTTTCCAGAGATTTTGCGTTTTTTAAATAATAGTGTATTCAGCTCAATATTATCAATAGTTTTTTTTTTTTTACAGTGAATACCGCACAAGAATCTCAACTTCTCCCGTCTGGAGCTAGTGAGACTATGGCATCCCCAATTGGGGTATGTTGTGAGGCTGAAGGTAGCGGGGAGGGGAAGGAGGTGGGGAAGAGGAAGGTTGGGAAGTACCTGGCTATTCAGATCTGGTCACTAAACACGGCTAAAGCCATTTTCAAGCAACGTTTCAATTCTGATTGGTGGTCTTACACCAGGGCGATACTGATAGTATCTTCCACTCTGGAACATGCCGCAAATATACTATATATTATTTTAAATTAATTAATTGTGAAGTAACACAAATTAATCAAATAAAATTTATTTACGCATGCAGGGTTCGAACCCGCGACCTCCGGAATGTGAGTCAAGAGTCTTACCCACTGGACTACGGAGGTCGTCATTTTAACACACAATTTGCAACAGTAAACAGTAATTTTTGTTAACCAGTTTAACAGTAATTTTTGTACACAATTTGCTTTTTTTAATGTACAAAAATCTCAATAAAAATGAAGGTATTTTTATCACTATTCATTTTTATTACGTAATAATTACAAAAATATCAAAAAGTTAAAAGCTGTCTTCTAACTTATATGTAAACTGAGACGCATACAAAGTTTGTATGCGTCTCAGTGATATTCTATTGGCGTATTAATCTGTCAAAAAGGACTTCGTGTTTGGAACAAGGTATAGTCAATAATCATAGACAATTGGGAACCAACACATAGGAATGGCTTAGAAAAAAATGGCGAAAAATAGCATACATTTCTATGTATGTACCTACACACATGAGATAGTATTGGTGATCACAAATACTAATGCAAAGACAATAGATTTGTAAGCCATTAATAGTTAAAATTTCAACCCCCAGATATCATGACCCAATTCAGTTACTTTTTTCCGTTCGTTCCTATACGGTTTTGGATTCTAGTGACTTTAAATACATAAATTTAAAAAAAAATCGTTTTTGATACAATTTTCGATATTGGATATTTTGTATCGATATATCGGATCAAAATATATCGGCTAAAAATATCGATATATTGAATTAAAAATATCGATATATCAATATATCGATACTTTTTCAACAATTCTAGAGTGTGTGCCAAGTCGGAGTAGTGTAGCGGTCCATCCTCTCTGCCTTTCCATGCTGTCAAACAGCGTGATGGTTAGTTAGTTAGTAAATTTACATAATAGCGAGATGATTAGGTACCGTAAATTGAGGCAACTTTGCATCTTACGGGGAACTTTGCATAAACAATGAATATGCAAAATAAAAGAATATGTTATTCAAAATTTCACCCTTATTAACTACGACTTTACCTAATTTTGAAAAATAATTAATTTATAGAACTAAAAACACATAATACGTACACTTACTTACTTACACTTAAAACCACAAAAAGATGTCTAAACCTAACCTCGTGTTATCTGAGCGATAAATTTCAAAAATATTTATTTTTCCCTTTAAATTTTTTTTTTTAAATTACTAAAAAGTGATGCAAAGTGATCCCGGTTTACGGTATGTAATAAATTATGATAGGTATACTAAATTAATTTTTTTTTTACAAAATAAGATATTAAGTAAACGTGACAGCGGTGTTTGGTTTCATTATCAAACAGGTATGTACCTATCTACGTATTCCGGATAGCAAACGATTAAATCGATTAAATTTTAGATCCTAGAAGAAAAAAACTTGAATGCTAATATTTAAATACCTACCGGAAATATCACAAAAACCTGTTTTACCAATGACTGATGTCATCTCCTTAACAAGATGCTGGAAACGTTGGGTTTAGTTGTTGTGTTAAACTGAGTGTTGACAGCAAAATTCCAAAGGTTTCTGGAAATCGTAACATTAGTTTATCGGGAAACCTGTATTACAAAATGGTTTGTGAATAGAATTGAAGAAATAAAAACGACCGTGAAGGTATTTTTATGATAATGAATAAATTTTCTGTAACGATTTAAAATAGGCCTTTTTTGTTTTGCCGCCAAAAGCAAATGATCGTTTTTGTTTGTGAATAAAGGAAATATATACATAAAACTATTATTTAAAAACAACTTTTTAGAAAATCCTAAGCCACTGTGACGCTCAAATAAAATGAAGGATCGACAGCTTTCCTCACTTTTCTCACAGTAGAGTTTGGGAGTACAAAAATAACTAAGAACCATCACCACCATCGACCAAGTCTAGACTGGGCGTATGGATATTAAAAATGACACCGAAACCAAAATTATTGGTTCCAAAATTGGGCTTCGAAAACATTATTTATCAGAAAGAAAGTGCACCACTTCGTGGTGAAAAGATCGCAAGAAGCATTGCTTGTTATCTTTTGTTGGTCTGTGAGGACCAATTTTGTCTACCAAGATATTATGATTTCGAAGCGAGGCGACGTAATCAGAAGTTTGGTTTAATTGGTGGGTTGAATTATTCGACTGAATTTGTAAGACACATCATATCTAGAGTTTATGTATATGCTAGCGAGTTCCCGGCATGCGTTGCAATGCCACTTAATAAAGCGATTGTTTCTCCTGCGTGTCCTTTCCCGTTCTTCCTGTTCCCCTTCCGCCGCCCCTTCCCTACCATCTCCCCCTCCCATCACGCGTTCCCCTCCACCTTCTCCGCCTTCCCCGCCTCACCCACTCCCCGGTCCCGCCAGCCCCCTCCAGCGTTCCATAAATTCAGTCCCAGTATATTCAGTTTTCGAACAGCTCGCGTGCCACTTATTACAATTTTTTTATTCAAATTTTCATTTTTTTATATATTACAAATATTCATTTTTGTATATTGTAAGAACAATCAATCACCTAAAACATTTAAAATGCCTGTAATTCTTACTTAGTACATTTAGTATTAAACTTTTTAAAGTCATTAAATTAAAAAGTTTATTCAAAATTTGAATTTTGATTAAACAATCGATGGTTTGCAATATGTCATTTTCGAATTGTGACATTTTTGACAGTTTCGCAAGAGTTTTTGTAATGATTAAAAAAACTTTTCAAATGTGTGGTCATGTGGTTGTAATGATACAGAAAACTTCACGGGGGTGGAAGAAGGTATTTTGAAAGTTTCAAACGTTTCCTATGCTTTATATAGCAATACATGGACAACTCATAAACAAGCATATTTTGATTTTTATGTATATAGATGTGGTAACCACACTTAATTTTGGAAAGTCGAAATTCACACTCGGGCAATTTGTCCTATTACATTGGAATTGGCCGCAGGAGGTCCCGGGGCGGGCACGAATCTAATAATAATTCGCCAAACGTGATGGGTCTTTAAAGACCCCGTGCATGCATGCACAAGGACCACGTCATTAACCCCGTAGAGAACTTAAAAAAAAACTTGATAATTTTTCATAATTCAAATTTGATCAGAGTGGGAGATGAACTGCCCAAGTTGCCTCCAAAATCAAGAAACACTAAAATCTTTCATGGCCTATATTTTACAATTTAAAGCAAACACAAACAAAGTAACTCACATTCGTTCTAGATATTTGATATACCTTTTGATTACAAAAATAATTTTTCAGTTTAGTTGGGTAATTTGATCTCAAATCCAAATTTAAAATTTGTATAAAACTGGCCGAAATTGTTCGCGCATACGTTCCTCTTAACTAGCTATAAAGCATTCGTCAACTAGTCATAGTGTCTTTCATCACTGAAGAAAATAGAGCAGGGTTAGGGTCTTAAATCCTTGCTCCCAAAATAATCAAGCTTAGTAAAGTTTTTGACCGTTGTATTTTGCGTAAGATTTGAGGCTTTGACGGGTTACCCGGCACCCGTCCACGCTGTGTGTTACGCGTGTAACCCGGGGGGCGAGGGCGACGGGCCTACGAGTACCGTAGCATTTCTCCGAACACAGGATGTACGAGGTGTTTCACAATGCAATATCACATATCGGCAGGATCGTAAATCTGCCGGGCTCTCCTACGTTCCGACATGTGGTCGTACAGGCTTGTTTTATGCAAAACATACGTGGGCTTTGTATATTACACGCCGTCAACTGTCAACGACCGGTTTATTCATGGGAGTTTGACAAGAATCCTGATTTACTTAATAAATTCCCATCAGGCAAATATTTTCAAGCGGTTGATTTCTTCGAAAAAATGAGAATTACTATCGTCAAGAAAATACCATTGATGGTTCTAGATTTTATAAAACACTGCAAGAAGAACACATTTTGTCATAAATTGGAATGAAACAGTTTTCATATAAGTAAAGCAAGTCTAGAAGTAAATTCTGTGGGTTTTAGATTCCTACAGTTCTTACACTTGTTCGTATTGTTCCAATTATTTTACAACTTTAGCTAATAGACGCTTTCATAATTACCGTGACGATTCACGATAACGGTACATAAAAACGGCAATAAGCATACGTTTAATGCTCACTTCAAGAGATGATAAACACAATGTATGTAGATAGGTTTGTTTCCTCCAAAGAAAAAGTCATAATTTTCCTGCAACTATCTCACACCATGCTTTCTCTGTAGACCCTACAATACTACTTGCCTTGACGATAATTTTGAAAGTATGGAACATAGTAACAACGATTATATTAAAGTATGAGTGAATTTCGAAAATTCAAAAACGGCAAATGAAAATGCGTTGATGGTTTTGCTTTTTTCTTAAACATATAATGCTGGTTGCAGCATTATATGTTTTCTTTCTTTTACACTAAATAACAACAGTCGAAAAGATGACAAGCTATGAACGTATGTCTGCACCCCCCCCAAAGGAAACATACAATCATTATTATACAACTCCCTCACGTATAAAGAAAATGAAATGCAATTCCATGAATGAAATATAATAAGATATATCTGTTTATTCCAAAGGAAAAAAGTTGTGCTTTGGAAGAAACAGACACACGTATTTTGTGTATCTCATCTTTTGTCTCGTCATTATTTAATAAGTAAGATAGAGCTGTGGCATTGTAACGATAAAGGAACGTATGTTTTTTGGTCGTCACGGTACCGTAACCGGAATCGTCACGGTAATTATAAAAGCGTCTATTCAATGTCTAATCGGAATTTTATAAAATTGTGACGAGTTTCGCAAAATAAAAGGAACACATTTTTTGGAGAAATTTTTGCATGCCTCTTTCAAACCGAGCGGCAGATGAATCAATTTAAACCTTATAACCCCCAACATAGTACGTTAATTAGTAATAGTCAATGTGTAACGCTATAGTCAATATATAATAGTCAACGTGTAATAGTCAACATGTACTGCGGTTTACCACTTAGTAGAAGTAAAAGTTTTCCAGATCTTGTATTAATTGCACATTCGTCCAGGAAATGGTGTTGCCCTTCGGCGAATATTTAACCTCATTGCGTCAAGAAGCATATATTGTATTAATAGATTCTCGTATTACAAAACATAGTTTCATAATATTTATAAGTATAACTTGTGACGTCGTATTTGATAAGTTGAAATAAGTACTGCAATGTTTTGATTGGTTAATTGGTAACATAATAGGTTAAAGGTATGCTGAATGCTGCTGTATCAGGAACAAACCTTACCAGTGTTAACTCCGTTGTTACTTTTCCCTCCATTAACCCCTCTGCCCTCTGGCATATTCCGTTAGAAATTTCGAAGTTCATCATCGTGTCTTCAAACTTCCCCCATATTTTCAGTTGAGAAATATTGATATGACTAACATAATGGAATTTTCATATTCATAAAAAAAAAATATTATTAAAAACATTATTTTTATACGAAATACTTTTTTTCAATAAGGGTTAATACATGATATTATATGTTTCTTGTTGTTAAATTAATTAAGAGTAATTAATTGACAATAATTCTGGTCTAGGAAGGGGGAGTATAATCCTGAGTTGTATATATTAGGTCCATACATATGAAATTGGCGTTTTGCCGTACTGGCAACTTTGATCTCAAATATCTTCTCTTTGGTTAGGAATTCCAAATTCAAATTTATACAGCTTTTAACTCATGTATTAGTGTTTCGAAAATTATAATTCATTTGTTTTTTCCTTAATTGTTTTTTTTCTTTGCGTCACTTAGTTTACAAAATGGAAAACTTGAAATATCGCGTTATTTACGAGTACGAGTTCCACCGTGGCACCAGTGCTGCAGAAACGGCTCGAAGGATTAATGATGTGTATGGCGACGGTGCCGCAAAAGAAAACACAGTGCGTTTTTGGTTCCAAAGTTTTCGTTCTGGAAATTTCGACCTGCAGAACAAGACCCGTGGACGGCCGGAGACCAAAGTTGATAATGAAGAATTGAAGGCTATTGTGGAAGCGGATCCATCGCAAACCACGTCCGAGTTATCTGCAGGCTGCGGTGTTAGTGATAAAACTGTTTTAATCCACTTGAAGCAAATTGGGAAGGTGAAAAAGTTTAAAAGGTGGGTACCTCACGAATTGAGCGAAGCAAATCAACAAACGCGCGTTAGAACGCTAGACCACGCACTGCACAACAGACGGCTACCAAATTAGAGGAGCTTCAATTGGAATGCCTAAGACATCCACCGTACTCTTCGGACCTTGCCCCAACAGATTACCATTTTTTTCGAAATTTGTATAACTTCTTGCAAGGGAAAAATTCAACTCCGATGGGGCAGTGCCAACCGCTTTCAATGATTTTATTGATTCCCGTCCGAATGGTTTTTTTAGTAAAGGGATCGATGAACTACCCATGAGATGGCAAAAGTGCATAGATAGAAATGGAACATACTTTGATTAAATAAATATATTATATTTAAAAAATGACTGTATGTTCCTCCCATGCAAAACACCAATTTCATGTGTAAGGACCTAATATTAAATAACTAGCTGGTCATCGGCGTGCGTTGCTATGCCATTTAATAAAGAAATGTTTCTCCCTGCGGGTCCATTCCCATTCGTCCCGTTCCCCTTCCGCCTCCCCTTCAAATTTAATATAAATTTATTTAATAATGTTATTATCAAATTCTGCAAGTATTTTAGTTTTTATTTAAAACTAGCAGATCCGGCCACACGCTGCTGTGGCTAACGAAACACAACGCTCTTAACTTACTTGCCACAACCTAACCTAACCAACCTTTATTACCAACGCCATCTGTTAAATCAAATCAACACTGCCCGCTTGCCAGCCCGCTCCCTTTATTTATATATTTCAACTAGTTTACACAAAACCTTGACAAATTATATACCTAAAAACCTTCCTCATGAATCACTCTATCTATTGGTGAAAACCGCATGAAAATCCGTTGCGTAGTTTAAAAGATCTAAGCGCACAAACAGCGGATTCAGCGACTTCATTTTGTATACTCAAAAACTAATGCCTCCTATTTTTTTTCCTTTTAATTGTCAAGAAATAAAATAGCTGATTAATTAAATAATTAAATGGGTTTATTACCACACTATTGAAGATAAATTGGTCATCCTTCAATATATTCTCCGCCCATTTCCACAGTTTTGGTCCATCTTTTAACAAGGCCATGTATCCCAGAGTGGTAAAAAGCACCGTCCTGCTTCCTAAGCCAATGACGTTCGAAAATTTTCAAGGCCTATCTTCAAAGTGAATCTCATGATGAGCTACTTTTAGCAGTCCGAACAAATGGAAATCTGATGGCACCAGGTCAGGCTGTATGGAGGATGGGGTAAGACGTAAGACTATTCATCCAATTTTCTCAATCTTTTCAGCGGCTAACGTGAGGTCTTGCATTGTCATGCAAAAGAAGAACATCCGCCATAGCTTTTGTTTTAAGGGTTGTGACGTTTTGAACAGTGGAGGTTATCCACCTCTTACCCGCCCTGGTATAAGTAACTGATGGTTACTCCTTCAAGGCTCTCGCAAGATTCTAAATTTTTTTTGTTAAACGAAGCTACATTTATTTATTTTGAACGAATCAGGACCTCCAGCGTCCTTGCATACGTTGTTAGTAAGCAGTAAAAATGTTTTGAACAAAATTTATTGTGCATCCCTGCTCCAAAAAATCAACCATAATCAAACCCTCTGCAACCTAGAACACTGTCGCCATAACTTTCCCCGCCGCTCCGATCGCATATTTTTTAATTTTTTCGTCCTCGGGGAGTTTGTGTGATGCCATTCCATAGACTGCCTCTTTGATTCAGGTTCAAAAAAATGAACCCATGTTTCGTTTCCGGTCATAGTTTTTTACATTGGCATCACCGTACACATTTTTCTGTTTTATATGAATCCGAATGGGCATTTCACCTTCTGCGTTCAAGAATTCAATCACAGAATTCCATATAATACGAACATCAATGTCGGCTACTTTGCAAGCGACTGCAGTGCTATCACCCTTTGACGCAGAAAGTTACTACTGCAGTAGATTGTGGAAGAAGATTTTTTTTTATTTAAGTTTTTATTCCAGCAGGACTGGGAGGGTAGTGCAATCCCAGTCTGCCATATTACATAAACAACACTATAAACTATAAAAGATTTTTTTTTTACATATTAGGTAGTACCTAATTAAAACATAAAATGAAAACAAAATTCATCACATGAATAAAAAAAATAAGCATAAAATTTAAATAAATAATAATTAAACAGAATTAAAATGAAAGCGCCATAAAGATATGAGCGCCATATTCAATTTTTCCATTCAACTTACTTTATTTAACTAGAAAAAAATGGGAGGCATTACTTTTTGACTGACCCCAATATAAATAAAAACTAAAATACTTACAGAACTTGATAGTAACATTATTAAATTTAATTTAGTTAAAATTTTTTTTAAAAAATTATTAAATTGAGTTCTACGAATTAAACCAAAAAACAATTACGACTACACCATACCCTAAACATTTTCAGAATGGTAACGACATATGAGTAAGTAAAGAAGACGGACCTATGTCAAATTTGCCCTATCAAAGAAAAGAAGAAGAAGAAAAATAATGTGGGAATCTTAACGACGTAAGTGAAGAAAGCGTGTAAACAAATATGCGCCCACGGCACGGCGTATTGGACGGACGTACGGACGAATTCACCCTAGCAGGCCTGGAGATTCGACCTTTCCGCCGGGTTCATTTTAATCAATTCTGAAGAACGTGTTACTAATATTTAAGATGTTTCTAAATGAATACATCCCAAAGTTATTAATTCAAGGTCTAGAAAAATAAAATCTGGTGCTCACCGCTAACTTTAGTTGTACAGCGTATTACAATTTTTAAAGGCGTTGTAAGTTAAAAAAAATGATGGCAACGCATTGTTTTTATTAATCTAAATTATAAATAACTCATATCCCTTGTGAGGTATGGAAATAAAAATGATAATTCAATTACGAATTCGCCGAAATAAATTAAAATGTGAGCCTCGGGCAAACCCCCGATTAACGTTGTTATGTCTCGCCTTAATGATATTTCTCACAGCGTGATATATATAGACTCGTAAAATTGATGCTATCTCGTTTCGTGTTATGGTAAAATATATGATTTTAAACAGTGTTAGAAAGAGAGAATACCACGCTTTGCATTTTCATTTATAAGTTTTTACTTGCATGTATAGATCAAATTATAATATTAAAATCTGGAAGAAGCTTTCACGTGCTTTCAAAAACGATGGTTTATTTTAAAATACGTTCGATAACAGCGAATTCATCTGGAAAAAAAACAGTTTGCATGAAAAATATCAGAGGCTCCAGGGGTTTTAAGTCTTCTGCTAAACCCTGCGTATTATATACACACTTCAAAGAAAGGGAAGCTTAACTAATTAGTTATTGTTTCAGAAATCTAGTGATAAAGTCATAAAAGATAAATGCCATTACCAAAAAGATTAGCGTTCCGTGAATTACTGGGCGTGCAAAAATCTAACAGCTCGTTCTCTTTCCAGGAATTGGACTGGCCATTATCATTGACAACCTTCATCGGGGGAGGAAACACTGTTTCGCGATTCGCCGAAAGCGGGCGGATTGTTTAAGATTCAGCTGGGGGCACGTGGTTCGGACGCGCTATAATGATGACTGCTTGTATTATAATAAATGTACTTATGCTTCGGGGCGGTAAAATGTCTTACTTTGTCCGTGAACGGAGAACTTTGCCATATTTTAAAAAGTATTTTTGTTTTGAAGTATCTTTTTTTGCGTTGGCTCTTGGAAAATAAATTCCCTCAGTACCTTTGTCATCTTTGGGAATGGTATTTTTAGGGAAAGGGAGACAGCGATTTGCGAAGGAAACAGGCATGAGGGGTGGGTTGGAATCTGATTGCCAAAGTGTCCAGGAATGACGAGCGTATGAATCCGTCCTTCCCACTGCGGTGCAAGGCGATGCGTCGAGAGAGCCCTGCTGGAGAGATCGATGTCGTGTCTTCCTCAACCAGTCTCTCCTGATCCAGCCCGCCATGCAGTGGATGGACATCTCTGCGATATCACCAAACGTAGCAAATCACTCGGGGTAACCTAAGGCAGGGGTGTTGATATCAAATAAATGGTTCCCGAGAGGGCAATACCCATACCATCCTCCCGTTGAGCCTACTGTTTTAGAAAATTTGAATCACTTCGGGGATCTTATCAGCTGTTTAGTTTTTTTTTATAATGCATAGAAGCATATACCCGACTTTAAACGTTTTTTATCCCTTTAATGGCCGAAAATAAACAAATAGAAGGAAAAATGGAAATTCTGAAATATGTAAATAATCGAAAAACAATGTTTTTTTGGGTTAATTGAAAGCTTTAATTTTTGATTAATCAGTTTAAATTTCTAATGTCATTTATTAATGAAATGTGGTTAAAAAACATCAAGAAGAGGCACAGAAAGCACATCGCCTTGCACCGCAGTGGGAGGGATGGATTCACACGCCCGTCACTCCTGGACATAATGACCCCCATATTCCTACCCACCCCTCATACCCTTTTCCTTCCCAGAAATTCCTTTCCTAAAAAGACCCTCCGCACAGCGTTCCCAAAGATGACACAGGCCCTGCGGGTAATTATTTTCCCTAGGTCCTCCTGTGTTAATGTTAAAGAAAAGAGTATTTCAAAAAATATGAACACTGTTCTTAATGTTGCAAAATTACCCCACAAGGGTCAACGTTAGGCACTTTTACTGTACTGTTAACCGTGTACTGTCACCGTACACCGGCATATCACAGGCAGTACAGAGTACAGAGGGACAGAGGTACAGAGTGCGGGACAGGCACAGCGAGCGGAGAGTGGCAACAAGAGGGGACATTTCTCCACGCCCTCACTTGTTATGTAGAGGGCGTCGGCGCGGGTCACCCGAGGTGATTGGCTTTATATGGTAAGTAAACAGGAAAAAAACGACCTTCTACACAGTGACTGACTAATACTTCGACAGGAATTTGTTATTATCGACAATCGGCATTCATTCCCTTTGTTTCGGTTCGATCTGCAGACCGCAGCGATTCTGCCGTGTCCCGACGCTGACCACCGTATTCATAATATTTTATGCATTGTTTTTTTTTTATTTTTCATTTGCAAGTTTATTGTAAGATAGTCCAATGATCTGTATGGATCTTATCTGCATTGCGTGGGTGTCATCTGTAGTATCTATTCAACATGTATGATGGTACGTACGTTGAAACTTAGATTAACCGGTGCCGAATTAATTAATAAAAAAACTGAAAATTTGTAGATAAGCATTGGCGCCAATTCCACAAGGAAGATGGAGGATGGCCGCCTTACACTTAGCTGAGGAAAGCATCTCCAGAATATATACAAGGAACTGGCACTGTAATCTTAGGTCTGAGGTCATTGAAGTAATGTTACATTATAACATTTAAATTTCAAATAAAAAGCTGGATACTAAATATAGGGAGATCAGAAATAGAAAATATACTGATATCAAATACAGACTAAAACCAAATATAGTAATCTGAATTATAAAAAAAACCACTATCTTATTTACTTTATAATTATTTAAAAAAAATACTACATGATATATGTTATGTCTAATTCATATCAATTTCTTATAATTAAATTATAATATGTAAATGAAATCCTCAGCACGGGAGATCCCAGTGAGGATATCATTATCTCTACTGTTACTAAGAAATGAAGACAATAAATCATTATTATTATTATTATTATTAATGTAGGACGGGGATGCCAAGAGTAGCGATTGCATGCGTCAATCCTGGACAAACTGACATACCCTCATACCTTTTTACTTCCCGGAGTTTCCTCTCGTTTATTTACTTAAAAAGATCCTCCACACAGCATCCCCAAAGATGACCCAGGCTCTGAGGGAAAATATTTTCTTCAGGGCCTCCTCTATGATGCTTAACCAACAAACCAAACACATACAATGTATAACAACAGAGTGGAAGATACTATTAGTATCGCCCTGGTGTAAGACCACCATTCAGAATTGAAACGTTGCTTGAAAATGGCTTTAGCCATGTTTAGTGACCAGATCTGAATAGCCAGGTACTTCCCAACCTTCCTCTTCCCCACCTCCTTCCCCTCCCCACTACCTTCAGCCTCACAACATACCCCAATTGGGGATGCCATAGTCTCACTGGCTCCAGACGGGAGCAGTTGAGATTCTTGTGCGGTGTTCACTGTAAAAAAAAAAAAAAAAAAAAAAAACACCAAAAATACAATTTTTGTTAGTAAGTACTACGTAATTCGGGAACTCGAATTTGTTTTGAATTTAAGTGTAATTTCCACCCAGAGGAGATCCAGAAGCGCATAGTGAACGCAAATCGCTGTTATTTCCGCCTACAAAACCAATTAAAGTCCAGACTGCTGTCCAGAAACACGAAGATATTAGTGTACAAAACACTTATCAGACCAGTACTTACGTACGCAGCTAAGACTTGGGCACTAACTAAGAGGAATGAGCGAGCACTGGACGTTTTTGAAAGAAAAATTTTGAGGCGCATCTTCGGACCGGTTCTAGAAAATGGATTTTGGCGCAGACGCTACAACAATGATCTCTTTACTTTGTTTAAGGAGCTAAACGTCGCAAAATTTATAAAATTGGGAAGACTTCGGTGGCTGGGTCATGCGGAGAGAATGACCGAGCATCAAGCACCAAAGTCCCTGCTGAACTCAAGACCAATAGGGCGATGGAGCCTGGGAAGGCCAAGACTAAGATGGAGCGACAACGTCCTCAAAGACATCTATCTTGGAGCTTCCAAACTGGAGAGAGCTGGCACAAAACCGAGATGAGTGGAGGAAGACTCTTGAGGAGGCCAAGACCCACCAGGGGTTGTAGAGCCAATAGTGATGATGATGATGTAATTTCCACATTGGAACTGATTGTGTGAAAAATTCAAACAAGCGAAAAAGTATCTACCTATCCTATAATATTTTTAACAGAACAATATTGTCATTTTATTCTCATTTTATGCACATTTTATTGTAATTTTATTGTCAATTGTCATTTTCAAAATTGGAATTATAATATCCCGTGATTCTTCACGGGTCTGCGCTAATCATCTAATGAAATACAATCTCTTTATTATTAGAAACTGTCGTATAATTAATTGATTTAATACACATTTCTACGAAATCTCATATAAAGACTATACGGCAACATTTTGTAATAAGTTCATTGAGAAGTGCTGGTACATAAAGTTCCATTCTTCAATCTTCATGTCGTTTCGATGAGTCTACCATTAACTGTTAAATCTACCAGCAATTACTGCAATTAAATCTTGGTAATTGGACGCTTTAGCTATCAGTTCTACCATACAATGGCAAGTAACCTAATGAATTATGAAACGTATTTACCCATTGCGGTATGGGTGTAATTCCGATTCGAGTGGTTGCATAATAACGACAAGATCCATCGCTTTTCTCGTCTCGAATTGGTCGAATTCGACTCACTTGCTTCTTGCGTTCACCAGTTCATAGACATAGTCCATAGCCGGCAAACCGGTAAGGATTGCTCAAACCAGGAACATGTCTCCCTTAGTATGAGAACGAGGACACGGAACGACTAGGCCATTTCTTAATTTCTTGGCTATTTCTTTGCCGGCGCAATTACCAGTCAAACAGGTAGAAACATGGACATGTTACTGTAAAAGACCGAGAATGGGTGAATCTTTTCTTTGTTATTATTTCTTATCAGCATTTTTACTCAGTCAAGGAATAAAAACTCTCTCAAATGATATATAATATGTACACAGCGAAACAAATGACACAAAGTTGGTACAAAGCGAAGCAAATAATACATAATAGGTACAGAGCGAAGCAATTGATATATAATAGGTACAACGCGAAGCAAATGACATGCACATAGTTGGTACAAAGGGAAGCAAATGACACATAATAGTCCCAAAGCGAAGCAAATGACCCATACTTGGTACAAAGCGAAGCAAATGACATACACTTGGTACAAAGCGAAACAAATGACACGTGATTGAGGCCCTTGAGGTTTTTCACGAAAACGTCGCCTAAATCAACCTAATATTATAATTTATTATTAATTGGTAAAAAGCGAAGCAAATGAGATACAATAGATACAAAATGAAGCATATGATACATAATAGGTACAAAGCGAAGCCAATGACACATAATAGGTTAAAAACTAAATTGACACACAATAGTTAGGTACAAAGCGAAGCAAATATCACTCAATAGGTACAGAGTGAAGTAAATGAGTCATAATAAGTACAAAGCGATGCAAATGACATATAAAAGGTTCAAAGCGAAGCAAGAGATGCAAAACGAAGAGAGACACAAGTAATAAGATTTTTTATTGATTCCAATAAAAACCATAGTTTTTAATCCAAAATCAAAGAATCCAAAATTTCAGACGGTTCGGTAGCATAAGGGAATTAACTAATTGGGGATGTCATAGTCTCACTGCCTCCAGACAGTTAGGAGCAGTTGGAACTATTGTGTGGTATTCAAATTAAAATCGGAAACCTAACCTAACCGTGCTAGGATTTACCTGCCGGCAATATCTGAGATTTGCCAGTTTCGTGATTTTACAGTAACATTTTCATTTAACAGTCAAGAGGTAAAATGCCAAATGGAAGTATCAAAAAGACAAGTTGCAAGTTGCAAGGCAATATTTCATATTGACTCATGAAATATGACTTATTCAGTAGGTAATATGTCATTTTAGTTCAGTTTGGTTTCAGACGGAAAGACAACTATTTGGATAAGGTCACACAGATCTGAACCGATTATGCATTCAAATTTCATCACAGCAAGTACCCACTCTCGTATTGCGTGGGTCCATGATTAACAAACAATAAGATTCCAAAGGCGAAAGCTGCATAAAGCATAATGAATTGAACGACTCTTAAGGCACCCCTTCGACTATATTCCTGATTTTTGTTAAACCATGCCAATTGAATTCTACTTATTTTGTTTATTCATTTATTTAAACTTTTCTTTTATTTCTAAAATTAAAACATTGATTTTAGTTCAATTTATAATAAAATAAAACGAATTAACGAATAAAGGGAAGGAGTGCACATGGGTCTTGAAGAGACCCATGTTGTAGGAGGGAGGAAACACAGAGACCGGCAAATCATTCCACAGCCGAGCTGTTGAAAACAAGAACGAGTCGAAGAAACGACCCGTTCTCACGTGACAAATGTCAACCGTGGACAAATGTTGGGCACGCGTTTGGCGTGTTTCCCGACTATGCACCGGTGCCGAAGGGATCAATGATGCTAGTTCCTCGGAGCACCTTCTATTGTAATACCGGTAGAACAAGGATAGCATTCCCACCCGACGCCTGTGCTCTAAAGATTGCAATCCGTCTGTTAAGATGGGAGCATCTATCAAACGGACCGCCCGTTTCTGCACAGAGTCGAGGGTATTTTTCAGGTATTTTGGAGCTCCAGACCAGAGATGGCTGCCAAATTCAACCGTGGGGCGTACTTGTGATTTGTACAAGGTTAGCAGTTCTGTAGGTACTATTAAAGTATCTGCGGGCCCTGTACAGTACGCCCAGTTTTTGGGAGGCTAACTTTACTCTGGCTTCGATGGAGCCCCCATACCTGAGCCGGTCACTTGGGGTTTTTTTTTTTTTTTTTTAAGTTTTCTTTATTCATTAAATTTTTCATTACACACATAGGGGACTTTTCGACCACCATGCTAGGCACATGCCCGTGTTGTGGTGGTCGATTTTCTATACAGTAGGTGCATTCTTATGAAATATGAAGAATAATACGGTTACACCAAGCATATCAATGGAGGGCCTGTTCGGAAGATTGCTTCCGTTGAAAGAGACCAGATTGTCATTTCGATCCCTTTTAGACGTAATCAGACAAGATTGAGTCTTTGAAACATTAAATTCAACGAGATTATTTTTACCCCAAGAGAAAACACTCTCGAAGTAACCGTCCATTCTTTGTTTCAACGAGCTGTTGGAGTTTGTGAGGCCTTTGGGGGCTTGTCAAACAAAAAGCTATCATGAACTGTACTGTCATCCGCGTAACAGTGAATTGGTGCACATGACAAAAGGTCGTTGATGTGCAACAAAAACAAAGTCGGAGACAGAACCGATCCCTGCGGGACGCCAGCATTTATCGAGTGTGAGGAAGAGGTGAAACCATCGGCTACCGTCTGAATCGACCTCTCAAGAAGTCGGCAAGCCACGTACACAAGGATGCGGGAAGTCCGTAAGAAGGCAGTTTGTTGACAAGTCCTCGGTGCCAGAATGATAAATTAAAGCAAAGACAAAATCATAAGAAAATAGAAGTGACAAGTCATGTCAAGTCTTAGCTAGAAAGCAAAATACATAGTTATAAAATAATGTCAATTGTGTAGCGACCGACTAAAGTCTTTTAGACTTACATGTACCAAAAAAGCCAAGGTCTTGACTTTAGTTGACCAGTCTTCTCATTCTGGATAGAGGTCAATAATATCGATAATTAGTCAAGTGTTGATTGAGGTAAAGCAGTTCATTATTTCTAAGCCTACGGGAAGGTGTATTGAAAGGGATGAGTTGTAGTGATGTAGGTGAATCAAAATTACAATTGATAATTTTGAAGAAACCATTTTTTTCGACGGTCTTGTAAAGGAGAAAGGATTAGAATTGCCTCTTTCTAATCCTGGTCTCCTAGCAGTCCCTCCGTTGAACGTATTCAACTTGACGAATATGGACAGCATAAAAAGTATGTAGTTTCATTATTATGTAAAATTGTGCAAAGGAGTTCAATACGTTTAAGTTCGATATAAGAATAAAAAAGAAGTTCTTTTTTAATATACGCCCGTACGAGTCTTTACGAAATATAATTTGTATAATAAATTAGCAGAATAGTAATCAAGATGTAAAATTTGTTAGAGATATTATTTATTTATTTACTAACGCCTTGAAGGTTTTTAGATGTATACATTATTATTGATGAGTTAGTATAATAATAAGTGTTTATTTCATAACATAATAAACTGGAAATAAATATTTAAGCAAATCCGAATTCATTGAAAAACACACAGTTCCAATCGCAGACACAAATCGAATATTTTTGATACCGTGAAATATCACGGATAGTCTGAATTCTCAATAAATTTGTTAAAATTAAAATATTTTTTTGAAAAAAATTGTAGGTTGCTGCATGAAACTGAAATAATCGTAGAAGTTGAATAGAACTTACGCAGAACGTGAAAATTAACTTAAAATATTTGATTAATTCATTAATTTTTTTAAACAACCCTCCTTAGAGTTGTTCAATTTCATCATATGAGTAATTGCCTTATTCTAATCCTAGTCTCGTAGCAATCCCTTTTAAGAATTAATGTTGAACGGACTCAATATGTCGAATATGGACAGCAAAAATATTGACAGAGGACACTGCATTCTGAATGTCTTCTCTGTATTATTCTGAAACATTATCAATTCATGTTTAGATCAGCCATTAAAGAATATCGAGTTGTTATTTCAGCGAAAAAGAAAAAATAATAATAATTTCAATTCGTTTATGATTCGTGTATGGCAAATGGTGCTTGAACTAAGCGGTTGCACTTATTCAGTAATACCTTGAGACCAGCGATCCGTAGTAGAAAAGAGAGGCTGTTGGTGCTTCCTGGGCAAACATCGTCGAAGTTCTGTAATCTATAATGATTCGGGGGTCCTCCAAAAAAGCGGCTCTTAAAACAGCGAAACACGTGATTCCGCCGTAAATTGTACTGCACAAGGATTTGGGGTATTTATCTGACTTATCTCGACAAGAATTCACCTGAAAAATAGTGCGCAAATTTTTCGTGTAAGTTATAAAAAGTTTACCGAAATCTTACCTTAGTTTTACCTCAAATCTTCCTAATATTCCAAAATTAATTACATCTTTTGAAAAACCATAAATTCCACGCAACACAATGATATTTAATATTCCATGGAGATAAATAAGTTTAAAAATCATATCGAAATATTGCTAAATAAATATGAAGATGAGGAAATCATAAATTGAAATAACACCAACTCAACAACCTATAGTCAATAGTCAACAAACGTGAAGATGAGGAAAACAAAAAATTTGAAAACGAGATCTAAAAACTTGTAGATGAGGAAATCAATAGTCAACAAATACGAAGGTGATGAAATCAACAAACATGAAATTGGGGAAATCATAAAAATGTTGAAGTTTTTTCTTTACACACCGGAGACCCTGAGGAAAATAATTTCCCTAAGGGCCGTTGTCGTCTTTGGAGATGCTGTGTATAGAGTCTACATAAGTAAAGGAACGAAAGGAAGTTCCGGGAAGGTAAAGGGTATGAGGGGTGGGTATGAATCCATCCCTCCCCGCTGCGGTGAGAAACCATCTGGAGAGGACAAAGATTTCCCCAAACCGGTCACTCCCGATCCAACCCGACGCATCCGCCACCAAGACCTGGACACACGTCACCCGATGAACCTGTGCACCCATGCTAAGTCACCATACTTAGCGAACCACTTGGGGTGACCTATCTGAGAAGTGTTGGTTAATGAATAAATAGTTCCTGGGACCTCAAAACCACCCAATCTGACAGTAAATTTAAGTAATATCAACACAACATCCTCGGAATAAGAATATCGTATGAGAAGAACCGTGAATGGGAATATACCATTAAACTGTGTATCTTTAATAGTCATTAATAAATAAAAAAATTAAAAAATACATTAGAAAATCTTTTTTGGCTTTTGGAGTGCATTTCCATAATGCAATTTTTCTCGTACCTGGGTAAAGTTTTTATGATATAGTTGCAACGTCCGTGGTATTCGTGGTAGTCCCAATCTCCGTGGGAGGCAGCGTTCTTTCTGGTAGTCACCGTTCATCCATCGCTGAGAAGCAGGAAACGGCTCTAACTGGGTTACGGAGCATTACGGCAATAGGCTGTATAGGCACTTCTTGCAGTTGCGGGTGCGTATTTAACTACTATTGCCGAGTTCATTTATTTATTGATGTTCATTGCGACAGCTGGAAAGACATTTCAGTAAGTCCCATTAAACCCGGCAACCGATACCACAACGACTACTGTCCACAAAAAATCAATGGTCATTTTTTTCGCAAGGCCGGAATTGAATCATCAACTTCTTAACCCGGTTCAAATGCGTAAACTATTCAGCAAATAATTTTCATTAAGTATACACTTTCCATACACATCAAGAACTGCTTTTTACCTACATAACAGAAATCATTTTTATATTTCAAAACACATTTGAAACTCAATTTGGGAGGGAGGTATGGATTTTTTTTTTGGATAACCAACAGCCTTGCCATAGGTCACCCGAGTGGTTTTCTACGTTTGGTTACTTAGCAAGGGAGTTCGGTTACACGGAGTTAGGTTTGTCATAATAGGTCTTAGCGGCGGATGCATTTGCCCACCCGCTGCGTGGCTGGCCGGATTGGAAGAGATTGGTTGAGGGATACATTTTGACCTCTCCACACGGACTCTCTCGACCCATCGCCTTGCACCGTAGTGGGAGGGATGGATTCGTACGTCCGTCACTCCTGGACACATAGGCCCCCAGATTCCTACCGAACTACCCACACCCTCCAAGGGCGGATCCAGGGGGGGGGTCATGGGGTCATGACCCCCCCCTGGGCAGGGTCCAGGACCTAGGTGGACCTACTTTTTACTTGTATCTATTATAATTAAAATTAAATTATAACTGCTTGTGACTTGACCACGACTGTGTGACCCCCCCCTGGCGCCAAAGCTGGATCCGCCCTTGACACCCTCATAGAGGCTCACACCTTTTTCCTTCCCAGAAATTTCTCCCCTTCCTTTTCCCTAAACAGACCCTTCACACAGCACCCCCAAACATGTTTTATTTTTTTAAATATTTTAATATTTCGAGCTATCTAATGCATTTTATCATTTACTAACTGAAGTCCCCGGCGATGCCCGGACTTTACACAGAATTTTCGAAATCAAACGTAGACAGTGACCTTCCTCTTGTTTTGAAGGTCACATGTGCAAAATTTCATCAACCTCGGCATAAAAACTGTAGATTAGTAGATACCACCCGCTTGCCAGCCCGCTCGTCCACCACATTACAGACATTCTCCTTTATACAAGGTGTCCGGAAACTCGTAGTACAAGCGGGAAACTGGAGAATCCACATCACATTTGGAGTCGATTTTGTCGTTTAACTTTTTTTGATTTGAGCTTTCGTTTTCGAGTAAATCGGGTCCGAAGTTGGAATTTTTTAAGTAAAAATTTTAAAAAATTTTTCACTAGGGGGTTGATTTCAGCTGTGTAATGTCTTATAAATTTTTTTTAACCCTTTAGTTGCCGAAAAAATGGAAAAATAGAAAAAAAATAATATTAAAATCGAAATGCTTAGATCGAAAAAAATAAGTTTTTTGGGTTCTCTATGTGATGTAGATTCACCAGTTTCCCGCTTGTACTACGAGTTTCCGGACAAGTTGTATATTATACATTTCAACCAATTTACACAAAACTCTATCCATTGGGTTAAACCGCTTGAAAATCCGTTCAGTAGTTTTTGAGTTTATCGCAAACAGACGGACAGAGAGACGCGACGGAGGACTTTAATTTATAATATGTAGAGGTACGAAATCCAACCTTTAAATTAAGAATTTCAACTGACTGATTTTTATTTCGATTTTCAAGATGGCGCCAAATTTCGCTGTCTCTTCTGAATAGAATTTTAAATTTCGTATAAAAGATAGTTAGGTACTTTTTTATTCACTTATCGTACTTTTTTCGCCAGTATCAATATTCCGACCACAGCACTATCGGTGTTATTACTTACCCGAGGCGTGACCGGACTGAAATCCGTAATATTTTTCACTGGTCGACGACACCGTGTTAGCATTAAATGCAATAGTGCGTGATTACCCGAACTTACATACTTCCTGAGCATCTCAAGCTGTGGAAATCTAATTTCTCTATATTTATTTATTTATTTAAGGAACATAAACAGTCTTAATAATATAATATACATAAGAGGATAAAAAAAAAGACCAATTATTAATGTTCACAGATAGGTATTTAGAAACATAAAAGTAACTGAATGAAAACAAGAATATTTAAGAAAAGAAAAAAAAAACAGGACAAAGCAGCAATTAAAAAAATATATATATAATACAGGTGTAGATTCAACAAGTGATAAACCTAAATATAAAAACACAGCAATAAAATAAATGCGATTATAACTGTAGAGAAAATAGGGTGCGAAACAGGTATTTGGATTGGGACGGGTAAGGGGAGGACAGGGATAAAGGAACACACTTTGGGAGGCGGGAATGGGTACCGCCGCCCCGGGAACCTTTATTGGATAACCAACACCTCTGCCATAGGTCACCCCAAGTGGTTCGCTACGTTTGGTGATTTAGCAGGGGTGCCCGGGTTCATGGGGTGAGGTTTGTCTAGGTCTTGGAGGCGGATGATCAGGACATACTGAACCCCAGATTCCTACCCACCCCTTAAACCCTTTTCCTTCCCAGAACTCTCCTCTCCTTCCTTTCCTTAAAAAAAACCCTCCACACAGCATCCCCAAAGATGACATAGGCCCTGAGGGAAATTATTTTCCTCAGGGCCTCCTGTGTGGAGCTCATGTAAAAAAAATAAAAAAGGAAAGTTGCCATGCAGGTAATTTAAAAATATTAGGTACCATTAATTTAATCATCATGAATATGTGTTATGTATTATTCGCACGTAGAATGTTATACAAAGAAATTCTATAGCGAAAGTAACTAGCAGTGAATATATCAGCAAGTGTTTCTAAACGTGCAAATTTAATGTTATAGTAGTTACATGTCCTTATTTATTATATCAGTGTTAAATAATAAAGCTTCAAGTACACTAGGAAATAGGTAACTACAGTAAGTCACGTTTTGATGTATGATTTGATTGCAATTTGATAGAAGACTCTTTCTTCTTCGGGAACGCAACTAACAGATGACCTTTGTAATTCTAGTGCCAGAGGATGGATTCCTAGACTGATAATGAGAAAAAGGGGTCATCCACAGACGAGATAACCACCTCGACAGAACTACCGCTTTAAAAAAAAACGACTGTGCTTTAGACCATACCACTGAAGTAAAACTTATTTAGCTCCATTTGTATGGTAGGAAGAGAGAAAGAAAATGTGTTTTGCTCCTACAGTGTGATACAGACAATAGGCCTGCACTGTGTCTTAGATATAAGTAAAGTAACTGGCTATGAGAGAGAGAACGAAAATGTGTGCTCGCACCTCTCTTTCTTGCCTCTACAGTAATATATGAAACGTAACTCTCTCTCTCTTCTATCTTTCTATCTTCACTAACTTATATCTCCCTCTCAACTAAAACAAAAAAAAATACGTCCAATTATTACATTAGATTTCATGACGGTTGATCCCCCGACAGCGGTATATTTATATAAAATTTGCTGTCGGTTTAGAGAAATTATGGAGTACCTACTCACACATAATGTATCTAGTATCCCGAAGGGTTGTATACTTCGGGTGTGCATGAGAGGATTTACCGCCGAATAACAAAAGTGGAAAACATATTTTCATTCAATTGCGTCAAGGATAAAACTACTTGTCTATATTTATACTGTATATACAGGGACGTGCTTGACTTACTTTAGCCAGTGATTCCTGATATTATTTGGAGTAAAAAATGTAATTGAAATTTTGATCTCCGATGACATTTTTGACGTTTTTTTTTTTCTACAAAAACATAAAAAAATGGTAGATGTTGGAGAGTTGGAGGCGGGTTAGGGATTGGTCGGTTACTTGACTTAGTGAGCAGTAACGACGTGCGGAAGAAATTTTTTTTTGTTTGATTTCGAGGAAAAAAAATTTGAAAAAAAAAAAGTCTCCAAAAAAGTCACCGGAGACCAAAATTTCATTTACATTTTTTACTCCAAAAATCACTGGTTAAAGTAAGTCAATTACGTCCCTTAACACCCTGTATAAGCGTTAAAGTACAAAAAATCGACACTGTAAATAAATTCGTATGATATCCATACCAACTTATTGTTACTTAAGATATTTTAGGTCGATTTTAGGTTGGAAATTGGCTAACAATGCACAAAAAAATATAATTTTACAATTATCGTAATTTCGCAGGGCCTACTGTCAGGAGATCAACTGTCGGGTTACCTACTATTATAAAATATCAGAGGTTTTTTAAATAAAACTTTGAACATCTCTGAGACACAGGATGTTCACATTTTATCACGGAATTTATGGTGAAATGGTTTTTGGTAATCTCAGCTTTAATAATATATTACGAGAAGGTACATATACAAACGAATACGTGCTTAGTTTTAATGGAAGAAATGCATGATCATGTATATTTTTTAAAAAACCTCCCAAGTTATTCAATACATTCTCACCTACTACACAGGTAAATATATTTACAGATACCGCGAAAATGTTAACAAAATAATGTCTCTTCTATTTGGTAAGTTACCTACATAGTACATATGAGGTGTGTAGATGCAAAGGCAGCAATCTCCCACTTGTGTATTTTTGAGAAAAAGGCAAAAAACTTGTAGACATTAAATGGGATTTCACAGAACATTGAAAAAATTACATTAAATAGCTGTTTGATATCAAGGATTGTTTGCATCATCAGATTTTTTTTAATGCAAGCCTATAAAAAGATAAATAACTTTTTATTCCGAAGATTGCTGCTTTTGCTACCAAGTGTTGGAGATTGCTGCTTTTGCTACATACAACATTGGAGATTGCTGTGTTTGCTACAAACCTTCGCAAATAACCGCCATCTTTTTTTTGTGTTGATTGGCTTCAAGGAATACTTTATAACTCAATAAGGGGTAATTGCAAAAAATAAACTTTTTGAAGATATTATTGAACATTTTTTTACAGAAAACAGGTTTTGTTATGATTGATATTGTTTGAGACTATGGCATCCCCAATTATTGGGGTATGTTGTGAGGCTGAAAGTACTTTCCTTCCTTTCCTTAAAAAAAACCCTCCGCATAGCATCTCCAAAGATGACATAGGCCTTAAGGAAAAAAATGTAAAAAATATATATACTACACTAGCTGACCCGACAAACACTGTTCTGCCATATAAATTATTTCTAGTGAATATTTTGGTTGTTAAATGAAAAATAACGAATGTATTGTAAGTGTGTGGGGATGGGATATATGACAGAAGGAGGAATGGAATGCTGTAGCTGATGACCGCCGATAAACATAATTCAAAATTCCACTAAAGTAGGCAAATAAAATAAAGAAATACAATATGACTTTCGAAGAGTAATTGAGTATACAATTTTTTTATCAGTGTCTTTAGCCATCACAAATAAGCTCGATGGTTTGCCCACGCGAGAACATGATGCCGAATGAAATATCAAAATGACGCGACGCTTCTTGTGAATGTCTTGCGCATGTGTGGATGTAAGTTCGATGAGGCGGACGTAACGCCATCTTTCATTCGACAATGTAAACAATTTCGTTCTGTTTGAAATATGAAAGACAGTTAAATTTGTTCATACAAAAATATTAAAATCGCTATTAAAAAATAGGAGGGTGGGGGAAGGTGGGTTAAAATTTGTGTTAATAGGTATTTGTTGATGACAAATAAAAAAAAAAACATTAAAAAAAATTGTTATAAAAAAATTGATTTTTTTCTGGATAGGGACACCCTGTTCACCTAGCGGTATGAAATATACTTTAAAACCTATACTCATATCTACCAAACATACATTAACAAAATTATAAAAATCGGTAAAGCCGTTTCGGAGGAGTGCGACCTCAAACACCGTGACACGAGATTTTTATATGTATATAAGATAGATATTATTAAAAAGTAAATTAATTGTGTAATACCACAAATTAATCAAATAAGATTTATTTGTGCACGCCGGGTTCGAACCCGCGACCTTCGGATTGTGAGTGTTACCTCGGGACCACGGAGGCCGTCAAAACATCAAACATGGCGTGAATAAAATATGTCAAATTGTCCGCTTTTTAATGTAATGGCTACTAAAATATATTATTTTCCATTTTCGGAAACGGAAATACTTACTTCTCATTATTATCTAACTGATACTAGGTATTTTTTAAATAAAAAGTGCAAAAGAGAAAAATAAATAGATTATCATTAATAGATAATTTTTTGAGAGTTATAATGCTTTCCTCCAAGCCAAAATAAAATCTGACAGCTACATTCCATGATATTTTTGTAACATTTCGTATCTAATTTTCAGACTTAATAATAGGTTTGCGGGCGTCTTTTGATAATGCTGGGGTCAGGTGACAATCCATCTTCAATAATTATCGAAAATATTTATTCTAAACACACTTTTACATACTTCAAAACATCAAAAACTCACATAGAAAAATCAGTACCAAATGCTACTTTAGTATGGAGCGGCCATCTTGTCACGTGACACTTTCTATGAATTTGATTGGCCGAAATGGAGAATGCTATGTTTGCTTTGAAAAGAACATGGAGATTGCTGCCTTTGCTTTTAATACGTATTTTCAAACTCGGATTTTGATGGGAATAAGTTGAGTTTGTAAATAAGCAATGCATTTATTAGGTGCACAATTTGAATCTCTATGGAACTGCATTCATAGCTTTTTTTTCGATATTTTGGAGATTGCTGCCTTTGCATCTACACACCTCATATTATTATATAGGTAACTTACCAAAAATAAGTGGTGGTCCATGAGTTTTCAGTGAGCTAAAGTGCTAATATTGAAATATACGACGTTAATGATGTTGTAGCTGAAAATGATTTTTTTTTCCAAATTTCAACTTTTTGTATGAAGATCTTTCAGTTTGGGGATGCGCCGCATCCACAAACTTTTTTTTTTTTTTTACAGTGAATAACCGCACAAGAATCTCAACTGCTCCCGTCTGGAGCCAGTGAGACTATGGCATCCCCAATTGGGGTATGTTGTGAGGCTGAAGATAGTAGGGAGGGGAAGGAGGTGGGGAAGAGGAAGGTTGGGAAGTACCTGGCTATTCAGATCTGGTCACCAAACACGGCTAAAGCCATTTTTAAGCAACGTTTTCAATTCTGAATGGTGGTCTTACACCAGGGCGATACTGATAGTATCTTCCACTCTGGAACATGCCGCAAATATACTATATATTATTTTAATTGAATTAATTGTGAAATAACACAAATTAATCAAATAAAATTTATTTGCGCATGTCGGGTTTGAACCCGCGACCTCCGGACTGTGAGTCAAGAGTCTTTCCCACTGGACTACGGAGGTTGTCAACTGAAACTGAAAGAATCTTGAAAATCATCAATGAACCATGTTATAATGTTGTACATACGGTATTTGCAACATTATTACATGATTCATCTTTTTTACTGCCTTATGTTTTAGGAATTGTTATTAGTTATGTTATGAATAATTATTTTCAATGGTAACATTTATAAAGTCATTTATAAAACGGTTTTCCAGAAATCATTTATTTGAAAATAAAAGGTGTCTATTGTTCAGACACCCTATGAAAACCGCTGGATTAAATTTTCACTTGTTTAACTAGTAATAACTAATTTTGCAATACAATTTTATGCAATTTCATTATTTTGTTGATCAAAAATAAAAAAGAATAATTTTTAAATGCGCTTTGACTTTTTTTTATTTTTAATGTTGTCTGGAAGGCAATTATATAAATTCCCCCCTCGTAACCAATGGATTGCTTATCATAGTGAGTGTGTATGGTGTTAAAATGTGTGTTATCGTATTGTCGTGTAAAGTGTATGTACTCGGGACGTTTTAATGAATTCTAACAGCACTACATGCACATTGCACGTAGTAACTATTCCGCCTTCTGTTGCGGGATTCTTCACAATAAGAAGTAAGAATTATCTTTAATAAAATATATATTACTTTATGGCATGACAATAATTGTTATTCAAATTATGTTGGTAAAAACCCATAAATATGCTCACCTCAAAACCAGTTGCATGTGCTTTCACAAACCGATTGCCATCATTGTTTTATCAAATCTCGCGGCGCATACTGAACAGGCCAAAACATAACATGACACAGGTACGCCTAATTGATGGACTCCTGTGGCTTTGTTGTACAACAATGATGTAATGGCGACATAAAAATTCAGTAAAGATCTCCACCAACGTTTACGGTTCTGTGAGAAAATGTACATCCGGCCACAGACAGGTTCTGAATCCTCAAGTTGCCACTGTTTTCTCAAGACACCTAGCCAAAAAGGACTTGAACAAAACAAGATCACAAATACTGATAAACGAATGGCTGGGTATTTTTGATAAGACTACGTGGTTTGTTGAAATTTCTGGAGATCGGGTTGCTTTGGAAGTTCCCAGAGCCCGCTTGTTCTATGCCTAGACAAGGCATCACCAGGAAATGTTCAAGTCCCGTGAGAGTATGTCGCTATTTCACTTGGCGTGTATTTCGCATACGGACTGATTTTGAATTACAAATTATTATTGGTGCTTTGCACCTACGTGCTAGCCAGCAAAGGTATAGTGGTATTTGACAAAATGCCTGGCAATGACTAACTAAGTAACTACTACATTGCTTCGCTGGAGGTAAGCAGAGTGAATGTAATTACACACATCTCTTTCAGATGTTCAACTCTTGACATAATCGGATGAAATTTTTAATTCGCTTGACCGCGTCATTTCTTTCTAGGGCGACTCGCCTACTTTTATTCTATTGCGCTGCAAAACATTTTCTTGACACCCTTTCTGTTTCATCCACTCAAATGTCAAAAGCATATAAGCTTACCTTTCTTTATTTTGTTAATCTTCTTCTACTTTCATCCATCGTTTGATAGTTCCATGAATCTACATTTACATCCCCGTGCACCAGGGTTAGAATCAGATCATTTATCCGTTAAATGAATAACCCTTATTTATCCTTCTGATAGCGTCTTTATTAATCCCTATGCCAGGGTTGTTTTAGTTTAAAAACACTAAAACAACCCTTGCAAAGGGGATAAATTAAATTCAATTATTTCAATAGATAAAGGTTGAGGTAATATACGAAATGCAGTATCCTCTGAAGGTACACATACATAATGTTTTCTCCTTCTTTAGTCGTTTCCTCATTGTTGAGAATCCCCACTCCAATTTACATGGTGGTTATTAGACAAGACTCCTCCACTTCTCGCAGTAACCAACGTTCAACGTCCTTACGATATTTGATCACTACCGCGCATCGATGATCCTCGTCTGCTTCTCCTGCCTTCCAATTTGCCAGTTACCTCGAGTTTCTCCAGATTTTCAATGATTATTTTGATTTTTTTACAGACTACTTTTATTCACTAATCACAAAACACACAAACACGAAACAATGGAAATGGCATAGGAAATCATACCTGCTGGTGTACCAACAAACTACCCTCTTCTAAATACGACTCCAGATACTAATATCTACAGCCTGTATGTCGGACGAATATCTACAGCTCTAATGTTGAACTAATATCTACGAACTTTAGAGTGTTGACTAATATCTACAGAGCTAAGGTCGGACGAATATCTATGCTATGACGGTCCCAGTGTTGAAAAATATCTACAGAGCGTAGGTTGAACTATTCAGCTAAATGTGTCCAATAGTCCGATAGTAGGGATTTTTACATACATACTTACATAAATTAAGTTTTTTAAACTGCATACGCAATATTACGTTATTCCAATATGCTATACATAATTGCAAATCCAACCTCTGCCAGTGCTGTAGATATTCGTCAATACTTTGGTTCTCATAGATATTAGTTAGCAGTTTGAGCTGTAGATATTCGTCAACACTTTGGTTCTCATATATATTAGTCAACAGTTTGAGCTGTAGATATTCGTCAACACTTTGGTTCTCATATATATTAGTCAACAGTTTGAGCTGTAGATATTCGTCAACACTTTGGTTCTCATAGATATTAGTTCGATTTTTTCAGTTTTTGGAATTAGTAGACGCCTCCCTAAATACCAATGACAAATTGCACAAAAACATTCATCAGGAAGCTAATGTCTGAACACAATTTTGACAGAATCCATGATTTTCATAAGTTTTTTAGTTGCATTGATGCTATGTACAAAAGTACAATTAGGTACAGTCATATATAATAATTCTTATAATGCTTCAATCCAAAATAACATATTTTTATATTTTTCAATGTAGTTTATTTTTTTAAATAAAACGTGAACAGGTGCTACTTCTTGTCAGGTCGATATTGGTTCATAGCCAGGCAGATTGTCTTTTCTAGGCTAATGAACCAAATGCTCCAGTTATGCATTGTGTACACAATCTATTATTTTGTAATAATTATTGCTGTTTTTCTTCAAACTGTGAAAAATTTAAGGGACTTTATTTAACACATTTTCAGACTCCTCTCTATTCAGGTCAATTAAACATTTAGTTATTCTTGGACCGATGTATGACATTTTGCCAGTTTTTGTGTTTTTTTCTGGAGGGATTTTGTTATATCATTTCAGTCTTCTCAATTTGGGAGGCGGGTATGGGTACCGCCGCCCCGGGAACAATTTATTGTGTAACCAACATCTCTGCCATAGGTCACCCCAAGTGGTTCGCTACGTTTTGTGACTTAGCAGGGGTGCACGGGTTCAGGGGGGTCAGGTTTTTCCGGATCTTGGCGGCAGATGTGTCTGCTCACCAACTGCGTGGCAGGCCGGATCGAGAGAGAACGGTTGAAGGAGACCTTTTAACCTTTCCATCAGGACTCTCAGCAGGATTTGGACCGCAGTGGAACCTGCGCTGACCCCCAGATTCCTACCCACCCCTCATAAATTTTTCTTTCCCAGAACTTCCTCTCTTTCCTTTCCCTAAAAATATCCTCCACACAGCATCCCCAAAGATGACCTGTGTGGAGCTAATGTAAAAAAAGTCGTGAGGTTTGAGTTCTCAGTTTTGAATAAGATTTGAGCGAGTTTGAAATTTGAATGTTTTTGAGTGATTTTTCGTAATTTATTTTTGAGGTGTTGTGCCGTGTTGCGCTATCTCCTTCTTTAGCCAACGTGTTTCGGACAGCGTTAGTGTGTTTACATCTGCCCTGATGATGGACACTGTAACTCTGTCCGAAACGTTGGCTAAAGAAGGAGGTAGCGCAACACGGCACAACACTCCAAAAATAAATAACAAAAATAGTTTTGATCATGAAAATAGTGAAGTTTGAATTCTCAGTTTTGAGTTAGTTCTGAGCGAGTTTGTGTGGTTTTAAGAGAAGTTTAAGTTATCAGTTTGATAAGCAATGGGTCTACTTATTAGGATACCTATTGATTTATCTCCCTCTTCATAATTCGTGTGTATTATCTCAAGAGGTTTCTACTTCAACTTTCCCATACTACGATATTAATAGTAGGTACATAATATATTTTATTTTCCTTGACTGGCCAGAGATATAGACTTCAGTATTTTATTACCCAAATCATGCCTTCGATAATCCCACTTGGTAGTCGAAAAGAATTTATATTCAAGCATCTTTGCAAAGGAAATGAATCGTCACTGTAAAATATGTCTTTCCTCGAAAGCGAATTAAATTATTTAGCATTTTATACAAAATAAATTCACTCACTTGAAATATCTACACATCACGTACATCTACATAAGATACGTATGTAAGTATTGGCATACTTTATGGTAAAAAATCTCAAAATACAGGATGTGCTAATAAACTATTTCCTGAAAATTGAGATATTTTTCAAGGCAAAATGATTATGTAACTTTGGCACCTTTTATGGGTATTCGTATTGGCGTATTTGGCATAGTTACATAGGATAGACAGTATGTTTTCTTTGTAACTGTGCCAAAACCGCCAATACGAATAGCCGTGTAAGTTGCCAGGGTAAGATCATGAAATTTGTAGATGCATGATATATTATTTTGTGACTTTAAGACGAAGTTAAGTGATGACCCTTTGAACAAGCAGGTTATCTATCTATATATATATATATATATC
Source organism: Limnephilus marmoratus (assembly GCA_917880885.1). Taxonomy (NCBI): domain Eukaryota; kingdom Metazoa; phylum Arthropoda; class Insecta; order Trichoptera; family Limnephilidae; genus Limnephilus; species Limnephilus marmoratus. Next base: position 17,855,905 of record OU862911.1, read on the forward strand.
TAAAAATGTTTATATGTCCGCTATGTGTTGCTAAACCATTCATCCGATTGCGATGAAACTTTGGGGATTTGATGTGTGCATGCCCGCGATGGTTCCAATATAGGTATACCTATAATAGTGAGTTCTGGCATTATGAAATTTGTATAAAAAAATGCAATATCTGGCACGCGAGCTGTTTGAAAACTGAATGTATCGGAACTGAATGAATGGAATACGGGAGGGGGGAGGGAAACTCTGGAGGGGGGTTCGCGGGACGGGGCAAGCGGGAGAAGGAAGTGAGGAGAGGGAAGGCGGGGAAGGCGGAGTGGGAACGTGAGAAGGGAAGGGGCCGCGGGAGAGTAAGGGGATGCGGAAGGGAATGGGATGAATGGGAAAGGACACGCAGAGAGAAACAATTTTTTCTATTGAGTGGCATAGTGACATAGCAACTCGCTAGTCTAATATAATATTACTAGCTTACCCGGCCACGCGTTGCTGTGGCTAATAAAACACAACGTCATCTACTGGATGGTTATCCAACCTTTATAACCATCGCCGTCTTTGAGTTTATCGCGAAGAGACATACAGATGCCGCGAAGGACTTCAATTTATAATACATAGAGATGGTATGAAAGATTATAGGTATAATATTATAGTTATTATATATATAACTAACGTGTTTAAGTTAATAAGGATTAATACTGTATCCGTCTAAATAACTTTTCAATTACCGCAATGTACGTGACCATTTTTTTTAGTAGATAGAATGGGTATAGTAAGCTATCCGATAAAGATAGATATATGCCTTCGCGGACTTTTTTGTAGATCTATAAAAGAGGAATATCCCACCATGCATTGTTTTGTTATATCCCAAAAGAATTAGGCAGCGTTTTCGATGAAAGCTACCAAGCGGCTTGACTTTTTCCGACACTTCTAACAATTATCGTTATGTTTCAACAAATTTACACAAATCCTTGACAAATTACATACCTAAACCTTCCTCACGAAACACTCTATCTATTGGTGAAAACCGTATGAAAATCCGTTCAGTAGTTTTCGAGTTTATCGCGAACAGACAGACAGACGACGCAAGGGACTTTAATTTATAATATGTAGAGGTGTAGAGATATCCAAATCTAAAGTTTCGAAAATTTGAAGGACCCGTTTGCTGTTGAAGTAGAAGGTTCCAAATTTGGTGTTTCAAAATACACCTGATAATGAAATTTATAACAATCTGATGGAAAGCTTCAAGTATATTTGCAACACATTGCAGAATCGTAGATACTTTCAGTATCGCCCTGGTGAAATATTATAATATAATCCAAATATTACTTGAAATGGCTTTTGCCGTGTTTGTTGACCAGATCTAAATAGTAAGGCACTTTGCCACCTCGTTCTCCTGGCCAATTTGGTTATGTTATTGGTTAAATTTAATGGGTTTCCTAACTTCTAGGCTTCTTTTTATAAAGAATTGCCTAAATTAAAAAAAAAATCGAGGCTATTCTAGAGCTTTCAGTTCAAAATTTGTTTTTGAACTGAAACTTCTGTAGTCCCGCTGTGATTTGAAATTCGGATGAAACGGAAATGACGCATTACAGCACCTGCGAAGCATCAAACTGCGCTCATGATTATAATGTCACTTTTCAAGTCTCTTATTGGTTGAGGTATTAAACGGAAATTACGCTAGGTCTGCGCTCATTGGTTGCTTTGATTATGACCTCACTTTTCAAGGCTCCTTTGTTCTTCATTGGTTGAGATTGTTTTCGTAAAGTTTCGCTTCTACCGCGTGTTAACTTCAACGATTTTTTTTTATGTTTATTTAAATGACATTTTTAAATTAAATTCTTGAGCACCCTGTAAATGCATTAATACGGGCTGAGATTTATCATCAGGCATTAGTATTCCATCAATAGTTTTGACCTTCCGCTATATAAGGTAGTTGAACTCGTACTGGGAAACCAGTGCATACTTTATGGGAAGGCCCGTTTCGATTATGCGTAGGAACTAACAAAAGGAAACAATCATTAAATATCAGGAATCTGTCATTCTTGGACTATCCTACCTCCTACCCTTGCTTTGTGTTATATATCTTGTTATTTTTTTGTGATTTTATCTTCATGTTTCTTTTTTTTTTTTAATTAATATGTAATGATTTGTGATTTTATCTTTATGTTTCTTTTTTTTTAAATTAATATGTAATGATTTGTGATTTTAACTTTGTTTTTTTTTTTAAATTAATATGTAAATGATTTGTGATTTTATCTTTATGTTTCTTTTTTTTAAATTAATATGTAATGATTTGTGATTTTATTATTTTTGACCTATTGACTCTTTTCCACAAAAAAATATAAATGGATTTCGAAAGATTGTTCTTTTATCTAGCATTCGCATGTTTTAAATTTTGAGAAAAATTGTTTATTTTTAGTAAAATAAGGTTAGGTTAGGTTAGGTTAGGTTAGGTTAGGCAGATTTGTTAAAAGATTTTGAATTATACCACACCCATTTCAAATCATATAATCATGCAGCAAAATAAATCAATACTTTATCTGGCTATCGCATGTTTTAGAATTTTAATTTTAATTTTATCTAATAAAAAATATATACGAACGTGTGTTTCTTGACGAAAATTGTTCCGTTTGTGTATTTATTTGCGCACTTACAAAACTAATATATTTCAGATTTTTTAAATATTCTTATTTAACTTCGTAAGAGCAACTTTCGACGAAATGTGGATTTTCAGCCGCTGGCTGGTTAAACGCTCTTAACATACGATTTTATGCTACTATAATTATTAATAGTGTTTCTTTGAAACCAGATGAATATCATTTATTTAAAAAAATATATATTTCGCCAGGTATCAAGGAAATTATTTGAAGTAAAACTTTTTAACGCTCGTTGTGATTTGAAATTCGTATGAAACGGAAGTGCGTCACTAAATGTATTATCTGACGGGTCCTCAGATCTAATATAATGCGATAAAATCACGGCTTCGCGCAAGCCTCCGGTAGCGCAGCGGCGTAAAGCGCCTGACACATCTCAGCATAGAGGCATCCAGCGAACGGAGGTTCGAATCCTACCAAATCCAAATTTTTTTATTTTTTTTTGTAAAATCAATATCCAAACTTCAAACCACTTTAAAATAAGCAGGCAAAAGAAAAGAAAGCGACATCTAGCGTCTTTCTGGTTTCACTTCTACCGTGGGTGAATATGCACACTCTGATTTTTTTAAAACTATATTTTATCATTTACAACATCTAAGTATTTTTTTTTTATTTTATTCATTTATTACATTAGGTATCTACTTTGGATTTGTTTACATTATCTTAACACAGGAGGCCTTGAGGAAAATAATTTCCTCGGGGCCTATGTTATCGGATATGCTGTATGGAGGGTCTTTTTGAGAAGAGGAAGGAATGAACATTGGTCTTGAAGAGATCCATGTTGTAGTAAGGAGGAAACACAGAGGCTGGCAAATCGTCCCACAGCCGAGCTGTTGATCACAAGAATGGGTCGAAAAAGTGACACACTCATGTGACAAATAATGTCAACCGTGAACATAGGTATATGTTGGACGCGCGTTTGGAGTGTTTCCCAAATATACACCAGTGTCGAAGGGATTAATGAGCAAGTTCCTGGGAGCACTTCCATCGAATCACCAGTAGAATATTCCCATCTGACGCCTGTGCTATAAAGGTTGCAAAAATTATTTAATACAAGGGAATCTATCAAACGGACCATCCGTTTCTGCAAATTCAACAGTTGGGTGCACTTGCGATTTATACAGGGCCAGCAGTTGTGTCAGCACTATTAATATACATGTTATGAATGATAAAATTGCTCGTACTAGTACCCACCACTCTCCCCGGCCCACCATGTATATAATATTAGGTCCTTACATATGAAATTGGCGTTTTGCCGTACTGGCAACTTTGATCTCAAATATCTTCTCTTTGGTTAGGAATTCCAAATTCAAATTTATACAGCTATTTACTCATGTATTTGTATTTCGAAAATTATAATTCATTTATTTTTTCCTCAATTGTTTTTTTTCTTTGCGTCACTTTGTTTACAAAATGGAAAACTTGAAATATCGCGTTATTTACGACTACGAGTTCCACCGTGGCACCAGTGCTGCAGAAACGGCTCGAAGGATTAATGATGTGTATGGCGACGGTGCCGCAAAAGAAAGCACAGTGCGTTTTTGGTTCCAACGTTTTCGTTCTAGAAATTTCGACATGCAGAACAAGCCCCGTGGACGGCCGGAGACTAAAGTTGATAATGAAGAATTGAAGGCTATTGTGGAAGCGGATCCATCGCAAACCACGTCCGAGTTAGCTGCAGGCTGCGGTGTTAGTGATAAAACTGTTTTAATCCACTTGAAGCAAATTGGGAAGATGAAAAAGCTTGAAAGGTGGGTACTTCACGAATTGAGTGAAGCAAATCAACAAACGCGCGTTAGAACGCTAGACCACACACTGTACAACAGACGGCTACCAAATTAGAGGATCTTCAATTGGAATGTCTAAAACATCCACTGTACTCTCCGTACCTTTCCCCAACAGATTACCATTTTTTTCGAAATTTGGATAACTTCTTGCAAGGGAAGAAATTCAACTCCGATGGGGCAGTCCAAACCGCCTTCAAAGATTTTATTGATTCCCGTCCGAATGGTTTTTTAAAAGGGATCGATGAACTACCTATGAGGTGTCAAAAGTGCATAGATAGCAATGGTACATACTTTGATTAAATAAATATGTTATATTTAAAAAAAATCGACTTTATGTTACTCCCATACAAAACGCCAATTTCATATGTAAGGGCCTAATATATAATATAGCCTGCAAAATAATGTACCTACTTATTCAAGAATAGCACCCATAGATACCTACGAGTACTTGTTGATATTTGAGACCTCTGATTAGAATTGCCAAAATTTAAAAATGCTGATGAAAAATTAGAGTAGGTACCTACTGATAAAAGCTAGTACCTAATAGGTGGTAAACCCTAACTCACAGTAATTTCGTCCAATCTGTCACAGTTCGTTTGAAGCAAGACCGGACGAGGAGTCAATTGATGTGGAAATCATTGTCTAATCGGTAATTAAACGGCTAAATGCTCTTAGAGAAATTCGCTGTATTAATTGAGGCAATTACAAATTAAAGGATATTGCTCCAGATGAGGAGATGGCGCCAAGTCAACGAGTTACCGTAAGTGGATCTTCAACTGGGTGTGGGAGGACATTTGAGATTACAGATGATAGGTGTAAATTGGCCATCCGTTCTTCAGATCCCTCACCGTTTGTGTCATAGGATAAGGAACTCCAGTGAAAAATATTATGGCTTTAAAAAAATATGTTCATATAGACCAATAAACGCTGATTCTGAATATAAAGTTTTATTAAATAATATTAAACGTAGAGTTTTAAAAAAATATATTAAAAAGTTGGCATTATTGAATTTTTAGTGCTGACGTCACTGCTCGCCATAATTTTTCAGTCATTGTATTGAAATGTATGACACAAGCCATCGGTTTTAATAAGATTTCATCTTATTCGTTTATTTACATGCTGTTTATGTAGATTTAGTTGTGTTTATTGAAACATTATTTAGGGCTAAATAATTCAGAATCAAAAATTCAGGTGTCTCTATTAGTTTATCTCTATTATTTAAAATATTCAAAAACTTTAAGCTACAAATAAAATCCTACTTCCACGGTCAATCCTCCGAACTACGAACTCCAAAATGGCGGACGTCGAACATCTGATCCGGCGCCGCGCCGATCTTATCAGTTGCCTACCGATTCTTCGGTTTCCGTAATATTGATTTCGATTCGTGAAGCAAAAAAAATAATAATTTCAAACAATTTTTATACCACTCTCCCGTAATAATATTGAAAAATATGATAATACTAGCTGATCCGACAAACGTTGTTCTGGTATATAAATTATTTCTAGCGAATATTTAGGTTGTTAAATAAAAAATAACGAACGTATTGTAAGTGTGTTGGGATGGGATCTATGACACAAAGAGGAATGGTGCGCTGTAGACGATGACGGCCGATAAAAACAAAAAACACCAACTAAAGTAGGAAAATGAAAAAAAGAAAATTAATCTGAATTTCAAAGAGCAATTGAGTGTACGATATTTTTTGTCAGTCGTCTTTAGCCAACACAAATAAGCTCGATGGTTTGCCTACGCGAGAACGTGATGCCGAATAAAATAACAAAATGACTCTACGCTTCTCGTGAATGTCTTGCGCATGTATGGATGAAAGTTCGATGAGGCGGATGTAGCGCCGTCTGTCATTCAACAACAGTAAAGGAAAGACGGTTAAATTTGTTCATACTAAAATACTAAAATCGCGATTAAAAAAATGGGAGAGTTAAAATTTGGAGTTTTAGGTATTTTTGATGCCAAATAAAAAATAAATAAAAATAAAAAAATTGGTCAAAAAATAGATTTTTTTCTGGATAGGGACACCCTAATCACCATGAAATATACTTCAAAACCTAGTCTCATACCTAACAAATATACAAAAAAAATCATTAAAATCGGTCAACCCATTTCGGAGGAGTGCGATCACAAACACAGCGATACGAGATTTTTATATATATGATAATAAATAAATAATTCCACCTAAATAATGTTTTTACTTATTTTAATAGTTTCATAGCTTCTTCCATATAACTGTCATACAAAATGACAACACCTGTTGAAAATAAAAATAAAAGCTTTTGGTGAGTGATGACGTCACACGATTCACCATACATACGGTGGTTTTCGAGGTATCTTGAAAAATTAAAACTCTGATAATTATTTTAACTATTAAAACTTACTCTAAAGATAAAAGTTAGAAGATCATTATTCATTAACAAAAATTTAAAATTGGATTGGAGTTCCTCATTTTTCAAAGTTTTTGTTATTCACGTATACAAGACGACGGAATTTATTTTTTTACATCATTTTTTCAAAGTATCGCGTTACAGCGTTACTTAATTTAACCCTCCGATGAGCTAACCCGATAGGCGGTAAATGGTGCAAAAAGGTCTGTGTAGACCTTAAATTTAATTTCATTAGTATAAAAATTATAATTAGTATTTGGTTTTTCTGATAAATATGTGTATGTTTCAGATACTTACCAGAACGCTGATAACAGTCATAGCTTATTTGATTCGGGTATGAGCATAACTTTGGATTGGTGACCTGTTCTTCTACATATGTGTGGAATTACAAACTGTCGGACCAGCGACTGTCGTTCCTTTGTTGGAAGTCTTCCGACCGGAGCTACCAAACTAAACTCAATTCAATTTTATGCGCGAAAAAACAACGTGACATGCGTCCAATCACAAGCCAGCTACCTGCAAAATATTTGTTAGGTCTGCGTAGACCTTGTGGATTTTTTACACGGTTTTGAAAAAAAAAAATCAACTACGAAATACCTTACAAAATCCGCCCCGTTGCGCTCGCCGCACCGACTTTGGGGAAGTCATGCCAGTCAACCGTTTCGATCTAACAAAGAAATTTGAAAAAAAGTTTCCCAACTTAAACCGAAAAGGTCGGGCCAGATCTCGTGGCTGATCGGAGAGTTTACGGGAACATTTTAAAATTTTACTAGCAGACCCGGCACACGTTGCTGTGGTTAACGAAGCCTTTATATCCAACGTCATTTGTTAAATCAAATCCACACCACCCGTTTGTCAGCACGCTACCCACACCCACTGCCCGCTGTCCGCTGCCGCTTGGCCAGATATATTATGTATTTCAACCAATTAACACAAAACCTTGACAAATTATATACCTAAAAACCACCCTCATGAATCACCCTATCTATTGGTGAAAACCGCATGAATATCCGTTACGTAGTTTAAAAGATCTAAGCGCACATACAGCGTGAGCGACTTCATTTTACACTATGTAAAGAAGATGAAACCGGCACAATGCCCAAAACTTACAAACACGAAAGTTTTGATATAACAAAAATTCTTTAAGTGTTTATATAAATTTAAAAATATTACATAAACCGATTTATGTTAATCATTTTGCAATATTAATCGAATAATATTGATAAATACCTTTAAATTTAATCGCCAACCATTTAAAACAGTAGTTGTTTGGAAATGTACTTAATATAATATTGCTAATGAACATTAATTGGTCTCTAGTTGTTTTAACGACCCTACATAAATAGGATATAATTTACATAATAATTGCCAATTAAGAACCAACAATAATCAGTGGACTGCATTAATATTGTGCATGTACAGATCCGAATAAATATAAGAAAAAATATATTTTAGTCCAATTTAAATCAAATTTGTGCCAAAACGGCTATGTTGTAATTTTAAATAATTATTTTAGGCATATTTTTCAAGTACCTAACCAAATAATCAAAAAATTTCCAGAATTATGTTTTTTGAATTTGCTTTAAATTTTACTGGTATTTAAGAGGGCATTACCAGAGAAAACCAGAAATATGTCATTTTCAAATCAGATTTTAGACGTATTGACTCTTTTCCACAAAAAATTATAAATGGATTTCGAAAGATTGTTCTTTTATCTAGCATTCGCATGTAATAAATTTTGAGGACTTTTTAAAAATTTTAGTATAATAAGGTTATTCCATAGGTCGTTGGCAAATTTGTTAAATTTTCAAAAAAGATTTTGTATTATACCACACCTATTTCAAATAATATAACCATGCAGTAAAATAAATCAATACATTATCTAGCAAACGCATGTTTTAGAATTTTAATTTTAGTTTCAATAAAATCATTAAAAAATATGTACGTACATGTGTTTCTTGGCGAAAATAAGTCCATTTGTGTATTTATTTGCGCACTTACAAACTAATATATTTCAGATGTTTTTACATTCTTATTAAATTTAGACATTATTGAAAAATGATAAATACTTATAATCAAAAAATAATTACAAAAAGTACATTATTTTAATAGTTTTATCATCACGCCTTTCAGCATTTTTGGATGAAGGTATAAATTAAAGCTAATTTGGATTGAAATAAATTCGATATTGAGTTGTAATTTTAAAAAGCTGGTACGAAGAATAATTAATCTTTCTCATTGTAACCGCCCTGCACGATCGTAAGAACAACTTTCGACGAAATGTGGATTTTCGTCCGCTGGCTGGTTAAACGCTCTTAAGAAAAGTGTTCAAGGAAAATATGTTATAAATTGGAAGAAATTCGGAATGCCAAGTCTTAATCAAAAAGTCAACTGTGTGTGAATGAGAGAATGCTCAATCCTCAAGAGAAAATTAGTCCTAATATTTATTACTGGTACAGTAATTAGTAATTACCCAGATGATGCATTAACTGAATGAGGAGTTTAACTTCTTCCGCATGTCTTCGGACTTCCAATTAACCATCGAGTAGCTAATTGAAGCCCTGGGACGTCGGCTGGTGGAAATATTCATACAATCATTATCACATACACTGCTCATACGTTACACATCCATTCATTACGCTGAGAGGAACGTTAGAATTATATAAGGTGAGTCAAATGAGACCATTAAGGTCCGGCTTTTAAGGTACCGCTAGTCGCTGGATGCTGTTGAAATTAACGATTTAATTGAACTATAAAAGTGAGCAATTTATGGATTATAACAGTAAATGATATTATGCAACAAGAACAAAAATTTGCTTATGTAACAAGCCATTTAATATTTCGAGCGTAAATTGAGAGTTATTCAATCTCGAATACTAATTAGGGGAGAGGGATGCTGTTGGTACAGATGGTCTGACCGATACAAACAATCATGGTTTAATTCTAGAACGTTAAGTTGCCTCCCAGTTCTACTCGCCCATCTTCAAGGAGAAATCTCTGGCAGGACATAAATACTTTCAGTTAATCCCCCAGAATCCTACTCACCCCTCATACCTACTACCCTCCCAGAACTTCCTGTCCTTCCTTTTCTAAATAGACCCTGCACAGAGCATTCCCAAAGGTGACAAGACCGGTCAGTGGATTTGACCGGTCAGTGGCTGAGTTGGTATCGCGTTTGGGTTCCACCCAGGTCCTCCATTACGACAAAAGCAACATTTTCCGCCTACTGTATGGTGGTAGCAGGCGATTTTCAAATATTGTCGGGTTATTCGTAACCCGGGACCCGTTTGCCTCTCTAAAAAATAGAGCAATGTGCAAATATCCTGTATTTCATATATTTTAAAATCTATGTTAGAACAAACTTCGTTCCGAAAATACTGAAACTTAGTTGCACTGAATATCATCAAAACTTTTTGACGTCAGACCACAGCAGACTGATCTCAATATTTATATGTAAATGGGTACCTACCAATTGGTTTAGTTATGCGTGTTGATGAAGAACATGAGGGTACCCCTACAATTGGAATAATTCCCGCCACTGAGCTTCTCCAAGTGTTATTTCGTTTAAGGCGTATTTTTATTTAAGGACGATTAACCAGCTGCCGAGAATTCAAATTTCGTCGAAAGACGAAAGACGAGGTCTTTCGATTGTACCTTTGCAACTGAACGGGGCGGTCCGGATGAGAAAGATTAATTATTCTCCGTACCAGCATTTCCAAATAATAACTCAATATCGATTTTATTTCAATAAGAATTTTGCTTTGATATTATATGTATACCAAAATGCTCAAACGTGTGATGATAAAACTATTAAATTTATGTTTTTTTTGTAATTATTTTTTGATTTTAAATATTTATAATATTTCAATAACGTCTATGCAAAATAAAAATGTAAAAAACTGACATGTGTTGGTTTGTAAGACCGTAAATAAATAGACAAACTGAAGTAATTTCGTCGCAAAACATACGTGCGTATCTTTTTTTTTGATGATTTTATTTGAACTAAAATTAAAATTTTGAAAAATAGCTCTCCCAGATAATGTATTGATTTATTTTTTTATTGTATGATTGTTTAATTTGAAATGTATGTTGTTTAATACAATATTTTGTTCAAATTTTCAATAAATCTGCCATCGACCTACGGTATTACCTTATTATAGTAAACATTAACATTTTTTCTCAAAATTTAAAACATGCCTTTTCTAAATAAAAAAAAACAATTTTTCGAAATCGATTCATAATTTTTTGGGGAAAAAAGTCAATACGTCTAGAAGATAAGTTTTAAGATTTTCACGGCCAGAAGCATTTTCGTTATATGTTTTTGGGGTGTTGTGCCGTGTTGCGCTACCTCCTTCTTTAGCCAACGTTTCGGACATCGTTGCAGTGTCCATCATCAGGGCAGATCCGGCAGATCCGGTAGATGTGGCACATCTACCGGATCTGCCGGATCTGCCCTGATGATGGACACTGCAACGATGTCCGAAACGTTGGCTAAAGAAGGAGGTAGCGCAACACGGCACAACACCCCAAAAACATATAACGAAAATACGTCTAGAATTTTATTTTAAAAAGGCATAATTCCGGTTGTGTCTGGTTATTCCCTCTTTTGTGCTCTGTATTATTAATACGGTGGCCCGATAATTGATCCGACGACAATTGGCCCGCCGACAGTTTTCTTTTTTGAAGTGAAAACTTCAAGTACCTTTGTGATTTGAAACGAAAAAGCGACGCTAAAACGAGACAAACACATTAATCTATAGGTTTTAGCCTGCGATAAAATCCCTCTTTGTAGTAGCCTCCATACTCTTGCCTACTTTAGTTCTCTGAAGGTTTCACTTCTACCGCGTGTGTACTGCACACTTATATTTTTTTTACAAGTGTGCAGCTCTACGCAAGAGGCCTTATGTACACATTTTCTCCTGATGATGTGAACATTGTTCACGAAACATGTAGATTGTGTAGGTATAAAATAAAGTGTAAACAAAGTTATTTGTCTTAATAAAATATATATTACGTTGATGGGAATAACCTTTAAAAGTTATAAAAGAGAGTTTTTCTTATAAAAAATTAGAAATATATAATTTTTATTTTATTTTAATGATACTGCTTGTCTAATTTTTCTCTTAACTCTCTTTGGTTTTCAAGTAGTTGTAATAATATATAAGTTCTCCTCTCCTAAGTACAAGCAGATGCTTTATCATGATAGTGTATGTAATATTAAGTAAATCAATATTATTATGTTGTAATAAAATTTTAAAACTTGTTTAATCCCAATGTGTAATGATTCTCTGTGGCTTATTTATAATTAATTTTCAATATTTTTCTGAATTTTTAAACTATTTTATTAAGTAAGAAAATCATCGAAAATCTATCTATCTATCTATCTTCTATCTATCTATCTATCTATCTTCTTCTTCCTATATATATAAATAAAAATGAATTGCCGAAATGTATGTACGCGCATAACTTTCTAACGACTGCACCAAATTGGATAATTATTTTTTTTGTGTGTTCGTTATTGTCAGGACAAGGTTTGTATAAAACTTTTGGTGAGCTCTGGCATTATGAAATTTGTATAAAAAAATTGCTTTAGGTGGCACGCGAGCTGTTTGAAAACTGAATGTATGGAATGCGGGAGGGGGGAAGGGGGATGGGAACTCGTGTAAGGGGTTCGCAGGAGGGGGGAGGGAAACCAAGGAGGGGGGAGGGGAACCTTGGAGGGGATGTGGGACCTGTGAGGGGGAGGGGAACTCGGCAGGGGGTTTCGCGGGACGGGGTAATGGAGGGAGTGGAATAGGGAGAGGGAAGGTGGAGGAGACGGAGTGGGAATGCGAGAGGGGAAGGGAATGCAGGAGATGAAGGGGAACGGGACGAATGGGAAAGGACACGCAGGGAGAAACAACTTCTTTATTAAATGGCATAGCAACGCATGCCGGGTACCAGCTAGTCTAAAAAATATAAGGAGATTATAATAAGTACGTAATTTATGTAGATTTGAAATAAAACACAAAACATGATTAGATTATTAATATAAATAAATATTATTTCTTTTAAATAATTGACTAGATGTTAAAGGAATCAATATAATACATAAATCATTACATAAAAGTGCATCGTGTTAAATTTGGCAACAATGGTTAGCGAGATGGCTTTCCAAAAACATAAAAATAAGTTTTCAATTAATAAAGTGCTTTTTTTACATTAACTTCGAGAGGCCTTGATGAAAATAATTTCCCTTAGGTCCTATATCATTTTCCTCAGGGCCTAAAAAGATCTTAAAACTTTTGTGAGAATGGTGATAAATGATAATATTACCTAATTTACATTTAATCTCTCTAAACTTCAAACAAAATAATCCATTATAGTAATTGATTGATTTTAAATTATGTCACTCTTTTTCATGCACTTAGCCCAAACTTTATTTAGCCAAATGAATCAACGTGATACCTCTCTAGGTATTCTTTCTTCTCTTCTCGGAAAGATACGTAGTTTTATTTTTATTTTTGCACGTTGCTAAATGAATACTGACTTGTCATGTAAAGCGCTTTTTGCAGATCTTGAATATAATTAATAGCGCCTTTAAGCGTTTTAAGTTTGCTCAGCCTCTTGGTAGGACTGCAGGAATCCGGGGCTGAATGGGGCACAGCTCTACGGAGCCTCAAGAAAGCCCCACTGACCGCCCTCACGCGCCTCCTCTCCCGGGCATTCCTCCCAACCCTTCCCCTAAACCTCAAATTCTTCCTGGCACACACCCCTAGAACATCATTAGTTTTGGTATTATTTCTACTGGTGTCCCAAGGTTCTTCATTGAAGTCTTCTTCAGAGCTCGCAGCGTATTCAATTGGAGTTCTTTCATTATTTGGTTGTTGTTCTTGGCGGTATCTGATTTCTGAATCTTGATTGTATGGATCCTCATTGATGGCTGGAAGATGGCTCCAGCTGTCCGACTGCTGCAGCGGGCACCTGACGGGGTTCCAGGCCGTCGGCGATATTGTGCGCATTTCAATGGAACAATAGAGCTTTTGCGGTAGCGCTGTCTTTCTATTGAAAGATTGGAAGGTTTGAGTCATCTCACTGTAGTCTTTTATGCAAGGGGGTCGCGCGCGCCCTGGTGTCACATTTCCTTCCATTCTCGCCGAGATCTTCTTTAGGTCTACTTCCCTTTATTCCTCACAGACAAGGCAATGTCTGTTTCGCGTGATATTTTTTCATCCTCTTTTTGCGGGAATACTGTCGGTCTGCGTTTCGCGATACTGGACACTTCGACAACAAAAATTAACGTATCGTCTTTCGGTCACAATATTTTTTAAACGAACAATGAACAAGGTCTTATTATTACGAGATCACTCGAATTCAGAGAACGAATATCCAATTACAATACGGCGCGGCGCGGCGTTGCAGATTAGAGCTTTAAATTGCACTTAGTAGGAACTTCCGAAGTGGACTATGACACGACCTCTGACCGACTGACTTTTGGCTTTTCCGATCACGTTTTAATTTACCTTACTGTAAGTCTGACGGAGGTATCCTATTGTATTATTAACTGCTAAATACCATTATCATCAGGTATCACCCCTTGCCTCATCGATATTGCCTCGTAGTCATCATACAGAGATCTTTCAAGCCCATTTAAAAAATATTTTATTTAGAAAAATGAAACAATAAAACTTTGTATAAACCACTTATATAATGCGTAAATCCTACCGGTTTCAAAACAAACGTTCCTTCTTCAGGGAAAGCTTATAAGAATTTGACAGTTTCGAACAATGTTTTACTATGGTAGGGGTGGAGCCGTTGCTAGTTATTAATGTAGATTGGGTTGTTAGGTATTAATGTAGAGTGGGTGGGTAGGGGAACAAATCCATAATAAAACAATATGTGCGCAGGTGATCAAAATGAAAAGTATGTTCCTATCGCTGAAAACTTCGAAGTAACAAAATAATTATTTTCGATTAATCTTTTTCACGAATCGGTTTATGTTATAAATACATGGATAAATTGAATCTTTTCCTACCGTTTCCCTATAGTAGCTATAAAAAAAAAATTGTTAATTACTTTATGAAAATACTAGCTTTTTCCCGCGTCTTCGCTCGTATGGTATTAGGGGGTTCCCAATCCGCTTCCTCCCCCCCACTCCCTCCATCCTCCCCCCCTCCCTCCACCCCACCCCCTCTACCTCTCCCTCCCCATCCCTCCACTCCCCCCTCCCGCATTTATTTGAAGTACTCCCCTAATAATTTGATAAAGAATTATAGTACATCTTACTGATCTTGCCACCTTTTGCAATTTTTTTAACAAATTTCTTAATGCCAGAGCTCTGAGCTATAGCCTATATGTTATTCTGATGTATGAGCTATATTATTGTAAAGTTTCATTAAAATCCATTCAGTAGTTTTTGCGTGAAAGAGTAACAAACATCCATACATCCATATATCGATATATCCATTCATCCATACATCCGTACATCCATACATCCATACATCCATACATCCATACATCCATACATCCACACATCCATACATCCATACAAACTTTCGCCTTTATAATATTAGTAGGATTAGCTACAAAATGTTCGATATGATTTGAGATTTTCACGGCCAAACGGATTATTTTTTTCAGTTGAAATTTATAACAACTTTTTAAAAATCATTTTATAGCTAAAATTATTTGTTACAATTTAGATTGATTATCTTTTATTCTTTTTTATAACACTATTTACAAAATCATTTTTTTTAATTTAAATACTTTTGCGTTTGATATCGGACTTCTGGTCACTTCTGGACTCCGTTTGTCAAAGGATTTTTATACCTATTACCCAAATTCGTCGCGATATTAAGCACGGTTCCATGACAGTTCATCCTGCGACAATTCATCCGGCGACAGTTCATCCTGCGACAGTTCATCCGGCCGACAGTTCATCCTGCCGACAGTTCATCCCGCCGACAATTCATCCTGCCGACAGTTCATCCCGCCGACAATTCATCCGGCGACAATTCATCCTGACAATTCAACCTAACCTAACCTAACCTAACCTAACCTATAAGTATAACCTATAAGTATAAGTATGTCGTATTTTGTTATTCACGCATGCTTCTTCGGAGAGTCCAAATTATTGTAGTAAAAATATTTTTACAGCGGATTTCCACTCAAGATGCTTTCAGATATAAGTATATCGATTTTGGTTGTACGGCCTGCTAACAACCTGGCAGCGGCTACATGGTGTCAGAGTTGCGCTCGGGGACTACGCCCCGTATAGAACCAGAACCTCGCTGGGCCCGGGTGCCACCAGGAGGGCGGCACCACAGGGCGGGCTCCGACCTACCTTGCAGGCGGCTAGCTCGAACCAACGGCAAGCAGGGGAGACCCTCGTCATCAGGGTGGTGTGGTCGCCGGTAGGCTGTTTGGAATGTTTTACATGGGGGGAAATACTGGCCGTGATCACCCTCGAACAATCTCCTCAATAAAAGAACGGTATTTAGGTAAAACAAACAAAATGTATTGTGAGAAAACACAGAAATACAAGGTTAAAAGGCAGTTCCTGGCTAGAATGTCCCTACACGGTAAGTCTCTCAACCTGTCCTCTCTGGGGTCGTCATTGCTCAGGTAAAATCGCGAGGGCAAATAGAACACATTAATTTAAGGGGGCTTACTGCGATGGAGGCGGCAGGTCCAATCCTCGTCCGCAGCAGAGGGGATCTCGTTCCAACAGGAGTCTCCAGGTGAAACGTCCCACACACGTAAACATTGTCACTGTACTTTAAATTACGCCTCGGCCTTGTCTGCCGTAGCATCTAGAACACGCATTTGCGTATTAAATTCCCGACGCCATATTGCGTCGCGGATGACTCGGGCCACAAAGGTGCCCTGCGGAGAGAATTTCTCCTTAACAAAACAATCGACTGTTCGCGGAGCGCTCTGCCGCCTAGGAAGTGTGGAGAGTCGGTGGCTTCGCCGACCGTTGCTCGCATTTGGCTCCACTAGCGCGCGCGGCGCGCTTGCGGCGAAAGAGCGAAACTGTAGTCTGTGCAGTGGCGTGGGTGAATAATTAGTAGGGGCTTATTTGTGCATCGTAACAGGCCATATATCCTCTTTGCATACTTACTTAATAAAAATCTTCTAAATGATCAGGCAGGATGAATTGTCGCCGGATGAATTGTCGGCGGGATGAACTGTCGGCAGGATGAACTGTCGGCAGGATGAACTGTCGGCCGGATGAACTGTCGCAGGATGAACTGTTGCCGGATGAATTGTCGCAGGACGAATTGTCGGGTCACCATTAAGCACACTGAGAATATATACATTTTTGACTTATGGCTTCCTCTTAAAGGGTACATGCTTGGTTTATAAAAAAAAATAAAGATTACGACGAAACTATCGGAGGAATGCTTTAATTGGCAAACATTTTCATAGTTGTTTATTACGCTCAAAATCTACAGCAGGGACACACCCACTAAAAAGACCCACTATAATAACGTGATATTGTAAAAGCCTTTAAGGTCTGAATAGATAAATGATTTAAAAAAATTTACGAACGTTTTTTTTTCTTCCCTTATATTCTACACTACAGCATAGTCACAGCAGATATTCAATTTAGCAATGTGTCTTCTTGGAAAATGCACAGTTGCTAGACAATTTTTGTTAAATCCTCTAATAATTAAAATCAGACAAAGCCACAGCGAAGCGTGGTCGGGTTCAGCTAGTTTATAATAATAATCAAATACCCAATCATATTTCTATGGTACTGTTATTTATTTATAATAATAATCAAATATAAAAGACCCTATTCTGCAAATAGGCAGAAATTACATTTTGAATTCCTTGCGTCCTAATTAAAAACATTTCAAAAGCTTTTCCAACACCATCGCAACGTATTTAGATACTTATCTAAATACAGGGTGTTAAGGGACGTACTTGACTTACTTTAACTAGTGATTCCTGACATTATTTGGAGTAAAAAATGGAAATGAAATTTTGGTCTCCGGTGACATTTTTGATGTTTTTTTTTTTTTTATTTTTTCTACAAAAACATAAAAAAATGGTAGTTGTTGAACAGTTGGAGGCGGGGTAAGGGGTTCGTCAGACACCCGGCTGAGTGACCAGTGACGAAGTGCGGAAGAAATTTTTTTTTGTTTGATTTTAAAGAAAAAAATTTTGAAAAAAAAAAAAGTCGTCAAAAAAAGTCACCGGAGACCAAAATTTCATTTACATTTTTTACTCCAAATAATGTCAGGAATCACTGGTTAAAGTAAGTCAAGTACGTCCCTTATAGTAACACCCTGTATAGTTTCAAAACCGAATACGTATATGTACGATCATCGATCGTACGAGCCCATCGATGCCTACGATTCATTTTAAGACGCCATTACTCGAATTTCTACGAATTTCTTGCAAACCTCCCTTAAACATTTGAAGTTTTTAAGCTCTTAAAAAATATATGTTATTTTTTAAGATAATATCTAGACATTCATTGCGCCGAAACGCAAATTATATAAATTTCCCTGGATAGAAAAAATCGCAAAGTATGCTCCAAAAATTATTATAAACACGTTTATTTCAGTTTTTTTACAAGTTATATGTATGAAAAAACTCACAGTGTTTCTTTAAATGCTGTTTAAGATAACCCTCATGAGATTTTTGTTCTATTTTAAACGAGTCGTGTTTTATTAAACATTTTCACTATTTTCGCATCGATTTGGTCACTTTAAATACTAGCGCTCTCTTCCAACAATTGTAATTTCATATCTCTCCATCTTCTTCTTTTTGTGCGCCATTGAAAGCTTCTGAGGTTATAAAACATATTTTATTGCCTCCTTCCCTGGAACGTCACTCCGAGCAGCTCAAGCTGATAGTTTTCACCCGCATAATTGTTTAGCAGTTTTTCAAGGTGCGCTGATCTAAAAGGAGTGTTTCCAAAACATTCCATATTTAAAAAAAACATTAAACTCTTTTTTCAACGAAAACTAGGTGGGTACCTACCTACTGTATAAAATTTTACGAGATTCGGATTATTTCAATGAAGGGGTAATCTTAACTTACAAATTTCGTTGGTAACAAAGTTTATTAGTGTTTCCATACTAACTCATTTCAAATGACTTAAAAACTGTTGGTATATTTATTTATTTGTTTCTTACGACATCTGAAGCTTTGCAAGATCGTGTTATGTTTAAAACAATGTTATATGGTTAGATACCAATATAGGAGGCGGGTATGGGTACCACCGCCCCGGGAACGATTTATTGGATAAACAGCACCCCTTCCACATTTACTAAGTGGTTCGCTATGTTTGGTGACTTAGAAGGGGTGCCCGGGTTCATGTGGTGAGAGATTTGTCCACCTATCGCGTGGCGGGCCAGATCGGGAGAGACTGGTTGAGGGAGACCTTTTTGACCTCTCCAGCCGGACTCTGTCGACCCACCGCCTCGCACCGCAATGGGAGGGATGGATTCAAATGTTCGTCACTCGTGAACACATTGAACCCCAGATTCCTACCCACCCCACATACCTCTTTCCTTTCCAGAACTTCCTCTCCTTTCTTTCCCTAAAAAGGCCCTCCAAACAGCATGCCTAAAAATGACATAGGCCCCGAGGGTTATTTTTTCCTTTGAGAAGATAATGTTAAAAATAAATACCCAACCTACATCTACACAAAGGGCTGCCCAATATTTAGGCGTGGGTAGTAGGTAGGTACCTACCCACGTTTAAAAAAATCTGTTTTGATATTGCATAAAGGTGTAAACACCTGGTTGATGATGATTTATAACCAATATTTATAACCTCATTGGCTAGTACCACCGAATAGATTCTCCCTAGAAGTGATACACAGGATAACCGAAGGATTTTAACCAGCGATTCCTGAGCATATATTTGGAGTAAGTACAAAAATATATGTAGCTTTACTGTCCGATGATATAACTTTTTTCTGTTAAAAACTAAAAAAATAGTATTTTTCAATCACACGTCGCCACTGATCTCACTCCTACACGTCGAGACGCGATCACGCGATACGCGCTGTTTCGTGTGTTACCGTGCTGGACTGAGAACGAGATGGAGTTCTTATCACATGACCCGCCGCTTAGCTATACGCTATACCCCACTGCTCAGTTGCGACGTGTGATGGAAAAATATTTTTAATTGCTTTTAGTTTTTAAAAATTATCATAGGACCATAGACATCCAAATCAATAGACCAGAACATACAGATGAGGGGTAAAACCAAACTATGGGGGGCGAAGAGAGGAAGATGAGACTGTGATTCGTTAAAAAAACAATCTGACAGTATATAGCTTCGATCAAGTATTTGGTCGAAGGTATATAGGCATCTCGCATTATAATATCACCATTTAGTTTTAAAGCAAAATCTGCTTTGAATGAATAGACCTTTTTACATGGGAGAGCGAATTGCTTGCCACGTTAATAACATATTTTCTAAGGCCAAATGCTCGCCCCGAAAAGATTCGCCCCCATTCACATAACAATATTTGGTTGCCGTGTTTAGTTAAGACACTTTTACAAATGTTTCATAATTCACTTACCCCTGTAACCAGCGACGAGCACACTGGAGAACCGCCCACATTCGCTATGTCCAATAATATGTGGGTATAAATGTATGGCACAAGCTACCGTTTTTGGCGTGTTATTTCGTAAAATATATGAATGTTAGTTCCGCGCTGGTCACGACAAGAATGATGACGTCACATATTTTGGATTCAAGCGAGGTTCTCTCCCCTCCCCATGGAGCGAGCTGGCTCCAAGGCGGAGCTCTAGCCGGCTCCATGGGGAGGGGGAAATAATACGTTTTTATCACTTAGGGCAGGTCCAGATATATTCATATGTCCGTGCATAGGACAGAAAAATTACACCTTCATTTTTTACTCATAATATACTTAGGAAACGCTTTGGGTGCTGTTACACCCTGTATATACCTACCTACCTTACGACGATGAGAATTTATGTTGACATGTATCAGAGTGGTAAAAAACCTGGTGAAAACCCACCATTCAGAACCGAATCGTCGTTAGAAATTATTTAGTCATGTTTGTTGACTAGTTCTGAATAGCCAGGTACTTTCCAAGCTTCCTCTTCCTCTTCTCCTTCCACTTCTCCTCCGTTTAGCCTCGCATCATACCCTATTTTGGGATGAAATAGTCCAACTAGCTTCGGACGGGATTGGTTTATTTATGCTTCGGATAGTCGAGAACAGTTGGTACTTTTTTGTAAGACTCATAGATATAAGGCCTATAGCACAGGATAATAGGACAATGGTACAAGATTCTCACGTTTTTAGTCTATGTATTATCTATGTCAGTTTATTTTTCATTATCATTATTGAGATCGCTAAATGTATTTTGAAGCCTTAAGTATTTGAAATACAAATTACAAAATACCTCAGCAGCAGGTAATTGAAACACTCATTACAAAATATATTTTTAGGAAGTAATTGAAATACAAATACAAAATACGCATTTGTATTTCAATTACAAGTAATTCAAATACTGCCAGCCCTGGACAAGTCCCCAAAATGATAGATAACCTCAGGACATCAAATGCTTGTGAGCAGGGCCGGATTAACCATGTTGGGGCCCCTAGGCAATCTACGTCTCGGGGCCCCTTTACCAATGGTGGAGTAGGGGGGGGATTGAAGGAGCCTCCAAACGCCTCCTTGTTCCCTTGATCAAATCCTTAACATGGCCTAAAGGAGGGGGGGGGGGGGGGTTGTTTAGGATATTGTTTAGCCATAGTGACTGTTTAGGATTTGATCAAGGGAACATGCAGGTATTTGGAGGCTCCCCAGAGTCAGAAGCCCATGTGAACTGAATTAAAAAACTTGTAAAATTAAATCAACTTCACTAATGGGGGGGGTGGGGTTCATTCAACTTCGCCGCCCCGGGCTTCTGACGGGCTTAGTCCGCCACTGCATATTACCCTTTTCCAACTTCTAAAATTCGTTTTTTTCTAACGAAACGTAATTTTATTCATCATTAATCTGTTCTTTTACTACATTACGAAAGGTATGCCATCACCCCATTCGATAAAAAAAATGAATACAATAACCATTTATTGCACATGAAAGGAGTAGGTAGTGCATACTGAAGCTCGCTCAACATTTATATTTTAAACATATACCTAATTAGAAATAAAAGCAAAAAATATAACAAAGCAAATGCCAATATAAACCACACACGGCACCTTCAATCACTTCAGATACTAAGTAATATTGCAACAAATAAAAGGAAAGAAAAGTAAAATACAACTATGTTTATATATTTGTTTTAATTATAGTCTTTTTATTTATTATTTGTGCATGATGTGAACATTTGTTTTACGCACCAGATTTAAATGTCCGGGTTAAATTTTCCCCCCCAAAAAAAAAAAAAAAAAAAAAAAAAAAAAAAGAAGGAAAAACTAAACCCTTTCATACACTTCCCCAAATGATCATCTAGTGAATCCACGTTATGCAATTGCACTATATAAGTATTATAAATACAAAACAATACAAGAACAACATGTCAACCTACTAGAGACCAAATGGGAATATAATTCACCGACTCCAGATATTTTCATATCAGAGGGTTCGGCTCTGTGGCATTTCTAATTGAACCTATAAATCCTACTGATCCCTCAATATAAATATTTAAAAAATCTTTTGTAATCCTACATGTATTTAAAATTACTGCTTTTTGCATTTTTATATACAAATTCTTTGACAAATCTAATATGCTTAAATTTTGAATCAGATTCCTAGGTATTATGCCAGTGGCCGAAATAACAAATGGTAATATTTTTATAGTCCGAGAATGCCAAATTCTTTTAATCTCATTTCCTAAATCTGTGTATTTTCTAATTTTTTCAGAAACAGTTTTTTGAATATTACAGGAATTTGGAATAGCTACATCAATGATATAAGTTATTTTTTTAATTTTGTCATGTAAAACTATATCAGGTCTATTATGACTAATTGTTCTGTCTGTTAGTATAGTTTTATCATAATATATTTTATAAAATTCATTTTCTATAAATGAATTTGGTTCATATTCATAATAAGGTACTACATTACGGCAATCAATCAAGTTATGTTTAATTACCAAACTTTGGTGAATTATTTTTAAAACCTGATTGTGCCTAAATGTATACTCGGAAGGCGCTAATATAGAACATCCCGATATAATATGTTCTATAGTTTCGGGAAAAGCCAAACATTTTCTACATAAATCATCAATTTGATTTATATCTTTGATTATATGCTTTCTATAATTTTTAGTATTAATGACTCTATCTTGAATGGCAAGCATAAATCCTTCTATTTCTGCGCTCAACTCTCCAATACTCAACCATTTGTTTGACGAAAGTTTGTCAACATACGTTTGGTTGAGATAATTGAAGTGTTTTGCGTGAATAATTTTATTTGACCAGGAATCTAATAATTCCTGGTTAGTATTTATAAGAATGTTGGCATTCTCGTCATATAAATTTAAAGGTGTAATATTTCTATCTGCCTTGCAAATTATTTTGTGCATTTCTGAGCTATTAGCTTTCCTATGGAAAAAATTTCTAAGCATTTCTACCTGATTGTGTTTCAAAGATGTTATTTTGACTACACCTCTACCTCCTAAATTTCTAGGTAAATTAATTCGTTCTATAGCTGAATTTGGATGATGGCAATTAAATTTTGTTAACGTAGTTCTAATTAATCGTTCTAAACTATCTAAATCTGTATTGGACCATTTAATTATGCCAAATGAGTACGTTAGTAGAGGTATTGCCCAAGTATTTATTGCTTTTACTAAATTTTTAGCAGATAGATTGCATTTTAAAATTTTTCTGATCCTAGTTTGAAATTTAATCCTAATATCATTTTTAATACTAGTGTGATCTAATCTATTCGATTGCGGGTATCCTAAATATTTATAAACCTCATCCCCTTTCATACTTTGAATTTTGAAATTTCTAAATATACCCTCGTCTCCATCTACAATTTTGCCTTTTATTGGGTTATAATTATAACTATAACCTAATTATTATAATTTGTTGTTTTCTTTAATGCGTGTACCTAATGTTATTAACCACAAAATTTTCCTAATAAAAAATTAAAACATCTTGAAAGCTGACTTTTTCCGAAACTTCGTTGCTCACTAATTGAAGCAAGTCATTTTTCTCGGGACGCGGGGCCCCTAGCCGATGCGGGGCCCCTAGGCAGTTGCCTACTCTGCCTTAGGGATAATCCGGTACTGCTTGTGAGCCAGATAAAATCTTGAAAAATTTGCTGAAATTACCGAATAGGCCACTTGCATGGACTTCATAACGACTTGGAAAAAATCGTGTGGATAGAGTTTTTTACTAAGATTACGAAAATGTTAGTAAAAAGTTATAGAAATGTACAGTTTTTTTTTATTTTTAAATAAATAAATCCATTATTTGGGCTCGTGACGTCACTACATGAAAATGTCCCGTCGCCGAAAATGTTCCTATTAATTTTATAAAATTCCACACTGATTTATTTTTTTATATGGCATCACTTTGATTTCAGGCGAATTTTTGAATTCGTTCACTAGATTTATTGTTTGTTCTCTGCGAACTTATCATTTGGTTTGATTTTTTGACAGATGTTCTGAAGAGAACCCCGTACAATTAATGGCTACGGGGTTCTCTTCAGAACGTGAAGAGGATGTCGGTACATGTTTTAGAGGTATAATGATTATGGTGCTGATTTTAACAAAATAATATTTTATAATATTCTTATTATTATTACAATTTACAAGTTCAAGTATATTACATTGAATTTAGTAATATAGACGCTGTACATTATAATGATTTATGATCAATAAGATGGATCAAGGAAAAAAATATTTATGAGATGTAATATTTTTGGTATGCCTCGTTATTCTCCTGTGCCATTCGTGTGGAAAACGTTCTTTTTTTTAAAATGATTTTCGGCTATGTAATTATCGTTTTTTCACACCTATAAAATTATGTCCCGTCTTTCCGGTTTATAAAAAATGGTCTGATTTTTCGTATTGAAATTTTCAAAAAATCCCCAGAGTTTCAAAAATACAATTAAAAAAAAAAAAAAATACAGAATGTCTTAGAATATTTGCCTACACCGGAAAAAAATTTAAAAAAATGTGATGCAAGTGGCCTATTCTGTTTTAGCAAATCCGATTGGTTCAATTAAGAAGTTCAGAAAACTGACATCGCACATTTACGTAGATAAACCTAAAGACTCCTAGACAGGTCAATATTTTTTTTTATGCTCAAGACAGAATATTGACACCTATTAGGTACCTACATATTTGAAATTTCGATCAATTTCAGCCGAAGTTATGTAAAATTAGGTCTACTCCGATAAGCCCATAACAATGTTCTTGCGGTTTTTCTCTTCAGTGGATAGTAAATACTAACCTACCTCTACCAGCTTTATCTCCATACATCAGGCCTCAGGCTGGTTCAATCCCCCTAATTAGCGGCCGATCTAATATAGCTAAAATATGATGGGCGAAAGGTGAACGCTGATCGCAGATGGTCATTTTTTATCCGAAATGTATCCGCGTGTTGGTGAAGTAATCGATAATAATCGTGATTCGACAGTGCGTTCGCTTTTGTTCAATATTTTAGTTTTGCCTAAACAGATCTAGGTAAGTATTTACCTATCTACTATACTAGGTACTACTACACTGCCTACTACCAATTTTATGCAAAACAATGCCCCAATGTTTATAATTTTTTGTAAATTTTTGACAAAATTTTGACGGATCTAATCGTAAATAGCAATCCTATCCCTAATCTCGGACCATGAAAAAATCATAAAAATAATAATAAAAAAAAGTTGTTAGGTTAGTTTTTTTTTTCATTAGTAGTTATAAAATATCACATTATAAATCAAATTTCAAAAGTGTTCAGACTTGTCATGAACCATAAAATACAGTGACCTCGAGATACGAGTGCCCTAAGATGCGAGCAAAGTTATGCTTTGAAATACGAGCATTTGAGATACGATATGGATACGATGCTTGTTATGACTGTACGCAATCATCTACTCATAAGGAAGATTTGAATAAGGGAGATTTTAAGATTTTGGGGGCTGGAACGGATTAATGGCCTTTCAATTTATTTCAATGGGGAAAATTGCTTCGAGATACGAGCAAATCGACATACGAGCAAGGTTACGGAAGGAATTAAACTCGTATCTCGAGGTATCACTGAATACGAATTTAAAAAAAATCAGATCGCGTCTGGTAAGGCATAAATAAAAAAATGGACAGTGAACACAGTTGGATAAAGTTTTATTTCGCAAGAAGATGTACTTCTGATTTGAATAAAAATAAATAAAAAAAGTGGTCTCAACCAAGTTTCGTGGAATTAGGTCTCAACTGAAAACGATGCAACTCCTGCCCTCTTTTATAAATATTACAAAGCTTCCTAACCATTTACAGTTCCCTGCACCGGTTTACGGTTGGTAGCCCATAAACAATGGGCACTATTTTTCTCCTTGAATTACCCAACCTGGGTGCGCCATGTTCGAATATAAACTGTCATTCGGTAAATGGAGCCAAAACAAAACACTACTTTTGTAGGTTTATTAGATAATATTTTACCAGGATTAATACTTTAAAATGATGCACACGGTAATCCAAGAGCTCCTGGAGGCATTGGGGTAAATATAACATAAATTTAGAAAAAATGTCGTACTGGGGTCCATTCTGACGAATTTTAACTACCATTCTAATTAAAGTCAATTGCCTTGTTTTGATGTCCTTATTTACACAATTAAAGTTTCTTATTTATTGCACGCATAATTACTTGCTTAAAATAATGATGTATATTCGTTCTATTTGACATTTATGTAATTTTCCTTATGTACCTACCAACTCTCAATAATTTGGACAATTTTGCAACTTTTAGGTGTGATATGTCACCAGATGTGATATTAGAACATATTCAGAACAATCCAAATTATGGTAGTGGAGTTTGTTCCTCAAAACAAACATACGAGCATGCAATAAAACTTTCACAAAGAACAACAAATCCTAAAAAATTCATGAAGAAATTTGAAGAAATGAAAACGAAAAAGTAAGTAGGCCTTTTGGTAAAAATACAAAAAATAGATTAATTTTTCCACAAACCGTCGCACCTTTGGGCACAGATTATGGATATTACACTTCATTTCAACAATGACTGCAAGAAAACTATTTACGTACACAAAATAGGTTATTAGGTTCTTAGTTTGGATGAATCAAGGGTAAATATGCAGTTAGTCCACCTCACGGATAATACGGAACGTTCGTGTTGTCGAAGTTTGATGCACAGATAATACGGAATATTCCTTTTTTAACAAATAGATAATAGACAATCAAATGTGACATGTGCCGAAAGTACCAACATCATAAAATAAATTCTTGTATATTCTTGATTCAACTATGTAGTTATATTTTCCTAGCCTAGGAATTAATGACGTACAGTACCTACCTACTCACTGGTTGAGCTAAAATACGGTAAATTTTTGAGATCGCTGGCAATGGTTAATACGCACTTTTTTTTGAAAAAATCTTTTGATTCACATTACATTAAAAGACAACTATTTGCATTAGGGGAAGTGGAAAATATTTCATTCTAAATTTCGATTACGTAAAATTAAAATTAGCTTTCATTCTGTGAAACGAGACCGTCCATTTTCAAACATTATTTTCAAATGTCATTTTGTTATGTTGGTATAAGTTTGTGTGATATGGTTTATGATACAAAAGAAAGTGCCCCCTTTATACTGCCTGCTCGCGTCAAGGCAAGAAAAACATCCCAGTTTTCAAGTAGTTTAGCGGCTACGCTAGGTTTGTGTAACATGGTTTGTGATTCAAAAGAAAGTACCCCTTTATAACGCCTACTCGCGTCAAGGCAAGAAAAACATCCCAGTTTTTAAGTAGTTTAGCGGCTACGCTAGGTTTGTGTAACATGGTTTGTGATACAAAAGAAAGTGCCCCTTTATAACGCCTACTCGCGTCAAGGCATAAAAATTCCACAATACTAGTTGATGTACCTTCCTAAAATATTTGAGAATCAATTTTTCCGCTATGGCAATCTTTTTTAATATTCTAGCTATTGGTACCTTGGAAAATGTGAAGGATTGGTTGTCTATGAACATATAAGTTGTTGATATAAATAGAATATGGTGAAGAATTTGTAATCGCGTAAGTGAATTAATTTAAACAAAATTAAAATGTTAAATGCATATTTTTTGCATGTTTTTTGGTCTCCCCCGACTTAAATACTCATTTTTCGTGATAATAAAGCTAAATACAACAGTTTGAATAACGAGTAAGCGGTTTAATGCATAAATAATGAATCAAGTAATTCATAATATATGTATTTAGATTGAAACAAAAAATTAAAATGGTGTTAAAGGGATCATTTTATATGGAAAATTTTGAACTTTCAATAAAAATGGAATTTTGATTGCATCATTATATAGATAGATTATCCAGACATAATTAGGGAACGTACCCAAACTACGTGACCAACTTTTTGCAATTTTTAACCCCCCCCCCCCCCCCCGGTGACCAAAATCCTAAGGAACCCGCCGCTCATTTGTATGGAGCGTGACCTTTTGAAGACCCCCCCCCCCTAAAAGTGTCACGTAGTATGGGTACGTTCCCTTAGTTGTTTCTTGAAGTAAGTTGAAACATAGTGTAATTTCCAAAATCTGTGCCTATTAAAAGTGCGGCGGCTTGTGGAATATTTACCAAATAGGGACACGCTTAACGCATGTTTTATTTTAAAAACACTGACAGTTCGAACAGAGAGAAGTAATTATTTCAGTTTCCGAAAATGGCAAATGTGTCATTAGTAGCTATTTAATAAAAAAGGATAAAGGCAGAAACACATTATTAAAACGCGACGCGACCTGACGAAACGCGATGCGTGTTGAGTCGTATCAAATATATTGTTTTCTATAGACCAGAATCACACTATGAACATCCGACGAGACGCCATGCGCGCATACGCCACCCGATCCAACGTGCCAGGTCGGTGTGTTGCCCATGGTGGGGGTAAACACGCCATCCGACGCGGCGCGCGCGGTATGTTTCTAGACAACACCCGACGCCACGCATCAGTCGTTCGAGAACTGTCACAGAGCATATATGAAATTTATGCCAATTTAATATTATTTTTTACATTTATTTAGCGAAATGACCGATGAACAATTTATTATGTTGGTAAAACGATATCCTGTTCTATATGACATGAGTTTAGCTATGTACAGGGATCATACTGTGAGAAATAATGCATGGGAAGAATAAATAAAAATGATGTATTTTATTAACCCGAAAATACGTCTGAAATCTTTCATTATCTGAAGTAAGTCTGGATACAGAGTATGATATTCACCACACATACTTCTCTTTTGATTTATTTCATATACCCAGTAACGCCTAGTTATTCTCTTTTTCTTGAGTGGTTTAAGTATTGTATATTATGTACCCTAAATTTGCATCAAATCTTCTTCGAAGTCTTCATCTGACTCGATATTTATTAAATCCATAGTACATAACCATACACTTCCACTGCTGTTAGCGAACTGTATTCAGAAATTGCAAGTATTGCGTAGCGTCGCGTGTTGGTAATGTGCACGGTGCATATCGGGTGTCGACACTTTGCGTCGCGTCGCGTTTTTAATGTGTTTCCGCCATAATTGTTCTTCAGATATGGTTGCCAGACGTCCTTTATTTTAATAAGATGTTATTTTAGTATTGTGTATTAACCTTATGCTTGTGCGCCGCATGCAATAAAGGTATATACTATTCACAATTTATAATTTACAACTGAAAAATGTCCTCTACAATACAGGTGAACTCCTAGTGTGGAGGACAATATATTAGGGAACGTACCCAAACTACGTGACCAACTTTTTGCAATTTTTAACCCCCCCCCCCCCCGGTGACCAAAATCCTAAGCAACCCGCCGCTCATTTGTATGGAGCGTGACCTTTTGAAGACCCCCCCCCCCCCCTAAAAGTGTCACGTAGTATGGGTACGTTCCCTTATACCTTTGTAATGTAAATGTACTAAGAATAAATAAATAAATTAAGTAGCCCACTGCCCAAGCATTATTTGTGATATATTATAATAATAAATCAGTATAATCCGATAGCGAAATGCACTATAATCACCAGTTCCGTACGGAACCACGCAGCGTCTAAAGGTTAAGGGGGCCATCACACTTACCTATAAAAGCGCCAGCGTTATTTGGCGTGGCCTATTTCATCGTATCACTCGCCATATATTCTCATTGGGAATGTACGGCGAGCGATACGCTGAAATACACATGTGAGGTTTCAGGTTTAATAAGATAAGAAAAAGAACTCACCTTACAACTTTGACTTCGATAACAATGGCTGCCAAGTGATCAATCGATTTTTATTTTGATGAAATAACGGTAAATTTTTGAGATTGCTGGCAATGGTTAATACGCACGTTTTTTTGAAAAAATCTTTTGATTCACCTTAATTACATTAAAAGACAACTATTTGCATTGGGGGAAGTGGAAAATATTTCATTCTAAATTTCGATTACGTAAAATTAAAATTAGCTTTCATTCTGTGAAACGAGACCGTCCATTTTCAAACATTATTTTCAAATGTCATTTTGTTACGTTGGTATTCTTGTTACTGTACGAAAAGATGCTAGAGCAAAGCGTGGCAGACTTCATGGGAATTCTAGATTTGTGTAACATGGTTTGTGATACAAAAGAAAGTGCCCCTTTATAACGCCTACTCGAGTCAAGGCAAGAAAAACATCCCAGTTTTCAAGTAGCTTAGCGCCTACGCTAGGTTTGTGTAACATGGTGTGTGATTCAAAAGAAAGTGCCCCGTACCTTCAAAATCTTCTAGCCGTTCATTATACAATCAAGTGTATCAGGAATACCAACATACCAAAGTGACAGCGAATGAGCTACTAGCTAATGGCGTACAATCTCACAAGACGAAAGCTAATTTTAATTTTACGTAATCGAAATTTAGAATGAAATATTTTCCACTTCCCCCAATGCAAATAGTTGCCTTTTAATGTAATTAAGTGAATCAAAAGGTTTTTTCAAAAAAAGTGCATATTAACCGTTGCCAGCGATCTCCAAAAATTAACGAAATAACTATTGAAATGCAATATTTTTCTTTTTCAGAAACTGAAATACTTCTCATTATTATCTAACTACTACAAAGTGTTATTAACCGTTAACCAGCGGCTGAGAATTCAAATTTCGTCAAAAGATGGTCTTGCGATCGCACCCTTGCTAGATTAATTTTATTATTCTCTGTACCAGCATTTTTAACTAATAACTCAATATCGATTATATTTCATTAAAAAAATTGCTATAATATATACCTACATTCATGTTAGCAATTAAAATGCACAAATGCACGAAGACAAAATTTTAAAAATTATGTACGATTTGTAATAATTTTTTGATCATAAGTATTTATAATTTTTCAATAATGTCGAAGCAAAATAAGTGTGGAAAAAAAACTGAAATATATTTGTTTGTAAGACCGTAAATAGACGTACTGAAGCATTTTCGGCACCAAACAAGTACTAAGATTTTTTTAAATGATTTTATTTGAACTAAAATTAAAATTCTGAAAAGTAGCTTTCCTAGATAATTTATTTATTTATTTTACTGCGTGATATAATGCAACATTTCGTCTGAAAATTTAACAAATCTGCCAACGACCAACGGGATAACATTATTACCATTCTTATTTCAGTGTTGATTCATTAGGACAATTAATATCATTGCTTTACTATATTTTAAATGATGAAAAGAAATTGAGGAGTCCCGGAGCGAAGCCAAAAACTGCGCCAAAACCTGTAATAAACGACCCTAAGATAATTTTCACCAAGGAGGATCTTCCCCAGGTAAAGTCCAGTCCGTTGAGTCCATTGTATATTGCAAGTGAAGTATGTAGTAACTTTTGTGATTGAAGAATATAAATGTTATAATAATAATAATATTTGGATGATTTGTTGATGACAGCGTCATTTTTGTGAAAAATCACCTTACCAAGGGCGCTGTACAAATTTATAATATATTTCTGCAATGCTCTATCTTACTACTAACTATATACTAGACGAATTATTATAAAACTTATGGCTAACAGATTGCATCATCGGTTCGTCAATCACTAATACAAAACTATATACATTTGACCAATGAATGTGATGCTGCCTTAAAATGCAAATATATTATTAAATTGGTGTAACCCTAAGTGATCAGCTCAGGTATGAGGGCTCCATCGAAGCCAGAGTAAAGTTAGCCTCCCAAAAACTGGGCGTACTGTACAGGGCCCGCAGATACTTTAATAGTACACAACTGCTAACCTTGTACAAATCACAAGTACGCCCCACGGTTGAATTCGGCAGCCATCTCTGGTCTGGAGCTCCAAAATACCTTAAAAATACCCTCGACTCTGTGCAGAAACGGGCGGTCCGTTTGATAGATTCTCCCATCTTAACAGACGGATTGCAATCTTTAGAGCACAGGCGTCGGGTGGGAATGCTATCCTTGTTCTACCGGTATTACTATGGAAGATGCTCCGAGGAACTAGCATCATTGATCCCTTCGGCACCGGTGCATAGTCGGGAAACACGCCAAACGCGTGCCCAACATTTGTACACGGTTGACATTTGTCACATGAGAACGGGACGTTTCTTCGACTCATTCTTGTGCTCAACAGCTCGGCTGTGGAATGATTTGCCGGCCTCTGTTCTCTCTCTGTTTTCTCCTTCCTACAACATTGGTCTCTTCAAGACCAATGTTCATACTTCCTCTCCTCAAAAAGACGCTCCACACAGCATCCCTGATGACACAGGCCCTGAGGGAAATTATTTTCCTCAGGGCCTCCTGTGTGGAGTTAGTGTAAAAAAAAAAATATATATATTATTATTTATTTATATTCTGTACAGGCAGAAAATATACAGGATTATACACTTGAGATTAACAGTATTTATTATAGAAATTTAGATACAGTTTGCTCCCAGTCCAGAGGACATAATTGGGAAGACATGCTATTGGAAATGCTTTTTATTTATTCCTGGTATATATTTTAATAATAATATATAATATGTTCTTTAATGAACATGTTTGGGAAAGCAAAAGCAAAATGTTATGATAGACGGTACAATGGTGCACTAGAGGTGATTTTCTCATGAAAATAGCGCTGTAAAAATCATTAATAATGAACAATTATTATTATTATTAATGGTACAAAGATTTGATTAGAATATTTATCTTCCTAAATGTGATTCGTCCCTCTGTATGAAATGGATTGAGGTGTAAGGTTTCGAATAATGTTAATCCATTAAGAAATTTTGTAGGCAGTACAAGAATGATACTTTCAGATAGACATACCAGCTTGATCAAAAAGTTTTCGGACAGGCCACCGTGTGACGCTGTCAGTCACCCGATTGAAATTTTTTTTTTTTGTTAGATTACCACATCTGTCATTGACACTTCTCTCCAAATTTCAGCATCATAGGTAAAAGTTACGCTGTGCTGAGTACCAGTGGCGGCTAGTTCATAAGAGCTCCCGAGCGCCGCACAACCCACAAAAATTGAAGATCATAATACGAAACTCGGTTCGGTTATAAATTATTATAATATTTTCTTAAGATCTCGTACAGTACGTAGTTAGGTACCTATTATACGTGCTATCTGAGCGACGAGAGCCGGCCCTTGCGCCCATCTTCATAGCAGTTCGTTTTCGATAGCGTTCCAGAATCTTACTACTTTGTGAGCAAATCCCGTGAACAGTCAGAAGCGTGGGTATATACGATTCTTTGCAAATTTCACGAAAGCGCGAACGCCGCTCCGAATTTTACCCCCACATCGAAAGGAGCGGTTCGTACAGTGGTGTGTTAAACAAGAACGCTTATATGTAATGTTTTTGTCCACATTTTGTCTTCAATTTAACAGCAGAAATTTTCAACGAATGTTTCACGCGGTCTTCTCTTCAAGCCAAAGCATGTCACTATATTATAATGATAATGAGTGATTAGCTGATTAGTTGTCAACAGGCGGGTATAACTCCGATCCAAAATGTTACCCGAATCTTTGTGTAATATCATAAATCATAAGTCCACTTTGGTTTGTTCATGGTCCCCGGCTACTGCTACTACATCCACCAATAGGAATCTTTTATTTGTTGTTGCATTTATCTGGTTTATTTTCGTTTTGACATTTATATTTCCGAAGCAATAACTACAAATATGAATTTTGGGAATTTGCGTTCGA
Organism: Limnephilus marmoratus; assembly: GCA_917880885.1. Taxonomy (NCBI): domain Eukaryota; kingdom Metazoa; phylum Arthropoda; class Insecta; order Trichoptera; family Limnephilidae; genus Limnephilus; species Limnephilus marmoratus. The sequence goes on from OU862911.1 coordinate 17,889,994, forward strand.
ATGAAAATTGGGAAAACAGGACCCGTAATTGGAACAAAAGTACAAGTGAGAAACTTCCTTTGGTTGTTATTTCAGTGTTCCTAAAGTATTTTTTAAAATGTATTGTTGAAATTGTATTTTAAACTGTGTTGTAAGTATATGTTTACGTTTTAACGGAACGGAGAATAGAACTTCTTTATAAGTAGGTATACCTTTCCTAAATTTATTGTCTAACTTAATGACTCTGGTGAACCCCCACATATTTTGACCACCGGCCGCCACTACTGAGTAACTCTATCTTTGTGTGTGTTTTCGATTTTTTACAAGTCTGAAAATGGCAACAATTTTGCACCACAATAAAGCACCGTCGCACAATGCGATCCTTATCTGTGAGTTTTTGACCAAAAACAACACAAATACTATCCAGCAGCGTTCGAATTCACCTGATCTGGTTCCTTGCAACTTTTTCCTGTTCAACTGACTTAAAAAACCGCTTCGCGGAACGCCTTACAGCACCCGAGATGATGTCATGAGAAAGTCGAAAACGGCTCTGATGGATATAGGATCAGTGTTTCGAGGATAGGATCAAGCGCTGGCGTAAGTGCGTTGCAGTCGATGGGGAGTATTTTGAAGGAGACCATATCGATTTTGATGAATAAACTTGTATTTTTGATTTTATGACTAAAGTCCTAAAACTTTTTGATCAAGGTGTTATTTAATTTTGGGGTAAAAGAGCCTAAGATGGTAAATTTTTGGTTTGGACCTAAATTCTGTTGGGCATTTTAATTCTGAATTGAGTTTATTCCAAGCCTTAGGCCAAGATATTCTGAAAGCGCTGTTGCAGAAGAGAATGAAAGAAGGACTGATGACACATTCAAGTGAATCAAATACTTGGGTTGAGTTATGTCAAGAGTTCGTGTAACAGTATGAGACAACGTGTGATTGTAGCGAGAAATATGTGCCACAACAGAATTTTATGGCAGTCCATCCTCTCTCCCTGAGTTAGTGCAGATTTTGTGAACACGAACATATCTATCTAAAGAGACTTATCTTCTCGAAGATACCTTGCTGGAAATGAATTATATGATTGGTGTAGTTCTATTGTGTGGGTGTGTACATGCAATTACTATAAATTATCAAGAATTCCTACTGAAATGATCTTTCAATAAGCTAACTAAAATTAATGATCAAATACCATTGCTGTGAATTCTAGATTAAAACCAAAATCCAGAAGGCAGTGGAAGAAGTGAAAAAAACACACCGGAAGAACAATTCCGAGGATCCGTGGGGGCGAAATGGGCGACAGTCCCTTCCCTTCTTCCCCGCCTGTCTCTCGGAGCGACCCGCCCTCTCTTGGGACTTTCCCAATGATATCTTCAACATCACTGCATCTATTGGTAAGAATGCTTACAGATAAATGGGACGTTGGTCTTATGATGTTCAGGATCCGTTAAAGAAACTGGTGTGGGCTCAAAGCCATGGTTCAGTCGACAATACTCCGAAGCAGCGCGATGAAAAAATGCATCTTACCGAGCCTACAACACATCCAGCACATCCGAAGACAGAACAGCATACAACAGAATGGCAAAGGAAGCCAAGAGAATTATAAATAGGTCAAAATTCGAGCACCACATGGAGATCAGCAGAAAGCTGGCTGCGTGCCTGCATGGCAGCAGAGCATTCTGGTCGCTTGCGGGCTCAATAGGTAGCAATTTCTGCAAATCCAATCTGCCACCCAGGGCCGGATCTACGAAATCTGGCGCCCTGTGCAGTAGGTACCGATGGCGCCCCCCCCCCTACATTTTTATTTTGATTAAAAATTCGTTCACCCCAATTTTTTATTTTATTTTTATTTAATTATTATTTTTTTTACACTAATTTATCAAATAAAATCAAGACATATAAAGGGTGTAACTTTTCCAAGTGACCTGGCGGTAGCTCACACACTCGTTTTTTTTTAAAGAGAGGATCGCTAGGAGCCCTATACTCTCTGAATCTATTGGGTAAACAAATTATGGTGCTATTTTAATTGTTTTAGGAAAAACTCTTTGCAAGTTATGCTTTAAAATAATACAACGATTTGTTTGTTTGTGCCCGTACCATGATTTAAAATATAGGTTACGAGACAATGCTGGTGGTTTCGCTGAACTAGGTCCATTACACATTCTTGAGATTTACTGCGTTTATGTACCTATATACCCAACGCGAATATTAGAAAAAGCAAATACAAATACGTTCTCATGGCAACCTACAACACAAGAATAGCATCTACTAGCTTCTGACAGGCAGTCCCGACGAGAGACAGTGAGCAGTGATAATAAGAATATAACCTCAAATTTGTACCTTGCATTTCCCCTGTGTTGAGCGAACGAACACTAAACACTGACGTATGGTATCAACGGCTTACGAACAAAAATACCGCGCTGTGATTGGTTATTAAATTTGGATCGCACCTATTCGTCGTAAAACACGGTAAAAGATATATGGAAAAATAGATCTTACGTTTAAACTAAATACATGGAATTTGTAAAAAAATTCTGTAACTGACTATAAATTCGTAAGCCGTTGATACCAACCAGATGCGTGCGCATTCTGGTTCTTTGGAAAGTGTTGCTAGAGCGTAATAATTATTTCGTACTATGGGTAATTTTAAAACGATTCAGGGAATATTATAACTAAATTTTAATACAATATTTATTTTCTCACGGCGCCCCTTCGGAGTTGGCGCCAGGTTTTTGGACGTTTTTGAACGTATGGCAGATCCGGCGCTGCTGCCACCTCTTACCAGACCTGATGGCTCACTAGCAAACTAGCCTTATTATAATAAAAATAAACATATTTTATCAAAATTTAAAACATAGCTTTACTAGATAAAATAACACTCTTTTGAAATCAATTTATAATTTATTTATGGTTGGTAGCCACAAGTTTAGACTCGAGGCACCAAACAGATGTAGTTTACACCGACTTTGCCAAAGCATTTGACCGTGTTAACCATGATATACTTTTGAGGAAAATGTTTAAAATAGGCTTCGATTTACCAACACTGAACTTTTTCTCATCGTATTTAAAATCCAGAAGCCAATTTGTTTCGATAAATGGATATAATTCAAAAAAATTCCAAGCGCAATCTGGAATTCCTCAAGGGTCTAACCTCGGACCTATGTTGTTTCTAATACTTATAGATGACATCCAAAACTGTGTTAAGAACGGCAAATGTCTACTATTTGCTGATGACCTTAAAATTATGATGGAAATAAGCTGCCAACAAGATTGCTTTAAAATGCAAACTGATCTAGATGCTTTATGTGAATGGTCGTTGGCAAACAAATTAGATTTTAATACAAAGAAATGTGTCACAATGTCCTTCACTCGTTGTAAAAACATTATAGTTTACGATTATAAAATAAAAGGCGAAACGTTATCACGTGTAAAATCCGTAAAGGATCTCGGTGTCGTCTTTGATCCCGAACTGACATTCTCTTGCCATATATCGCAGCTCACTCAGTCTTGCTACAAACTTCTTGGGTTCATCATCAGGACTTGTAAGCAGTTTGATAACCAAGAAGCTATGCTAGCGTTATTTAAAGGCATACTGAGAAGCAAGTTGGAGTACGCGAGCGATGTTTGGGCACCGTACCACCAGAAGTACATTGATATATTAGAGCAAATCCAGAAGAAATTCCTCAGGTATGTTTATATGCGGAAGCATGGAACCTATCCAAGGTTCATGCACCATATTGACTTACTTGAGGAAACTGATTCTGTGAGTCTAGAAACTAGACGGAAAGCAAGTCTTGCTATTTTGTCTTTCAAAATTTGGAACAATTTCATCGATAGCCCATTTCTCTTGGGATGCTATGATTTATATGTACCAGACCACTACAGCCGAAGTCGACATCATGACTTATTTAAAGTACCGAACGGCAGAACAGACGTCTTGGCAAAGCATAGCATGACGAGGGGAGTGGTGCTGTTAAATGAAATTGCAAACCATTTGAATGTAAGTGACTGTTCTTTATATGCCTTAAAAATATTATTGAAGAGTCACTTGCCTAAATGCTGATAGGGTAACTAAATTGTACTGTAATTGGAATTATTCTGTTGTACAATAATAATAAAAAATAAAAAATAAAATAAAAATATATTTTTTTGTAGAAAAAAGTCAATACTTGTAGAATTTGTTTTAAATATGATATATTGCCGGTTGTGTCTGGTTATTCCCTATTAAATTAAAACTTTTTCTAATCATAACAGCTGCCATACCTAAAGTATCCCAAGAAAGCATCCTGATCGACGATCTCCTCTACTGTCTGGAGGGCATCCCCGGCAAGTACATAGTCCCATTGCCGCTGCTGGAGCCCCACGGCCAGCGCCACTTCGAGGTCAGCCACGAGGTGGACGAGGCTCTCCGCCACATCATCCGCCAGCTGCTGCCGCTGGCCTCACACTACTCTGCCGTCAGACGCTTCATCGAGAACAGCCATTTCGGGTCGGGGAAGGTTATACACGCCCTGGTGTATGCCATGGAAATATTATTGAAAGATTACTATGTAAGTAGTATGTAAGCAGTTTTTTTTAAAATTTTGTATATTTCTGTACTGTGATTAAGTACGGAGACCACACCGTTAACCTATTGGGCAAGTTTGACAAGGTTTAAGGAAAGGGATTTGTTGATTTGGATCAGTCAGTGGCTGAGTTGGCATCGCGTTTGTATCCTACCCAGGCATCCCGTGTTCGATTCCTCGGCTGGCTAAGTCCTCCATCACGACACTAGCAACATTTTCCACTTACTGCGGTGGTAAGAGGAGATTTTCAAAATATTGTCGGGTTATTCGTAACCCGGGAATGTTTGTCTTTCCTTTAAAAAATAAAAAATTTAATTTCTTACGGCAAATGCAAACATTTTGAAAAATGAAAAAAATCTAAGATTTTGATGTTTTTTTTTACACTCCACAAGAAAATAATTCTCCTCAGGGCCTATGTCATTTTTGAGGATGCTGTGTGGAGGGTCTTTTTAGAAAAGGAAGTAGAGGACATTCTGGGAAGGAAAAGATGTGGGGGGTGATGGGAATCTGGGGGTCATTGTTCCCAGGAGTAACGGACGTATGAATCCAACCCTTCCACTGCGGTGCAAGGCGATGTAGCGAGAGAGTCCTGCTGGAGAGATCAAAAGGCCTCCCTCAACCAGTCTCTCCTGAACCGGCTTGCCACGCAGTCGGTGGGCAGACATCTGCCGCCAAGACCTGGATAAACCTCACCCTATGAATCCGGACACCCCTGCTGAGTCACCAAACGTAGCAAACCACTTGGGAAGACCTGTGGCAGAGGTATCGGTTAGTGGCAGTACCCATACCTGCCTCCCATTAAAATTGATTGTTAATTTAAACTATTTTAATTGCACAACTTATCGTGAAAGGCAATCCATCGTTGCGTAAATCATATTTGGCTACTTTGCAAGATAGGCGTAAAAGTGTTTATGATTTTACCTAAACGAAGAGGAATTGAGATATGTAAGAACTGTTTCTGTTGTCAGACAATTCCCTGCTTTGAAAATGATTATTTTATTTTTAGCAATGCATTTTAATTGGCGCCTTGAATTGTATTATTGTATTTGTATAATTGATTTTCCTTCGAATTTATGGTACCTTTACGGTTGAATCTCATTAACCATTAATCTGTTCACGATATTTGCTTTTTTCACATTCACAGGTGGTCATTGCTCAGCTAGAAACAGAACAGATTGCGGGAACGTTAAATCTCCAAAAACTGTGGTATTTTCTTAGGCCCATTATGCATACTGTGGAAATTCTTGCCAACATATCAGCGGACATCGGAAAGGTAAATAATAAATAAATACAAATTATCAATGTCCAATGTTCATTTAATCATAGTTTTACCAAAATTGTTTGGTATTATTTACATTCAAACACTATTAGTTCTGTGGGGGTACTTCTCAATAACAATAGGTCCTTGAAAACAAACTGGTTTAATAGGAATTTACAATAATTATGCTACAAGTCACACGACCTGTCTATGCTAGCGGCTAATTGAATCTGAGCGGTAGGCTGGCCCGAACCACTCTCGACGGCCACTGCCTACTCGGGCACCCCTGTCAGCAAGCACTTCTGCTGACAACTGTCGGCATCACTTAGAAGATCTTTTAATACATTACAGCTCCCTGGTGTCGTCTGGAATAAAGCGCGAGACAAATGCGACGTAGCAAGCTACACAACAAACTCCTAATAAATCATACCCTTTTTGCTCATGGCAAGTGACATCTGCGCACCTTCTTTTACTTGTGATGGAGCTATAGTTCGCTAATTGATTTATACAATGTTTCCAGAGTGAAGCACGTAGCGGCGCAGTTCTCACCCTGCTGCACGAGCAGACCAGCGCACTCCTGGGGGATACCAAAGCCCAGGACATTTGCCTGTTCCTCACGCAGAAAGCCAGCCAGCCCTACATGCAGATTCTGCACCAGTGGATATATAAGGGCAGCATCGATGACCCCTTTCAGGTAAGCAGATGATTCACTTTTACTACATATTATTATTTTTTATTTTGACTAAAACTGTATCTGTAACTTTCGCTACAAGTGTTTAGTGAAAAGAAGAAAAGTTACTCTCATCTATCTATTTATCTATCTTCTCCTTCTCTTCTAAAAATCTAAAAATGTTTGCACGTCCGCTATGCGTTGCTAAACCATTCATCCGATTGCGATGAAACTTTGGCGATTTGATGTGTGCATGCCCGCGATGGTTTCTATATACAATAGTGAGCTCTGGCATCATGAAATTACGCATTGCTAAACCGTTCATCCGATTGCGATGAAACTTTGGGGATTTGATGTGTGCATGCCCGCAATGGTTTCTGTATACAATAGTGAGCTCTGGCATCATGAAATTACGCATTGCTAAACCGTTCATCCAATTGCGATGAAACTTTAGGGATTTGATGTGTGCATGCCTGCGATGGTTTCTGTATACAATAGTGAGTCTGGCATCATGAAATTACGCATTGCTAAACTTTTCATCCGATTGCGATGAAACTTTGGGGATTTGATGTGTGCATGCCCGCGATGGTTTCTGTATACAATAGTGTGCTCTGGCATTATGAAATTATGCATTTCTACATTCATCCGATTGCAATGAAACTTTGGTGAGTTGTTTTGAGCATGTCAACGAAGGTTTCTATATATATACTGGTAAGCTCTGCATTATGTAATTTGTATAAAAAAAATTGCAAGAGGTGACCCGTGAGCTGTTTGAAAACTGAATGTTCAGGGACTGAATGTGTGGAATGCGGGAGGCGGGAGGGGAAATTGGGAGGGGGGTTTGTTGGATGGGGGAAGCAGGAGAGTGGAGTGAGGAGAGTGAAAGCAGAGAAGGCAGAGTGGGGACGCATGAGGGAAGAGGATGCGGAAGAAGAATGGGACGAAGAGAAAGGACACGCAGGGAGAAACAATATCGTAAGTGGTATAGCAACGCATTCCGCGAAATACAAACCCAGAAGCTAGCACATTTTGATTTTTATATATATAGATTTCCCCCAAAAACCATGCGAGCGAAGCCACGGGTAAAAGCTAATAATTTATAAAAACAAGAGAGGTGTTTTATGAATAATGTGGCCATCAGTGGTGGTCCATGAGTTTTCAGTAATCTAGAGTGCTAAGATTGAAAAATATGATGTGGTTGATGTTGTAGCTGAAAATATCATTTTTTATATCATATCATATAATATCATCTTTTTTTTTCAAAATATCAATCTTTTGTATGAAGATTTTCAGGATTCTTTCAGTTTGGGATGAGTTTGTGGATGCGACACATCCCCAAACTAAAAGATCTTCATATAAAAAGTTGAAATTTTGAAAAAAAATATTCATTCCATCTTTGTCACATTGTCTTACAGCTATTTTTTACAGAGTTTATTATTTGAGATCCATAGAAGAAATAATGTACCCTTATGTAAAAAATGTTCCATCTCTGAGTATTTGTTTTCCTTTTTTCCTGCAACGATTTGATTTTTATATGTGGTGTTTCATGGAAAGTTGTTAAAAATGAAATAATTTATTAAAATAAATTTATATATTTCCTTAGGAATTCCTAGTAGAAGATAACGAAGTCTTCAGAAAGGAAGATTTACCATTGGGCTACTCAGCAGATTACTGGGAAAAGAGATATATGATACAGAAGGATAGAACACCAAAGTTTTTGAATAGGCTGGCTGACATAATACTAAGAACAGGAAAATATCTCAACGTCATCAGTCAATGTGGTATGTATGAAAATCTGATACAAATTTGAGAATGTATTCTTTACTGGTAGATACTGTTATGTATTTAGATGTGTGGAGTGTTTTTTTTTTTTGTTTAACCCCTCCGAATTTTCGCGAATATTCGCTTGAGATGTCTCAAACAAAATGACATTTTACGAAAACGTTGTGTTATTACCGCTTCACAATTAAAGCTCTATAAATGAAACATTTCTGAACGTAGCCGTATAGTAAAAACTGTTTTAGTAAGGTTACAAAATATGCTTTCGAATTATTGTATTACAAATAAATATTAACTTTTGTAAATATTAAAATTTAGAATGCAAACATTAAAAAAATGTAAAAATGACTCATGTTTTTTTTTTTTTTTTTTTACATTAACTCCACACAGGAGGCCCTGAGGAAAATAATTTCCCTCAGGGCCTATGTCATCTGGGATGCTGTGTGGAGGGTCTTTTTGAGGAGAGGAAGGAATGAACATTGGTCTTGAAGAGACCCATGTTGTAGGAAGGAGGAAACACAGAGGCCGGCAAATCATTCCACAGCCGAGCTGTTGAACACAAGAACGAGTCGAAGAAACGACCCGTTCTCATGTGACAAATGTCAACCGTGTACAAATGTTGGGCACGCGTTTGGCGTGTTTCCCGACTATGCACCGGTGCCGAAGGGATCAATGATGCTAGTTCCTCGGAGCATCTTCCATTGTAATACCGGTAGAACAAGGATAGCATTCCCACCCGACGCCTGTGCTCTAAAGATTGCAATCCGTCTGTTAAGATGGGAGAATCTATCAAACGGACCGCCCGTTTCTGCACAGAATCGAGGGTATTTTTCAGGTATTTTGGAGCTCCAGACCAGAGATGGCTGCCAAATTCAACCGTGGGGCGTACTTGTGATTTGTACAAGGTTAGCAGTTGTGTACTATTAAAGTATCTGCGGGCCCTGTACAGTACGCCCAGTTTTTGGGAGGCTAGCTTTACTCTGGCTTCGATGGAGCCCCCATACCTGAGCTGGTCACTTAGGGTTACACCAAGCATATCAATGGAGGGCCTGTTCGGAAGATTGCTTCCGTTGAAAGAGACTAGATTTTCATTTCGATCCCTTTTGGACGTAATCAGACAAGATTGGGTCTTTGAAACATTAAATTCAACGAGATTATTTTTACCCCAAGAGAAAACACTCTCGAGGTAGCCGTCCATTCTTTGCTTCAAAGCCCTACGAGCTGTTGGAGTTTGTGAGCCCTTTGGGGGCTTGTCAAACAAAAAGCTATCATGAACTGTACTGTCATCCGCATAACAGTGAATTGGTGCACATGACAAAAGGTCGTTGATGTGCAACAAAAACAAAGTTGGAGACAGAACCGATCCCTGCGGGACGCCAGCATTTATCGAGTGTGAGGAAGAGGTGAAACCATCGACTACCGTCTGAATCGACCTCCCCCTCAAGAAGTCGGCAATCCACGTACACAAGGATGCGGGAAGTCCGTAAGAAAGCAGTTTGTTGACAAGTCCTCGGTGCCAAACCCGGTCAAAGGCCTTGGAGATGTCCAGTGCAACCGTTTGGGTCTCACCGAAACGTTCCAGGCATCGCCCCCAAACATGCGTCACATACGCGAGAAGATCACCGCACGAGCGGTTCCGCCGGAATCCGTATTGACGGTCGTTGATAATTTTGTTCTTCTCGAGGTATGTGAGCAGTTTGTCGTTGATCACACGTTCCATCACCTTAGACAGAACTGATGTGATCGCTATGGGGCGGTAGTTGGCCGGGTTGGAGCGGTCACCCTTCTTTGGAATAGGATGGATAACCGCTTTTTTCCAACCAGAGGGCACAGAGCCAGTCTTCAGGGACAGTTTAAAAAGCTTCGTCAAAATTGGAGCTAATTCTGCAGCGCACCTCTGCAATACCAGGGCAGGTATTCCGTCGGGCCCACTAGCTTTATTAACATCAAGCCCTCGTAAAACATGGAGTACTTCCCGATACCGGATCCTCAGCTTTTTCATATGAAAACCACAGTGAGGAACCGACGTCGGGACCGCACCTTGGTCATCGAGGGTTGAGTTATCCGCAAACATTTTACCTAGTAAGTTAGCCTTTTCGGTGGCGGTGTTTGCTAGTGAGCCGTCAGGTCTGGTAAGAGGTGGCAGACTGGATTTGCAGAAATTGCGACCTATTGAGCCCGCAAGTGACCAGAATTGCCTGCTGCCATGCGGGCATGCAGTCAGCTTTCTGCTGATCTGCTGGTCGTGCTTGAATTTTGACCTATTTATGATTCTCTTGGTTTCCTTTGCCATTTTGTTGTAAGCTGTTCTGTCTTCGGATGTTCTAGATGTGTTGTAGGCTCGGTAAGCCGCGTTTTTTCGTCGCACTGCTTCAGCGCATTGTCGACTGAACCACGGCTTTGAGCCTACACCAGTTTCCTTAACAGTAGATTTGATGAAGCCATCCATCGCGGATGTGATGACTTCACCAATTTCCTGGGCACATCTTGAGGGATCCGAAGTCCGAAAACAGACAGCTGACCACGGAAAAGCATTAAAATGTGCCCGCAGACCGAACCAATCTGCTGACCTATAGTGCCACACTTTTCTCTTCAGCCTCTCGTTTGGTGGTCTGAAGTTTACAGGGATTGATGTCGTCACCAGGCAGTGGTCGCACGATCCTAAAGGCGCTGTGACTTCAATCCTGTAACCGTGTGGCACAGTAGTTAAAAATAGGTCTAACAGATTGGAACGGTGAGTCTGGACATCAGGAACCCTTGTAGGCTCCTGAACCATTTGCTCCAATCCGTAGCAAAGGGCAAAGGATTCCGCTTGGCGTCCAGCCGAGTCTGTTGATCCTGAGAACTTCAACCAAGGTTCGTTATGAACATTGAAGTCCCCCAGGACCACAAACTCTGCCGTAGGGTAGCGGGGCAAGAGGTCATCAATAGTGTCGCTTAAGTGTTTGAAGAGCTCGGACGTGTCTGATTCGCTCAGGTTCGGTGAGCGGTATAAACACGCGTAGAATCTTACCGTACTGGCAAGATTGACGCGTACCCACATTACGTCGAATCTGGAGTTTTCCAGATTCAACAGTCGCACACAGTTGACGTCAGCTCGACTATAGAGACAGACACCTCCTTTAGGTCTGAACTTGCCTGCGAGGGTGAAGCCCGGGCAGTCCAGATAGGAGGTGTCTACAGGCTCAGCTATCTGAGTTTCAGACAGGAAGAGTAGGTTTGGGCGTTGAGAAAAAAGGTGGTGGTGGACAGAGTTTAAATTGGTGTGCAGGCCGCGAATGTTGGTGTAATTCACCAACAGTTTTGGCCCGCACCGGGGACGCCTACGTCTCGCCGCTGTAATGACGTTAATTATTGTAGGTTGCAAGTTCATGATTTTAATTGTTGGTTTTTTGTTTTTTTTGATATGAGAGGAAGGAAGGTCTGGGAGGGAAAAGGTATAAGGGGTGGGTAGGATGCTGGGGTTCAGAGTTTCCAGGAGTGACGGACGTATGTATCCAACCCACCCACTGCGGTGCAAGTGATATTTTTATATGAAAACGGTACTAAAATCACAGATTATGTGATCAACAACAATATTTATTCTATTGTATAAGTGTATAATAAACACTTTGTGACCTCACTTTTTCATCATTTCACATAAAAATATTTAATAAAAATTAACAATGTCAAGCCGCCGGTCCGAAATTTGGCGGGAAAAATTATGTGTCAGATTGCGCGAATGACAGAATATTCTTGTTACATATTTCTATGGACAACTTGAATAGGGATGTACAGCTTGTTCCACAACCGACCTTTTACTTTTTGTTTTAGGGATGTCACTAAAAGAATAACGTAGTTATAACGGTTTCTATGGAGACACACGCGTTGACGTATAAACACGCTTATTGTACTTGACTGCTGTCATATTTCTAACGCATATATCTGCTTAAGTTGCGGAGGGGTTAAATTAACTCCACACGGGAGGAAATTAATAGAATTCTTTCATTTTATCTGAATGATAGCTACCTGACAGCAATCAACTTCAAATTCAAATAAGTAATGTTAAAAACAGAAACATTGAGAATAGAAAGGATTGGACCGGTAATTGAATAGAAGGATGCTCATTTTCAGAATACTTAAATAAGTGTAAATAATTACTAGTTTTATAGAAAAAAATCCTACAAAAACGCCTTTTTTTTAATTTTTGACATCTCAAAACAGCGCATTTTGGTACTATTTCTTACGGCAAATCTTTTAGCTTATCAAAATGATTTTATAAGATGTAAGAAGGCCAGAAATTTGCGTGGATAAGATTAGACCTGTCAAAAAGCTTCCGAAAGAACAAGTTCTGTAACTTGCTATTAATTACGTTCAGTGACTTTTGGTGTCGTTTGCATTGTTACATTGGTAATTTGGCCATAAATCACTTACGTGAATGATTTACGAGAAAAAACTTACTAATGTATTCCCATCCTTATAAACTTTTTGTCCAATTTCCACTTTTGCACCAATTAACACAGTTGTTAGTTTTTCACATAATTTGTAATTTTATCAAAGAAGTCCAGATACGACAGAAACTGAATCATGCTTTCACTTAGAAGATTGTGATCGAAGACCTCGTGATTTCACAGATGTCGGTAATGACGAGGTGTGGGTAGGAATCAGGAAAATGACAGGAATAATCCCTAACAATACCTACTCATATGTATTTATTTGTCTAATTAATTAAAGGTAAAAGCATCAGCCTCCCCGACGCAGAAGAAATAAAATACACTCTCCGCGAGCAGCACTATGTGACGCCCATCCAGAAGGCCTACTCCTTCGCCAGCAAGTCTCTGCTGGAGCTTCTGATGAAGGAGTACGACCTGATGGGCCGCCTCAAGTCCGTCAAGCACTACTTCCTCATGGATCAGGGGGACTTCATCGTACAGTTCATGGACGCCAGTGAACAGGAGCTAAACAAGCACATCGATGATATCATACCCACCAGGCTGGATACACTCTTGGGATTGTGTTTAAGGTAAATATAGTATGTAGCCCCAGAGGGAGAGGTCGTATGTGACGTTATCATTCTATTATCTATCTCTACAATTTGGGTGGCGGGAACGGGTACCGCCGCCCCGGGAACCATTTATTGGATAACCAACACCTCTGCCATAGGTCACTCCAAGTAGTTCGCTACGTTTGGTGACGTTGCAGGGGTGCCCGGGTTTTTGGGTGAGGTTTGTCTGGATCTGGCGGCGGATTACCTGGTCACACTGAACCCTAGATTCCTACCCTAGATTCCTAACTATATTTTTCCTTCCCAGAACTTCCTCTCCTTAAAAAGACCCTCTGAAAAAAAGAAATTATTTTTCTCTGCTTTTTTCGTTTTCATACAACTCATGTGAGAAGGAATTTTTTTTCGTCGACAATGTATGTACGACCTCTCCCTGGGACCACTATATTTTACAATTTCACTTGACAAGAGTTTTTTGGAGGTACGAGTACTTTAAGAGGGTATAACCAGACAAAACCGAAAATATGTCATTTTTAAATCAAATTTTAGATGTATTGACTCTTTTCCACAAAAAATTATAAATTGATTTCGAAAGACTGTTCATTTAGTAAAGCTATGTTTTAAATTTTGAGAAAATATGTTTAATTTTAGTACAGTAACCTTTTATCGTAGGTCGTTGGCAGATTTGTTAAATTTTGAAACAAAATTGTATTATACAACACACATTTCAAATCATATAATCATGCAATAAAATAAATCAATACATATATTATCTGGGAAAACTATGTTTCAGAATTTTAATTTTAGTTTAAATAAAATCATTTAAATAAGATTCGCACACATGTTTTGTGACGAAAATACTTCAGTTTGTCTATTTATTTATGATCTTACAAACTAATATATTTAAGATTTTTTTTGCATTCTTATTTTGCTTTGACATTATTGAAAAATTATAAATACGTATGATCAAAAAATAATTGTAAAAAGTACATAATTTTTATAGTTTTATCATTACTCCTTTCAGCATTTTTTAATGTAGGTTTAAATTAAAGCAAATTTGGGATGAAATAAAATCTATATTGAGTTATTATTTAAAAAGTTGGTACAGAGAATAATTAATCTTTCTCATTGGAACTGCCCCGAACATCTTTTGACGAAATATGAGTTCTCGGCCGCTTGCTGGTTAATGGCCCTTTAACCTCTGGGAGGCCAGGCCATTTCACAAAAATTCACTAAAAAAGCACCACTTTGAATTTTGAATTGAATGTTTTGTGGATTAATTTTGAGCTATCGAATATTTTATTGACTGAAACACGTTCCTAGAGCAATAAACTATGTACAAAAACAACATTACTTGCATTATTTACGTAAATTAATAGGTTTTACGATGTTTTAGTCGAGGAACACGCATTAATTTTGGCAGCTAAAATTCGCGGCAAAAATTACATTTCTATGTCACAGATAAAATTGTTAAAAAATATTCTGGGGTTGCAAGGTGAATGAAATTTTGACGCATCCTATGGTGTAATGTTGGCGCAAGCGATTCTGACCCTGTTCTTCATACAAATTATGTATATAGAAGGGCCAAAATCGCAGACAAACATCTTTTGTTCGATATTTTTTCGAATTATTTTCGCGCGCATGCGCACAATTCGCGCGCGCCCGCGCGTCTCCAGCCTATTAGAGGTTAACACAATGATGATTTATATTAAATGCTCTCCTTTCAGACTGTCCGCTGCCAATCACGATCAGTATAACGAAGATATGAAAACCGAATTACTCACAGATGATCTGCAATTACAAATGTCAAAAATTTTATCTATTCAAACCCAAGAAGAGAAAGGTAATTGAAATATCTTCTAAATTAATAAATAAATCATTATTTAATTTTTTATAAGAACAACTCTCTTTTTATAACTTTTGAAGATTGCCATCAATGTAATATATCATTGAAGAAGAAGATAACACTAATAATCGAAACAAAAATATGAAAGAGAACAAGACACAGAAAAAAAAAATAACAGCCACAACTGGGATTCAAACTCAGAACCTTTTGTCTTACTACCGAGACAAACACCTTACCAATTCGTCCACTGCCACCTCTTATTTGAAAAATTTAAATTAAAAACCATTATGGAAAAAAAAATAGTCGGTAATTGTTAAAAACTTTGAAATATTGCATTGACAAATATGACATCCAAATAAGAGGTGGCGGTGGCCGAATTGGTAAGGCGCTTGTCCCGGTAAGACTAGAGGTTCTGGGTTCGAGTCCCAGTTACAACCGTTTAATTTTTATTTTCTGTGTTTTGTTCTTTTTCATATTTTCGTTTGGATTATTTGTTTTATCTTCTTCTTCAATGGAATTAATGACCATTTATTTTAATGTCTTTATTGTACATACTCATATCTGTTTAATTTTGTTTTTTTGTTTCATTTCTTCAATCGTTCGTACCTTTGTCACTAGAAGTTCGCCAACATAAAGACGAGAAGCTAACTCTAACGGGATGGGAGTCTTTTACATTTGCTATTGAAGTGAAGTGGCCCGTGTCTCTCATCTTAAATCAAAAGGCCATCACCTGCTACCAGATGATCTTCAGACACCTCTTCTATTGCAAGCATGTCGAGAGAATGCTTTGCAGGTAATGACAAACCCAATTATGCACTTTCAATTTAAATTGTATTTTTGTTTATTATACTCTTTGCACATCATCGTTGTTACAACCCTTGGAGAACCTTGTTCACCTCTAAGGCTACGTCCGCATAGGCAGGCGGCTTGCTTAGCGCCTAGAGCCTAGATAGGTAGTAGATAGCCACTTAGCGTGCATCCAGGTAAACCAACGTGTTGGTTTTTTGCCACTAGGCTCTAGGCGCTAAGCCAGCCGCCTGCCTGTGCGGACGTAGCCTAAAAGTTTCCACTTTTATGGATTTCCTGCCATTTCCCTCCAATAGGCCACTTGCAACACATTTTTTTTAAATTTTTTTCCAGTTTAGACAAATATTCTAAGACATTCTGTATTTTTTTTTTTTTAATCGTATTTTTGAAACCCTGGGGAATTTTTGAAAATTTCAATCCGAAAAATCAGACCATTTTTTATAAACCGGAAAGACGGGACATAATTTTATAGGTGCGAAAAAACGATAATTACATAGCCGAAAATCATTTTAAAATAAAGAACCTTTTCCACATGAATGGCACAGGAGAATAACGAGGCATACCCAAAATATTACATCTCATAAATATTTTTTTCCTTGATCCATCTTATTATCATAAATCATTATAACGTACAACGTCTATATTACTAAATCAAATGTAATATACTTGTACTTGTAAATTATAATAATAATAAGAATTTTTTTTTTTCATAAGAAGCAATTACTTTGTGGTTAGACATTATATTATAAAAATAAAACAACACTTTGTATTTAACCACGAATTTATTATTTATATATCTACCGGTTTCGCTTTGGACTAAGCTTCCTCAGGATAAAATAATAACTGGAGTTACTAATAATAACTCAGTTATTATTTTATCCTGAGGAAGCTTAGTCCAAAGCGAAACCGGTAGATATATAAATAATAAATTCGTGGTTAAATACAAAGTGTTGTTTTATTTTTATAAAATAATAAGAATATTATAAAATTTTGATTTTGTTAAAATCAGCACCATAACCATTATATCTCTAAAACACGTACCGACTTCAAAAATGTACAGGGTTCTCTTCAGAACATCTGTCAAAAAGTCAAACCAAATGGTGAGTTCGCAGAGAACAAACAATAAATCTAGTGAACGAATTCAAAAATTCGCCTGAAATCAAAGTGATGCCATATAAAAAAAATAAATCAGTGTGGAATTTAGAAAAATAATTTAAGTGGAAATATGTTTTATATGTGTTTTATTATTACTACCTGGGGTACCCGGCTTCACTCACGGAGTTGATGTGAGATTGAACTGATGTTCGAACCAATGACGGATGTTGCTTTATATACCCCTACCAATGGATAGCCCCACCCATACAAAAAAGGCTTTGAATGTTCCACAATGTTTCAGAACATTATTCCTTCAGAATATTATTTAAGAACATTGTTCCATAACATTCGAGAGTGTTCATCCAATGATCTGGGACATTCCGGGATGTTCCTGAACGTTCCAGACTATTCCCGAACATTCTTCAATATTTCAGAAAATTTTGCCCCGGTATGTTCTGGAATGTTGTGGAATGCTCTCAAATACTCTCGAATGTTCTGGACTGTTCTAGAAATTTCTAGAGAGTGAAACTTCCAGCCCTTATATCTTCAAAATATATATTCCTTTGATCGTACTGGGACTCGTTTCTGAGTTTTAGCCGCCCGCACATTGTAGTACACTTTCTTTTATAATCAATGTATATTGATTATAATGGAATTCCATCACGAATTGTTAATATCAAAAATAGAAATAGTAGAAGAAGAATCAATTATTCTTGTGTAAATTACCCATCATTTAAATAAACATGTGTAATTGTGATTTGCAGAGTGTGGTTATGCAACAAGGTGGCGAAACGCTTCAGCGAGGCTCGCCAGTACGGAGCGGCCTTCGCCCTTCGCCAGAGGATGCTAAGCTGCCTACAGAACCTGCAGTACTACATGTGCGTGGAGGTCATTGAGCCCAACTGGTCCAACTTCACCGCCGGACTCAACAAGGTACCGCCTAGTCATGTCTATTCATAGCTTTACCATTATTATAGATCTTTAGCTTTTAAATAAATTGTATGTAATGTTTGGTATTATTCACATTCAATAACTATTAGTTCTGCGGGGGTTCTTCTCAATAACAATAGGTCCTTGATACAAACTGCTTTATTATGAGTTTAACAATAATTATGCTGTCTGACACACGACCCCTCTATACTAGCGGCTAATTGAATCTGAACGGTGGGCTGGCAAGAACCATTCTCGGTGGCCACCGCCTACCCGGGCACCCCTGTCGGCATTCGATAGAAGACATGGTCCCTGCTGGCATCTGTCGGCATCACTAGAAACTCTTTTATCATATTGTATATCATAACATTGTGTACTGGAAACAGAAAGAGCAATTGGTTTACAGAGAAACATTTTTCTACTTAAATCATTTCTATAATTATGATGCTGAGTGAAAAATCTTTTTATTATATTCCTGGCTTCGATCAAGTATATCTAGATACGGCCTATCTTAGTAAGGAAGCCAGTAAAATTGACCCCGTGTAAGTAAATGTTAACAATACAACTATTGTACGTATTCCAGCGCCTCGCCTCGAAGTTCGTATATCCGATCACAAAGTTCATTCTCAAATCCCATTATGTAGTTTTACCATTTAGCAACCAATCACATATCGCGCGTGACGTATTATGGAGATGAATTTATCAATCCTACTTGGTATAAACTAGCCGTACACGCTCGTAAAGAAAATAACCCGAGAGCGTTCATTGTGTGACAAGAGGTGTTCTTTTAATTTTAAACAAACGTCGAGAAAATACATCACGAAACCAAAGAAGGGCTGAATTGGGAGAGGATTAATAAATAACATGAAACATTTTAGTTTTCATTTTTAGTTTTTACATTCTGAACAGGTCCTCTAGAACCAAAAACGGTAGGTAAACCTACATTTTTTATTATTGGGCAAAGGTTTTATCTTAGTGAAAAATATTTGGTAAATAAATATTAAATAACCACTTGGAAAGACCCATTGCAGGGGTGTTAGTTACCCAATAAATGGTGGTTATGGGTTTCTCCCAACCGCCTGGAACCAGTTAGACTATGGCATCCCCAATTGGGGATGTGAGGCTGATTGTAGTGGGGAGGGGAAGGAGATGGGTTAGAGCAGCCGTATTTCTATTTAGTCCAGTCAAGGAAGGAGGTGTAGAGTGCGTGAGCAGGAACCTAAGCGATTCCTTCAGAAACTTGTTCAGGGTGCTTAGGGTGTGAACATACTAATAGTCCTGACGTCTAGGTGGTGAGCTAGGGGAGGAAGGGGGGGGGGGGGGAGAAGGTCCCAATTTTCGGATGTGCGCTTATATCTCGAAAACGGTGCGTCGCAGAGGACAATTTTCTTATAATAAGTAAAAGCTCATAAAATTATGTACAACTTTTATTCTATACGTAATTTTCTAAATCCAAGCTGAAAATAAATTAAATCCAAGTCTAAGTCCCACAATCTGTTACAAACAAAAGTGATGTGTCAGTAATAAGATAAAAACAGCTTTTTCTGAAAATGACGACATTTTACTAAAAAACTTAAAATTGCTGTAAATATTTACTGGTTAGAGATTAATTTGCATATGTTTATTCTAAAAGGGAATTAAATTCTTTACAACTTCTTTCAAATAAATTTCTTTCATTGATGAATATTTTAGACGATATGAAGGAATGTTTGATTCAAAATGTGAGGTAAAATGATTTTTTTCGAAAATATCTACATTTGTGGAGCGTTAAGTTTCTGTTCCTGCTCACGCACTCTACAACACCTTTTTGACCTTTCATTGACTGGACTAATTGTGGGATATTCCTTCGAAACTTCGAGGCAGAAATCTACCAGAAACGTTTTTTTTTTTCAAAGTAAGTTTTCAGCTAAAAAATAGTTGATACTTAGTCTTCTCCCACTAGCTCAATCGGAGAGTTATTTGCGGTGTTTTCAGTTTGTTGATGATCGATTTGGGAAACTACCAAACAAGGTTGGAAAATGAAAAGATTGGTACATAAAATAAAGAAATGTTTATTAATAAAACCATGTCTTTTGATATACAAATGCCCCTTTAGAGATATTGCAGCAAATGATTTTCTGACGCTTCTAGGAAAAGTTTTAATCTCTTTATGGACGGATTTGGAAGCTTATTTACTGATTTTAAAATTTATTTTATCGGAAGCAGATTTTTAAACAAACCAAAGCTTGTAACAAGAATTAAATTTACGTTACCCATCGCGTTGTTGCATCGCAGCCTGGGCAAGGGACGGCGAAATTTGACTTTGATCCTTTTTTAAAATACATACTCACTAATATATATATATATATTTTAATCTACACGAATCAATCATAATCTTATTTCATAATCTTTTTTTTTAATTAAGTAAACGCCGAGGAAGTGAGCATTGCTCAGGAAATATGTCGGTTTTTTATAAACAATAAACGTGGTTAAAACTAAGAAAATTATTAATTGTGAAAAAGAAATTCATTCAGCAAATAATACGTAGGTAATGGGCTATTATATTTTGTGCTTAAAATACGAAAAAAAACTGAGAAACATTTTTTTAATTAAAAAATAAATTAATTAATGAGCCCATTATCAGTTCGGCCCTTCCCTGTAAAGCGCTCAACCCCCCTCCCCGCTCGCTGAGCGGTAACACCGTTCTATCTCAACTCCCCGCCACGTGTCGAAACGCGAATGACGTCAGAAATATTGCTTGACAAATTTTAAAAACTATAATGTTATTCACTTATATGAATGCGGTGAGTAAATGCGATCTGTAACACATATATTTTCTTCTGTATTCTGATAGCTGACTACGTTTTCAAAAATAAAGTCCGCGGCGTGTACCTTGTAAAATATTCGGTAGTGGTATATTTTTGTGTTTGAAAAAATTTACCCCCGTCTGGACGGCTGGCAATGCAAATTAGTTTCAGTGTAGCCCTCCAGCCCAATAAAAGATACAATTAAGAACTGTGCCTTCTAAACGGTGCAATACGATGCATATACTTTTATTCTGGTTTCGGGAGTTTGAGGGGCCATTATTATTTTTATAGGGCCTGTCTAGATATCCTTGGTCGAAGATTCCTGGTGATAGTTTACCATTCAGAATCAAGACATTGCTAGAAATGGCTAACGGCTTGTTCACACTTGGCAAGTAGTTTAGTCGAGTGGCTAGTAATTCACTACTTGACTGGCTGAAAAGCGTTCGCATTACGGTCGAGTAGAGTACATTAGTGAGCAGTGCGATGCAAGATGAAAATAAATTTGCTAATTAACCCCTCCGCAACGTAAGCAGATATAAACGTTAGAAATAGGACAGCAGTCAAGTACAATAAGCGTGTTTATATTATGTCAGCGCGTGTGTTTCCATAGAAATCGTTCTAACTACGTTATTGTTTTAGTTACATCCCTAAACCAAAAAGTAAAAGGTCGATAGTAGATCAAGCTGCACATCCCTATCAAGTTGTCTATGGAAATACATAACAGGAATCAGCTGTCAGTCGTGTAGTTGACAAAAATATTTACCCGCGCAAATTTGCTACCGGCAGCTCCACCGCGCTCCACATTTTAAATTTTTATTAAATATTTTTATATGAAATGATAATAAAGTGAGGTGACAAAAGTGTTTATTACACATATATACAATAGAATAAGTATTGTTGTTTACATAATCTGTGATTTTACTACCGTTTTCACATAAAAAACATCACGTGAGTCATTTTTACCTATTTTTAATGTTTGCGTTCTAAATTTTAATATTTACAAATGCTAATATTTATTTGTAATATAATAATTTGAAAGTATATTTTGTAACCTTTCTAAAACAGTTTTTAATATTCGGCTACGTTCAGAAATGTTTCATTTATAGAGCTTTAATTGTGAAGCAGTAATAACAAAAAGTTTTCGTAAAATGTCATTCCGTTAGAGACACCAAAAGCGAATATTCTCGAAAATTCGGAGGGGTTAAGCTGATTGCAATGCTTATTTTAGAAGAGGTGGAAGAATAAATTAGTGAGTTGAAAATAAATAAACTACGAACACGAAAAGAGATTAATGGCAGCAAAAATAAAGAATTTGTAACATCTTTGCTCCAACGGGATGACATATCTGCGTCTACTAATGAACTTAACGCATGTCAGTGTGCAGGCACACATGGTGAGGGACACTACTTGCCTGAAAAAATAGAACGAAATGGGTTGACTCTACTAAAGAGCTGACTAAACTGCTCTACTAAAAGTGTGGTGTTCGGATGCGTTTAATAATAATAATATATAATATTTGGCTAATTTATATGGCGCCGTTTTTGTGACAAATCACCTCAAGGGAGCTTAACTTATATTACTGATTTACAATTAAGATTTACAATTATAACTAGAGACTTACATCTAAGACTTATATCTAGTGACTTATGACTAAGTGCTAGTTCAGACACGGCGGGAACCACGCGGTTTGAGAATCGCGCGGGAACCGCGTGGGTCTTATTTACGCAGATATTTATATAATCATTCAGACATAGTCGCGCGGTTAGTCCGACCGCGCGGTTACCGCCACTCAACCGCTAGAAAATAGAATCGTGCGGCGCCCGCGCGGTTTTGTTACTATGGAGATCTTCCTCAGCGTTCAGTAGCGTTGCGGGCACCGCGCGATCAACATATCACAACGAGAGCACGCCTGAGCTAGCTATGGATCGCTTCGACACAGAGTAATTTATTGATGAAGTGGAGAAAAGACCTGTAATATGGAATCTTCAGTGTGCGGATTATTTGGATAAAATTGCAAAGAACCGAGCATGGCAAGAGTTGATGTAGATATTTGGAAATGGTGAAGACACGTTGAAAAAAAAAACGTTTTTAGAGCTCATATGTGTTTCAGAGCTTTCGAAATATCTTCCCTGATTAGTTCAATTAGTTCATTAAAAGATTTTATTGACATTCTTAAATTGTCAAAAAATTTCCTCCTTAACATTCTTAATTAGGGATATAGCGTTACGAATTGGCCATGTGTCAGTCAATCCCTTAAGGCTGTCATACCAGCAAATCATAATTTCGATTCCGACTGCACCGCTCACACATCAGCCGTTGCAAGCGGACGTTTTTGGAACTAGATTTCGTTCCGCTAGAAGCCGGGTTTCACGTACTTATAGTTCACGCGAAGCTGGACCTACAGTATGGTTCAGATAAAGATGTTGAATTCTCGCTTCCAGAATTTTAATAAGTAGTAGTTATTTGTAATTTGTGTATTGAAGTGCGTAGACATAAATAGATACATAAACACAGTAGGTATAAAGTAGATACCTACACAAAAAAACAATTTGTTATATTTTTTTAATATTTTGGTTTTTGTTTTTTCATTTTATTTTACGGCCATTAGAGTGGAAGAATTGAAACGTTACTTGAAATGGCTTTAGCCGTGTTTAGTGACCAGATCTGAAAAGTCAGGTACTTCCCCACCTCCATCTTCCCTAACTCCTTCCCCTCCCCCACTACCTTCAGCCTCACAACATACCCCAATTGGGGGTGATAGTCCCACTGGCTCCAGACGGGAGCAGTTGGGACTCTTGTGCGGTATTCATGAAAAAAAGAGTACCTAATATTCAGTTGGATTGTAAAAAATATCTCATTTTGAAATATTTATTCGTGTGCATAATTTTTAATTTTATATTTATGTGAATACCGCACAAGAGACCCAAATGCTCCCGTCTGGAGCCAGTGAGACTATGACATGACTATGGGGTATAGTATGAGGCAGAAGGTGGTGGGGAAGGGCAGGAGATGGGGAAGAGGAAGCGAAGAATTACTTGGCTATTCAGATCTGGTCACCAAACACGGCCAAAGTAATTTTTAGCAACGTTTCAATTCTGAATGGTGGTCTTACACCAGGGCGATACTAAAGTATCTTCCACTCTGGAACGTGACGCAAATATATTATTTTTATATGAAATAACCCAAATTAGTCAAACAAAATTTATTTGCCCACGCCGGGATTCGATCCCACGACCTTCGGATTGCGAGTCAAGAGCCTTACCTCTTGACCACGCCGGCCGTCAATAAATAGTATCAGTAATTTGGAAGGCGGGTATGGGTACCGCCGTCCCGGGAACCATGTATTGGATTATCAACACCGTACGGGTAGCCCGGGTTCATGGGGCGAGGTTTGTCAGGATCTCGGCGGCGGTGGAATCTGCCCCACCAACTACGTAGAAGGCCGGATCGGGAGAGACCTTTTTTAACAATCGCTCGACACATTGCCTATCTCTTCTTTGGGGATGCTGTGTGAAGGTTCGTTTCAGGGAAAGGGAGGAGAGGATCTTCTGAGAAGGAAAGGGTATTAGGGGTGGGTAGAAATGTGGGGGTCAGCGTGTCCAGGAGAGCGGATGTATGAATCCATCCCTCCCACTGCGGTGCAAAGCGATGTTCCGAGAGAGTAAGGCTGGAGAAGTCAAAGGGACTCCCTCAACCACTTTCTCTAGATCCAACCTGCCATGCAGCTGGTGCGCAGACGCATCCGCCGCCAAGACCTGAAAAAACCTCACCCCATGAACCCAGGCACCCCTGCTAGTCACCAAACGTTGCGAACCACTAAGGATGACCTACGGCAGACGTGTTGGTTATCAAAAAAATGGTTCCCGGGGCGGTGGTACCCATACCCGATTCTCATGTTTGTTATTTTTGTAATACGAAAAATGGATATAAAAAAGCCTACCCCCCATCCCTCTCAACCCCCTCCCCCTCTCACCCCACAACCTCTAACCACCCTCCACCCCCCCGCCTCTTTTACCCCTCCCCCCCTATATAAAAATCAATTGCTGTTTGTTAGTTTCACTAAAACTCGAGAACGGCTGGGCCGATTTAGCTGATTTTGGTTTTGAAATGTTTGTCGTAGTCCAGGAAAGGTTTAAACGTTGAGAAAATATGGAAAAGTTGCGAGGAAGATAGTAAAATCAACAATTTAATTCTCCCATATAAACTGTTCTACATACTTTCCTGTGAATTGCTAACCGTTCATCCGATTGCGATGAAACTTTGGTGAGTTGTTGTGAGCACGCCCGCAAAGTAGTCCAGTCAATAAATGCTCCAAAAGGAGGTGTAGAGTGCGTGAGCGGGGACCTAAGCGATTCCTCCAGAAACTTGTTTAGGGTGCTTAGGGTGTGAACATACTAAAAGTCCTGACGTCTTGGTTGTGAGCTAGGGGGAAGGGGGGGAGGGGGAGGTCCCAATTTTCGGGTTTCCGCTTATATCTCAAAAACGGTGCGTCACACATGAAAATTTCCTAAGGATAAGATACAATTTTTTTTTATTATTTCTATATTACTATTTTTCATTTTGTGACATGTAATCAGTTCTTATGGTATATGTATACCGTTGAAATTAAATAAATAAGTAAAAAAAGCTCATAAAATTATCTACAACTTTTATTCTTTACGTAATTTTCGAAATCACGTCCATTTTTGACTTACACGCTCCACAAATGTAGATATTTTTGAAAAAAATTATTTTACCTCACATTTTTCATCAAACATTCCTTCATATCGTCTAAAATATTCATCAAAGAAAGAAATTTATTTATAAGAAGTTGTAATAAATTTAATTCCCTTTTAGAATATATATACATTAGGGCGTCCCAAAAAAATTAAAGTGATATTTTTTTAATGCATACCCTCTTATTTTGTTTGAATGGTCTCAAAACATTTAAAAAAAAAGTTTTGCGTACTTAGGATCACGACAACCCGTGCCGACTTGCAGCGAAACGTATCTGTGCTTGCACGGTACGGCGCGACGGTCTCGCATTGCTTGCTTGTTATTACTTGTTTATTTTATTAGTAAACGCATTAATTTTGAGTAGTCAACATGTCAGTGAAATTACGAAGTTCTAAAAAGGAGACATTTTTAATAGGAGACGTAAAACATCAAATCACCGGTTCGAAACTTCCCTCTAATGGACAAGTACTGGGAGCTTTGTTCTATAATATTCGTGAAGTGAATTTAAAGTCAATGAAAGTGCAAATCTTATTATTCGTGAGTGTATTATTCACTGGGAAAAGGCACGTATTCCGACTAAATCATTACCTAACTGTGTTAAGAAACTAGTTTCATTATACCAAGTTTGGAGAGATTTGCAAAAAAATGCGAAAAAAACACAAGAAGTGTTTCAACAACGTCGACAAGAGTTTCTTTCCAACTTAGACAATTGGTTTAACATTGCTCATGACGATGCGCTTCAGCTAATTAAAATAAATGAAGATAGGATCTTCTTGGAGCGCCAAAGAGAACCAGGTCGGCCTGGTCACTTAGCCGGAGTGGACAAAAAACTTACAGAAAAAGAATCCTCCTCAATCAGAGGAGGAAAAGCGACATGCTAAATATTTTTCATCGTTAGCTCCATCGAC
Organism: Limnephilus marmoratus; assembly: GCA_917880885.1. Lineage (NCBI taxonomy): Eukaryota > Metazoa > Arthropoda > Insecta > Trichoptera > Limnephilidae > Limnephilus > Limnephilus marmoratus. Next base: position 17,916,317 of record OU862911.1, read on the forward strand.
ATCATCTTATGAACCTCCACAAGAAAACTCATCTTTGGATTCTGAAATAATAGATTTACAAGAAAATAGACCCAACCTAAGTGCTGCTTCCTCTCAACCCGATAAAACTTGTATGCGGAAAAATTTCATAACTCCGAAGTTGGTTGCCGCATAAGATAGATGTCAGTTAAGTGTGAGAGAATCTGTATTTATAATTGAAGCTAATATTGAGGCACTAGGGCATAACACGTATGACTTTTCTATAAATAAGTCCTCAATCCATATAATTCGCACAGAAATGCGAAGAGAGCGGGCTGAAGCTATAAAAGTTAATTTTCAAAACAATATCCCATAAACAAGATACAGCTAGAGATGACTATCGTGAATTAATTGAGCTTTCAATAATATTTCTTGGTGAAGATACAGAGTAGAAATTTAAGAATCGGCCTACAGGTGCTATGCACCAAGCTCGGCGGATGGCGAGAGCCATTTATTCGTTAAAAATATTACTAAGCTCCCAATTCAGAATTTCAAACAAGGATAAGGCAGCTCTGTTGGATGTATGTCTGTTTATCGTGGCATCTTACGTCAAATTCTGGCTCCAATGCATTTTAGAAGTAAAAGCACCTTATCAGGACTTATGCTTTTTGAAGTCCATGAAAGCTTACGAAACAATAGACAAAATCATTTCCAAAGCAGCTCTACAGAAGTTTTGCCAGCATTTATGGTATTTGACAGATGAAGTGTCTGTTTTGTCTTTATTTGACCATGATGTCGATCAAGAAAGTAAAGTAAAAATGGTTGCTAACTTAGCTAAAGAAAACCCATCACCCAAAGAAGAACTTTGTGGCCCACTTTTTGGTATGTCTTATAATATATGTAAATTATGCTTCGATTTTCTTCTATCGTTTACCATACGATTGATAAACGTTCGTTCTGTTTTAATTTCTGAGAAAAACATCGATGACTTCGTCTCTGTCAAAAGCAAGTTCCTATTTAATCGACTCAAAATTGATGACAGTTTTCTGAAGAAGAGCCCATCTCTATGGTCAAATGATGATTCGTTCCAACAAGCTAAAAGGAAGCTATTGACACTGAGAGCAGTTAATAATACGGCAGAAAGAGCGGTTAAATTGATGCAAGACTCTCATGGTTTAATTTTTCACTGTTGAAGAGGAGCAAAAGCAATTTTTATTACGTTGCGTACCTACAAGAACACAGAAACGTATATCCTGATTGTAAAAAGCAAACTTTGAAAAGGAAATTTAATGATTAATGTGTCTTTTACTATAAATACATAATAAATATTATAAATGTGTTTTACTTACTGAATATAAATAATAAACTCTACAATTTCCCTATAGCTCCATACTAACTTTTCAACTAAAACTTTGACATCAAGTCGGCACGGGTTATCGTTATCCGATCTCAATAATATTTAATATTTAAGTTTTTGGGGTCAAATATAAAAAAAATAGAGGGTATGCGTTTTGAAATTTGAAAAAAAAAATTCACCCTTATAGTCTGGGACACCCTAATATACATATGCAAATAAGTCTCCAACCAGTAAATATTTACAGCAATTTTAAGGTTTTGCGTAAAATGTCATCATTTTCAGAAAAAGCTGTTTTTATCTTATTACTGACACACCGACGTGCAACGACGATTATGCGACGCTCTTTTAGTAAGGCGTATGATCAGATATGACCATGGAAACCACATTGATGCTATCATTCAAAAGCCGAGAAGGCATAACAGGAGGCAGAGGTATTTTGCACAATGTACTAGAAGTGGTTAGTTGGTATGAGCGCAACTCATGAGATCTGCACTTCCCTTGAAGAGTATTGTGGAGTCTTCACGTCCAGTAACAACACAAGGACCTCGGACAAGCCCACCGAAGTAAAGATGCAGCAGACATTTTCAAACTCAGTCAGTGGTTTGATGCACATCCTCCCTTCCCACAAGCCAATGAAATAATGTCAATTCCCAATGTCTTCTGTCAGCTCGTCGATAAAAAATCACGATGAAAAGGTTGCAGTTGACCCAACATTTCTGTTTCACCGGATGTGTATAAGCAAACGATCAGATGAGGATTTGAAGAAATTCTTTGAGTATGAGTTGGCCCCATTTCCCTTGGCACTGTTCAATGAAGGTGGGATGTGGAAAACAACTAAATCTGTCCTGTACAGCTTATTCGAGCCTACCAAAAAACTGGTCTACTGTCTCAGGTGAACATAGTTGTGGACGGAAAATTTCTACTACACAGAGTAATTTGGCAAAAAGATGCCTTCCTTGTCACAATTTGTGATCGTTACATCAACTACGTCAACCACCACTATCCTGGATGACTCACACTGTGGTATTTGATTGGTACCCAAACCCAGCCAACGGTACAAAATCACAATAACAGATGCGATGATACAGACTGAGAAGGTCAGCTGACATCAATTTGACTTGGAACACTTCAATACCCGTTAAAAAGGAAGATTTGTTATCCAATCCTACCAACAAAAGTAACTTCATCTCTTTACTACAGACGAAGCTTCGGGAGAATGGGATACAGACTCTTCAGGACATGATGCTGACTTCCTTGTTGTGAAGATTGCTGTGGAACATTCCTCTCACAGTTTTGTGAGAAGCTTTCACTTCCTTTTGATTGCTTCCACTCCTCCCACCCAAGATATTCTGCTGCTGACAACGAACGAGGGAAAACCAAAACAATGCCACTGTCCATCCAAAAGATGCAGCACCGTGCATTTGAACACATCCTGTTCTTACATTCATTTACCGGCTGCGACACAACATCTGCAACTTTCAGGAGAAGCAAGGTGGGCTTCTCAAAATTGTACTTGGAGTCAGAATTCATCAAGCAAGCGGCAATGATCTTTATAACCCCTCCTCTACTCACGGCGAGGTTGAAGAGGCTGGAAATAAATGTTTCCTGAAATGGTATGCGGCGCCAAAAAGACAGACCTTCCTTAACCAGTACCGCTTTTAGTCGTTCACAGGGTTGGTGGCAAATATGAAGCCTGACATCAGCTCCCTCCCTCCAACAGAGAACGCAGTTAAACAGCATTCCCAGTGCACCGATTGAGCTGCCCCCTGAATAATGGGGGTGGAAACATGAAGGAGAGACCCTGATGCCAAATACAACAAAAGATCCACCAGCGCCGGAGGTCCTTCTAAATATGATATTTTGCCGCTGCACCAGGGATTGTGCAATTGGCAAATGTGGATGCCGAAAAGCAATGCTGACCTGTTCTGCAGCGTGTCTCCGAGTCTCCTGCCAAGGGAGATGCCTCAATAGCGTGCCTGTTGCCGAGGACGACGATGACGACGACATAGAGCCCATTCAGCAAGAACCATCCAATACTGAGGATGAAGATGCCATGGATCAACAACGCATGCGAGGACCCCCACGTCCAAGGAGGATGAGAATGTAACATGATGTTATTGAGAACAGTGATAACAATGAGATCTATAATTTTATGTGCTTAATGTAACGAAATAGAATAAACATTATGATTATAAAATACAATTATGTATTTTTCAAGTAATATGATTTTTACCTATTTTATTTAAGAGGGCATTACCAGAGAAAGCCGGAAATACGTCATTTTCAAAAAAGTTTTTAGACGTATTGACTCTTTTCCACAAAAAATTATAAATGGATTTCGAAAGATTGTTCTTTTATCTAGCATAGTTATGTAATAAATTTTTAGAATTTTTTTTAATTTTTAGTATAATAAGGTTATTCCATAGGTCGTTGGCAGATTTGTTAAATTTTCAAAAAAGTTTTTGTATTATACCAAACCCATTTCAAATAATGTAATCATGCAGTAAAATAAATCAATACATTATCTAGCAAAGTTATGTATTAGAATTTTAATTTTAGTTTCAATAAAATCATTAAAAAATATGTACGTACATGTGTTTCTTGACGAAAATTGGTCCATTTGTGTATTTATTTGCGCACTTACAAACTAATATATTTCAGATTTTTTTAACATTCTTATTAAATTTAGACATAATTAAAAAATGATAAATACTTATAATCTAAAAATAACTACAAAAAGTACACTATTTTAATAGTTTTATCATCACGCCTTTCAGCATTTTTGGATGAAGGTATAAGTTAAAGCTAATTTGGATTGAAATAAATTCGATATTGAGTTATAATTTAAAAAAGCTGGTACGGAGAAAAATCAATCTTTCTCATTGTAACCGCCCTGCACGATCGGAAGAACAACTATCGACGAAATGTGGATTTTCGTCCGCTGGCTGGTTAAACGCTCTTAATAACTGGTTTTAAAGTGTGGTCACACATATTATTAGGCGAACGAACAAGTGTTGTGTGTCAGTAATAAGATAAAAACAGCTCTTTCTGAAAATGACAACATTTTACGAAAAAACTTCAAATTGCTGTAAATGTTGAACGGTTGAAGATAAATTTACATATGTCTATATATTCTAAAAGAAAATTAAATTCTTTACAACTTCTTTCGAATAAACTTTTTTCTTTGATGAATATTTTAGACAATATGAAGGAATGTTTGATGAAAAATGTGAGGTAAAATGATTTTTTTCGAAAATATCTACATTTGTGGAGCGAATAACTCGAAAATGGCTGGGATTTCGAAAATTACGTATAGAATAAAAGTTGTAGATAATTTTATCAGCTTTTACTTATTATCAAAAAATTTTCCTCTGCGGCGCACCGTTTTTGAGATATAAGCGGAAACCCGAAAATTGGGACCTCCCCCTCCCCCTCCCCCCCCTAGCTCACCACCTAGACGTCAGGATTTTTAGTATGTTCACATCCTAAGCACCCTAAACAAGTTTCTGAAGGAATCGCTTAGGTCCCTGCTCACGCACTCTACACCCCCTTCCTTGACTGGACTAAAGGTTTCTGTATATACTGGTGAGCTCTGGCATTATGAAATTTGTATATAAAATTGCAATTGGTGCCACGCAAACTGTTTGAAAACTGAATGTACCGGGAGTGAATGTATGGAATGCGGGAGGAGGTGGCGGATGGGAGAGGGGTGAAGGATGAGGGAGGGAAGGGGAGGGGGACAAGGGAGGGGAACTCAGGAGAGGGGGCCCGCGGGATGGGTTGGGGAGGGGAACCCGGGAGGTGGGAGGGGAACTCGGGAGGGGGGAGAGGAAAACGGGTGGGGGTTTAAGGGATAGGGGAAGCGGGCGAGGGGAGTGAGGAGAGGGGAAGGGGACGTTGGAGAGGAAGGGGAAGCAGAAGGGGAACGGGACGAATGGGAAAGGACACGAGCTCTGGCATCATGAAATTTGTATAATAAAATTGCAATAAGTGGCACACGAGCTGTATGAGAACTGAATGTATCGGGAATGAATGTATGGAATGCAGGAGGGGGGAGGGGAACCCGGGAGGGTGGAGGGGAACTCGGGAGGGGAGAGGGGAATTCGAGAGGGGGATCCGCGGGAGGGAGGAGGTGATTATGGGAGGGGGGAGGGGAACTCGGGAGGGGGGATCGCGGGACGGAAAAGGGGGGAGTAGAGTGAGGAGAAGGAAGGTGGAGGAGGAGTGGGAACGCGAAAGGGGAAGGGGACGCGGGAGAGGAAGGGGAGGTGGAAGGTGAACGGGACGAATGGGAAAGGACGCGCAGGGAGAAACAATTTCGTTATTAAATGGCAAAAGTTGGTACCCGGCATATATATAAATGCTAATAAATGAAAATGAATCGCCGAAATGTATGTACGCGCATAACTTCCGAACGACTACACCAAATTGGATAATTCTTTTTTTGTTGTGTTTGTTATTGCCAGGACAAGGTTTGTATATAACTACTGGTGAGCTCTGGCATTATAAAATGTGTATACTAAAAATTCAATGGGTGGCACGTGAGCTGTTTGAAAACTAAATGTACCAGAACTGAATGTATGGAATGCGGGAGGGGGGATAGGAACTTGGGTATTGGTGCCGCGGGTGGAAAGGGACGGGAACCAGGGAGGGGGAGGGGAACCTGGGAGGGGGGAAGGGAATTCGTGAGGGGAGTTGGCGGGACGGGGGAAGAGGAGTGGAGTGGGGAGTCGGAAGGTGGAGGAGGCGGAGTGGGAACGTTTGAGGGGAAGGGGACGCGGGAGAGGAAGGGGAAGCGGAAGGTGAACGGGACGAATGGGAAAGGACACGCAGGGAGAAACAATTTTTTGTTGAACGGCATAGCAACGCATGCCGGGCACCAGCTAGTATATAAATGAAAATGAATCGCCGAAATGTATGTACGCGCATAACTTCCGAACCCATGCATGCCGGGTACCCGCTGTATATAATTTATTTATTTATTTATTTACGGACAAATAGTCCATTAACAATATAACAATAACACGAATAACAAGCGAGCCTAAAGGCCCGACCCGCCTAGCAATTGATCACTGTTCGCATCGATTACCGTTCGCATGTCATTTTTTGTAACCAGCACCACTTTTCGTAACAATCACCACTTTTCGTAACGATTCACCAGTTAACCCCATGTGTCGAGCATGCGTAAAGAAGTTTTACTTTAAAAAAATGGGGCATTTGGGACTCTTGTTTTTTGTATCGTATAATAAGGGACAAATAAAAACATTTATTTTTAAATATAAAACTTTTTGCATAAAAATATTCAATGAAAATGAAATTCGGTCAACCCTGTAGATTTTACGAACGTGAAACAAGGAATTCGTATGTATTTACATTTCGTTTCCAAAATATTATTTCAAACTGTTGTAATTCAGAGCGACGCGGACACGTCCTCGTCTGGCCACGTTTCGGACCGTAATGAACTGCGAAATTTTGTGTTTCGGCGCTATGATAAAATCGTCAAATGCGAAGCTGTTAATTAATTAAAATTAAATGCTTCCCAAAATTATTTTTCGGTCAAACTTATTTATGATTTGTCAATAATGTCTTAGCACAATAAGTATGTAAAAAAATATGAAATATATTAGTTTATAAGTGCGCAAATAAATACACAAATGGACCAATTTTCGTCAAGAAACACATGTACGTACATATTTTTTAATGATTTTATTGAAACTAAAATTAAAATTCTAATACATAACTTTGCTAGATAATGTATTGATTTATTTCACTGCATGATTACATTATTTGAAATGGGTGTGGTATAATACAAAAACTTTTTTGAAAATTTAACAAATCTGCCAACGACCTATGGAATAACCTTATTATACTAAAAATTAAAAAAAATTCTAAAAATTTATTACATAACTATGCTAGATAAAAGAACAATCTTTCGAAATCCATTTATAATTTTTTGTGGAAAAGAGTCAATACGTCTAAAAACTTTTTTGAAAATGACATATTTCTGGGTTTCTCTACCTATGTCCTCTTAATATTGGATGCACCCAATATTGCCTTTTCCTTCTTTTCTTTATTTTTTTCTGGAGCAGCCACAGACACGCTAGTTCCTCTTCGACTTCCATCTTGAAACTGATCGCTAATCGCTAACTAACCGCCGATGTTTGAACAGTCGACATTTTTGCGGTTCAAACCGCACGATTTTATCAATCGCGCGGTTATCGCCGTGTCTGAACTAGCACTAAGAAATACAAATGCTGACCTAAAACTAGTGACTTAATAACATAAATATTATACAATAAGATTAGCGCCAGAAGAAGTAAGAAGTTTTTACATAATATTACAATTTAAGAACACGGGTGCTAAACTGATCTTATGAGTTAACTGGGTTTACGGTTTATATCAAATAAATTAATAAAATTAATAGTCGATCTTTAACGCATTAAAATGATTCATCGCTCAACATTAAACAGATTGAGATGTTAGGTTACCACTGACATTGTCCATTGATAGGTAAATAATTAGCACTTTGACCTTATCATGAGTAGTTGCAGGGAATTGCAAAAGAAAACAATGTATGTATTCATGGACATCAACAACTATTAAACTATAAACAAACAGAGAAAAAAATATATAAAAAATGTAAAGTTTAAATAGAATGACGAATTTATGGAAAATATGTATGTGAAAAAGTGAGTTTTCAGTTTGGATCTAAATTCCACTGGGTTGGTGATGCAGCTCAATTCCATAGGAAGTTTATTCCAAGCCTCAGGGCCGGATACTCCGAATGCACGATCACCAAACTTAGTGTTCGGATTTCGCTTGGGTTCTTTTAACTTTCTAAGTTACTGATATACTCGCTACTCGACTAAACTACTTACCCATTGCGAACGAGTCTTTGAGGTGCGTTGACTGACCAGATCTGCGTAGCCAGGCATTTCTCAACCTTCCTCTTCTACTTTCCCTTCCCGATTGTCTTCAACCTCAAAATTTTTCTCCTAATTTCACTAGCCCTTGGCATTTGGGAGTTCTTGTTTTAATTTGCTTGCAATGGACTTTAGCAAAAATAACTCTTATATGGTATGATTCCAGGTTACCAATGTTGACGAGGTTCTGGAGAAGCACGGAGACTTCCTGGAGGCGTGCCTCGACGACTGCATGCTGACCAGCCCTCCTCTCCTGCAAAACCTCACCAAGCTTTGCCAAGTCTGTGTTCAGTTCTGTCAGTTCTTCCAGGTAACATTGCAATCCCATTTGATCATTTACTAGGCCAAATGAACAAGAGCAAACTTTTATATCTAAATCATTCACTTAAATTTAAATAGATTAAATCACACACATACAATATAGATTCGATAGATTGTTTTTTATTGTCATGTTAGAAATGGTTGATTCAAGCACTAATAGGATTCTAAAATACATGCATAAAATTAGTTTTGGCCACCGAGGAAAGAAGTGATTATCTGCAGCAAAACCATTAATTACAAATTATGGTTCTGAACATTTTTAATACTTGTGTTTTCTGATTTCACTACGGGCAATATCTCAGTGGTTAGAGTATATGTTTTATGCATCATGGCGCATTCTTTGTGTGATTGTTTCACCATTTTTAAATTTATTTTAAATGCATTTTTTATGCATTCAAAATAAAAATAAAGCAATCTTTGATTTTTTTTAAATTCTTCTTGATAAAAAAAAAATACTCAAAATTGAAGAATACATACCTACCCCTTAAATTCAATTTTTTTTTATGGATAAGCTTCTTACAGGTATTCAATCATTTTTTATTTAAGAGGAAACCCGGTTGCCGAGAAATTTAAACAATACGTATTTTACCTAACTGTTTCTGTCACTGTCGGTCTTACTCCCCCGAATACAATAGCAAAGGATAATACCTAAATAAAAGAGTCAAAATCGAGATTTTGTATTCCCCATGTTTCTTCAAAACTGGACCTGTTTTTTACATTTTTTAACTAACTGTATTAGAAGAAAATATATTCTTTATACATTATATTCGATACAGGAATGCCCTAGTGAGATGTGCAGCTATGTTTTTTATGTATTTCTTATTTTTCAATAAATAAATAAATTTTAGATTTTCACAGCAAAAAATTATTTTGTTATTAGTTTTTGGGGTATTATGCCGTGTTGCGCTACCTCCTTCTTTAGCCAACGTTTCGGACAGCGTTGCAGTGTCCATCATCAGGGCAGATGTGTAATAGTTAGGGGTGATGTTAGTACTTATCTACTTAGGAGCTATACCGTGTCGCCAGCTCCACTCCTCTACGAGCTGGCCCTACAATATACTTCAACATGTTTTTTTTTTGTGTTTAGCGTTTAATTGACGGTTACACCAAGGCTAAATGCAAAAAAACATGTTGAAATATATTGTAGGGCCAGCTCGTAGAGGAGTGGAGCTGGCGACACGGTATCGCTCCTAAGTGGATAAGTACTAACATCACCCCTAACTATTACACATCTGCCCTGATAGCGCAACACGGCATAATACCCCAAAAACTAATAACAAAAAAAAAAAAAAATTAAATAATAAAAAAAATCTTTACGTTTTGCTTTAAAAAAAATACATTGTGCAGATTGTATACTGAATGTCTGTTGATGGCATTCAAAACAAGCAATTTCAACAATTTTTGGAGGGTCCTAACTCCTATCAGAAGTAACTTATCAAAAAAGGCAAAATGTACCGATTCGCTAGAGGTCGATAGAAGTAACTTATCAAAAAAGGCAAAATGTACCGATTCGCTAGAGGTCGATATCTATATTATATTAAAAAATATTCGCAGTTTTGTCAAAATCTAGAGAGGATAATATTTGTATGGACAAAACACCGCCTGGTTTTCTCTTAACACTGCCCACCAGAATTTTGTTTTAGGGTTTTATCTGCAAAATATTTCAACATTAAAAATATTGTTCTTTTTATCACGCTGCTCACTCGAAATCTAAAGGAAATGAGGAAATATTTTGTGGACGCAGAGATGAATGGTATGATTGGTTCTGCCTATGAAGCAACAGAGTCCCTGGAGGTATACAATAATTATTTAAATGTGCACATAGATTTATAAAAAATCTCTCTTTCAGTTCATTGCTTTGTTAATAATAATTTTCAGTGCATCTGTTTCATATCTCATTTTGATGTGTTTGTGTGCATTTTAGAAAAATAGTATAGACTTATCGCTAATTGTACTGGCCTGTTTATATGAGGACAGTGTGTGTTTTTACCTAAATCACTGTCGGACAGTGATTGTTTTTGACTAAATCACTGTCGGACAGTGATTGTTTTTAACTAAACCACTGTCCTGAGAGCAATTTAGTAGTGATTTAAACAGCAAGACACCTACTTGTGGTATCGAATTAAAGTAGAAAGTGCCTGTCCCAACGTAGACAGTACAAGGACAGCAGTGGAGAGGCACCAAGGGGGTCAATTTGGGCGTCAGGTATGGGTACCTCCATCCTGGGAACCATTTATTGTCTAAACCACACCCCTGCCACAGGTCACACCAGGAGGTTCGTTATGTTTGATGTCTTAGCAGGGGTGCCCAGGTTCATGGGATGCGGTTTGTCTAGGTCTTGGCGATGAATGTGTTTACCCACCTAATGCATGGCCAGATAGGGAGAGACTAGTTGGGGGACACCTAATCTGGACCTCTCCAGCCGGACTCACTCGACCCATCGCCTTGCACCGCAGTGGGAGGGATGTCACTCCTGGACACATTGACCCTTATCCTACCCAGAGCTTCCTCTCCTTCCTTTCCCTAAAAAGACCCTAAGATGACAAAGGCCCCGAGTGAATTTTTTTCCTCAGGCATCCTGTGTGGAGTTAATGTAAAACAGAAAAAATAGGAAAAATTCTATTGCAGTCAACTAAATTGCTACTTACTACTTTACGCACTGTCCACACATAGACAATGACTTAAAATTAACTAAATGATTTTGTTGCCACTCAATCAGTATCCTAAACACTGTCCTTGTGTAAACAGGCCATAGGGATAAGAATATCATACATACACACTCGTATATGTACACCTTTGCTCAATGTTTCTTATGTAATTGAATTCTATCTTGTTAATTGAATCTTTATCAATCTGAAATCATGCCACATAATTCCTTATCTGTTTGGTGAGGGCATTACATATTCCAACTCTTCCCACCATATTCTAGTTTGGGACTGACTTCTCAAGGTTACTGCCATCTTTTGTATTATTGGATTGTTCACTACTATCACTTGAAACTTCTGCCTTTAACCCGGCCTGTGCCGCTTGTGCGCCGGCGCACAAAAATGAAAAATCAAAATTTTTACGCAATTTTGACCCTTATGTATAAAGAAAGTGTATGAAAAACACGGTCAGAATCGCTAGCTCTATTATCGCCCTTTACCATAGAAAAAGCCGCAATGCAGCCGGTCACTCCGAATAATTTATATGAAATTTTTTGTCGGGCGGGATGTGCGCAGGTCTTGCGCATGCGCGAAAAAAAAATATTTTCATCTTCGATTTTTACCCTTCTATGTACAAAATTTGAATAAGAACACGGTCAGAAATGCTAGCGCCAACATTCTCTATGAGATGGGTAAAAATTTCATTCACCTTGCAACATTAGAAAATTTTAAAATAATTTTTATCTGTGGGCATCTCGAACTGTCATTTTGGCGGCCGCGTCAAAATGCCGATGCGTGACCTCGAATAAAACATCATAAAACCTATCAATTTACGTAATTACGCAAGTAATATTATTTTGGTAAATAGTTTATTGTTCTAGGAATGTGTTTCAGTCAATAAAATATACGATAGGTTAAATTTAATCCACAAAACATTCAATTGAAGATCGTGAAATTTCGGTGTTGTTCTGGTAAAAAGCCTGGCCCTCAGGGGGTTAAAATGAGTTTCTTATTTGATGTTTTCCTCTTGAGCACAGTGAAAGCAATGTATTTGCAAGTGTTTGTTTTACCATGTAGCCAACTTTGCCTGAGTTTCAATATGTACCTGTTTTTAGATTTTTTTGCCAATTTTAGATTTTTTTTTACAAATGAAAAAATTTACATGGTGTCTTCTCTTATTTTTTTTTACGTAAATGGGTATTTTAAAAATCCTTTTCCGTGATAAGAATTAATTGGCAAGCCGATTATAGTAATGTTGACCTAGAAATTTGAGACAGAAAATGCTGTACAATTTTCACAATATCAACTCTCCGTTCAAGAGTGTTTGCTGCTAATGATTTGCATACAAACAAATTTTACGCTTTAAGCTAGTCTCATATGAGCGCTATTCTCTCATAATTTATGTGGACTTGTTTCACTACGTTTAAGTATAGCGCTCAAGTGGGACTATCATTATAATTAAGATTATACAAGTTTAGAAAAAATATTTTCTGGTCATATAAGTGATTTTTATTATTTTTATAATGTGTTAATATTATTGATTCAGGCAATCAAAGGGTCTGAATTTATGTTTTGTAAATCCTTCCCACCAATCAGAGGAAATTTTTATTATGTACGTATTTGGTTTTACAGAAACCAATATCCTTTTACTACCCTAAAGAATGTTGTACATTTACAGGGTGTAACACTGTGTAACAGCATGTATCCAAAAGATTTTAACTGGAGATTCCAGAGTATATTTGGAGTTGAAATGTAGATGTCATTTTTCTATCTGATGATATATGAGGGTGGTCTGAAAAGTTTCCGACCTGAACATGAAGATGGCAGCACTCAACAATAAAAGCTAGTGAATGTAGTTGAGCATCTTTTGACAGTTACTCACCAAAGTTTCGGCCCTTTTGGACGCGCAGTTTTTAGTTGACAGTCGTTTGAGGAGTCGATGTGTGTGTTTTTGTGACAATGGAAAAAATTGAGTTTCGAGCTGTTATTAAATTTTTGTTTTTTGTGCAGTTTTTAGATAAGGGAACAAAAAGAAGTCGCTTGGGGCTAGATCTGGTGAGTAAGGAGGATGGTCAAGCAGTTCAAACCGTAATTCGTGGATTTTTGCCATGGCAACCGCTGAGTTGTGAGACGGCGCGTTGTCTTGGTGAAACAGTGATTTTTGATTGATAGTTTGATGTCTGTCACATATTAAACCTTGATTTAATATGTGACAGACACGTTCTTTGGACATTTTCATAACCTCTGCTATCTCTCTCACTTTAATTCGGCGGTTGTCTAACACTATTTGGTGAAGTTTAGCAATGTTATCGTCAGTGGTTGCAGTTTTTGGACTTCCCGAACGTTCATTGTCTCCCAAGCTCTTACGGCCACGTTTAAATTCAGCTGCCTTTCAAAAACAAAAAATTTTTAACACCTCGATACTCAATTTTTTCCATTTTCACAAAATTACACACATCGACTCACTCAAACGACTGTCAACTAAAAACTGCCGTCCAAAATGGCCGAAACTTTGGTGAGTGACTGTCAAAAGATGCACAACTACATTCACTAGCTTTTATTGACGAGTGCTGCCATCTTTATGTTCAGGTCGGAAACTTTTCAGACCACCCTCGTATTTATCCGTCATTGTCGCCACTGAGTAGTATTTGGGTACAGCCTGGCGGATAACATGATAAGCACTCCGTCTTATTGCAGAAGCATGGTAACAAACTAGACAGAGGGCGTATCATATGATCCGTCACTACGTATAGCAGGGTGATCAGTGGCGAAGTGTAATGGAAAATATCATCAGATGACAAAATGACATCTACATTTTTTACGCAGTTACATCCTGTATATTATTAAGTAGGTAGGTATACTTACGGCCGCTGTTCCCAATCATACTAATGAACTGCTAAGCTGAAACTAAGGCTTAACACTGCTCAAATGCACAACTACGCTCTTTCCAACACATAAGCATCGCTTAAGCATGCCATAAGCTTCGCTCAATCTAAGGAAGCCAGACTAGTGGATTAAGCAAGTCTAGTTAAGCCGAATTAGTGGAATAAGCCGGACTAGTGGATTAAGCAAAAGACTAGTTATGAAAAGTGTCAACAGAGTGGAAAAAATACTGCGAAAACAATGGTCGATCAAATGTCGAAATTATATCGAAATATTTAACGACAAAGATTTTTTTTGACAGTTTTCGAATGACAAAAACGTGTTTTGTATGTTTTAAACCAAATTAAGAAGAACCTGCTTTTGCAAGCAACTTTTGCTTTGTTTTCCATTTTAATTTTTGTTTATTTGTTGACGCACGGAGCAGAAACGAAAAACCTATTTGGAATATTCACCAAGCGCGCCAAGCAAGCACCGACGCTACGGCAGCATAAGGTCAAGCTGACACTTTATTTTTAATATATTTTATACATTCGTTTAAAAAATATGAAATGCCAGTTTATGGACATATTTAAAAAAAATTATGTTAATAATAATAAATACAATATAAATACATGTGTGCTAATAATAAATACAATAATTGACTCTTTAATATTAATTTCACATCGAAAGTTTTTACTTTTTATTTTATTGTCAATGAAAGGGCGGGGTCACTTAAGATAATCAACGATAAAATTTTGGGATTAACGCGAATAGAGCATTACCCTGCAAAATACTTACAAATCGCTTAGCTGATCGCAGACTCAGATTGGTCGATCGAAAAGTTGGGAACAACGGCCGTTAGCGTTAATTTATTTCCTTTCATAAAAAGGTAAGTATTATATAATGTCTTGCATTGACCACATTCTAAAAAAAATTGCTGTATTTATTACTCCATAATATTAGTGTATGTTTCCACTGTGTATGTGCACTAATTTTTCTTCTATTTACTATTTTTTTTAATTTTTCGGTTTTGTATGTAATTTAAGTAATAAATATCACATCCTCATGCAACAATTAGTATGCACATATATTTCTATAATGATCACCCGACAGTTGATCCCCTGACAGTTGGCCCCTCAAAATTATAGTCATTATAAAATTATTATTATTTGTGCATTGTTGTGCAATTTCAAACCTAAAATCGACTTCAAAAATATTTAATAATAAGTTGGTATGGATATCAAACGAATTTATTTACAGAATCGATTTTTTTTTCTTGTACACTGGTGTACGAAGAATATAGACAAGTAGTTTTATCCTTGATTTATATCATCATTACATAGTATAAAATGAAGTCGTTCAAAATGTATGTGCGCATTGATCTTTTAAACTACGCAACGGATTTTCATGCGGTTTTCACTAATAGATAGAGTGATTCAAGATGAAGATTTATATGTATAATACATGCTTATTATAGTAGAGAAAAGCCGAGAAATTAAAATATTCAATTCAGGCAGCGGGCAGCAAGCAAGCGGGTGGTGGATTTTATAAAGGTTGGGTAATGGCGTTGTGTTTCGTTAGCCACAGCAACATGTGGCCGGGTCTGCTAGTTTAGTTATATTTTATGTCGGTGGGTGCACCATATTTTCCCTAAACTGCATATTGTATCTAAGTATGACGGGGGCCAACTGTCAGGGGATCAACTGCTATGGAATCATCTATTATAAATGATGCTTATTCTTAAATAACGGTATAATATTTTGTCCGAACTATCCAATTTTCAGTATATACTTTTATTCTTCCCAATGCCTATAGATATTTATATATTGCAGTATTATTTATACAATACACATAATAATTTCATTATTTTATTTTTTTATCTGCATTGACAATACTTGCAGCTACATTATGTAGAGGCGTGTTTAAACATTATGTAACATGCCTTATAAAAAAAATCTTAAGTCAAACTGCTCTGTTCTTTTAATAACACTTTGGTGTATTACTGTAGGGCCATGACATGACTGGAGACTCAATGACTAAGTCAACTGACAGCACTGCTCCTCCTGCCAATTCCTTTGAGCAAAGCATCCATCAATACGACCTGCTCTTCACCTCTTCTCTGCTCACCCTACTCAACATGATCAACGATATGGCCAAAGACAACAACACCAAGAAACTGGTCAACATCATGTACAGGTATGCCCCATTTTAAATATTACAGTTGAACCCCGTTCATTTGAATCCACTGGACCACTTAAATCAAAAATAATAACAGGATTTTATGTCACGGCTTTATGCCACGGCCAGACTACCTGATTCATTTTTTTTAATTATTTTTTTTAATACCACCTAGATTAAAAAGTTTAAGGACCGGCCACCGTGTGGCGCTATCAGTCACCCAATTGGAATTCTTTTTTTTTTGTTAGGCTACCACATCTGTCATTAACACTCCTCTCCAAATTTCAGCATCATAGCTTGACATTTGTAAAAGTTGTGCTGTACTGAGGACATCTACCTTTGTGCGTGTTTTTGATTTTTTAGAAGCCTGAAAATGGCATCAATTTTGCACTACCATAACCAAAGATATTGAAATATAATAGATGTGCTCTCTGCAGTTTTTACCAGGTGGGACTGTGCTTCCGGGTGTCGCCGATATTGTTTACCAATTAACAAATAAACTAAATGAACGAATAAACCAAACGAACGTTAAACTAAATGAACGAATTCTTTCGGTATTCAAACTACATTGTTAACCCATACGCACACTTTCAAAAAACCAACGAAATTAACAAATTCTTTTCGTATGCAAACTACCCTGATTAGGTCGTAGTCCGCCGACAGTTGCACGGACATCATAGCATATCTCTTTTGTATTTGAATATTTTTGACGATAATGCATCGTGCAATCCTTACCCGTAAGTTTTTGACCAAAAACAATGCGAATACTATCCAGCAGCCTTTGAATTAACCTGATCTGGCTCCCTGCGACTTTTTCCTGCTTAGCCGACTTCGCGGACCGCGTTACAACACCCGAGAGGATGTCATGAAAAAATCGATAACGGCTCTAATGGACAAACCGAAAATTGAGTAGGGGCGTTGTTTTAAGGATTGGGTCAAGCGCTGGCGTAAGTGCAATGCAGTCGATGGGGAGTACTTTAAAGGGGACCATATCGATTTTGAGGACTAAACTTGTATTAGATTTTATGAATAAAGTCCCAAAACATTTTGATCGAGGTTTATATGTTAATAGTATTATTATTAAATTCATAAAAACAGTTTATTTATAAACAAGTTCTGCTGTATAGTTATTATTTTTGCGTAACAGCTGTTTCGCCTTCTGAAAGCATTATCAAACTGTGGGTAGCAGATAACATATTTCTATATTACTTTTTCATGTTTTTTTCTTCAAAACCAAACAAAAAAGTTTTCTTCCACCTTTCGCTGGTCACTCAGCCCTCACCCCGACCCTAACTGTCCAATACGGATTATTTATGTTTTACACAATATTTTATTTATTTTTATTTTGAGACCAAAATTTCATTTATGTATATATATTTAATTTCAAATAATGTCAGGAGTAAGACCCCTGCCACACACAGCTATAAAATATATAAGATCATCGCACGCCAAATAACGCTCTCCATACAAAAGCAGGAGGGGGGGTCAATTTAATTACGGAACTGCCTAAAAGAGCGGATGACAGCTGTCAAGTTGATAGATTCAGTACAAAGAAATGGCATTTTGTGGCGCTCCCTAATTCATCTGACCCCCTCTCCTACCACAGGAAGATATATTTGATAGCGTCATGTGACGGTACAACACATAAGCACTCGCGGTTCAACAGATATCTGCTCGCGCTTTTATAGCTGTGTGTGTCAGGTGCATAACTGGCTAAAGTAAGTCCAGTACCTCTCCTTAACACACCTTGTACATAATAATAATAATTTGTTTGAAGATTAACCTTTTCCCCGCTTTGAACTACTCCGTTTTTTCAATACCCATACGCGGTACATGTTTTCAAATACCTATCCATCCAATTTTATGTCAAATTACAGCATATTATGGCATGATTTATCATACTATATAAATAGATGAGATTATTATCTACAATTTGAAACCAAATCGTCGTCTGTAAACACTCCTAGATGTTTATAAAAACAAAACATTAAATTCCATACAATATCTTCCGTATCTTAAAGGCGGCGCCATTTATCCGCTTGCTTGTACTCAGGACACTGCGTTGATAGACACAAGTGGTACCTCAATCACTTATTATTATTAATTCGTATAAACAAGTTCTAAAACTTCTGATGACACTTAAATTAATAAAAATTTTATGTTAAGTCAAAAATCACAATTTCACAACACAAACAAATGTTTAGAATACGCGCGATCTCGACAATAAAAGTTATCGACGCTTGTCCAATATGGTCAATCGGAATCGCATGCGCAAACTTCGAATTACTACTAGCGCCATCTGTTGACTAAATTGTGAACTATGGCACTCAAAGGCACGAGGACACATTCACTTGATTATAGATGTTTTTTACGAAATACAATTTTAGTTTCGAAATATTCCTGAAGATGTCAGCATCGTGATAGTTACACGAATGTCCTAGCGAGCGGGAAAAAAAACTGTGACATAGGATCGCTGTGATATCGGCAGTCGAAGTTAGCGTAACAAGGGCTGATACGGGCGCGTGTGAGGCATGGCTTTTGCCGTATCAACTGTTGTTACGATCGCGTGGAAAAAGTTAAAGGATTGATCTTTCTCCATTTTATTGCAGATTAAACTTCAACTCATTCTATGCAGAGAAATTGGACTATCTCATCATGGAAAATTCACGGCAATCTCAAGATCGCGATCTTCTCAGAAAATAGATCTACAAATAATGTTTTTTTTCAGGTTACTAAAACATTAAAAAATAAACAACTCTTATTGATCTTTGCACGAATATGTACTCATTTTACACAAGATTGTTAAAAATAACACTTTTTTATTCATCACACTTATACTTACGTAATACATATGCATATTATGTATAGGTATTTTGTACACTAAACTAAACAATGCGTCAAGTATTATGAATCAAAGTCTGCCATGCCTTATCCATACAAAACTTTAAATTAAAATGCATTGTTGGTTTTCCTATTTGTTTTTTGCCATAGGTTTTACATTTTTATTTTTTTTAATTGCCTTTAAAATTATTAGCAATAATAATGGAACGTTTTAAGTTTGCCAAGCTTAAATTAATTCTGTTGCCATAAATATGTACCTTCATAATATTATTATACCAAAATTTGTGTTTTTTTATGTGAAATTTTTCCTGTGCAGTAAAATAACAAAAATCAATGAAAAATAACAGTACAAATTAATATTTAATTCGGTTATTAATTCAATATTTGTCGTAGTAAATTATGTGAGAGTGTGAAATTATTGTTAAGTGTTGTCTTGTAGCTCACAATCATAGATTAAAGAATAACGCAAGAAGTGCCTTGTGGGCGTATTTCGTGACCCGATTTTAGGCCTAATTTAGGCCTATATTTCCGTACAAAACTGTATTTCACCATGATTACGAAATTCATATGGGATGGTGATATACAATTTCAGACAAGTGTAAGAGAAACAGACCATATCGTAAATAGCCTAGAACCAAAAGGTACTAAGTCTGTAAACATTTGTTTGAAGGCACTTCAAGTGTTATGTTTTTTATTCTATGCACCCAATAAATTTACATGGTAAAGCAAGGTTATTTGGTGATATTTTTGATTTATCGTCATGTACTTTGAAAAATAAGGATTTTAAAAATGTACAAAATTATTTATTGCTTAGGTACATTATTTCAGCAAATATTTAAAAAAAAAAAAAAATAATAACTAACATAACACAAGAAAACTTACAAATGTATATCACCAAAAGATATAGGTAATTTGGTTATAGGTAAGGTTATTTGGTTATAGAGGGTGTTTAATTTGGTGATACTCCTACCGTGGACTGTAAATAGGTAAAATAACAATAAATGTGTTTTTAAATCTTCAACGAGATTATAAAATATTGATTGCCAATGCGTCACATGTGTTATCATCTTCGTTTTCTTGCTTTTGTACGTAGTGGAACAGAAATCGCAATAAACCCACTTTAATTTCTTTTTATATTGATCGTCTTTTGAAAAAGATTTCATACACATACCACATTTCCAGTCATTATCGATTCCACTTGGTTTTAAGGATTTTGGGGAAAAATAATTAATTCTGAATGATGTTGATGGTTCTGACCGTTCTACCTTTTTTTGACAAAGAAGACTTTCCGGCGCGAGGTTTTACAGATTTTGCGGACAATTAATTAATCCTATGTGATGATACTGACTGATTTACCTTTTTGGTCAATGTTAAAGGAGGTGTCAAACATTTTGCGGGCGAATCACTTTTAATTTATGTCGTTGATGTTGGAATATTGTGGGCAATTTTTAAAATGTCTTCAAAACCAGTTTCTTTTTGCTGGAACTGTGAGGGTCGATGCTTTTTTCTGTTAATTGAGAAGGTCCTAAGACTTCTGGACTTCTTTATTAATTTGAAGGTATTTTTGATATTATTTTTTGAAAAACTGCGCGCATATGCTGGTTTACGTTTGGAGATGTCATCATAAATTCATTCAAACTCCGACTTCAGAAGAGCGATTCTATATCTTTTGTGGGATCGTTATGAGATAATGGACGTGATCTCCTGTCAGATTTGTGTGATTTATTTGCTTTTCCTAAGCAGAATGTACATTAAATGAATTCATAATAATGCATACTTGCAGTAATTCATGTTTAAAACGATCAAAACTAAAATATGTTACAGTAAATATGTAAAAATCGCACAAATCTGACTGGAGATCACGTCCGTTATCTCATAACGATCCCACGAAAGATATAAAATTGCTCGGCAGGCTGCTTTCAATGGACGATACACTCCGATATCTAATGGCTGCAAGAGGTGGCTAGTGAATATAATAAATATTTAACGAATTAGAGATAGGTAACTTGGAGACAGGTAATTTGGTGGGGATAGGAAATTTGGTGATATGTTTAAATAGACCAAAACAACATTGAAACTGTTCACCGACCTAATATGCATGATGATAATTCACCATTAATCCAGAATTTGAATTATAGAAAATAAAAATAAACGTTAAAAATCACAATTCGTTAAGTCCAAAAAAACATTTAAAAAAACTTAATATTACCCACAAATAACTTAAGCTCCTGCCAAAAAAAAAGTAGGACAGCTGCCATTTTCTTTAATTGTAACTATGCAGCATACTTTTCTGATTAAAATAAGGTGTAAAACTTAAACATACCTTCAGAAATCCCAGATTATTAGATAAATTACAATTTGAAGTCGCCACAGCACATTGAAAGTTGTTAAAATATTTTTCGTTTGAGTAAAATTATTTTGTGTTTCACCGACCACATAAAAACTTGTGAAGTTGATTTATTATGGTTCACAGGTCTGTTTTCCATCTACGATTCTAATTTCAAAGCTATGTACTGCATGATAAATTTAATAATTACAAAATTCTACTATATCACCACATTACCTGTATCACCAGATAACCTCGCCTTACGCTATTATTGAAGTTGTCTAGTTCACAAAATAGCATTAATTCCACTTTAATTTACTTCTCATTGCATATAAAAGATTCTGTCTACATAGTAACATAATTTGGAAATGCTGTAGCAGTGGTTTTATATTTGAAATATGTGTGCAGCTTTATTTGGTTTTAAAATTTGGAATTAAACATACTAATTTTGGTTATTAATGCATTGGTAAATAAATAATGTCAAATATTCCTGCGTAATGCGTAACATTACTTTTAATTTTCTAAATTGTTAAAACTACTTAGTCCATCCGCTCATGGGGCAACTGAAAAAAAAACAGTTGGCAACTCAATCGCTATCCACAGGAAAGCAACTTGCAAATTTCAATGGAGGTCAGCACACAAGCAACTTGTTAAAGACTAGTTGTCAAGGGCGATGCGGCGACTCACAGTGCTAATCGCTGGGGCCGGCGCGTTTCAGTTGCCAGGTTGTCATGGTTGCGCCTGACGACCTGTCAAGTTTTCGAGTAATTAGCGATATGTCAGAGCAGGAAAATATTGATTTTCTTCAGGAGGTTGATAAATTATCTATCTATATAAATAAAAATGAATCGCCGAAATGTATGTACGCGCATAACTTCCGAACGACTGCACCAAATTGGATAATTCTTTTTGTTTTGTATTCGTTATTGTCAGGACAAGGTTTATATAAGTGAGCTCTGGCATTATGAAATTTGTACAAAAAATTGCAATAGGTGGCACGCGAGCTGTTTGAAAACTAAATGAACCGGGAATAAATGTATGGAATGCAGGGGGGGGGAGGAGGGAGGGGGAAAGGGGGGAGGGGGTTTGTGGAGGGGGGAGGGGAACTCGGGAGAGGGGTTCGCGGGACGGGGTTAGGGAGGAAGTGGACTGGGATGAGGGAAGGTGGAGGAGGCAGAGAGGAATGGGAGGTGGAATGGTAACGGAACGAATGGGAAAGGACACGCAGGGAGAAACAATTTCTTTACTAAATGGCATAGCATCGCATGCCGGGACCAGCTAGTTATTAATAAATTATATTTTTGTTAAACAAGCCGATATAATTACTGAAATCTTAAAGTTTAGTTGCGCCGTGAATTGAGTTGCTAACCAATTTTCGGTTTCTCCATGAGCGAAGGCCCTAAAATGTTTTTTCTGTTAAAATAATATATTACAGAGGTAAGTTACTTTATCACTTGAATTCTTCACACAATCAGTTCCAGTTTTGTAAATCACACTTAAATTAACAGAAAATTTGTGTTCATTAAACCAGATTTCACGTAGGACTAACGCACAGACAACTGAAATTAGAGTTTTAGATTTTTATAATTTTACATAAATCGTCTATGTAATTATGTATCTTAAAGCGAAATAACTGTGTTTCCTATTTCATTTTCTAATTAACAGTGAAAATTTAAAGGATTTTTTATTTTTTACCTGTTTTATAAAGCGCATGAAATCCTTTTAATATTATTATTAGTCTTCATTCCATAAAAGAAAAAAATATGCTCACAATATTTATTACATAATACTTGAAATATTTTTTCCTGTGTGCCATTTTATTTATTTTGCAAATGTATGTATATTTTATGTGAGCTAGAGAATGAAAAACTTATATCTTCCCATTAGTTATCCTAAATTGTCAACATTCATATTATTAAATGCTTTTAATATTGTTGTCACTAGATCAAATAGATAATATAATACAAAACATTTTAGATATTTTGAAAATTACCTGTTAATATTTTTATGCAATTGGCCATCAAAAATGTTACACATCGATCATGGAATTTTGAAATGCTGTAACCTGTCGAGAGCCATGCCTGAAACTTCTTTTTTTTCTTTTAGTGTATACTGGAAATTACAGAATGCATCACTTTGAAGTAATATTTTATGGATTTATTTTGAGCTATATTATATTTTATTTACCGAAACACATTCCTTGAACAATAAACTATCTATAAAAACAACATTACTTGCATATGTTTGATAAATTGATAGGTTTTTCGATGTTTTTATGAACTATCGGCTCGGACTTTTCGACAGTTCAAATCATGGTAAAATCTGACACCCAGATCCCATAGATAATTCATTTAAAAATATTCTGGTGTTGTAGGTGACTGAAACTTTTGGCTACATCAAGAATGATATTGGCGCAAGCGATTCTGACCTTGTCCGTCATACAGTTTCTTTGTACATAAAGGTTAAAATCGCATTTAAAAATTATTTTCTTTTGAAAATTTGTTCCGCGCGTGCTTCTGGCCAATAAGAGGGTAAAGGATAAAATGATTATTGTTCAAGAGACCGAAAAAATCATATCTTCTGGTTTTGTAGACCTATAATTACGAATTTTTATTATAAAATAACACAGAAATAGATCTTTCAGAATACTTAACATTTCTTTTAACAGTATTTAATTTATTTTTTATTTTTCACACCTATCTCAAAATGAATGTCGTAAAAGATGCACCTATTTTTCTAGAAATATTTCGATGACCCAGCTCGAAAGAGAAAAAAAAATGACATATTTTCAAATTTCTATGATCGAAATTTGTTGTTGAAATTTTCCACGTAACATTTTTTGCTTGAATGATTTTCTTCAATATTGTTTTGCTAACTTTTAAACACAAAAGATATGTAAAAAGTTTAATGTGTTTCATATCACCCACACAATCTCAGTATTTAACATGTCTTGTAAAGTTTTATTTTGTCATGTTAGAGAATTTAAATACAAACATTTTATTGTATGTTTTAGTAAACTTAGCCATGCCCAAAAAGTGCCAAAATATATTTATGTATTCTTCTAACACAGCAAACTTATTTTGTGGCACCATTATGATTGAAATTAATAAATTACTTGGTTTTTACCACTTTTATTGTTTATAAAACCGACATGTTTCGTCAGCTTTTTTCGTCAGCAAAGCTGACTTCTTCAGGGTTTTGACAGAACTAATTTTAATTATAGACATATATATATAGGTAATAGAGAAAAATAATCGACATAAACAATAATAAAATTAGAAAGAAAATAATGTTTAAGGGACGAAGGGCAATATAGAACAATTTTAATTTTTTTTTTTTAAATTTTAAAAGGGGAATAGATTTAATAATGGGTCATTTAAAAACAATTTTTGATTATTAATAATATTTAAATTTGCATTAACACTCTTTCTAATCTCTAAAATTTCTAATTTATCTAACTGAATGCCATTGACATTACAATGAATTAATTCTATTCCACTGTTAAAATTAAAGGTATGACTAGTTTCTATCAAATGGTTGGCAAACTCCGAGAAACTATTATTATTTAAAGCTTTCAAAAGCTTTAAATAATAATAGTTTAAAGCTTTCAAAAGCCTTAAATAATAATAGTTTCTCGGAGTTTGCCAACCATTTAATAGAAACTAGTCATACCTTTAATTTTAACAGTGGAATAGAATTAATTCATTGTAATGTCAATGGCATTCAGTTAGATAAATTAGAAATTTTAGAGATTAGAAAGAGTGTTAATGCAAATTTAAATATTATTAATAATCAAAAATTGTTTTTAAATGACCCATTATTAAATCTATTCCCCTTTTAAAATTTTTTAAATTGTTCTATATTGCCCTTCGTCCCTTAAACATTATTTTCTTTCTAATTTTATTATTGTTTATGTCGATTATTTTTCTCTATTACCTATATATATGTCTATATTTAAAATTAGTTCTGTCAAAACCCTGAAGAAGTCAGCTTTGCTGACGAAACATGTCGGTTTTATAAACAATAAAAGTGGTAAAAACCAAGTAATTTATTAATTTCAATATTTATGTATCTTTAATTATGCCATAATTCTAGCACATTAACAAATTAAACAATTAATAATTGATCAATTCCATAATAAATATTTGTTAAATATATTATTACATAGTGTGATTTATTCAAAAGACCTTCTTCAAATATTTTTCAGACCTGAAAATTTTCTGAAATACATAATTAAATCTTTAATATTAATTAGTCACTCATTAACACAAATTATTACAATTTACAATATGATTATCATAACTACTTGTACATATCAGGGGCGGTTCTAGACAAAAAAATCATTTACAACTACAACAATCAATAATATTGTATTTTTCAATGTTAGCACTCAAAAGTCACGGACCGCCACTGATAACCGTGCTTCTTAGCTAATCAAATTATACAAATATTGTTGATAAGTATTTTCCTTTTAACCCCTCAGGCCTCATCCTATTTTGTCAGAAGTTCAAAATATTTCCGCTTTGCAACAAAATTCAAATAAATGGAATTTTTCTGAACGCATCTGGAAACTAAAATTGTTTTTAAAGGTGATAAAATACGTAATAAATTTTACAATTCGAATTAAACATATAATTTTTGTAATGTTAAAATTTTGAATGCAAACATAAAAGGTTTTAAAATTGGCTCTTTACATTTTTTTAAACTAAAATTACTGATAACGAAAAAACTAAAAGCACGCTTATTTTATTAGGCAAATGTATTATAAACCCTTTGGTTCACTTTTAGATTTGAATATAAAGCGTGGTGTTTTCTCTTTCTAATACCATTTAGATCATATTTCTAACCATGATAGTAAGGGAGACACAACAATTTCTGTGAGACTTATATGAGTTGTTCCGAAAAGCACCAAATTAGCCTGAGGGGTTAATAAAAGCATTGTTTTAACCTTTAACATTGTTTAATGCCAGGCCATTTCACGAAAATTCACTAAAAAAGCACCACTTTGAATTTTGAATTGAATGTTTTGTGGATTAATTTTGAGCTATCGTATATTTTATTGACTGAAACACGTTCCTAGAACAATAAACTATGTACCAAAACAACATTACTTGCGTTTAATTTCGTAAATTGATAGGTTTTACGATGTTTTCGTCAAGTAAAACGCATCGACTATGACAGAAAGAATCGCGGCAAATTTGACATTTCGATGCCACAGATAAAATCGTATTAAAATATTCTGGGGTTGCAAGGTGAATGAAATTTTTACCCATCTTATGGGGAAATGTTGGCGCAAGCGATTCTTACCTTGTTCTTCATACAAATTCTGTACATAGAGGGGTCAAAATCACAGACAAACATATTTTTTCCGAAATATTTTTTTCGCTCATGCGTACAAAGCGCGCGCGCGAGCGCGTCTCTGGCCAATAAGAGGTTAATAGGTATGTAGGCAGTACGTTTGTATGTTTTTAGAAACGTTTTTTTACTTCATTAAAACAACAACATATTTAATGTGTATCATACTTGCAATAGTTATGATGAATAATGCTGTCTTGTATATTATTGTTTTAATAAATGTATCTATGTTTAATAGTTGTTGTATTTTTTTTCAATTTTCCCCTCTCAGTGTAACACCTACATAAAGCCAATTTGGGAACAGCTGACATAGGTCTCATTGAAATCATTGTATCTCCCTTACTATCATTGTGGGGAATGTGATCTGAACGAAAGAATAGAATTTAACCACACTATTATTAAAATATGCACCCTATGAAACCAAATGCTATTTATTAAAAAAAAAAATTATGAAATTTTTTGAAAAATTTATGAAACGAAAAAAAGTGAGATGGGTATGTTTTAGTTTGGTATATCTTAGTTTTTTTTTCGTTATTAGTAATTTTAGTTAAAAAAACGTAGTAAGGTGAGCTGTTTTTTATACTTTTTCATGTTTGCATTAAAAATTTTAATATTTAAAAAATTATGTTTTTTATTTCTAATAATAAAACTTGAAAGTGTATTTCATGACATTTTAAAAACCGTTTTTAGTTTTTGGATACATTCAGTAATATTTCATTTATTTGAATTTTATTATAAAGTGGAAATTTTCTGACCTGACAATAAGCCAAGCGATTCTCTATGTTTTGTGAGATCGAGATAGATCTCGGACGAGATCTCCTGTCAGATTTATGTGATTTTCTAAGGCTGTTAAATGAATAAGTAATCATGCATACTTGCATGAATTCGTGTAAAACGACCTAAACTAAAATATGTGACAGCTCACAGCTGAAATTCTGACATCGGCCCATAGAAAAAGCAATTAACAGCCAAAGAAAATCGCACAAATCTGACAGGAGATCTCGCCCGAGATCTATCTCGACCTTACAGAAGATAGAGAATCGCTCGGCTGAGGGGTCTCAAAATATGATTTCTCCTTCTTGTTGGGACAATATGTCATTTACAACATGATTATGCAGCAATCGTCAAGTAATTTTAAAGATCCATCAATAGTATATATTAAAAACAAAACATCAAATTTGTATTTTATTATTTATCTTCTACTGAATGATAAATTTGTTTCTCATTCAATTTCAAAAGGCTCTCGTGGTACTTTACTAAATTCTCTATCTTTCTTTCACAAGATAATAATTTATCTTTTAATTGCTTCATCTCATTACCCCGCTCTTCCCTCTCTTCAATCAAAGTTTTGGCGGCTATAACAATGCTCTTGTCCATTTCTCTTTGGTAGTAATGTCCCAAACAACCGAAACCTCCCTCACTGATTTTATCATAATAATCACTTGAGAATACTTCATAAATACTCGACTGGTTTGGCATGACCGTTATTTGTGCCAATGGCAAAAAATTTGGAAACAAACAGACCCTTTTTACTAAAGGCTTTAAAGAAATCATTCTCGATCTTAAACAGTTGTGGCCCTGCCTCAAATCACCCAAAATTATGTTCTCGTAATACGAAATTAGCTTAATCCTCGATATCTGCTCTGAAATCTCGGCATTTATTCTAATTACTTGAGTATCACTAACTGCCAAACCATTCAGTAAGTTAAACAATATGATCGGTATCATGAATACAAATAACGCAAACATAATTTGACTCAGTATTGGAAAAGCTTTTAAGTCTAGAGCAAAATTTGAGTCCGCTCTGAGTAGAATGTAAAGACTAAGTAAAAATGCAAGAGCAATGCAACTGTAGCATATTAGACATTTAAAGAAATTCCACAATACTTTTTTAAGCATCTCTTTATATGTGGAAAAGCATGGAAATTTTCCCATCAAGAAGAAAAGTTCCGCAGATGAGAGAAACATGGCAACAGCTGAAAGTTGTGGCTTGTAATATTTCGTATTAAAAACTACTATTGCTGATGTTATCCCTATGAAAAATATTTGTAATAAATTTTCAAAGCTTTTGATGTACGCTTTTCGAGACACGGCTATCTGTAACAGTTCCCTAATAATCAACAGAATTAAGCCGATGATTGTTAAAATTCTCGTTACGATGTAAACAATAATCTCAGTCTCTCCTTCTCCTACACACAGAATATTAATTAAAAGTGCGAGACAAAAAATTGCATAAAGTGTAATATTGGTGTAAAATAAGCATCGAATCTTTAGCCATTTCAAATAAAGAAAACTTGTAATAATCGGGTGCTTGAGCAGTTGTTTTAACTCAGAATGTTGTGTCATGTATAATAGGGCGTCTGTTTCAGGTGCCAGGAAGCGATCAAAGGAGGTGATCCTTTTTTCTGCGTCATTCATAAGAGGTGATACTGTATCATGTTCAAGATAAGGAATATTCCTCGGAGGTGCAAGAAAACTGTAATTAAATTTTATTTCGTAATTACGATGATCAGGTCTTTCGTTATTAGTTGTCAAGCAATTGTCCAGATAAGATGCTAAGGTTTTGGCTGTAATGTCAGCCAATGCAGGTCTATGAAAGATATTCCTCATTCCTACGCATGCGCCATTCTTCAATAAGGTTAAAACCATTTCTTGATCTCTGCTTCGCGCCGCATAATGAAGAGCGCTGTTTTTTTCTGAGTCTATATAGTTGATGTCCATGTTTAATTTTGGATTTGTTAGCAAAATGTTCAAGCAATTCTTGTAATCTCTTTTTGACCCCGCTTTGAAATCAAATTTCGCCTCTTTAATAATAATCTGAATTAGAGATCCGTATTTACTTGGTTTCAATGATGTGTTTTCATGATTTAAAAGTAGTTTCAGTATCTCGTGATATCCGTTCCAGCAAGCTATTTCGATTGGTCTCTTATCACAACCTGATGTTGTCAGATTTGGTTTTGCTCCATTTCCAAGTAAAATTTTGGTCACTTTTTCCAGGCCATTGTTACAAGATGTCTGAAGTAGGGTCATGCTTCCAGTATGCTTTTCAAGAAATTCAGGTGGTTCTCTCTTTGCAATTTTATAGAAGTCTGCCATAAATCTTTGTTCATTGTTGCAATCCAGATGGGAAAACAACACGTCCAGTTCAATGATTTCTTCAAGTTTGTCTTGTGGTGGTAGTTTATCCTTCAAGTACGGGAAGGTTTCTTCTATGATCATTCTCGCTGATCTTTTATTTTCATCTTTGTATGAATCCAGATCGACGGGTTTCTTTGAAAATTTAATGATCAACTTCACTATATTTTCCAGGCCTCCTTTAGCTGCTGACATGATCGGAGTGTTTCCATTTGAGTCTGGCTGATTAACATCCGAACTAGAATGAAGGAGTAATTTAATTATTTCTTTGTATTGTCTGATCTGGTCGCTGTTGTCATCGGGACTTTGATGTTTGGTTATTTGCTTGATGGCTAAGTGTAGTGCTGTATTTGCTCCTCCTGACACGGCGCTAACATCTAATTCCGTATGATTTAGAAGCAGCGTTGGAACCAAGTCTCCAGCTTCCATACTTCTGTATTTATCAGACTCACTGATGCTTCTACGTTTTTTGAGAAGTGTTTTAATTATATCCAAGTCACCAATTTCAGCTGCAAAGTGAATGGGAGCTTTCTCATGTGTTGAATTGTATTTGTTAATGTCAACATTTTTTTCAAGAAGGAGTTTTACAAAGCTGCTGCACCCGGGAGTGGAACAGGCTATATCCAGGCATGTTTTGTAGTCTGTGTAGTCGTGAATTTGGTCAGGGTTGACTCCAGATTGAAGCAGTTCTTCGAAAGCGGTGAAGTTCTTTTCCTGTAGAGCTTGGAAAAGTCTTTTTTGGGGATCAAATCCATAAAGGGGCATTCCGCGACTGCGGTTGTATCCCTCCATCTCAATATTGATGGAATCTGTTCTTCATCTGTAGGATAGAAAAGTAATATTCATTTGTGATGCGTTATTTATTATAATTGGTTGTACACAACAATTTATAAATAGAGAACTCCAGTCCAAATTTTTTATTTTTTTTAATGAATAAAGACCTTCAAACTTAAATAACTGCATTTTTATTTTTATTTTTATAGTTAGTTTTAATAGTTAAAATAATTGTCAAAGTTATAATTTTTCTAGACCATCAGAAAAGCACCATATCTTTTTTTTTTTTTTTTTACAGTGTATACCGCACAAGAGTCTCAACTGTTCCCGTCTGGAGCCAGTGAAACTATGGCATCCCCAATCGGGGTATGTTGTGAGGCTGAAGGTAGTGGGGAGGGGAAGGAGGTGGGGAAGAGGAAGGTTGGGAAGTACCTGGCTATTCAGATCTGGTCACTAAACACGGCTAAAGCCATTTTCAAGCAACGTTTCAATTCTGAATGGTGGTCTTACACCAGGGCGATACTAATAGTATCTTCCACTCTGGAACATGCCGCAAATATACTATATATTATTTTAAATGAATTAATTGTGAAATAACACAAATTAATCAAATAAAATTTATTTGCGCATGCCGGGTTCGAACCCGCGACCTCCGGAATGTGAGTCGAGAGTCTTAGCCACTGGACTACGGAGGTCGTCATAATCTATGGTAGATTGTTAATATGGTGATATGGTCTTCACCCACCGATAGTTTATTTACCTTCAAGTTGTCATATTGAATCAGTGATGTTATGTCGAGGGAAATTTCCCTACATCTAGGGGAGAAAAATATTTTTTAGGGATAAGCGAAATCAGGACAAAATCTAGGGAAATTTCGAACTCTGGCAAAATTTTTATTACATATGACAATATTACTGGTATATATATTTGTTGGGATTCCTATGAATCTTAATTATTGTTCATGTACTTACATGCAATGTTATTTTTAACACTGACAACTCAAAATGATATTAGAGAACGTATCCATACTACGTGACACGTTAGGGGGGGGGGGGTCTTCAAAATACCACGCTTGGTACAAATGAGCGGTGGGTTGCTTAGGTTTTTGGTCACGGTGGGGGGGGGGGGGGGGGGGTTAAAAAGTGCAAAAAGTTTGTCACGTAGTATGGGTACGTTCCCTATGTATCTAAAAAGATAAATGGGACCTCTGAAAAAAAAATTATTTATGTTTTAAGTTCCGTTTTTTCGGTGATTGCGGTTGATTTTTATTTTGCAAAGTGTTTTTTTTTTATTTGGAATTCAGTTTCTAATTCAGTGGTGAGTGTATTCGTACTTTTAAATTATTACTTCACGGAGCAAAGAGTGTTTTATTTGGAAAAGCACAGTATTATTAGTATATTTACCAAGTTCCGATATCTTTCCAATTAATCAATCATATTAATTAACATATAACAGGATTAGTGTTACACAAAAAGGTGGCTACGTAGATAATTGCGTAAATGTGAAATTCTAGGGAAATTTCACTTCAAAATCTAGGGAAATATTTTTTTTGGGCAGTTCATCCCTGTTTTAAAATGGTGGAATGATGGCCAATGAATACTATGATATTTCGGTGTGAGAATTCGTTTTTTATTCAAGATTAACTGCTGTTAATATAGAAAAACATTGGTAAAATGTCCACATTTCACCGCTACTGTTATTGTATTTAATCAAAGTGCAATATAAAAACAAATCATCTCTTTCATTGCAAATACATGACATCGTATTTTGTGTCGACTTTAACCTCAAATAGGCAAAATTTATTCCAGATTGTCCGCAAATATAGCCCTTTTCGTAAATTGTTGAGGGCCTAAATTATGTTTCAACAAACACAATAACTATTATTTATCTAAATCTCTATAAACAGTATGAAAATAAACCAAAAACACGAAATGTTGAATTGCATATTCAAATGTCAATACAATAATACTGACAATACAATACACGCGATCACCAGGTGACAGTGGGTGAGTGTGACGCGTGACGTCACGATTCACCATTTCAGTAATGCCAACTTGACACTGTGTTTCGAGGAGAGGTTTAAAAATGGACTTTTTAATAATTTTTTAAAAACTCTGCGTTTAATATTATGAAATAAAAGTTATATATTCAGAATCAGTGTTTATTGGTCTATATGAACATATTTTTTTAAAGCCATAATATTTTTCACTGGAGTTCCTTATTGCGGTTTTTTTTTCCGCATGCTTAGGAACGATAGGATTTAAATCATAAATATTTTAGTTATCAATTCTTATTGCTTTTGAACGACATATGAGAGTTTTCCCAACTATATTGTGTAAAACCAAGAATTTGTAATATAAGCACAGAATTTGGTGACATTGTGAGAAGATATTTCACCGTGCAGACGAATTCTGCTTATAATAATAATATGTGATGTTTTACAAAGGAATGACTTGAAGAATCAGCTTATTTTTATGCTGTTGACATCAATAACTGCGAACAGGTGTTGGAAAATTGAGCTTATGCTCCAAAAGTAACATCTAAGAAAAATATCAT
This sequence comes from Limnephilus marmoratus, assembly GCA_917880885.1. Lineage (NCBI taxonomy): Eukaryota > Metazoa > Arthropoda > Insecta > Trichoptera > Limnephilidae > Limnephilus > Limnephilus marmoratus. The sequence continues at coordinate 17,949,548 of OU862911.1, forward strand.
TACTTACCTGATTACCTTAATAAAACACCAGAGCTTTCCCAAGACAAACCAAGAGATTACAACATTAGGTTGACATTTTCAAGAACTGCTATATTGGAAATAAACTCTAAGGAAAAACTGAGCCCTTGACCATTGTTTGAAAACAAACTTTTAAGAATTTCTGCAAGAATTAGTATTTTATTCACTATTATTCTTACAGAATAACCATTCAAGCATGTTGACACTAGCTTATAACTGAACTGATAAAGGAAGCATGAGGTATACCTACTGATTGATAAAAATATAACATTGCTATTGAAATACATAGGTACCTACCCGTAATCTGATAAATCCTGAAGGTGTTGGTAATGCGTGGAGTCCTAAATAATCACATTTGCCTATCTTGTATTTTGTGTGTACATATTGAGTTCCTGTCACAATAAAATAAGATTAAGCTTGTGGTACCTATGTAGTGGTGTGCTGCTGTTTTTTAGCTTGATATAAAATTAGGTTTATGGAGTTGGCAGGAAAAGTAAAAAAATATTTTTTGTCTTAAGAATATAGAAAAAAAAGATACGTATTATTTCACAAATATTGTGTGTCCGACCATAACAGGATTTTCTACCAAACCGAAACTGAAACCGGATCTTCGGTATCAGTCTCAATTTCGGCCGAAACCGAAAACGAAATTTTTTTAGACATGTTAAAAATCTATTGTTTATTAAAATTTGGCTTATTTTTTAACTTAAACCGACAGTTAACACAGTGTTAAATGATATAAAAAACAATAATTGTAGTACTTGTGTGAAATGAATATTTATTTTAATTTTTTTATATTACTGCTATAAAACTAGCAAATACTACTTCTTGGAACAAAAATTTGTCAATAATCGGCACTTAGTATTTTAATTTTAATTGCATTTACAATCACAACATTCTTATTACACATCATAGACATCCAAATTTAATAGACGAGAAGATACAGATGAGGGGTAAAACCAAACTATGGGGGGGCCGAAGAGAGGAAAGATGACTGAGATTCGTTAAAAAATCAATCTGACAGTATATAGGCATCTCGCATTATAATATCACCATTTAGTTCTTAAAAGCAAAATCTGCTTTTGAATTAATAGACCTTTTTACAAGGGAGCGCGAATTGCTCGCCACGTTATTAACATATTTGCGAAGTCCAAATGCGGAAAAGCAAAGTTCGCGACTTTTCAGACAAAAATTTTGTTGCCGTATTTAGTTAAGACACTTTTACAAATGTTTCATAACCAGCGACGAACTCACTGGAGAACCGCCCACATTCGTTATGTTCGACATAATTTTAAGGTATAATGTATAGCACAAGCTATCATTTTTATCGTGTTATTTCGTAAAATGTATGATGTGAGCTCGACGCTAGTACGGACAAGAATGATGACGTCACATTTTTTAGATTTTTTTTGTTTTTTTTTTTTCTTTATTCATCATATAACTTTTTATACAGTTTTTACAGGTGATTCGACTACCACGCTAGGCACATTCCCGTATTATGGTAGTCGATTCAAGCGAGGCTCTCGTAAGCAGTGGTGGCTCGTGACTTTTGGGTGTGCTAGAGTGCTGATATTACAAAAAATGGCATTATTGATGTTGTAGCTGAAAAAAAAAAAAAATTTTTTTTGTAAATTAATTTTTTGTATGATAAATTTCAGGAAGTTTCAGTTTGCGGCGCACGGATTTCATGAAAAATCTTCATACAAAAACCGATTTTTGAAAAAAAAAATTTTTTTTTTTCGCCTACGTCAACATCCGTGGTGCCATTTTTTTAGTAATAATACCCTAGCACACCCAAAAGTCACAAGCCGCCACTGCTCGTAAGCCCAGCCGGTTCCATGGAACCGTTATGGGGAGGGGGAAATAATACGCTGTTATCACTTAGGGCAGGTCCATATATATTCAAATGTCCATGTTACACATGCTAAATGAAATAAAAAAACAATAAAAAATAATTATTTATCTTTTTGAAATTACTACTATAAAAGAAATAACACATAATCACGCCAGACCGGCCGGCGAACTCAGCTGATGATGGCGGGCGATACATGAGCCACGAACTCACCCGCAGTCAGCCGAATGACCCGCGATAATTCATGCGAGTTTCACATGAGTTTCGGTGCGGCCGAAGGTTCGGCAGATTTTCTGCTGAAACCGAAACTAGACTTTTTTGCCGAAACCGAACCTTGGTCGGTCACTAACAAATATTAGAATAATGTGTACCTAGCATATTTGCACCAGAGTTCAAAGCGGTAGATATTTTCAGTATAACCATTATGAAAGATCACCACTCTGTACCAAATCATTGCTTGAAATGGCAGGGGGCGTTCAAGTATTATGTAACGCAATTTTTGAAGATTTTTTATCCCCTTCCCCTCCATGTAACGCACTGTAATGTTTTTCTATAACCTCCCCCCCTAAACGTTACGTAACGCCCAAGTGACAATTTTTATCTGAATGTCAAAATTAAGTTGCGCAAAGTACTGGAAAGTCGCTTAAATACCTTTTTTCTTGTTTTAATCGCGTATGTGGTAATAAATAAAACAAGAGATTTCGAAAACGAGAAGGGTTGCCAACTTGGAAGATTTTAATTCCCTAGTTTTTTATGTAAATAAAGAAAAACATGTTACATTACGCATTGTCGTAACCCCCCTCCCCCCCTGATAACGTACAGTAACGTTTCACAAAACCCCCCCCCCAAGTGCGTTACGTAATTCTTGAACGGCCCCTAACCCTCTACTTTCCTATCTCCTTCTGCTTCCTTCAGTCTCAAAACGAATCCCATCTTGGGGATGTAACTCTAGTGTGGCAATCACATTAAAACGAACGGAACACATCTTTTTCTCGACTAACAAAAAAACAATCTTAAATTACTAGTTCCTAAAAGCCTGTTACTCCCCAACCATCTCATGTTTCTACTTCCTCATATCTTTGCATCTTTTAACATTTTTATCTTTGCAGTATCATATTCCCAAGGCTGGACTTCCGCTAGAGGCTTGAGGGGCCCTGATCTGGGGTCCCAACGTCGGGGTACCCCCTGCCAGGAACTTTTGACAAGTATTTCAAAACATTTCCTAGGGCCCCAATTCGGAAGGGGCCCTGATTAATTGCCAAAATGGTACTCATTGAACACAGGTGTTGGAAAGAAATATTTCAACAAATTTCTTTGTGCCCCCACTTCAAAATGTTACACGTTGAAGATACAGGTCTTTGAAAGAATTATTTCTACAAATTTCCTACGAATCCGCTTCCAAGGGGGCCCCGGCTAGGTGACAAAATGGTGCTCATTGAAGACAAGGAACTTGGAAAGTAATGTTTCAATAAATTTCCTAGGGCCTCCACTACGGAGGGGGCCCCGACTAGGTGCCAATATAGTTCCACATTAAGGACACAGGACTCATAAAAAAAATATTTCACTTTTTTAAATAATCGGAAAATGCTGTTTGTACAATAATGGAGGACTTATTTAGCAACGGGTTTAACTTGTGATGCCTGCGACCATCAGCCGGTTAAGCTGATGTGCTTCCGATTTAAACATACACTAAAACATTTTCATTAAATAAAAAGATTTCCATCTATATGTTGTTGGGAAACTGACTTTCCAAAAATCGAAAGCATTTATACGTTTGCCCTTCCACCAAGTCTTTTTCGCCTGCAGTGCTTTTTCCGAGTCTTTATAAACACAATAATTCATATTCCATTTCCTTCACCCACACCATATAGGTACCTACTCCAATTGGGAATATCATGGAAAAAAATTGGCCTGCGGCACTTTTCCGTGACTTTCATAATTAATTTTCCATTCCCTTCGCTGTCGTCACTTACTCTCTTTGGGGATGGTCATAATTCCACAGGTACCTAGCTACACGGTTTTTAGAAATATATTTTTATTTGATCTTTCCAATTCATTCAATTTTCATGAATAAATAATTATATAATACACAATTCATAACGGTTTGGAATTCTTATGATTATTTTAAACTATTATCCTCTTCCCCCCTGCTGGGTGGGCTCCGACTTTGTAAGTGTCTAGGGCCCCTGCGCCCCTAAGTACGGGTCTGCATAATCCTACTAATAAAGAAAAAAGAAAACTTTGAAAAATAAACAAATTGTACAAAAAAAGATGGCAAGCCATTAATAGTGACGTAAATTCGTATCTACTCGCAATTTTATTATCAATGCATCGGCAACTCAGGGCGAAACGGCGCCTGGCGCTAGCAAGAACATCAAGGGCGCTGTGTTAGGTATGGTATAACCAGACCAGCTCATTGGCGCCTCAGCAAGTCGGCGTCCAGAGCGGACTGCTCGAATTGCGGCTGCACAGAGCCATAAAAGGTACGTTATTATTTTCAATTAATATATAAATCAAAACCAAAATTTCCCCTGAAATCATACAATATGTAAGTAAGTACTTAAATACCCACTTAATTATAAACCATAAATATTTAACGTAAAATTCTTTAAAAATTTTAAATAAGGAATTAAACAATTTGTTCAAAGAAATGTCGCCATCTTCTTAAATGACAGTGAATAATTCTTTTTTTGAACATTCTTCAGGCTGGTGGCCCGGTGGGTATTCTCACTACCACTCACTACTCACCAACCACACACCAACTGTAAGGCTACGTCCGCATTGGCAGGCGGCTTGCTTAGCGCCTAGAGCCAAGATAAGTAGTAGATAGCCGCTTAGCGTGTATCCAGATAAATCAAAGTGTTGTTTTTTTGCCACTAGGCTCTAGGCGCTAAGCCAGCCGCCTGCCTGTGCGGACGTAGCCTAACAGTATTGTCCAAAATTGCCTACTTTGTAATAGGACTCCATAAACAAAAAGAGTTAAAGTTAAAGACAAATTTAGTGACGTTTGATGTGTAAAAAATGTACATATTTTGTTACACTACAAAAAAATGTGGAGGTAAAACCATTTCAATCACTGTTCCAATTCTGAATGGTGGTCTTCCAATTGATATATTTATAGGCAATGACGTTATATAAATAGACGTGGGTTAGAAATCTCAAAGTGGGAAGCCAAAAGCAAGGCAATTGCACTGATCTCGATTTCTAGTACTTTAGTTCTAAACTGTCACTCGTCGAGTAAGGGTCGTGTCTTACCAGTAGGAAAATTGAAAATTACCAGGGCATATAGTAGCAAAAGTGAAGAAATAACATTTCATTTATATGTATGTACACACAAATTACTTACTTTTATCGATTATTATAATATAATTAATTTTCATGTTTCCCGTCCGACAATTTTATGCGTCATTAGAGAAAAAACAAACATTCTTTAATTGTCTTATGGTACGGCCACACTGAGGCCAACTTCAAACTTTCGGACGATTGTGTAGAAGGGTAGTTTGTGTGTTGGAAGTTCGAGTTGGAAGTTTGGCTTCAGTGTCGAAGTAACATATATTTTTAATACATGAATAAGTTTTGAATAACAGAGTGGAAGATACTATCAGTATCGCCCTGGTGTAAGACCACCATTCAGAATTGAAACGTTGCTTGAAAATGGCTTTAGCCGTGTTTAGTGACCAGATCTGAATAGCCAGGTACAGTGGCGGCGTAAGGGGGGGGCGGAGGGGGCGGTCCGCCCCGGGTACCAAGCACCGGGGGGTGACAACGACAACTCACTCGTACAGCCAAAGAATGCACAAAATCTCCCTCTATAAAGACATATCAATAAATAACTACCTACTCTTGTACCTCCAGCTATCTGCATAGATACAAATACATATTATGAAACGCATCGCAACTATAATTTCTTTTTTTTTTTCGAATATAATTTCTAATTCCCTAAAAGATTGAATTCATGTTGCATTCTTTCCCTAAGATGACATAGTCCCAGAGGAAAATAATGTTTTTTTTATTTAATTAAATGAAGACAATATTAGCGAAATTCAATCGAAAATCTGGAGACAGAAAAATCAGAAAAGTTATTGGCTCCGCTGGCCCTGGGTTCGCGTCCCACCGGAGCCAATATCTTTTCTGATTTTTCTGTCTCGAGATTTTCGATTGAGTTTCGCTAATATTGTCTTCATTTAATGAAATATTATAATTTGAGATTTTACTCATAAAGTTTAAAAAATTAAAAAAAATTAAAATTATTTTCCTCAGGGCCTCCTGAGTTTTTTTTTACATGAGCTCCACACAGGAGGCCCTGAGGAAAATAATTTCCCTCAGGGCCTATGCCATCTTTGGGGATGCTGTGTGGAGGGTTTTTTAAGGAAAGGGAGGAGAGGAGAGTTCTGGGAAGGAAAAGGGTTTAAGGGGTGGGTAGGAATTCGGGGTTCAGTGTGTCCTGGTCAACCGCCTCCAAGACCTAGTCAAACCTCACCCCATCAACCCGGGCACCCCTGCTAAATCACAAAAAGTAGCGTACCACTTGGGGTAACCTATGGCAGAGGTGTTGGTTATCCAATAAAGGTTCCCGGGGCGGCGGTACCAATGCCCGCCTTCAAAATTGTCTGATCTTATACCGCGCGTACCTAACATCGAGCGCGGGGTGAAATACTTATGAAAAATATAAGTGTGTCCTTTAAACGACTATCAGAGATAATATGGAATGCTCATCACGACGCTGTTAAATCACTGAAGAATAATTTTGAGATGGAAGCAAGAGAAGCAGCATCAACACACATACCAGCTTTGTGTGACTTCAGTTTTCTATGCTATCTTTCCTTTTGGTGTGAAGTCCTAGAAGAAGCTAATTATACAAAAAACTATATATAAAAAATCTGGACTATCATTGGAAAGTGTGTCATAAAAATTAATGCTCTTAAAAATTTTCTTCAAATTCTTCTTAACCAAATAATAGAAAAGGTTATTTGCTACGCAATAAAAAAATGTGAGGAAGACATTCCGAAGGAAAAAGAGAAAGGAGAAGATTTCTAAAACGTATGCCTGCTGAAATGGCCCGAGATGCTGGACTTACATTATCAGAGGAGCTGCAGAAAGCAATGTTAGAATGTCACGATAGATTTAACGAAGAATTAAACCATTGTTACAGGGCAACGGATTTTATGCTGGTTACATTTAGTGTTATTCAGCCTAAAACGTTGGTAACACCACCAGAAGAAGTGGAATGGTTCCAAATCTGTTAGAAATTTACGATGAATTTTCAGTAAAAGACATCGTATTGGAGATTTTACGGTTGAGGCGGTAATTGGAAGCCGCCAACATTTCTGCCCAAGAAGCAGTTCAATGCACTACATTGGAGCTTCTCAGATTCATCGTAAAATGGGACTATTTTGAGTCCGTTCCAAGCTTAGCGCTATGTCTTAAGCCTTGATTACATTAAGCAAGTTTACAAGCTACTAGCCGGAGTATTCACCATCTGCTAGTAAACTCCTTCAGTGTAAAAATCTGCTAGTTAGCTAATAATATGATAACACTGAGCGAGTTCACTAGCAGATAGTCAATACGCCGGCTAGTAGCTTGTAAACTCGCTCAATGTAATCGTGGCTTGATATTTTTTTTTTAAATATATATTTTGGTGGCTGCGTGTGAAAGAAGTTTTTCAGAGTTAAAATTATTAAAATCGTACTTAGGTCCACAATGAGCCAAGCGCGACTAACCAATTCATTAACTGAAAGAGACAGGTAATAAATTAGTATAATGTGATCGAATATATTAGCAAAATTAAGTCTCGTAAGCATGTTTAGTATTTGGTGTTTTATTTTAAGTAGGGGTGCTCAATACAAAACCGCCCCGGGTGCCAAACTACCCTACGCCGCCACTGGCCAGGTACTTCCCAACCTTCCTCTTCCCCATCTCTTTCCCCTCCCCACTACCTTCAGCCTCACAACATACCCCATTTGGGGATGCCATAGTCTCACTGGCTCCAGACGGGAGCAGTTGAGATTCTTGTGCGGTATTCACTGTAAAAAAAAAAAAAAATTAAGAAATTACTGAAAACCGCTGAAAACAAAAGAGTGTTGTTTACTTGCCACATTATTTTGCGAGTATGTGAGACTATGGCGAGTCTATTTATATAACGTCGTCGATGCTGTGAATCCATGAAACTAAAATATTTGTTTCCTCAGAGTTTTGGTAAAAGATTCTGAGCAATACTACATTTTCCGTTGTTTTTTTACTCCGTGCAGTGTGTAGGTGTAATAAATATTATGATTTCTTCAGACATACATATTTATTACGAGAAGTCATTAATAAACACAATAATCTTAAAATGTGTAATATTTATTTTTCACAAAAAGGTTTAATATAATTCTTATAATTAAATGGTATAAAATAATATTTGACAAAGGTTTTTTTTTTTAAGAGCGGAGACGGTTTACATTTATATAGTTTCCGTGAGCACTTAGGCCATGCACCCATTGTACCATCTCCTATTTTACCTCATTCCTTTGACAGTAATCCAGTCCCTTTCATAAAGTTCACCAGGATTGTCATTGGAAATGAAGCTATATCTTTTGGTTCGACAATGTGTCTTCTCAGGTCTCATTTCCCCTCTTCACTCCTTCTTGGTTCCCTGAAGGCCCCACGACGGAAGAGGGCTTCATCTCTCCTCTCCACTCCTTAGTTCCCCAAAGGCTCCACGACGGAGAGTCCACCTCCCCTTGGTTCCCCAAAGGCCCCACAAGGGAAGAGTCCACTCCACCTTGGTTCCCTGAGGGCCCCAGGAGGGAAGAGAACTTCTCTCCTCCTTGGTTCCTTAAAGGCCCCACAGAGGAAGAGTTCACCAAGATGGCCTCATTTCTCCAGTTCACTCCTACATGGTTCCTCGAAGGCCCCACATGGGAAAAGGACATCATCTCTCCACTTCACTCCTCCTTGGTTCTACAAAGGCCCCGCGCTGGAAGGTTACCCTTCCCCTTGGTTCCTTGAAGGCCCCACAAGGGAAGAGTTCATGGAGGTGGCCTTAACTCACCTCTCCACGGTTTCTCCCCTTGGTTCCTCCTACGGCCCCAGGAAGGAAATCCACAGAGGTGGCCTCAGCACTCCTAGGTTCCCAAAAGGCCCCTAGTTGTCGAATGGTCCAATTTTTTTGTCCCATATCCCATTACCCTGGTAATGGTCCCATTACCAGGGTAATAGAAGGTCCACTCCAGCAGAGCCCCGATTGATGGAGTGAGGTCTAAATACTCCGAGATGCGACCTTGTTTCTCGGAGGCACCGTTCGTGACACTGTTCCCCAGGACATTCAGCCTGAGCACGGTAGCTCACACCTTGGCTTGGGATGGCTTTTGCAGGTTTGTGTTTCCACTCCCTGAGCGATGGGTTCGCCACACTCCCTACGCTGAGTGACAAAGGTTAATAGTACTTATTTGAAAATAAAATTAAACATAAAAATGCGATTTTTTCTTCTCTGGATGACAATTTCAGCGAATTTACAGAATCCAAAAGAGATTAACATTGAAAAAATATGATTACCAAGTAAAATAAGTCCATTAAATAAAAGAAAAAAAAATTAAACTTAGAACTACAAAAGTCAATGCAGTTTTTTTTTGTGGTAAAGATAATAATATGATTATACCCTAAGAGGTCTCACAAATTGCGTATGACTATTTACAGTGTAACCTTAGTTTATTGTAGTGGTTTGAAATTACATTGTTTTATTTACTTATTCAACGAGTGGCAAATGTGCTCGAGTAACCGTTCAATGTTTTCGTGAGACTTTTCAAAGCTCAGTAGTTTCCTTTCGCAAGTTAATAATTTATCTTGAAGTTGTTTCATTTCACTTCCGCCCTCTTCTCTCTCCGCAATCAGTTTCTTAGCGGCCTTGACTATTTTCCAGTCCATTTGTGTTTGGTTGCATTGCGTTAGGCAGCAAAGGGCTGTTTGAGGATTGTCAGCGTTCTGCTCGTTCTTTTTCTTTTGGCGATCCGTAGTGCACACTTCAACACTACAGGCTTGATTAATCTTAACACCAATTTGTGCCATCGGCAAGAAATTTGGGAACAAACAGACCCGTCGCGCCAAGGGTTTAATGCAAATCATTCTTGATCGTATGCAGTTACTCCCTGGAAGCCAACAACAGGCGTTTTGTGCGCTCGATACGGCGTTTTTATATGGACTCAAATCCCCTAAAATTACACTTTCGAAATAAGAAATTAGCTTAATCCTTGAAATATGTCCAACAAGCTCCGCATTTGCTTTGATGGTTTGAGTATCACTGACTGCTAAGCCATTCAGTAAATTAAATAATACGATTGGAATCATGAACACAAAAATCACAAATATGATATGGCTGGTAATTGGAAAGGCTTCAAAATTAATTGATCCGGCGTCGAATTCTCCTGTCAACATGACAATTGTTTTGAAAAGTGAAATGCCAGGATCCAGGAAGAAGTTTGGCTCGTCGTCATCAGCTCCTGCCGGTTTGTTGGGATCAAATGCAACTTTTTCACCATTAGGGTCATCTGTTTCAACTGTTCTGAATAGAGTGTAAAAGCTCAATGAAAATGCAATAATTAAAATGCAATACCACAGAAGAAATTTGAAAAAATTCCAGGAAACTGTTTTAAGCATGACTATATTTGTGGATAAGTACGGAAATTGGCCAATCAACAAGACAAATTCAGCCGACGAAAGGAGTATGGCGATGGCTGAGAGTTGTTGCTTGGAATGTTCACTAGTCGAGTCATTGAAAACTATTGCAGCTGTAATGACGATCAACATTATTTCCAACCAGTTTTCTATGCTTTTAAAATATACTTTTGGAGAAACAACTATTTGTAGAACTTCTCTTATAATTAACAAGATTAATCCAATGATCGACAGAATTCTTGTTAAGTAAGCAAAGGTCAAAACGAGATCACTCTTTTCTGCTGGTCCTCCGTATCCCAAAAGGATGTACAGAATTAGTGACAGACAGAACACCGCGTAAAAAGTTATGTTGGCATAAAATAAACAACTAATCCGTTGCCATTTTAAGTAAAGAAAACTTGTAATAACCGGGTGTTTCAGAAGTGGTTTCAGTTCGGAGCATTGTGTCATATATAATAGAGCGTCTGTTTCGGGAGCAAGGAAGCGATCATTGGAACTAATCGTCACGTCTGAATCATCCATTAGAGGTACTTTTGTTTCATGGTTATGAATGTTACTGGGAGGTGCAAGGAAACTGTAATCAAATTGCAATTCGTAATTCTCATCATTCGGTCGTTCGTTATTAGTTGTTAAACAGTCATCCAAATAAGTTTCCAATGTTTTGGCCGACATGTCAGCGAGTGGTGGTTCATTAAATTTATTTCTGATTCCGATGCAAGCACCGTTCTTCAGTAAAGTCAAAACAGTATCTTGATCTCCGCTCCTTGCCGCGTAATGGAGAGCTGTGTTTTCCTTGTAGTCAAGATAGTTTATATCTCTTTTTATTTTCGGATGTTCAAGCAAAATCTTCAAGCACTCTTTATAATCGCTTTTCGATTCTCCGTTCAGGTATTTAGCTTCTTTAATGACAATCTGTATGAGAGATTCACCATTTACCGGTTCGTATGAGGTTTTATCGTCGTTTAAGAGAATTTTGAGCACATCTGCGTACCCATTAGAACAAGCTAATTCGATAGGTCTCACATTACTCCCAGGAGCCGTCAAATTTGGATCTGCTTTGTTTTCCAATAAAATTTTCGCTGCCTTATTCAATCCGATTGCGCAAATTGATTGAAGCAAAGTCTTACTGCCATTATTTTCAGAAAGAATCTTTGGTAAGTCTTTACTCTTCTTAATTTTGTTGAAATCTGCAATAAAGCCGTCTTCATCGTGGCCACTAAGATGAGAGAACAGTTTGTGTACGTCAATGATTTCATTATAATCTCCTGGAGACGGCAGCTTTGACAGTAGATGCGGGAAAGTCTCCTCGATGATCATTCTCGCTGACATTTTTTTTCTGTCTTTGTACGAATCCAGATCTACCGGTTTCTTGGAATATTCGATGATCAGCTCAACAATCCTTTCCAGACCTTGTTTAGCCGCCGAGTAAATGGGAGTTATTTTTTTCATATCCGGTATGTTCACGTCTGAATTTGATTTTAGGAGGGCCTCAACGATTTCTTCATATTGACTGATGATTTGTTCTCTGTCTTCATCTATATCTTCGATATGTTTGATAGCTAGGTGAATCGCCGTATTTCCTTTACTCATGGCATTGACATCAATGTTGGGATCTTCCAGAAGTGTTTTTATGGTATCCAAGTCTCCAGTTTCGGCGGCGAAGTGGATGGGCGCTTTTCGGTGTGTATCGTTAACTTTGTTTACGTCGACATTTCGCTCGAGGAGGAGTTTCACAAAGCCGCTGTGACCAGGATCGGAACAAGCGATATCCAGGCATGTTTTGTAATCCGGGTAGTCGTAACAATGATCTGGGTCGACTGTTTCAGACTGCAGGAGCCTCTTGAAGGCTCTGATGTCCTTTTGTCTTATGGCGTTGAGAAGCTGTGTTTGAGGATCAGGAGCGAAAAGGGAACTTCCACGGCTGATGCCGCGGCCCTTCAGCTCGTAATCACCTTTATTCATGTTGACTCAGGATTCCATCTGAAACAAAAATAAAATCGATTATTAGTATGCCGAATCTCTCTACTAGTCGAGGAGAACCTGTAAGATTTAATATATGTTAATTATTTGAAACATTTTGGCAACTAACAGACCGTGTACGGGTAATCTGCTGTGTAACATCATATTGTTCACAATGCGGCAATATGAGGGCCTTCTATTCTGAGTAAAAAATATAATGTTCGCAAACAATGTGTTTCAAATTTGACCTTATGGTATTTACTTATATTAAAATCTACGTATCTGACCCACTGGAGCGACTACGTGAAATAAATAAATTTGTCTCGGTCGCTCGAAATTTCCCAGAAGATCATTTTTTCAATTTTTCGCCAACATTAAAAAAATCATACTTTCGAATTTTAACATGAAGACATGAAAACTTATTATAGTGCTATACAGCCAATGAATTAACCATTATTTTACCGTTTATCTCATATTTGTAGGATTTATAAAAAAAATATTTAAAAAATCGTAAAATTTATAACCGCGCGACTCCTACGTGTTTTTACTTTGAAACTGCCGTGAGGGGTACTTATTTGAGTAAACATAGAATATTTTCGGTTTCTGTTTGTTGTCTGTGGTATACTTGATGATGAAAGGTGCATATCTATGGAAAAAGAACTTAATTTTAACCGTAAATAGCTGATCAAAAATTCGGCGGGAAAAAAAATATTTTTAACATCGTTCTAAAGTAGTCCACGAAGTTCGGATTTGCGACATCTATAGTCATAAAAGATAGAGCATTTCAATTGCTTCGTTTTAAAATAAATGGCTGGCCATGGAAATGTTTTAAGTAAATACAATAAATGCTTTACGAATGGTAGGAAAATTTTTACACCATAATCGCTCCAGTGGATAATGTTTACTAAAATTCAACATTACAAGAAACACTTCACGCAAATTCGGCGGCTAATTTCATGTTTTTTTTTAATAGGTTCTTCAAATGAGATTGCAGTAAAATATAATATGGTAGAGAAGGTGCACCATTTAGTTGAAAGACTCCGAAGATTTATTATTGTAAATAGTCCCGTACACATCCATAAGAAAGATAATAATATTTGTGTATGGCTATTCGAACAAAAAGTGGTTTTTACGGTGTTGTGTTTTACGATTACCACATAAAAACGCCAACTTTCTGTGGTCATCTTCCACGAGTAACTCTGGACACCGGAAGTTCTTAATTGGATTTCTCTCGTTGAGATGAAAGACTTGATTTAGGCAATGACTTGGGTGCTTGATAAATGAGAGCCTCTTGGTCAACAGCGGAAATGCGCAATATAACGGAAGGTATCTGTGTAATAACGACTACAAAATTTAAACATTACATTCTAATATTTCCTTCACTTTCTAACTAGAAAATATCGATGGTTTAATTAAATACATTTTTTAATCTATTGACAGGAAATTTTACTACGTACTTCTTAAACACTTTTCTCTTTGCTAATTTTTCCTATTTGAAAATTACTTGAATTTAAATTAAATGGATTTTTCAGAAAAGACGTCGCTGGCTTTAATTCTAAAGTTGGCTTTAAATTTAAGATTTGCACAAGCTGTGCAAATTTCATGAGGCCAGTGGGTTCTCTTCCTAGAGTTTTGACTAATTCTGATAAAGTTTTAAGATTTTCACGGCCAAAAGTATTATCGTTATTTGTCACATCTACCGGTTCTGCCGGATCTGCCCTGATGATGGACACTGCAACGATGTCAAGGAGGTAGCGCAACACGGCATAACACCCCAAAAACAAATAACGAAACTTCTGATAAATTTTATGCTTTGCACTAAATCAGAACAATTCATTTTGATTGTTTTTCAATTTGGGAGGGGGTATGGGTACCACCGCCCCGGAAACCATTTTTTGGATAACCAACACCTCTACCATAGGTCTACCCAAATGGTTCGCTACATTTGGTGACTTAGCAGGGGTGCTCGGATTCATGGGGTGAGGTTTGTCCGGATCTTGGCGGCAGATGCGTTTGCCTACCAACTGCGTGGCAGGCCAGATCGGGAGAGACTGGTTGAGGAAGACTTTTTGACCTCTCCAACAGGACTCTCTCGGAATATCGCCTTGCACGGCAGTAAGAGGGATTGACTCATGTTTCCGTCACTTCTGGACACATTGACCCCAGATTCCTTCCCACCCCTCAAACCTTTTTCCTTCCCAGAACTTCCTCTCCTTTATTTCGCTAAAAAGACCCTCCACACAGCATCCCCAAAGATGACATAGGCCCTGAGGGGAATTTTTTTCCTCAGGGTCTCCTATGTGGGGCTAATGTAAAAAAAAATAAGTTCAATGGAAGGTATCAATGTAAACGACTTTGAATTGATTGTCGACGGAATATAAACAAAGTTTGCGACAAATACAACCTGTGACCTATGATGGACAAAAATCAAGTATCGTAAATAAAACATGTTGTATTCCGTAGCACCTGTCTAGGCTGTTTTAGCAGGTGATTTACTAACTGTATTTAATTAACATTCAACTATTTATGCTTAAAATATATCGTCAATTTGTGAAAAAGCCCACAGATTCCGTGTTGTTTCATAATTGAATTAGTATTTATATATACAATTTTAGTACGCATACCACGAAATTGTTGAACCTAGACGTTTGTTGTGATTAATTTAAAATCACCTACAAAAATAACGTATATACTGACGTATTTAAAGAGTTAGTGCGACATTTATAGAATGACTTAATTAAATATGGTGTTTTAAATTTTTTATTATTTTCATTTTATTCTGACAAAGAAACCATGGTTTCGAAACATGTTGATAATCTTGATTAAATAAGTGGTGAATGCAAATTGATTTATTTTAATACAATTTAAAATATTATGTGTTTATTTATTTATTTATGTATTTTACGCACGCAGAGCTTTTATAAACATAATACAAGTCGATATTTTACATCACGCAGACACATAATCTATATAAGGGAACGTACCCATACTACGTGACCTCTTTGGGGGGGGGGGGGGGGTCTTCAAAATGTCACGCTCCATACAAATGAGCAGCGGGTTGCTTAGGATTTTGGTCACCGGGGGGGGGGGGGGGGGGGTTAAAAATTGCAAAAAGTTGGTCACGTAGTATGGGTACGTTCCCTAAATACATATATCACTACGTGACCCACTTTTTGCAAAACCCGGGTTCATGGGGTGAGGTTTGTTCGGGTCTTCTGCCACATCTGCCCACTTGCTGCATGGCAGGCCGGATCGGGAAAGAATGGTTGAGGGAGTTCCTTTGACTTCTCCAGCCGTACTCTCTCGGAACATCACCTTTGACCGAAGTGGGAGGGATGGATTCACACATCCGTCACTCCGGGACACACTGACCCCCAGATTCCCGCCCACCCTTAATACCCTTTTTCTTCCCAGAACTTCCTCTCCTTCCTTTCCTAAAAAGACCCTTCAACCCTTCAAACAGCATCCCCAAAGATGACACAGGCCCTGAGGGGAATTATTTTCCTCAGGGCCTCCTGTCCTGTGAGGAGTTAATGTAAAAAAAATAATTACACGTAAATGAGAAAGAATGGCGGCATTTTTGTAAATTATATCAACAATTGACCAACTTTATTTTGCACATTCAGAGTTAAACAAATTATTAATCAACTACATACATAAACTCTATTCGATGACAAAAAACGTATTGAAGCCAGCTTATATACCAATATTGTTGAATTAAAAATCTATCTACAAAATCGAAGTATACGTTTCCAAATTGTATATGCACTTAAATGAATTTCAGTACCTAACACTGTTTAAACATCACTAATTATTAGTATTTTAGTTAAGAACCAGATGTTCTGCGTAAAATTTTATAATAAAACCCTGATACCCTGAAAACCCTGTTTTTTTTGGTGTAAGCCTAAATGACTTTCGGCAGTCGTTACGCAATGTGGTTTTTTAAAGTCTTTTTAAATCCATCTTCAAGCTACTTGTAGTTATCTTCTCTATGTACTTTTATATTATATGTGTTGCTCTTCATCTATATGTAATCTCCTTTCATTGTGATCTCTCTTTTTTTTCTATTCGTGTTATTGTTATATTGTTAATTGGACTATTTGTCCGTAAATAAATAAATAAATAAATAAATGAAGCTTGGATATCAGAGAAACCTGGTCAAAGTTTAAAAATATCAACCCTATCCAAATTCGGCCTACCAGGAAGCTAACGATATCTTTACCAACCTGTTGTAAAAGCTCTCTTGCCTTTCACTTTATGTTACGCAATCTATCATTCAAACACAACTTATTTGAACACGAAATTAAACACAGCAATTAATCAAAACACCATATCAGCACATAATGATGCTTTCACGATACACGCTAATCCAGAACTAAACGGTTCCTTTAGAACTTTCCTTTTAATACACATTTTAGAAACCTTATTGCACAACGGTTTCCTTAAATTCCCACGAAAAATTGTCCACTTCCAATTATTCAATTAACGAATGGTTAGTTTCTAAATGGAAGTAACGCTTAAAACGTGATTAACCCTCTTCTTGGCACCGATAGAATTAAGCAACCTAAAAAATATTTTTTCAAGTATTTGAAGTTTGTTAGGCTTCAGAATCACAAAAACAAATGAAAAATATTTTTATTTTTATTTATATAGGTTATTTGGAGTTGTATCCTATAGTATACATTGCCAGGTTGTTACAAATCAACCTTAAAATATTTTACTATGGAAAATGAAAAATTATGTCTTAAAAGCTAATTAAAACTATTATTTTGTGTGATATGATAGGAATCAATTGCTCAAATCAGTAAACAAAAAGCCTTATGCCATATTTTATGCAAAATACAGACGTCTGTCCAGAATTACATGAGTCATTGGTTCATTATCTTCTCCCAATGCATCATAAACGATTCAAAAGTTTGAAGAACGCACTGCAGAAGAATCAACTTGTAGTTCATCATCTTCGTCACTTTCAATATCAGAATCTGGTCCAAATTTTGGTATTATAGTCAGTATTTCTTCAATTTCTAAGTCTTTGGAAAAGTGAAAAAAATAATAATGTATAGATTTTAAAGGGGGTTACTACATAAGACATTAAACTATAAATAACTTGACTTTAATAAACTATAATAAACTATTAATAAATTGGCATTATATCTCAGGGGATACACATTCAATCAAATATAATTCACTGCATACTTGGCGGTGTATATCATAGGATACACACCATTTTGGAATGCAATATTAACAAGATTTGTCACATATTTGACTCAATTATTTTTTTATTATTCACTTAACCCTTATAAACACGCTTTTATTCCTAAAATAACTACATATCTAATAATGCAGGTAATAAATACTGATTACTTACAGACAAATTAGTCGCGCGTCTTCTGTTGGCAGAAGTATCGCAGCGGTGTGAATTTGAACTGTCACTGTTCTTCTTAATTGAACAGTAGATGGCTCTAGTGGTACTAATTATCAAGTCAAGAATACGGTAAAGCAGTTTTAATTAAAATTTGTTTTACCCGTGTACCAGTTAAAGAGGGAAAAAAATATAAAAACTATGTATACTATAGGATACATTGCCAAGAAGAGGGTTAATTATTGACCCTGCTTAATTGTTTAAAATGTATTTTAACTGCCCTGCCGTTTAATCAATTCAGGCCAGATCCAATTGAGTAAAGTTTACGACAGGACATTACAAAATTTACGATTTTGATTGATATTTTATGAACACGATAGCTAACCTGTTCGTGCTCGTAATATAAATATTTATAAAATAATAAATCCGCATTTACGCACGTTATTACTTGTTTGCTGCGGCTCTGGTTTTGTTAAACAGGACTGTTGCTTTATGAGTAACTTCTATTTTGAAATCGAAATTTTATTTCATCACCTTAAGTTGGATAAGGTTCTAGTTCAATTTGGGTGTGGGTAACGCCGCCCCGGGAACCATTTATTGGATAACCAACTCCCCTGCCATAGGTTACATGTATGCTATGTGACTTAGATGGGTGCCCGGGTTCATGGGGTTCTTGGCGGCGAATGTGTTTGCCCACCTACTGGATCCGGAGAGACTGGTTGAGGATGTCCTTAAACTAGACTTCTCCAGCCAGACTCTCTCGATCCATCCCCTTGCACCGCAATGGGAGGGATGGATTCATACGTCCGTCACTCCTGGACACATTGACTCACAGATTTCTATCGAACTTTTTCTTTCTCAGAACTTCCTCTTCTTGTTTTCCCTTAAAAAGCCTTCCACACAGCATTCCCAAAGATGACATAAGCGTTGAGGATTTCCTTTTGCCTTAGGGCCTCCTGTGTGAAACTAAAATGGACTCAGATACTAATATCTACAGCCTGTATGTCGGACGAATATCTACAGCTCATATTTTGAACTAATATCTACGAACTTCAGAGTGTTGACTAATATCTACAGAGCTAAGGTCGGACGAATATATACGACGGTCCCAGTGTTGACTAATATCTACAGAGCGTAGGTTGGACTAATCAGCTAAATGTGTCCAATAGTCCGATATTGGGGATTTTTACATACAACTGCATACGCAATATTACGTTATTCCAATATGGTATATTAATTGCAAATCCAACCTCTGCCAGTGCTGTAGATATTCGTCAATACTTTGGTTCTCATAGATATTAGTCAGCAGTTTGAGCTGTAGATATTCGTCAACACTTTGGTTCTCATAGATATTAGTCAACAGTTTGAGCTGTAGATATTCGTCAACACTTTGGTTCTCGTAGATATTAGTTCGATTTTTTCAGTTTTTGGAATTCCTGTAGATATTAGTAGACGCCTCCCTAAAATGCAAAAAAAACTGCAAATTTTTTTAAAATGACAATTGATGATTTCTTTTACTCTTTTCTATAACCGAAATAATTTTCAGAACCATTCGTGTTGTATTTTCTTAGATAAGTGCTTCTAAGAAGAAATTCTACAATCAAGCTCCATTTATTTTACAAGGTTCTAACAACACTAAACTTAAACTCTCTATTTTGTTTGTATCTGCCAGTAGATCGTTGCTACGAGGTGCATTATACGTTATACGAGTAGGTACGTTTTGTTGGATAGGGTTCTAACTTTGCCTTGCCATGTAATGAGGTTTCAAATTTTTGCAAAGACGAATTTTCGTAAACTATTTAACAATTTTTGATTTGGGGTTCAAAATTGTGTGAAGTATTTTAGTTATATCATATTTTAATGGAAAATATTTAAATAGGACTTGGTCCTAGCTTGGAATTGCATTAGGGAAATGTGGTAAGAACGTTATGCAATGAATTAATATACCCTAGCTGGTTGTATACAGTGGCGGATACAGAAAAACTCAAGGGGGGGGGGGCGCTAAAGATATAAGAAAACTAAAAAGTAGACAACAGCGGGGAGAACACGAAGCACCGCACAAATAGGAGATACTATCTCATTCTCTCGCAGGCTAAAACATATAGATGTATGTGTTTGTCAAATCACAACGGTGCTAAAGAAGTTTTCACTTCAATAAATAAATAAAAGATTGGCGGATCGCACATTTAAAACTTGGCTGGCCACAGGGAAGTGTAGGGCTGCATTACACGATCAAGGGAATCAAATACTTGAGTCGGGCCATGTTACCTTTACATGAAACTACGTATGAATGTGAATGAAGCAAATGCAAATGCAGGTAACTCCGCATTTATGGAGGTCTAAACGCCGTTGGCGCTAACAAAAAAACTGTCATAAGAAGCGAAGCTAGCAGTTAACAATGGAGTGCTGGTACCAACCCTGATGTATGGCAGTGAAGCATGAAACTGGCAGAGGAAGGACTAAATGCTATAGAATTGAGATCCCTGCGGCGTTTGTGTGTAAAGCCATGTATGATAGTGTGAGAAAAATATGAAAAGAACGCAAGGCTGATGCAAGCGTAATAAGTAAGATTAAGAAAGGGAATCTCAGATGGTTTAGACATGTATTCTTATATTTAGGGGCGGCCAAGGGGGGGGGGGCGCCCCCATATGTATCCGCCACTGGTTGCATATGGTTCTATCTGCATGTTTAGGCATGTTCAACAATGGTAAGTAGGTATAAGTCCTATTGAAATATTTTCCTTTAAAATGTGTGCAATTTAAATATTAAAGATTCAACCTCAAAATCGAAAATGGTTAAATAGGTAATGAGAAATTGTCTTTGCAAACTTTGTCACCTCATATATCAGAACAAGGTAAAGTGAAGTTAGTACCATGTCCGACAGACGTGACGATTTGCTTGCGGATAAAAACATAGTCAAATTTTTTTGCGCATGTAGTGGTTTTACAAAATAGTGTAAAAACCATAAAGTAAGATTGTTGTTTACCCTTTGCTCGGCTCTCTGAAAGTACAGATATGAAGTAATATTACAAAAATAAACACCATTCTCATATTATTTCAGGTCTCAGTATGTGTCTGTGCTTTCACTTTTACAGCAACAAGTAATAATTGATATTAATATTACGGATACTGTGCGCGATGGCTGTCAGATTGTGGTCAGCTTATCATTGCGTGGTGACTTTGTCGGTTTAACATTTAATATACCTACCTTAGAACCAGTCATATAACCTACCATTCAGTCATTTTTTGTTTACGATTTGACATTTGTCGAGAAGTCTGGAATTAATAGTTTTCATCCATCGTGATTCATATACCTACTCGTATTATCAAATATTTTAGTAACATAAAAATGTTATTGTGACTTATTTTGGGGTGTTATGCCACGTTGTACTTCCTCCTTATTTAGCCAAAGACAGCGTTACAGTGTCCATCACAGATCATCATATGTCCGAAACGTTGGCGAAAGAAGGAGAAGGTGCAACACGGAATAATACCCAAAAAATTATCATGATAGTTCTTTTGGCCGTGAAAATCTTAAATCACATCTTAAAAACGCTAATTCTAATTTTTAAATTAAAAAAAATTGTTGCTAGCAGCGCAGTTTTGTAATACCCGGCAACCATGGTAATGATGATTCCGATCCACGCCATGCACGAATTTGAAAATTTCTGCTTTAAATTGATTACTTCACGGTGATGAGTTTGCTCTTCGCAGGTTTTATTCAGTAATGTCGGCAAGTTTAAGCAATAAACAAAACATTAAGTTTATTATTCTACTACCAATATTGTACTACCGTATAAGGAGTTGTGAACCAGGCCGAGTCACCTTGGTCGTTCCATCACCTACCACGAGACCTTACGCCCTCGCATTGTTATTTCGGAAACATTATTATGTCACTACTTATCTCGTAACAAACCGCTCATTTATAAAACGAAAATAAGTCCAGTTGTTACCTACGGTTGTATGCACGTCAGGATTTAAACTCGAAATATCTGGATACGAAGACCTTAAGAGGGCATTTCCAGAGAAAACCAGAAATACGTCATTTTCAAATCAGATTTTAGACGTATTGACCTTTTTTCCACAAAAAATTATAAATGGATTTCGAAAGATTGTTCTTTTATCTAGCAGTCGCAAGTAATAAATTTTGAGAAATTTTTAGTATAATAAGGTTATTCCACAGGTCGTTGGCAGATTTGTTAAATTTTCAAAAAAGATTTTGTATTATACCACACCCATTTCAAATAATATAATCATGCAGTAAAATAAATCAATGCATTATCTAGCAAACGCATGTTTTAGAATTTTAATTTAAGTTTCAATAAAATCATTAAAAAATATGTACGTACATGTGTTTCTTGACGAAAATTGGTCCATTTGTGTATTTATTTACGCACTTACAAACTAATATATTTCAGATGTTTTTAACATTCTTATTAAATTTAGACATTATTGAAAAATGATATACTTATAATCAAAAAATAACTACAAAAAGTACATTATTTTAATAGTTTTATCATCACGCCTTTCAGCATTTTTGGATGAAGGTATAAATTAAAGCTAATTTGAATTGAAATAAATTCGATATTGAGTTATAATTTATAAAAGCTGGTACGGAGAATAATTAATCTTTTTCGTTGTAACCGCCCTGCACGATCGTAAGAACAACTTTCGACGAAATGTGGATTTTCGTCCGCTGGCTGGTTAAACGCTCTTAAAAGAATTCATAATCTCCTTTTTAAATATATGCCACGAGTTTAATTATTTTAAGAACGCTTTTTACAAGTTATGCTTTAAAATTTTATACTATATGAAAAAAATAGTTTTGTCCAAAAAATACAAAGTAGGATGCAATCACCGATTTTGAGTACTTCAGGACTTCAGGATAACCATTGGAACAAGCTGTTTCTTTCCCCTTTCATCCAGGATCTGTCTTATTTGGATGTTGTGTATTTTCCAGTAAAACTTCAGCAGCTTTGTGATATCTGATATCGCAAATTTTTCGAAGAAAAGTCTTACTGCCATCACCATATTCAAAAACAGTATTTAGAAAGTCTTCACATCCATTATTTTCATTGAAGTTTGCAATAAGATGCAGATGAGATTGTAATTAATGACAGTCGAACGTATCTTTTGGAAGACCTTCTAAAGACTACAGCTTTGCTAATAGGCGCGGGAAAGTCTCTGAGATGATCATTCTGGCTAACTTTTAATTGCTGTCTTTATACGAATCCAGATCAACAACACAGTGACATTCTTCGATGATCAGCTTAGCAATACTTTTCAAACCGTGTCTATCTGTATTCTGCATTTATAGGAGTTAATTTTTTGAATCCGGCATGTTAAAATTTGATTTTAGAAGTGCCTCAACCAGGACTGACCCTGGGCCAAACTGCGCCTGGCCTAGTAAAATTATATTAAAAGTAGAGAAACATAACCAGCCAAAAAAAAAACTTATGAAAAAGCCAAACAAAAAGCAGTTAGTTACATAAATAAAATTAATAACGATAATTCTATTAATTATAATAAGATTATCAATTATTCAGATGTAAAGGTATTACGTTTGACTCCAGATACTAATATCTACAGCCTGTATTTCGGACGAATATCTACAGAGCTAAGGTCGGACGAATATCTATCTAATATCTACAGAGGGCAGCTGAGCAAGAGGTTATACGGAAAAGCATAAATTAAATTACTTCAATTACGTAATAACTAACCTAACTTAATCTAACCTAACCTAACCTAACCTAACCTAATCCAACCTCTGCCAGAGCTGTAGATATTCGTCCACACTTGGGTTCTCATAGATATTAGTCAGCAGTTTGAGCTGTAGATATTCGTCCTCACTTTGGTTCTCATAGATATTAGTCAGCAGTTTGAGCTGTAGATATTCGTCCTCACTTTGGTTCTCATAGATATTAGTCAGCAGTTTGAGCTATAGATATTCGTCCTCACTTTGGTTCTCATAGATATTAATCCGATTTGTTCAATTTGGAATTATATCAGTAGACGCCTCCTTGCGTGTTGCTATACAGTGTGTTAAATTTGTTTATAATCCTACTAATATTATAAAGGCGAAAGTTTGTATGGATGTATGTTTGTTACTCTTTCACGCAAAAACTACTGAATGGATTTTAATGAAACTTTACAATAATATAGCTCATACATCAGAATAGGCTATAGGCTATAGTTTAGAGCTCTGGCATTATGAAATTTATATACAAAAATTGCAATATGTGGCACGCGAGCTGTTTGAAAAATGAATGTAACGGGTATGGAGGGGTGGTGAGGGGGGGATAGGATGTGGGAGCAGGGCGGAGGGTGGTGGGGGAGGGTGAGGGGTGAGGGGGGATTTGAGGGTGGTGGGGTGGAGAGGGGGCGGGGGAGAGGAGGGGGAATTGGAGTGGGGTTAGAGAATGTGGAGGAGACGCTGTGGGTACCCCCCTAATACTATGCGAGCGAAGCCGGGGGCAAAAGCTAGTGAGAAATAAGATAGAAAAGAAAAAAAATAACAGCAATCCTTTGATGTGACTTTTTATGAAAATATCAGGGGTAGATATCATAGGTATCATAGGTACGAGTAGGTATCAATATGAAATAAATTTTAATAAAAGTACGATAATTGTTATGTTTCGTTGTTTCGGTTTGACAGTAAAATGAAAGATTTAAAATTCTACTTTGGAAAACATTTTTAATTGTGTAATTTTTAATTGGTAATATGGCATCACGGATTAACACCGATTTTTGCGAGAATAAGGTAGGTAAGATGTTGAGATAATGTTTGGCTGTCAATTTTGGCCGTTTGAGATTTGTCAGGAAAAACGGCAAGACGCATTTTAATCGATTCTGTTTAATTTTTTAAAAGTGCGCGTCTCATCCACATAGTGTTTAGTTTGGTTTAAAATTTAACAAAGATATAATTTGCTGTACAGGTACGAATATCTGAGAAGTACCGAATACATTTTAAAAATACAAAACGAACAACAGTGTTTTTGTAAAGATAATGCTTTTTCCTTTTAAACCGTCATGGTATTGAACATAATTTAAGTTTGCTACGCCCTCCATCTTTATACTTTATTTGTCAGTTTGTCAGACTACAGTTATGTCAGTTAGTACAGCTTTCATATTTTCTCTTAAACTGATATTTCGAAGATTGTTGAGAGTTAGTAAAAGATAACCAGACCAGCTTTAAATTGCCTTTACCTCCATCACAATTTAATTTTAAACGAAGCAGAACCGAGCCGCAGAGGAAGTAACAAATTTGCATTTAAGATACAATAATACGATGACCGGCACGTACGTGAAATTTATTCATGCAAGTACCGCACGGAGGACCCATAAAGAGGCATACCGCTGATAGCTTCATTGTAACATCTCCCTCTTTCTCATAAATGGCGCTTGTATCAGAAGGAGAGGTTGCAAGGGAGCTATTGGCGGCAAGGGTCGTCAGCCTGCGTGAGTGTCCCACTCTTTCTCAAAACGGATATGCCACCGAGCGTGGTTAACTTTATACCGGAAATGTTTGAACAATTCTATCATACAGAGAGACTAGTACTTGGTTCGATATCGGCCATGTGATAGAAAATACCACCCGTAAAAAGTAGGAGAAATTGAAAGCAAAAAAGTAAGTACCTAACAGTTACAGTAAAAGTTATTGGCTAAATTACAGAAAAAATCACTAGTATCTCTGTGGAAGAAGCGTTTTCGGGGGTGGGTTCTAAAAAGTGGGAGAAATTGAAATTGAAGAATAAAAAATAAAATAAAACGAGTGTACTTTAGACCACACGATTGAAGTAAAACTTCTTTAGCTCCATCTATATTATAGTAAGAGAGAAAGAAAATGTACAGGCGCACTGCTCTCTCTTGCAAATAGGCCTGCACTGTGTTTTAGATATACGAAACGTAACTGGCTATGAGAGAAAGAGAGAAAGAAAATGTGTGCTCGCACCTCTCTCTCTTGCCCCTACAGTAAGTAGTATACGAAACGTAACTCTCTCTCTTTCTGTCTTCACTAACTTATATCTCCCTCTCAACTACCGTTCGCCTCGCTTTTCGTAACGCTCTCATCACGCATTCACCAGCTTACTCCCCAAGTCAAGCGTGTGTAAAGAAGTTTTACTTCAAAAAATAAAAAAAGAAAGACAATTCCCGGCTTACGAATAAACCGACAATATTCGAAAATTTCCTACTACCACCATAGTAAGCCGAAAATGTTGCTTGAGTCGTGATGGAGGATTTAGCCAGCCGAGGAATCGAACACGGAACTCGTGGATGGGACCCAAACGCGATACCCACTCAACCACTGACCGGTCAAGTAACAGTTAGAGCAAAATTGAAAATCTAAAAGTAAAATTACGAAAAGGGAAGATCATAAAAAATAGGGTTCCATGCTAACTCAAAATCTAGTCAACTCAACACCACTTTGAAAAGTCATTAAAAGCTATGAAAAAAATTATCGCTTTTCTTATGGGCAAATTAGCTTTAAGGGGTTTCAACTATTTCGTTCAGAGTATTAATTTTATCAGGTAATTTACACAAATATCTTAAGAATTGACAATGTTCATAAGAACTCTAAAATAATAATGTATCTACGCATTTTTATGTACCAATTCCCCTATTATTACTTCCTTCAATATTTCACACCGAGTCCCATTCACCCTGCATATGTTATTTAAAATACCGGGTGTTTCGTGTCTTCCGATCTACCACAAACACACGATGCGCGTTTATGAAATATTAAAACGTAAATATACAACGGATACGCAAAACTGGTGGATAAACCATGTCTGCTTTTTGAAAAATAATTGTTACTGGAAAGGATCCTTATGTTGCGAACACAAACATAAGAAATTCGGCTTGTGAGAGTGGGATATTCGATTCATCTTTACTACACATGCTGAATGCCATATTGCTTTGGATAAAATTGAAGGTTTTACCATCGTTTCACTTGAGTACTATAAAAAAAAAATGGTTTAGTACTTTATAAAAAAATTGAGCACGTACTAAATAATGTATTATTTAAATATAAAGTTATGAACGCATTTTAGAAAAAACTTTTAAAAATGTCTGTAACAAAGATTATTAATGACAGTTTCCCGTGATTAACTTTTTTTTATTCTTATTTTTTTAAGTACTAAACCTTTATACATATATAAAGTATCTATCTTGGAGCTTCAAAACTGGAGAGAGCTGGCTCAAAACCGAGATGAGTGGAGGAAGACTCTTGAAGAGGCCAAGACCCACCAGGGGTTGTAGAGCCAATAGTGATGATACATATATAATTTTTTATTTTATTTATAGGAGAAATCAACAGATATTTTACACTTATAATAATAACAGAAAATCAACAGATATTTTACACTTATAAAATTATTCACAAAATAAATATGTGAAAACCACTTTCACGATTAGCTGAACCGTTTCTAGACTCCGTTTGCTAGCGATTTTCATGCCTATTAAGAGCATTTACAATATCTGTAGTAATTAACCTTTTGTAGTGATATTGAGAATAAACATATTTTTAGCTCGTGTATTCCAGAAGCGGTCGATGATTTTTTCAGTGAGCTAGAGTGCTAAGATTGAAAAATTCGACATTATTGATTTTGTTCTAGCTGAAAATGAATGAAAAATCTGCGATATCATACAAAAATCTGTGGTCGTAAAAAATCTGTAACCGTAGAAAAATCTGTGATCCTACAGAAATGTGTGACCGTACGAAAATATTATGTGATCATACAAATAAATTTTAATTTTGATAAAAAATGTTTTAAGCTATAACAACATCAAAAATGTCGTATTTTCAATCTTAGCACTCGAGCTCATAAATAGCACAGCACCGCCCCTGGAGTGTATTCCTCTTGAAGACTAGAACGTGAGCTCGTAAGTTATGATTGTTGCACAGTGTTTAATAGCAATTTTTTCCAGATTATGGCAAAGCATACGCAATTTGGGAGGAGGGTATAGGTACCACCGCCCGGGAACCATTTATTGGATTACCTATAACCCTGCCATAAGTCACCCCAAGTGGTTCGCTACGTTTGGTGACTTAGCAGGGGCAAGGGCGGATCCAGGATTTTTTTTCTGGGGGGCACAAGGGGCGGACGGGCGAAAAATCAACTATTACTGTTAGAATTTGTTTCTGGGGGGGGGGGGGGGGGGCAAAAAATCAACAATTACTGTTAGGATTTTTTTTCTGCGGGGGGCACAAAGGGCAGACGGTCAAAAAAATCAACAATTACTGTTAGAAATAAACTTGAAGTATGATACTTCAAGTTTATTTCTACAAGTTCAAGTACTTATGTATCTATAGGAATTTTTATGAAAGTGTCAAAACAATCGAAAAATTAAAATAATGTTTAATAAAGACAGTTTTAGCTTCTAACTATGTACTGTGATGGAATCTCCACAGTACACAAAAATACCGTCTGGGGGAGGGCACGTGCCCCCATGGGCCTTGGGGGGGGGGATTATTTGTCTCAAGGCCTCCTGTGAGTAATGTAAAAAAAATGTTAAAAAAATACGCAAAATATTGCAAACTTATGATTAATTACTATTGATATTATAAATGATTGAAATCATTTGGCCTTAATTCAAATTTAATGTTCAGACACATTCATTCTTCAAAAAATGTTTACTCTTAAAAAATACAAAAATCATACAACGATATATTTTTAATAATCAACAATCGTTTATATATCATTGTTCACTCATTGCAAATAATAAATTTCTAGGAATTTCAATGCCATTCTGCTGGTATAATATTCCATCGACTAAATGATCAATTTTCCTTTTGTCAGCAAAATACGGATTCAATGGAGTGATTAATATTGTTTTGCCTTTATGATTACTCATTGATTTCTAATACGTCTTCACATTACCTGCACACTATATAAAGCTATTTCATGATAGTGCCTACTTCCATTCGTAAAGTATGAAGGTACCTACTTTATACGATCATGACTAATAAATATTATACTACCTGCACTTATTATATTTTCAATGTGATTCTTTTTTTAAATAAATGAAGACAATATTAGCGAAACTCAATCGAATATCTTGAAACAGAAAAATCAGAAAAAGACACTCCCTCCCAGGTCCCTATCCGATTCAGTCATATTTAACTGTATCATACTTCGACTAAGAACTGCCAACATTGTCTTCATTTTCTAGACGCATATTTTTATTGCCTGCTATATTTGTGTATGATTTCAGGATTCGAACCCGAACTAAATGCTATCTAGATAGTGTCTTGGATAAATTTTATCCATTTTTATTTTGAATATGCGACATCTATTGACTTTTCTATAAGTCTCGAATGAATATTTAAGTTTTTTTTTACTTAATGAGTAAAAACCTCGAATTGTAATATTTGATTAAGCGAAGACATTATTAGCGAAACTGAAAACAGAAAAATCAGAGAAACAGTTCTATATGTGACAGAGTCTTTTTCTGATTTTACTGTTTTTCGATTGAGTTTTGCTAATATAGTCTTCGTTTAATATTAAATATTACATATTGATGTTTTAACTCATTAAGTTAAAAATCAAAAAACTTATCATACGCAGCTGAGACTTGGGTACTACTATGAGCGAACACTGGACGTTTTAGAAAGGAAAATTTTGAGGCCTATCCTATTTGTGGCCTGAGCTGATAATGAGCTATAGATCCCAAAATTTATAAAACTGGGAAGACTTCGGTGGCTGGGTCATGTGGAGAGAATGAGCATCAAGCACCAAAGTCCCTGCTGAACTCAAGACTGATCGGGCGACGGAGCCTGGGAAGACCAAGATTAAGATGGAGCGACAAGGTCCTCAAAGATATATCTACCTTGGAGCTTCTAAACTGCATAAAATATGCATATGCGGCATAAAATCGAGAAGAGTGGAGGAAGACTCTTGAGGAGACCAAGACCCACCAGGGGTTGTAGTACCAAAAGTGATGATGATGAAGTTAAAAATAAAAAATAAAGATTATTTGTGCTTGACTGTTATACGGATGCAACTTTAAATGTATGTGCAAAATTCCTTCGGAAAACACTCGAAATGTTTGCGTGACCGTATCGAAGTGCTTACGAACGTAAGCGCTTGCCTCTCGAAAACCACATGCCAAAAATGAATGTATTCTTAGTGTGACTTATATCGCCACGAACATAGGTAATACGCATCAAAATCGCTTAGCAAACGGAGTTCAGAGGTCACGATTTCAAGCGCAAAAATGGTTTTTATTTATTTTGTGAATAATTTTATAAGAAAAAAATAGTTAATTAATTTTATGGCTATATGAAATTATAATTTAAAAAGGTTTTTTCTCTTATGCGTTCATACATTTGTAATGAAAAACATGTTTTTAGTAGTTTAACACGCTTAACTTTTATAAAGTTACCAGTAAGTACCAGGCGTGCGTTGCAATGCCACTCAAATAAAGAAAGTTGTCTCCTTTGGTCCCTTCCACCTATCCCTCCTTCGAACACCACCTCTCCTTTGTTCCTTTCCCTACCCTCCCGGATTCGCCTTCCCTCCCTGCCGCTAAACTACATGAAATACACACATTTTTCATACAACTCGTGTGCACCTATTGTTAAATTTTCATTCAATTACGTGCTCACAACAAATCGCCAAAGTTTCACCGTAAAAAGTTCAATCGTATTTAAAAAACAAAAAAAAAATGAATACCTCACAAGAGTCCCAGCCCCAGCAGCTCCCGTCTGGAGCCAGTGAGACTATGACATCCCCAATTAGGGTATGTTGTGAGCAGTGGCGTAGGTACCATGGGTGGCACCCGGGGCGGATATCACCCCCGGGGCGTAGTGTCACCCCCCCCCCCTATTAAAGTTAACTTGAGAAATTCTAAAAGCTATTCGGGGCACTCCACGGGGAGCCATAGAGTTACGAAAATATAAATAACAGACCGTGTTCATGTGTATGCAATATCTTGGTGACGTGTATGCAATATCTTGGTCGAGTGGCACCCCCCTTCGGGTGGCACCCGGGGCGGTCCACCCCCCCCTCGCTACGCCACTGGTTGTGAGGCTGATGGTAGTGGGGAGATGCTGAGGGTATCTTCCACTCTGGAACGCGTCGCAAATAAAATATATAATATTTTTAAATAAATTAATTGTTAAATAACATAAATTTCCCAAAGGCCCCTTTATTCCTCTTTTGGCCACCCGCATTCTTAAGTATGTCAAAGTGTAAGTATCTACCAATTTCTAAAACCAAAATTTAAGAAGAAGTGAACCACAGCCATAATCATGGTAACACACTTAATTTATTCACAACTCGTACGAGAGTCAAATTTACGATTTGACACGTAAAATGTTGACATGTTAAAAAGCATAACACCTATGATAACACCCGCATGCTCGAAAATTAAAAAAATGTCCTTCACCTTTCGGTTGATGTAGAACATATTTGTCACGCCAAAAGGTAGGTAGGTACCTACCAAATTAAAACTAAAAAACATCCATATTATTTAGATGGCATGTAGGTACCAGTTAGCTACTTTCCCTACATATTATACATCTCTAGAATCTACGAGTTTCTCATAAATGAGGCATGTAACAGGAAGGAGATTTCAGACAACGGAGCTATCAGCGGCAGGACGATTATACAATGATGGACAATGTTTAAGCAAAACCGTGAAAGGTCTAAAAAAAGGCAGGACGGTTAAACAAAAATTGAAGATGTTTACGCAAAACCGTGAGAGAACTAAAACAAGGCAGGACGGTTAAACAAAAATTGAAGGTGTTTACGCAAAACCGTGAGAGAACTAAAACAAGGCAGGACGGTTAAACAAAAATTGAAGATGTTTACGCAAAACCGTGAGAGAACTAAAAAAAAGGCAGGATGGTTAAACAAAAATTGAAGACGTTTACGCAAAACCGGGAGAGAACTAAAAAAAGGCAGGACGGTTAAACAAAAATTCACGATGTTTACGTAAAACTGTGAGAGAACTAAAAAAGGCAAGACGGTTAAACAAAAATTGACGATGTTTACGCAAAACTGTGAGAGAACTAAAAAAAGGCAGGACGGTTAAACAAAAATTGACGATGTTAATGCAAAACCGTGAAAATACTACATTTTTTTGAAAATTCTTTACAAGGTTATAATATTTCGTATTGCATCAATAGGGATAAAGCCGAGATCTCACCTCATTTATTCTTTGATTTATGTTACATGAAATCGATCCGTGAGAACAGGCTTTTCTATGCACAAAAAACCCAAAGTTGAATGATTTTTTTTACATTAGCTCCGTACAGGCGGCGCCGAATAGATTCCCCTCAGGGCCTATGCCATCTTTGGGGATGCTGTGTGGAGGGTCTTTTTAGTAAAGGAAGAGGACGAAGGACTCACCCCATGAACCCAGGCACCCCTGCTAAGTAACCAAACGTAGCGAACCACTTGGGGTGACCTATGGCAGAGGTGTTGGTTATCCAATAAATGGTCTCCCAAAAAATTTTCTACTTTCGTTCCATAAATTGGTCATAGAGACTCATAGAATAGATCACGTGAGAATGTTCTATTGGATTCTTCGTACCCGATTTATACCACTTTTTATAATTTTGACGACGGGACCTTTCACCATTTTTAAAAATTATTAATAAAAATCTGGGGGGATAACGGCATTTTAATGCTGCTGAGACGTCATTTAAACGCCTTACACACACTTCGATTTAAAGCCCTCCTTGCAGGGCTTCATACAAGACCGCCAGCACAATTGTCAATTATTATTGCTTCCTATGTCGGACCGTGCGTCGCGTCGGAATAATAATTATTGGACTGGGGGTTCTGCATGCAGTGCTTTAAATCGGATGGTGTGTAAGGTGTTTTACAACCAATGAGTGTTGTTAACGTTAAGCCGGATCTCCTGCGACTTCCGACATCTACATTTACTTACTAATTACTATAAACATTGGCAATGGGGGAGTGTCCTTACTGCAAACGCATACAAAGTGTGTAAGCCACGCCCTCCTTGCCAATGTTTGTAGTAATGTGTAGGCTAATGTGTAAGCAAATGCCTGTGACAGAGAGTCGCAGGAGACCTGGCTTTAGTTATGCGCCCACGGTTTGCTAGATTGTCAGTTTAATTGGCGTTTATTGCGTTATAATTATTATAATTTTCCCAGCCAATTGGTATTTTTAATCCGTAATTTGTAATGAATAGATTAATAGTAGGTAGGAACCTACCTACACGTTTGATAAGACTATCAGAATCAAAAGTAACTAATTAACTAATCGTCATGCCACAGGGGTAGGCCGAGAGGATGGACTACCACACAATTCTGTCTTGTACTTCGTTCACATTTATTCAATGTCTCATACACACTCTTCGGTTATTTTTACTGGGCCGACTCAAACTCAAGTACTTCATTTTTTTTAATAATTTTTTTATTTACAAAAAGATACATAAATTTTACATAATAATTAATTACATAATACATGTATTTGATGTACCTCCATAAATAAGCAGGGCTTGTGTGTATGGGGGGTGTTATTACATTGGTTCAATTTATTATTTTTTATTTAGTTCAAATTTTCAGTATAATTTTTAAGCTGAGTTTTAAATTTTTTTATGTTACTGTTTATGTTTCTGATTTTTTCAGGTAGTGAATTAAAAAAATTAACTCTGAGATATTTATGATTTAACTGTCCAATTGTTTTTTTACATTTTGGAATAGGAAGTATTGATGTTTGTCTAAGATTTCTGTTATTTTTAAAGGGTGCAATTTTATTTTGAATATTATCTTTATAAATTTGTAATGTTGCGTGATAAAAGTATAACGCACTTAATTTTCTGACCTTAAATTGTTTGAATAACAGTTCTGATGAATATGAGTAGGGTTTTTTTAAAATTGTTTTTATTATTAGTTTTTGTGATATGTAAATGGTTTGTGTTTGATTTGTATATGTACCGTCCCATCCTATAATGCCGTATTGTATAATTGATTGACAGAAAGCGAAGTATGTGGTTCTAAGTAATTTTTCGTTTAAAATATCTCTTAAGCATCTTAATATATATATGTTAGTTTCCTTATTCTGTTGTTTATTTGTATTTTTTTTAAATGGTACGTATTATCATATTACTATGTACAATTATACTGATCTTCCATTAAAAGCATTTGCTTGTGGATTGAGAGAGAGAAGAGAAAAAGAAGAGTTTACATTTCACATATGTACAGTTATTGCAGTAACATCTCAATCATGACCATATATCTAAGAGATATTTATTCAGTAAGAAGAAAAACAAGTATTATTTATTAGTTTGACTTTCATGTGGAAATAGGGGAAGCAGAATTCCCGTTGATGATTTCTCTAGAATACTTTTTGATAGAGTTCAACAATTATACTTTGTCAATAATGCTTCTGATTTCTACTGGTAGTTCATTAAATAAGTATTTTCCTTGATGTGTATAATAGTGTTGTCAAAATAAGTGTTTAGTTTGGGGTATAAAAATACATTTTGATTCACTTGGTCGTACCTTCTCTTCTTCTCGTCTACCATTCACTTTCCCGTCATGCATTCTCCTTGCTTGTTCATGCATCGGAATCAGAAAAGTCGCAGGTACATCGTTGAATTTGCGGAAGACATTTTATTATTACGACCACTTAGCGTTTGGTCCCTCATAAAGCACTTTGCAACACAAGAACCTACTTAGTTACCTACACTTAATTGCGTCACCTGCTTGTGATTGGTGAACAGGCTAACAATGACATTTCTTGCCCATACTTAGTTGGGCTGAGTAAAAATTAATTGATCAATGCACGAAGTTAACCTTATGGATGAGTAGTTCCTAACCATCTATTTGGTCTAACGAACGAATGATTGGGTCACATAAAGAGTAGCCAAGTAAATAAAAAATAAAAACAGCATTAAAAACCGAGTAAGCAAGTTGAGATTGTTGTATTTACAACTGAGGAAAACCTGATATACTGGCAATAAGTAGGTACTAGCAGTAACTAGTAGTTACAATTATTGCAGTAGATATTAGTAGCAGAATTATTGGTCATCGGTCATAGATTCAAAGCATTCATAATGTAAAGCTGATTTATTTACGCTTAAGAAACTAATTATAAACATTCCTTGATACAGAGTAGGTACGTACCTACTGTTATAAGTATATTTACATACATTATTTAAGGTTAAACGTCGTGAACGTTATAATCTACGCATTTTGTATCGGTGAGTCAATCCAATATTGTATTTTTCAGCCTTTCTTGAAAGATTTGGGTTTGTTTATGGACAAAACAATTTTTATTTATATTCGTATTAAATATGTACGGGCGCAAACAATTAATTCACCTCAATATTTTAAATCAAAACGTACAAAAAGTATTAAAAACATAAAATAATTTAATTGGCGCCATCTGTGAATGTGTAGTAACGTACGTTACGTGATTTTTTTTAGCTGAATACCGCAACTGGAGTCTGTGAGACATGGCATCTCCAATTGGGGTATGTTGTGAGGCAGAAGGTAGTGGGGAGGGAAACGAGATGGGAAAGAGGTAGGTGGGGAAGTACGTGCCCATTTGAGATCTGGCCACCAAGCACGGCTACAGACGTTTCAAGAAACGTTTCAATTCTGAAAGGTGGCCTTATAAGAGAGAAACACTGACAGTATCTTCCACTCTGGAAGTGTGCCGTGAATATAATCTGTATAATTTTAAATTATTTAATGGCGAAGTAAGACAAATTAATAAAAATATATATTTGCCCACGCCGGGATTTGAACCAGTTTTTATTTATTTTTTATTAAGGAGAAAATACAGACACAGATGTCAATTGACAAGAATATACAAAACAATAAATAGGGAACTCACCTGCATCCAGACTATTTCTCACGAATTAACATTAACAGCAGATAAAACATATACAAATGTTTTTACTTATAAATATGGAAAAGACGTATGTGAATACATACGAATTTCATTTTACAAATAGAGAGTTGAAAAAAATGCGCAGTATCCTTATAAAGTTTACAAATTATTTTGATTAAACGATTCGCACATTCTTCTGATTGGATCCCTGACACCAGCATTTGTACGCGTCCGGCTATTGTGGAATAAGTCGTTAAGTCTTGTTACTCTGGGTGGTATTTTGAAGTTTAAAAGTTACCTTTGGGTTGCTAGTCGAGGGCCTTACTCCTCGACCACGGAGGCCGTTAAAAGTAGGTAAAATTACAATATAACTAGATAGTAATTAATTAAACATATGTTGACATTCAAGAATATTATATTTAAAAAGTTCAAAGATTTAATAGAGGGTAATTCTACTATGGTTGCCCTTGAAATCAATGTGTTATAACAACTTGTCTTATGACTTATGACATTACCAATAACTATAAAATAAAATAGCTGAATAGTGAATCTAACGTATCTGTATTATAATAATGTATTTCAATCACAAATTACAGAACGGAAATTGAAAGAGTTCAAGATAAAAAGTGGTTTCTGAATACTGTGAGAACATCCCACTTTAAATCTCAACGATGACCCAAATAACTTCGTTGAAGGACGACCTCTTTCTAGACATTTACAGTCAAATATTTTTTTGACCGATAATATAAAAAAAACAACAAAAATATCGATTTATTTTGCGACACCAGCCCACTTCTTACCCTGCAAATGCCCAAAGATATATTTAGATTCGCTGTTCAATCGACAATGTTCTTTTTATTATCTACTAGCAGACCCGGCCATACGTTGCTGTGGCTAACGAAACACAACGCCATTACCCAACCTTTATAAAATCCACACCACCCGCTTGCCAGCTGCCCGCTGCCTGAATTGAATATTTGAATTTCTCGGCTTTTCTCTACTATAATAACCATATATTATATATATAAACCTTCCCCTTGAATCACTCTATCTATTGGTGAAAACCGCATGAAAATCTGTTTCGTAGTTTTAAAAGATCTATGCGCACATACATTTTTTTATACTATGTAATGCAATTCGAGCGATCGCCACTAATTATACAGTGATTGCAATGCAACACTGGATATTTGAAAAGGGAAAATCAAATACCTACTTACTTTAGGACATCTATTTTCCGAATTCTTCCGTAGAACGAATTTCAAAAGTGACTATAGTACGGCCCGCCAGCCGTTTTAAATCGCACAAAAATATGTTTTCTTTGAATTTCTCGGCTTTTCTCTAATATAATTTACATGTATTATACATATAAACATTCCTCTTCACTCACTCTATTGGTGAAAACAGCATGAAAATCCGTTGCGTAGTTTAAAATATTACCGCGCACATACATTTTGAGCGACTTCATTTTATACTATGTAATGATGATTTGAATTTCATTTTTGTTTTCTTGATGAACGAATTTATGAATGAATTGGAATCTTGGAAGTGGAAATTAACACACCTCCCGGCATCCGATCGAACTGAAACCCAGCAGATAGACTCATTGTATGTAGATGACAATACATTCAATTAACTTACTTGGTGACTTGCACGCACACACACGCGGACATACTCGTATACGCATTTATATGAAATTCGATGAAATTAAAGTATTTAAATACACACGAAATAAATTGCGTCCTTACCAATTCCGGATTTGGGCCGGTTTGTAGTACGGTTGATTCCGACCACTGAATAGGAAGTTTAATCATTATACTCAAGGATCTCTTTAAAATAAAATGACTAGCCTGGAAAGAAAATATAGGGGATGGGATTCAACTTATTAGTTTTAACCGGTTTCAATTCTTTGAAAATTAACCATATTTTTAACATTTTCAAACGTTTGGACTAGGTAAAAATAGGTAAGTTTTTTTATTTATTTTATACCCATCAACACCCAAATATCTTACTAATTCTTATAAACACGAAAGTTTCAATGGATGTTACTCTTTCACGCAAAAACTATTGAATGGATTTTAATGAAACTTTTCAATAATTTAGCTCATGCACTCATACATCAGAATAACATTTGGACTATATTTTATAAAGCTAGCTAGGAAGGGGACGCGGGAGGTAAGGGTCGACCGAGATCTCGGTCTCGGTCTCGGTCTCGGCATTCTCGGCTACAAATTCTACCGAGAACTCTGTCTCGGTTCTCGGCGAAAAATCGCCGAGATTCTCGGCCATAACCGAGACCGTTGTAAGTAGGTACGGTATAGGATAATGGGATTCAAATCTACCGCACGCGTTCACATTTGTCACTTGGTGTCAGTGCGTGAGAGAGCTGTCGATTGTGATTGGTCGGGTGGCAGCGAGGCGGGTTTTACTTATAACCATAATGATAATATCTAGACGCCTTCCACGCCGAAATGCAAATTATTTGCAATTCCCTCGATAGAAAAAAAATCGCAAAGTATGCTCCAAAAATTATTTTAAAAACGTTTGCTTCAGTTATTTTACAAGTTATAATTGTGAAAAAAATTCACAATGTTTCTTTAAATGATGTCGTGTTTTATTAAATATTTTCGATTTTATCGCTTTAAATATTAGCGCGCTCCTCTAACATTCCTAATTACATATTTCTCCATCTTCTTCTTTTTGAGCGCGGATGCGGCGCCTTAAAACAAATTATTATTACATTCTTAAATATACTATATTATTTATTATTTAAACGCCCGTACATAGGGCTATTACATACATAATACAGGTGTATCGAACATTTACAAACATTATATATATATAGAATAACATACAGTACATACATACGATGCATATTAGTACAACAAATATTTATCATTTTACAAACATATCAGTTACATAAAAAATAAATAATATTATGCCAAAATAGCGCATTTTCATTGTTTTTTCTCAATTTATCTATTCTCGGTCTCGGCTCTCGGTCTCGGCCAAGATTTTAATTTATTCTCGGTCTCGGTCTCGGTCTCGGCCGAGAACGAAAAACATGTCTCGGTCGATCCTTAGCGGGAGGGGAACTGGGATGCACGGGAAATGTGATTCAGGGAGAAACAATGTATTTCTTTGAATATGGCATTGCAACACATGCCGGGAACCAGCTAGTAATAAAAAAATATTTTACATTAGAATGCTT
The DNA here is from genome assembly GCA_917880885.1 of Limnephilus marmoratus. NCBI lineage: Eukaryota > Metazoa > Arthropoda > Insecta > Trichoptera > Limnephilidae > Limnephilus > Limnephilus marmoratus. Next base: position 17,988,415 of record OU862911.1, read on the forward strand.
ACCATACAAATTCTGAACAAACTAATGACCGTTCCATATAATATTTCTTCCATACTTCCAACCCACATAATATTATCCTATTTATAAATAAAAATTATTCCTTTGATTTCTGTCGTTTTGGAGAGAGATAATTTAATTGAAGCAAAAGATACTTACAAATAAATTTCTAATTATTTATGTTTATTGACATCGACGTATAATGTTTACTAAGTTTTTAAGAACTTTCTTTATAAATTATCTGCGTTTTTTTATTTTGCAGAAGCTTACAGTAGCATACAATATTTACTCAGAGATAAGAAGAAATGGCTGTAATAAAATTACCCTTGCAAGTTCTGTTTGGTTTAGCAAAGATATGAAGATATCGTCTTACAGTCCATTGGATTCCTGGCTGCGATGATCGGCTCGCAATAGCAAATATGATTGTTCTTTTATTTTTATTATCTCGTAGAAAGCATTCCTCGACTCTGATAACATGAAACATAAATATTTAATTTCAGTCTTTGTCTCGGGTTAAATTTAGCGAATAAGATATCACATACACATAACAGGAGCTGTGACTATTTTAAAAGTCTTTATTTAATTTTTTACTCTATCCCTTGCGACCGCTGGGAAATATTTTTAATTAATTTTCATGATTGCAAGCGTTTTAACTTACTGCAAATCGACGAAATATGAATACGAAAGAATCTTTAAGGGGAAACCCGGTCGCCGAGAAATTTGGACAGTAGGTATTTTACCAAATTGTTGCTGTCACCGTCGCTCTTACTCCCTCGAATATGAGCGAAAGGGACTGGGATCTGCAAAATCAAGGTTTTGTACCTATTTTCCACCGTACCACTTTTATCCTCTAGAATTGGACCCATTTGCTAAATTAGATGAATATACCCTACGTCTGTATGATTTACTTTTTCAAAAAATACATTGTCTAGTTCGTATACTGAACGTCTCGTGATAGCGTTCAAAACAGACAATTTTAACGATTTTTAAGGTCCCAAACTCTTATAAGATGTAACTTATCAAAAAAGCAAAACATACCGACACTAGTTGTCTAGCTGCTAGTTGCTAGTTGTCGATAAATATATTATTGATATATGTATTAAAAATATTTGCAGTAGTGTCAAAATCCAGAGAGGAAATTGGGAATACGATCCTACGGACAAAACGCCGCCCAGTTTCCTCTTGAAGTCTTCGCTGAACCCATCTTGACAAAATAAAATCCCAAAATTAAAATAACGCTTTCAAAATAAATATAGGTATTTGATTATTTTTTGATCGAATACATACACCAGCCTTTTTGAATTTGATTCCTGAAAAGATTTTTTTCTATCTCTCTTCGCACTAGTTTGAACATAAAACAAAACACAGAACTTTTTACTTATTGATTGAATTGAAAATTATGGAACTGAAATTGTAGGGTATTTTACAATTTTCATAACGGTTAAAAAATGGATGTTTTAAAGTTGACTGTTCTGGGAAATGGGAAATTATTCCTCGTAGGACAGTCTGCAATATAATTTTTTTTTAAATCATTTACTTGCTAATTGCTAATGACGGAGGCGTATACTAATAGGTATCTACAGGAATTCCAAAAACTGAAAAAAACGAAAATAATATCTACGAGAACCAAAGTGTTGACGAATATCTACAGCTCAAACTGCTGACTAATATTTATGAGAATCAAAGTGTTGACGAATATCTACAGCACTGGCAGAGGTTGGATTTGCAATTATGTATAGCATATTGGAATAACGTAATATTGCGTATGCAGTTTAAAAAACTTAGTTTATATAAGTATGTATGTAAAAATCCCTAATATCGGACTATTGGACACATTTAGCTGATTATTCCAACCTACGCTCTGTAGATATTAGTTCAACCTACGCTCTGTAGATATTAGTCAACACTGGGACCGTCATAGATATTCGTCCGACCTTAGCTCTGTAGATGTTAGTCAACACTCTGAAGTTCGTTGATATTAGTTTAACATATGAGCTGTAGATATTCGTCCGACATACAGGCTGTAGATATTACATAGTATCTGGAGTCCTAATGACTTGATGCTTACTTAGGTAACTGACATTGTGAAAATAGTTTCTTTGATCTTGAAATTTCGGACGGGAAAAGCTGTTCAAAAAGTTTGTCGTATTTCACAGCCCAATTTAAAAAAAAATACCAAAGGTAATTTGAAGGGAGATTCCACTGAAATTGTACGTAGAAACGTTGTTCACACTGTTTAAAGAATGTTGAAACAAAACCTCAAATTCGTACGATGACCGTACCAGTTTGCAGCGTGCCAGTTGAGGAGGTGAGCCTGACCTAAGTTTTGTTAACCAAGAATTTATTTTTCTTTTGTCCTGTGTGGTTAACGCTGTCAAACCGTCAACAATACCATAATTTCTTAACATTGCATACTTTTGTTTCCTTCAAAGTAAAGTTAGCGCTGAAAGCATTTGTGATGTAAATTTCTGACAATGGCCATCTTGTACTATTGTTCGTCTCGTGTCTGTTGACTAGACACATAAAACATCCATCTTTTTTTAAATAAGTGAAATTCCGTCCACAATGTTTTTAGCCTAATTTTTCCAATCCCAAAAATATAGAATAAATGCAAGGGTACTTAAAAATTTATTGTGAGTTCATACTTTTTAATTTGCAACCTATACGTCATGTGAAAAATTACTCTTTCCTTCCAAAGCACATTACTAACCTATTAACCCCAGGAACTGAAGGTTGGGCAGGACAGTCTTGCAGTGCTGTCTACAACGTCACCGTTGGTGACTTGGCCGAGTAGCCGCCCACGAAGTTTTCTATTTATAATGGTGAGCTCTGGCGTTATAAAATATGTCTACACTATCTAAGATATTACTAAGGCTATGTTCTAAGGCTATTAGTAGGATTTTGCATTTTCACAACGTTACTAATCTTTGACATGATGGTAAATAATTTCTATTAAATACTTTAAGTATAAAAATCAACATTTCTGATAGATCTCTGATGTAAGTGTGCTTGAAAATTCTTTGAATTAATCATGGAAAAGATTAGAAAATGACAGAAATATGGGTGATATATTTTCACTACTGAAAATTATCATTCAAGAATCGTTTCGCCAAAGCGAGTCCAGATAACATGTACCTCAGTGCAATATAACATATTAGGGAACGTACCCATACTACGTGACCAACTTTTTGCAATTTTTAACCCCCCCCTCCCCCGGTGACCAAAATCCTAAGCAACCCGCCGCTCATTTGTATGGAGCGTGACATTTTGAAGACCCCCCCCTAAACGTGTCACGTAGTATGGGTACGTTCCCTTACAACGTAACGGTACATTATAAAATCATTTTCCAATCTCTTTTGAATATTAAGATTTTAGAAAAGATTTCCCAAAATTTATAAAAATGAATTTATGTTAGCTCGCTTGTTTGTTTGTTTGTTTGTTCCTTTTGCGTACCTAAACCATTCATCCGATTGCGATGCAACTTTGGTGATTTGATGAGCATATGCCCGCGATGGTTTCTATATATAATAGTGAGCTCTAGCGTTATGAAATTATTTCCTGTACTGTTTATTCAATTACGATGAAACTTTGGTGAGTTGTTGTGTGCACGTCCGCGAAGGTTTTTCTATACACTGGTGTTCTCTATCGTTATGAAATTTGTATACATTTTTTGCAATAGGTGGCGCACTAGTTGTTTGAAAAATAAGTATATTTAATGTAAATTAGCGGCATTGAGGATAAGCGGGAGGGAGATGGGAATCTGGAGGGGTGGTGGGGAATGAAGGGGGGTTTCACGGGAAGGGGGTTGAGGGAAGCGGGGAAGGCGAGGAAAGTGGAAAGTGAATGCAAGGGGTGAAGCGGGAGGAGGGGGGGATTCACGGGACGGGTGGAAAAGGGGAGGGGGAAAGGCGAGGAGGATGAAGGAGGAACGCGGGTGGGGAAGAGGAGGCGGAAGGAGAACGGGGACAATTGGAAAAGATCCGGAGGGAGCAACAATGTATTTATTTAAGTGGCATTGCAACGCTTGCCGGAAACTCGCTATGTAGTTACAAATAAAAATTGACTGCCTTTTGGTTCATGCGCCGTGTGCGCCGTGCAAATTATGAAACAAGGATGCGGCGCCCCTGGGATAATACGAGTACATATAGATATATAGACGTATAAAAATACGTCAAAGTTTATGCCGACAGATTTTCGCAGTGAGGCTTTTAGCGCGTTGGTACTAACACTTCTGCTGAACGAATCCTTGACAATTATGTACCTACATTGAATGGACAGTAAATACATGGGTACCTTTATGATTTAAATTAATCACAAACATCTTTTGCCGCATTCAAAATACCAACAACCTACTTCAGTAAATGTTAAATTTAATTGTAAAATCATGCATATTAATATGCAGGTACCTACGTCCAATATGCCATTGCCGTACATAAATAAATAACAAAGTATCTGATCAAAACGTACTTCGTCGAAATAACGAAACTGGTGCTATAATAAATCTCGTTTTCTACCAAAACCTACACACACTATAAACCATTCTGCACACTTTGATTGAGTAACTCGTAAGGAACAAATCATATAGGTCTCAGAGAAATCGGTGTGTCTCCTTTACTATTTTAGAAAGAAATAAATGGTGCCAGAAAGAGCCTTGTATTCAAATATAAAAGTTAACCAAAAGAGAAGTAAATTGTAGATCTTTATGAAACCAAAGTTTGTAATAGGAATTTGAAAAAAAATTATAAAATTTGGAATTTTTTTATTAATTATTTTGTAACGACAAAAAAAGTAATGTGAAGAAATTATGAAGACAATGTTCTCGTTTATCTTTATTATAAGAATTAAAAACGATCTAATAGAAGATATTGCGTTCGTTGCCGCCAGGGAACTGCATGAGATGATCACAAGTCTCATTCTTTCTGCCGAATGCCAAAGGATTCTTATTTCAATTTGGTGCACTTGTTAACCCGTAGAATTTATTAGCAAACTATACTTTTTTCAACATCAATCCACGCCTCCCCCATTAAATCCTTTCTAGTTTATCTAACGTATAGTATAAAAAACTAATCTAATAATAATAATAACTAACAAATTTAACATTCCATTCGAGATCGATCGCCATTTTCTGTCAATCGTCAAACGAATAGTAGTAGATATAAATGCAATTAGCGTAGCGCGCTACCCTAGCACTGTTGGTAGCAAGGGCGGATTTGAAGGTATTTTTTTGTACTGTGGAGATTCCATCACAGTACACACTTAGAAACTAAAACTGTCTTTTTTAAACATTTAATTTTTCGACTGTTTTGACACTTTCATAAACCTTCCTATACATACCTACTTTAAATCGTTGATTTTTTTTGCCCGTCCGCCCCTTGTGCCCCCCCTCCGGAAAAAATCCTAACAGTAATTGTTGATTTTTTTGTCCGTCCGCCCCTTGTGCCCCCCCCCCCCCAGAAAACAATCCTAACAGTAATTGTTGATTTTTTTGCCCGTTTGCCCCTTGTGCCCCCCCCCCCAGAAAAAACCCTCGATCCGCCCTTGGTTGGTAGCGTGCAACTGACGTAAAATCCATAGTCGGCGAGTAGCATCGTGTACGAACCTTAGCAAAATAGTATGGCGGCTACTCACGAGCGGGGCGTGCACTATGCGCATCAAACTCGAGTCGCTTGTAAGTATCTCCGTGAATGAAGGGACTCAATCAAATAAAATTTATCATTTGTGATTTTTTCCGAACCCCCCCCCCCTTTCGAGCCTCACGTGATTAATGGACGACCACTAAGGCCTATTATAATAATTGTTCAACAGATTATAAAAGTGAATAATAAATAATAAAACTTTTTAAGGCTTTTCCTTTCGGGACCTTAATATTAGAAGTAAGGGTATTTTAGAAATATATCATTGAAGAAGAAGATAACACTAATAATATAAATGAAAATATGAAAAAGAACAAGACACAGAAACATAAAAAAATAACGGTCGCAACTGGGACTCGAACTCGGAACCTCTGGTCTTACCGGGACAAACGCCTTTACCAATTCATCTACTGAGACCTCTTATTAAATGTCATTTTTGTCAATCTCATATTGAAATTTCAGAATTAACTTAATTTCTTCGATTAATTTTATAATATTTTAGAAATATATTATAAATTTGTACAGCGCCCTTGAGATGACTTCAAATGACAAATGACTTCCACATAACATTAAACAAATACAAGATACACACAAATTCAAATCGTCACTAAACACTTTCCTTGTTAATAAATGTCACTACACGTTGAGTGAATACCTCACGTAAATGAAACGCCTATTTTTATTGGTATATATATTTGTATTTTTTTCATTGGTATATTGTTATTTTATCTGTATTAACATTGTAATTATAATAAAACAAATAATATTATATAAACATTGTAATTAAATAAATGTGGTTAGCTGGAAGAAATGGGGTCTACCCATAATAGCCCATCCAGACTCACGGCGAGAAGCCCCGAGAACACCCGAGAAGCGAGAATGTGATGTGTTTCTCGCATTCTCTTTCTTGTGCTCGGCTGTTCTCGGATGGCTGTCGGTAAATTTGGCCGCTTCAAAGGATTTCTCGGGCGAGAAGCGAGGCTACTACACTCTATTAGTGTTCAATATCGGTACTTTTACTACCCGTCGGTATCCGTTGCTTTCACAAAAAGTAATCGTTACTATGGAATCGTTACTGATTACTTTGATTACTTTCGGGTAGTAACTACTGCAAGTATCAAATCGTTACTGAATGCTTTGATTACTTTCGGGTACTACCGCTACTGGTATCAATTCGTTACTGAATGCTTTGATTACATTTGACTACTTTCGGTTCCGGATACCGCCGGATACTTTTATAATAGAAACAAATCGTTACTGGTTACACTTTGACGTTTGTGTTTTTCGTTAGCGTGAATAGCGCGTAGGTACTTTGGTTATGCATTATTAGGATTCTACGTTAGGTATTTATAGGTATTTTGAATGTTTTGAAGATTTTTATGTGTTTAGATTTTTTTTAAACTTTATTTTTGATTTTATACAAACAATCAGAATACGGGAGAAGATATTTTATATGGAATACAGCTACATAATATATTATTTTTTATGTATAGGTACATACCAAAATATTGCAGCATCTCTCATCAGTCGTGATTGGATAATGTTAAACTTATTTGCACAAAAGTTTCAACGATCACGAACGGCCCAAACACAATACTTTATAAACAATTTAAATGAACACACAGATTAAATATATTATTACGTAAAAACAAAGTCAAATATTGTAATAAAAACTGACGCAAATTCGTAAACAACGAACTAAAGTTAACATGCTAATTTAGCCGTTGGCAAAGCTGTACGACTGATGAACTTTCACTATTTTACCATTCAACGAATAAAACAATTTTATTTTCAGTTATTAATTTGAGTCCCGTCATGAATACAATATGGAAAGGATTAGTATCGCATCACTAACAATTACAATTTTATTACAATAATATAAACAAACTGAAATAATGGAATCCATTCCCCATAGTTACAACAAGATCCCGGTTCTTTTTTTGTTTACGTAGGCAATTTTGATCGTAAATTACATATTAACACTGGATTAACGTACTTATCATTTTCCATTGAAATTCGAAACGTAATTTTACATGCCAGTTTTTTTTTTCTAGCTTTGGGATAAGTTAATAAAACACTATTATAGGCTGATGGTAATTTTTTATACATTTTATTTATTATTTATTTACATCTCACATAATATCATATTATACCTATGATAATAGATGTTAAAGGCGGTCTTTTTACTTAGCGGAAATTTCTACTATCCAAATTTATCTTTATAATCATAATCGTTTTTTTTGTTAACTCCACAGAAATTTAAATCTTATAATGTGTGAAGGAAAAAAGCAGTGTTAAAATTATTACTGTGAAAACTTTTTATAGTCGTAATAATATCTAATAATCATATTTTTTACACCGTTCGAAAATTTTGGTAGTTACCTACCGTCAAAAACTTGAATACTTAGTATATATTGGTAGCAATAATATACAATTAGATCAGATAGCAAGGTACGCAAACATAAATATCAACCGAAAGCGTTTTTTTACCGATGAAAACACCGCAATATTTTTTGTCTCTGGCAATACCGTTCCTAAACCGTTTACGCTTCGAACAACTGGCTCTGGCGTGGTAGCGCCTCCAGCGGCACAAATAGAAACGACCAAGTAATCGGTACAAAGTGTGGTTTATTTATGAACAGCTGGCTCTAACGTAGAGCGCCTCTAGCGGCACAAATAACAACCAAGTAATCGGTACTGAAGTATCCTCATCGAAAGTAATCATTTTGAGGTATCAATGAAAGTAATCATTTCGAAAGTAACGGATACTCTTCGTTTTTAGTAGTCGGTACTTTGATTACTTGGTGAGTACCGATTACTTCAGTACCGAATGATTACTTTTCATGCATCTCTAATGCGGTTTAAAAAAAATGCATCTCTAATGCGGTTTGTAAAAAGTTTTCACAGTAATAATTTTAACACTGATTTTTTCCTTCACACATTATAAGATTTAAATTTCTGTGGAGTTTACAAAAAAAAAACGATTATGATTATAAAGATAAATTTGGATAGTAGAAATTTCCGCTAAGTAAAAAGACCGCCTTTAACATCTATTATCATAGGTATAATATGATATTAAGTGAGATGTAAATAAATAATAAATAAAATGTATAAAAAATTACCATCAGACTATAATAGTGTTTTATTAACTTATCCCAAAGCTAGAAAAAAAAAAACTGGCATGTAAAATTACGTTTCGAATTTCAATGGAAAATGATAAGTACGTTAATCCAGTGTTAATATGTAATTTACGATCAAAATTGCCTACGTAAACAAAAAAAGAACCGGGATCTTGTTGTAACTATGGGGAATGGATTCCATTTCAGTTTGTTTATATTATTGTAATAAAATTGTAATTGTTAGTGATGCGATACTAATCCTTTCCATATTGTATTCATGACGGGACTCAAATTAATAACTGAAAATAAAATGGTTTTATTCGTTGAATGGTAAAATAGTGAAAGTTCATCAGTCGTACAGCTTTGCCAACGGCTAAATTAGCATGTTAACTTTAGTTCGTTGTTTACGAATTTGCGTCAGTTTTTATTACAATATTTGACTTTGTTTTTACGTAATAATATATTTAATCTGTGTGTTCGTTTAAATTGTTTATAAAGTATTGTGTTTGGGCCGTTTGTGATCGTTGAAACTTTTGTGCAAATAAGTTTAATATTATCCAATCACGACTGATGAGAGATGCTGCAATATTTTGGTATGTACCTACACATAAAAATAATATATTATGTAGCTGTATTCCACATAAAATATCTTCTCCCGTATTCTGATTGTTTGTATAAAATCAAAAATAAAGTTTAAAAAAAATCTAAACACACAAAACTCTTCAAAACATTCAAAATACCTATAAATACCTAACGTAGAATCCTAATAATGCATAACCAAAGTACCTACGCGCTATTCACGCTAACGAAAAACACAAACGTCAAAGTGTAACCAGTAACGATTTGTCTCTATTATAAAAGTATCCGGCGGTATCCGGAACCGAAAGTAGTCAAATGTAATCAAAGCATTCAGTAACGAATTGATACCAGTGGCGGTAGTACCCGAAAGTAATCAAAGCATTCAGTAACGATTTGATACTTGCAGTAGTTACTACCCGAAAGTAATCAAAGTGATCAGTAACGAATACATAGTAACGATTACTTTTTGTGAAAGTAACGGATACCGACGGGTAGTAAAAGTACCGATATTGAACACTACTAGTGGATAAGTGCTTGTTCTCGCGAGAAGTCTCGGCGAGAATGAGAGTGTGGATAAGTGCTTGTTCTCGCGAGAATTTCTCGCCGAGACTTCTCGCCGTGAGTCTGGAATCGCCTTAAGCTACACCTTTTGTAATTTTTATTTTACAATAAATATTTTTTGATTTGATTTGATTTGATGATTTTTCACAAAAACGGCGCAATACAAAATCATCCAAATACTATTATTATTATTACGTCTACGAATGCATTATCTATGGTGTAAAACAAACGATTATCTTGAATTCCTGACTGGCTGCGGACTCTTGAAATGTTTCTAATCGGACATTCTTTCTTCGGATAGCTTAACAGCTACGTGATACCGAAAATACTCTCAAGTGGTCAGTTCAAATATTCAAAAGCTCTTTAGCTCAAGCACTACCTACTATTAGTGGGAATTCTCTTGTAAAGGGTAAAGGTTACATGTAAAAACTTTTTAACAACATAATTATATTATTACAATTCTTTGAGTCATGCCCCAGGCGAATTGAATGGTTGTTCTATCGCAATAAAACAAATCATGTACATTAGGGCGGAGTGAAAAAACTTTTTTTCAAATTTCGAGTTTCCTATATTACCGATAGATGCCTTGGTAGTACCCTATAAAGTACACAAAATATCATTAAATTCTTACTTCGTCTCCAGGTGGCGCACTGACCCTTAAGTTCTTCAAAAAAAGTCGGTTTTTTCGGATTTTGTTAGTAATAAGCAACTCATCTAATGCAGTTTAAAAGTCACAAAATAGATTTTATTTTCTCCCTTTATTTTGCGAAACAAAAGTTGCAGTCAATCAGAAAAAAACAGATATCAGCGCGGAGCTCACATTCTTTGGAATAGTCGCGAAAACTTGATTGTGATTTGTTCGTAAAATGCCTAAAACAATACAAAATTTATCGTGTTCTGTATTTGGTGGACCAGAAAAATTAAAAGACAATATGTTACCAACTTATATATAATATAATATATAATACATAAAATAAAGTATTGTTTGTAGATTAGAAATGACTTGCAATGGTTATCCAATGGAAAAGATCCTTCTGTGAAAGACATGTGAAATAAGTACAATTGATCTTATTACGTTATACTATTCTAACTCAATGTCAAATTGTAAACAGACTAACCCGGTATTATCACAAGTACAAACGCTTAAAGAAATGTCGAATATCTATAAAGAAAACTGAATTTTATGTAGATGCAACAAATAAACTCTTTGATTTTTCTGTGTGCAGGTGCGTTTGTGTTGATTTTGGTAAATGTTTTGTAAAAATACGCAAGAAGGAGCTGGAATTCCGACATGATCAGAGAAGTAGTCACAAAATGTATATCGGCTCAAAATATATAGTGGAAACCAAGGCTTTGGAGCGTAGGCAATAACGACTGATGAGGCAAAATAAATTACTTCAAAAACAGACTGTAAAGAAACCTCTGAACTCCTCACCAGATACTACATTGACTGCAGAGACCTCGAATGATAGCGATAAATTATTAAACAGCAATCAAGATCTAATATCTGCAGATGTTAGCCTCCCATGGACTGGAAAGCCTAATAAATGTACCTACTCGAAAAGTGGACGACACACAAAGCTGCATAGACCATATTATGAGCAAAACAAAAGAAATTACTCAAACTGTTGTATTTAACTCGACTATTACTGATCATTATACAACTATGCTTTCACTAAAAATAAACAAACCAAATAAAATTATGGAAAGACCGCTAACAACAGAAAAAACACAAACCAACTGGAATGTCATTAAACAAAATCTACAATGTACCGATTGGAATAAACTACAAAGTATGGATAATACAAATGAAGCATGGAATTATTTCGTAGAACTCGTACAGCAAAACATTTTCTCTAATACTGTAAAAATTGTTAAAAAAATTTCACATAAAAATATACACATCAAACCATGGATCACACAGAATGTTATAAACTGCATAAGAAAAAGAGACGAGTTACACAAGAAGCTAAAAAATAATCCATACGATATACACATGTTAAGATACTACAAAAGATATAGAAACATATGCAAAAAAGTAATTACACATACAAAAGAAACTTACTATAAGCAAAAAATAGATGATTGTAAACAAAATCCCCGTAAGATGTGGCAAATAATAAATGAAATAACTAGTACTAAATCTACCAATGCCACATCAATTGACGAGCTGAATATAAACAATGTCCCCAGGAAATACGCTGAGAATCCTGACGAAATTCTTGAATATGTCAATAACTTCTTCATAAATATAGGATCTAATTTAGCAAAACAAGCTACGCAATGTACAATCAAAGTACCTACATCAAACAGTGTGCACGTCAAATTTCGCTCTGCAAAAATTATCTAAATTCAACGTTTTTAAATCGTATTATTCAAAAAGATATTGAATTTTGTAAAACTGTGAAACAGTAGTGAACTATCTACCACTTTAAATATTTGAAACGGTCAGGAATTACTAATCTAAAGTGATTTAAAAACTGTGAAGTAACTTGTGGGAATATTGTCGCATCTAAGAACCAACTGTAAACTGCAACTGACAATTGATAGCAATATTACCATTAATATAGCAATATTACCTCGCCCCCGATACCTAACGGAGTGGTCTAGTGGCTAGCGTCGCTGACATCGACCGTCTGAGCCATAGGTCCGCAGGAACGAGGTTCGATCCTCAGTAAAACCAATTTTTTTTTTTTAAATTAATTAGTCAAGGCGCAAGACTCTGCACGCTTACACCATCTATTGCAGAACATCAAAATCATTAATATGAATAAGCAAAAGAGAACCACAAAAAAAGCAGCATCTAGCGAATCTGAAGAAGACTATAATACAAATAAGATGTTAAAATTCCTGGAAAAAAAATTCGAAGATTTATCGGAACAATTAATGAAATCTTTCAGAGAACAGATCAAGAATGAACTCAGAGAACTTACAAAATCAGTAGAATTCTGTTGTAACAAAATTGATGAATTCGAAGAAAAAAATAAAAACAAAGAGACATTGATTAAACAGTTGCAATCGGAAAACAAGGAAATAAAACTGCAAATTAACAAACTAGAACAACTTCAAAAACAAAATAACATCGAAATACAGGGAGTTCCTTTTAAAGAAAATGAAAATATATCTAAAATTGTCAACAACATAATGGAAACTATAAAATGCGAATCAGAATCTTCAAAAATAACAAATATCTACAGAATAAAAAACAGAAACCCATTAAACAAGCATCCTGCTGTAGTAGTATCCTTCCAAAATAAAGAAAGTAAAGAAAAAACTATTTCCCATAAAAGAAAATATGGTGTTTTGTACACAAAAAATATTAATTTTCCCGAAGACGACAAAAGTATTGTGTATATAAACGAACAATTAACTCAACATAACAAACACCTCCTGTACCTGGCAAAATCTTCACGGCTTGGCTACAAATTCATCTGGGCGAAAAATGGAAATGTAATGATGAGGAAAGATGTGACAGCCCCAATCATCCACATAAGGCAGCCAGAAGACATTCCCTCAGAATAAAGGATCCAGTAACCATATTGCACGTGCTAATAATTTCAATCTTTTAACATGGCTGATGAAATTTGTTTGTATGAAAATTATATTTCCAAAAACACAACAGAACTAAATAAGTACTTTAAAGACGTTAATTTTTCAATTCTTAATATGAATATAAGAAGCTTAAGAAAGCACTTCGATGAACTCTGTATCCTTCTCGATAGTCTAGATTTTTCTCCTAGCATTATTATTTTAACAGAAACACAGATGAAAGAGGTAATCCCCTATTACCTTCCAGGATATGTTACCATTTCATCTGAGTGTAAACATACTGGGCATGACGGAATCACCGTATTTATGAAAAATTGCCTTGAAAAAACTGCCTACGAAATTCTAGATTTTAAAACAGCTAACGCAATTAAATTAACATTTAACCACAAAAATTGTAATTATCTGCTATTAGCTATCTATAGATCACCTTCATTGAATGAGTCTCTCTTCACTAAAGAACTTAATTCGCTTTTAAAATTAACTAACAGAAATAACTTCAACTTTGCAATATTAACTGGTGATATCAATATAAATATAAATCAAAATAGTAAAAGCACAAATTTTATAAATGAATACTTAGATTGTTTGTCATATGCAGGATATCAGTCATACATAAACTCTCCAACAAGAGAATATTTGAATAACTCCACGACTCTAGATCACATATTTGTCAAAACACACAAACACGTCAAAACTACATCTTCAACTCTACAAACAAACATTACTGACCACTACCCAACATTTTATGGACACACCATCTTAACCACTAATTTAAAAGAAAACTCTGGTAATCTAGAAAAAAATAATATTAACTATGACACATTAAACAATCTACTTCATTCAGAAAAATGGGACAATGTACGATCGACAGCTAACCCACATTCAGCACTAGAATTGTTTTATAAAACTCTACAAGATTATATTTCGAAAAGCACATACAAAATTGTTATTACTAAGAGAAAATATAAAAAAATCAAACCTTGGATTACTGTAGGCCTAATAGTCTCTATTAAACAAAGAGATAAACTTTACAAAGAGATGTTAAACTATGAAAAAAACTGTCAAAAAAATAATGTAAGAATAATGTCTTTTATGAAAACAAAGTATTTGATGTATAGAAATTTACTCAATAGGTTAATAAGAAGTTGTAAAAAGAAATTTTATTGTGAACAAATTGATAATGCAAAAAATGATACCAAAAAAACGTGGAATATTATTAATGAAATAATGAACAAAAAAAAATGGCATCAACTGATGTGAAAGAGATTAAAATAAATAACAATATTATAACTGACAAATCGGCCATTGCAGAAAACTTTAACAACTTCTTCACAAATGTAGTAGATCAAGTACTTGAATCTTCTAGTAAAATTGATGGTACAACACCCGTAGACTCATCTTTGCATTTAGTCTCAACTTACGATTCAATTAACTCCTTAGAATATTTTTCACCTATCACGATAAACGAAATTGTAAAACACATTGATAGTCTAAAATCAACAAATTCTACAGGAATTGATGGTTTATCAGGAAACATACTAAAAAAAATAAAGCATAATATTTTAATTCCATTGCTACATATTTTTAATATATCACTAAAAGAGGGACATTTTCCAGAACAATTTAAAATCTCCACCATCATTCCAATTCACAAATCAGGAGAAACGCACATATTAGACAATTACAGACCTATCTCCTTAGTTTCAAACCTCTCAAAAATATTTGAAAAATGTATCAAAAATAGAGTAATGAATTACCTAGAACAAAACAAAATTCTGTCCCAAAATCAATATGGCTTCAGAAGTAAACTTAGCACTGAAGACGCAATATTCGATTTGACAAAAAAATTGTACACATCTGTTGATAAAAATAAAAAAAGTCTAGCTATATTTTTAGATTTAAGAAAAGCTTTTGATACGGTAAATCACAATATACTCATAAAAAAAATTAATCAAATAGGTTTCAAAAAAGGTACACTAAAAATTCTCACTAACTATCTCAAAGACAGAAAACAAAAAACAAAAATAGGGAATTTTTATAGTACTGAAACGAGGATAAAAAATGGAGTACCACAAGGTACTGTGCTTGGCCCAATCCTGTTTTTAATATATATAAATGATTTATGTAATGTTGTAATCCCTGGTAATATTGTATCTTACGCTGATGATACAGTAATAATTGTAAATGGAAAATCCTGGCTTGAAACTTACTTAAATGCATCAAAATGTATTGCACATGTCTCATCATGGCTAAACAGAAATAGACTCTTCCTAAACTACAATAAAACATCTTACCTACCTTTTTATAAAAACAGTAAAAACAAACCCCCCAATAGCCTTAAAATTAGAATTCATAATGCTAACTGTAATCAAGTAATATGCTCATCTTGCTCTGAAATTGAAAAAGTTGAAAAGATCAAATATTTGGGAATATGTATTGATACAAATTTAAATTGGCAATCACAAATTAATAATACCGTTTCTAAATTGAGATATCTTACGTACATATTTTACAGACTTAAAGAAGTATTGAATATTGACAAATTGAAAATGATTTATTTTTCTCTGGTGCAATCTTCACTCATGTACGGAATAATAGGATGGGGTGGTGCGCTTGATGTTTTTATAAAACCTTTACAAACAACTCAAAATTATATTGTCAAAGTTATGTTTAATAGAATTAAAACATTTTCAACAGATGCTTTATACAAAGAATCTAAACTATTCAGTCTCCGTAAACTATTTATACTGCAAACTATGAAATATATCTATAAAAACAGAAACAAATTCGAAAAAAATGAAAACAGAACAAACATTAGAAATAATAATGTATTCTATACCCCTCAAACAAACACAAAACAAATGCAAACTCACAGTAGTTTTATTGGACCTCGCACTTTTAACCTTTTACCAAAAAATATACAAGTTGCAACTAAACTTCCGCATTACATAAAAGAATTAAAAATATGGCTGAACCATACAGATGTAAAAACTCTATTAATTTAATTTTATATCAGTTTATGTTTCTCACAAACTTTACACTTATAACTGTTATTACACTATACACTAATTATTACCTTGTACACTATTGAACACACTTTTTGTACAAACTGTTTAAACAAATTTTAATAATGTTTTTGCTTCATATACCTACCACTGTTTGTTTTTTCTAGGTACTAAAATAAAATATATTTAACTATAACATTACCCACGCACAGGCTGCGCCTTAGTGGGTTCCCATTATTTTTATTATATCTAAAATATGTAACCATAAAATGTAAAATTGGGAAAAATAAAGGATTTAAAAAAAAAAAAAAAAAAAAAATGTGATGGAGCAGTACAAACAAATGAATCTCCTGAGCAAGGAAAAAAGCTCGAGTTTAAACAAATCACAGCTGATGAAATCAAAAATACAATTTCTTCTCTAAAATCAAATGTATCTTCCGGGGAAGACTTAATAACAACAATGCAATAAAATTTCTCTGTAAGGAACTTATCGTACCTCTAACATATCTAGTAAACATGGCTATAACTGAAAGCGTATTCCCCACAGCTCTCAAAAAAGCTATTGTAATACCAATATATAAACAAGGATGTAAAAATGACATAAACAACTATCGACCAATAAGCCTACTCAATACATTTTCAAAAATATTGGAGAGAATATTAAAAAAACAACTCCTTTCCTACTTAGAAGAAAATAAAATATTATCAGAAACACAGTACGGATTTAGGGAGAATCTAAGTACTGGTGACGCCATAGAAACTATTACAGATATGATCATACAAAGTTTAGACAGAGGAGAAAAAACACTGGCAATCTTCATAGACTTACAAAAGGCATTTGATACAATAGATCACGAAATCCTTTTTGCAAAACTTTCAAAAATTGGTATGTCAAATAGAACTCTAAACTTATTAAAAAGCTATATGATGGAGCGTACACAGAGCGTTCAAATCAACAAGAAAAAAAGCAAACCTCTCCTCATCAACCATGGAGTACCGCAAGGAAGCGTACTAGGACCGATATTATTTCTAATATACATAAATGATATCGGTAGCCTAGGAACGAGAGGAAAAATCATAAGCTTTGCTGACGATACAGTAATTGTATTCAACGAAAAAGACTGGAGAAGTACCTACAAAGAAGCGGAACATGGACTTGGTCTACTGCAAAACTGGCTTAAGAGAAATTCCCTTACACTTAATGTCAATAAAACAAAATATCTGACATTTTCTATAACAGCCAGAGGACAGCCAGAGGATGACTTTAATCTCAAATTACATACATGCCAAGAAAACAATCAAAATCAAGGCTTATCATGCCACTGTCCTACCATAGCACACTCCAAAAGTATCAAATATCTTGGTATTGAAATTGATGATAATCTCCGATGGAACGCACACATTGAAGTAATCACAAAAAAACTCACCAGGTACATTTACTTCTTTAGAGCCATCCGTAACATCCTCAACATAAACGACATTAAGAAAGTGTACTACGCTTTATGTCAGTCACAAATAGAGTACGGGATAACTGGATGGGGGTCTGCTTTGAGCACTCACACAGAGCGACTCAATATAGCCCAAAAAGGAGTACTGAAGACAATACTGAAAGTTCCGCTTAGAACTCCGACGGAAGAAGTATTTAATAACTTTCAAGTCTTCAATGTACAGAAACTTTATTCAAAAAATATTTTATTTAAACTGAAAAAAAAACATATATGTATACTCCACTGCCCAACATAAATACTCAACCAGGTCAGTAAGCAATAACATCCTGGTTACTCCCAGTTTGAACACATCTTTTGGACAGAGAAATAATAAATTCCATGCCATAAAATTATACAATGCTCTACCAGATCAAATTAAAAATATAAAGGAAATGAATATATATAAAACAAAAGTAAAAATATGGCTGAGAGATCAAAGTAATAATAAAATTACAAACATCATGAAGACGATATAAAGACAATCCATAACCAAATACAAATATTTTAAAAAACTACAGGCCACCTCAGAACAGGAAATCCTAGTGAGGAGGTCTGTGAAAAAAAAATGAATCTATACTTATTATATACATCATACATACATGTACAAACCTTGTTATTGAAATTAATAAAAAAAAAATAAAAATAAAAATTGATCAATTTGTAATAAAAGTGTACTTGTCAACATTTTGTTTTAATGGTTTACTATACAAACAAAACTTTCGTTTAAAGATGGTCCGAAACGTGTCCTTAGAATGATAAAAAGATACTTCTATTTAAAATGTGAGCTGAAAACAATTGCTTTTTGAATAATTGAGTGTAACTCTTTCTACGCACATTCTGAAAATATTTTATTAGCGATACTGCAAGATGAAAGATAACATATAAAAAAATTTGCAGTAAGTAAAATTCTGAAAGCCCGACAAAATGCAAAGGGGCAAAAATAAGAACATTCGTGACTTCAAAATTACACCTCGAAGTCAACGATTATTATGATTTGATAGAATGGAAAATAGAACAAACATTCGAGCCACCATTCACAAAAAAATACGGTGACAGTAAATTATGCGAAAATCATGAGCAAAGATACAAATATCCGCATTGAAAATTTTCCGTCATACCCAGGCTAAGGAGAGAGGTGTGAAGATGGTCGCTGAAGTTAGTTTGGCTGTTGGCAGAAGTACAGTACGCGATGAATATAATACAAAATCGAGAAAAAAATACCAAAATTCGAAACAAAATCACAATTTTCCTCTGATTTCAGGGAGCTACCCCATATGCAGATGACACCACAAAAAGCTGAAATTATTAAAAAATATATAAATTATTGTTATTCTTTATATTTTAATGCAGATAATAAAGTAAAAGTTGTTAATAATATTCATCTAAATTTTATAAAATTTCAAGTCCTCTGCGCCACCTGAGGATCATATGTGAAAAAAAATAAAAAAATATTTTTCAATAGCCAATTATCCATAGCAACATTTAGTAATATAGGGTTTACGAAATTCGAAAAAAAAAATTTATCGACCTCTTTCACTCCACTCTAATGTATATAACATATATTATTACTATTTGGCGTTATGTTATTAGTAGGAATAACATTAAAATTGTAGTTTTCTAATGTGTCTTTTTTACATACGCTCCACACAGGAGGAGGCCACGAAGAAAATAATTTCCATAAAGGCCTATGCCATGTTAGGAGATGTTGTGCAGAGAGTCTTTTTTAAAAAAGGAAGAAGAAGAAGTTCTGGAAAGGAAAACGGCACGAGGGCTGGGAAGGAATCTGGGGGTCAGAATCCATCCTTCCAACTGCGGTCGAAAGAGTCCGGCCAGCCAGGTCAAAAGACCTCCGTCAACCAGCAGGTGGACGCACTTATTTTCCTAGATATATTTCGACGACGCAGACAGATCGAAAGAGCAAAAATGAAGGAAAATTTCATATTTAATTAATTTTCGGATTTATTGTCCTTTACAGCATTTTAAATTTCTGCTATCGATAAAGTTAAATAAATGATCTAGTGACGCTCAAATTTTTTGTAAGCACGTAATACCTAATGTGCATGTAAACAGGCGTATATTTAAATGTATTTAGGTGTACCTATAGTCATTTACTTGTTCACAGCCTTTTATCACATACACAGGTAAGTACTAACCTAACTACCAACATATTTCGAAATGGAAGGCTTAACTAAAAACAAATTAATTTGATGAAACATTAATGTAAAGGTATGTATGTACCTACTACTTTCGTAAGCGTTTAATTGGAGACTATTATAATATGGTGATTTATAATTACCACACGTTTCACATGTTTCGCATTAATTCTTTCATTTTAAAATGTACGTTTTTCGTGTGTGTGTTCGTGTTGGTTATACCAATAAAACGCGCACATAGCGGGAATGCCAAGTATTTGTTTAAATTTAAGAATTTCGTATTAAAATTCACCGGAGTTGACCAAGAAGTTACAATTTAAATACACACAAGAACGATTAAAGGCTGTATTCTTTGAAGCTAGAGGAATCTTGACAATTTGAAATATTTGAAAGGATGTGAAATACAGAGTTTTTTTTTTTACATTAGCTCCACACAGGAGGCCCTGAGAAAATAATTTCCCTCAGGGCCTATGTCGTCTTAGGGGATGCTGTATGAAGGGATTTTTTAAGGAAAGGAAGGAGAGGAAGTTATGAGAAGGAAATAGGTATGAGGGGTGGGTAGGAATCTGGGGGTCAATGTGTCCAGGAGTGACGAACATATTAATCCATCCCTCAAACTGCGGTGCAAGGCGATGGGTCGAGAGATTCTGGCTGGAGAGGATAAAAGACCTCCCTCAAACAGTCTTTCTTGATCCTGCCCACCACAGGTGGGCAGACGCATCGGCCGCCAAGACCTGGACGAACCTCACCTCATGAACCCGGGCACCCTTGCTAAGTCACCAAACGTAGCGAACCACTTGGGATGACCTATGGCAGAGGTGTTGGTTATCCAATAAATTTTTCCTGGGGCGGCGGTACCCACACCCGCCTCCCAAATTGTATTAGAGTAGGCACTTAAGTTTTATTTCAAGAATATATTGATCTTTTTATGTACCTACATATTTATATAATATAGATTTCAAGAGAATAGAATGAAGAAGTGTTACGGTAACTGTTACTATTATAATATGTATAACTGTTATTATTTATTAGAATAAAAATAGTTGACCTTGAGGGGTAAGGTTCTCGACTAGCAATACGTAGGTCGCGGGTTCAAACCAATTCAAATAATTTTTATTTGACTAATTTGTGTTATTTCATGATTAATTGAAGTGTAAAGGATATAAGCGACATGTTCCAGAGTGAAAGATACTGATACGCCCTGCTGTAAGACCACCGTTCAAAATTGAAATGTCGCTTGAAATGGCTTTTGCCGTGTTTGGTCACCAGATTTGAATAGCCAGGTACCTACTTCCCTACCTTCCTCTTCCCCACATCTTTTCCCTCCCCACTTCAGCCTATCAACATACCTCAAGTACCTACAATTTAAAATAAAAAAAATGGCGCCGAATGCCCTTTGATGATTTGTCATACGTGAATTTGTGGGAAACATCTTCGCCTAAGTATTGTAGTAGTCGCAGAGAGAGGTCGTACGTCATCGACCAAAAAGTTCCTTCTTGCATGAAAACGATAAAGATCGAAAATATTACAACGAGAAGTCTCGTACGACCTTTCTCTAAGTCTAATATACTTTCCGTATTAAGAGCGTTTAACCAGCCAGCGGCCGAAAATCGACATTCCGTCGAAAGTTGTTCTTACGATCGGGCAGGGCGGTTACAATGAGAAAGATGAATTATTCTCCGTATCAGCTTTTTAAAATTATAACTCAATTCCGATTTTATTTCATTCCAAATTTTGCTTTAATTTATCCTACATCCAAAAATGCTGAAAGGCGTGATGATAAAACTATTAAAATAATGTACTTTTTGTAATTATTTTTTGATTATAAGTATTTATCATTTTTCAGTAATGTCTAAGTTAAATAAGAATGTTAAAAAATCTGAAATGTATTAGTTTGTAAGTGCGCAAATAAATACACAAACGGACCAATTTTCGTCAAGAAACACATGTACGTATATATTTTTTAATGATTTTATTTAAACTAAAATTAAAATTCTAAAACATGCGATACCCAGATAATGTATTGATTTATTTTACTGCATGATTAAATGATTTAAAATGGGTGTGGTATAATACAAAATCTTTTTTGAAAATTTAACAAATCTGCCAAAGACCTATGATCTCTATGGTATAACCTTATTATACTAAAAATAATCATTTTTTCTCAAAATTTAAAACATGCGAACGCTAGATAGAATAATCTTTCGAAATCCATTTATAATTTTTTGTGGAAAAGGGTCAATACGCCTAAAATCTGATTTAAAAATGACATATTTCTGGTTTTCTCTGGTAATACCCTCTTAATATATTTGTAAGGCATCCGTTTTGACTTAATAATATCATGTGTTATTCTGTCGTAGTTAAGTACTACCTTTCTAAAACACTGTGATATGGATTACATTCAGTTTAGAGAGGTGCCTTGGTTTCAGATTTCCCACTTATATCACGATTGAAATAAACTTTTTTTTTTTAATTGGTCCAAATAGCTACGCACGATTTCTTCAAATTAGTTGTTCTGATCTTTTGATCTACTGATCTCCCTAGAAGGTCGTATTTGTAATTTATTAAGGTCTGCTTTAAACTATAACAATCCATTGTTTTATTATTGACGTTGGTGTTGCAATTCCTTGGATTCAAAACATAATAACTAATAACAATCATATTTGGATCAAATTTCAATGCCTCACGTTTTAAGCTTTTAAAGCTGAATAATAATTTGTTTCCTCATCAACCTGCCAAATTCTGAATAGTAAACTTCAATCAAATTTATATGGCAATTGTCTATGATATGATTAGGTACACAGCGCCAGATCTACAAGCGTTTAAACAGAATGAAAATCATTTTCCTAATCAAAAATACTTGAAATTCCATGATATTAGACGGCCGCGTTTGAAACATTAAAAAAATCATTTAATATAATAAACATGTTCGCGAAGACAATGCTGTAAATCACAACTTGTAATCATTAATAAGTAAACCAGATAGGTCCTTTTTATCCACTATTTAAATAAGTTTATGGCCTGACCAAGCTAGCTAAAAATGTACAGAATTGTGATGTCTACACCCTTTTTATAAAGATGAAACAAAAATGTGTTATTTTAAATGTGTCATTTTAATTATGTCATCTCAACGAAGAATATTAATTACATAGTTATATTTTATATATTCCGTGTAAACGGTGACCGCATTCACAGATATTCCGTCATTTACAGATTTTCATTAGATTTTCATTAGGCTTTGTTACAGGACTGGCGATTGTATTAATTGAGGGATAAATGTGTAGTGCCCTAAAATTATCATTTGCGCGACATTTATATACCGAGGCTTAATGTCAAATAACGTAATCTACGAAAAAAAATAAAAAATTCGAGGGCGTAAAGTAAAACAAATTACTTCTTCTACTAGTGCAAAATTATTTTGTGGTAACATTTCAAATTCAAATTAATAATTTGCTGACGAAACATGTCGGTTTTTGTAAATAATTAAGTGGTTAATACAACGTTATTTATTAATTTGAATGTAAAACAAATTATTTACAAAAAAACATACGATGATTAATATTAGCAAGTTTTTGTAGATAACATTGTTTGACTTTAAGACATAGAATTATTTATATTTTTGTTTGTAAGTAGATAATGTTGTTCGATTTTAAAACCTAGAATTATTTTCTATTTTTTGTAGATAACGTTATTTGTTTTCTAGATTTAGAATTATTTGCGTTTTTTTTTAAGACATTGTTATTTGACTTTAAGACCTGGAATTATTTGTATGTTTTTTTGTAGATTATGTGATTTAATTTAATAATGAGTGTGTGTTTTTTTTTAGATAAGATAATTGACTTAAGAACCAAAAATTATTTGTACGTTTTTATTTTAAGATGTAGAATTATTTGTATGTTGTTTGACTTTAAGCCCTCGATATGGTGTATTTTTTTTCAACTGGCCGCAAAATGTTGTAGATCCGGACCCCGTTTTACATTGTAATTATTTGAAACTGTCTGTCTGTCTGTCTCAATCAAAAGCAAGGTGTGTCGAAGGACTTCGAAGCCAGCACGATTCAGGTGTAATTCTAGACCCGCTGCCTACAAGTACACGCACCAGTGATGGTATTACCGATTGAGGCTGCTGGGTACACTGGGCAGTTAAGTGCATACTCGTATCTCGCTGATTGAACACGAACACTAGAGATAGGTACCTGTGGCAATTGTACAATTTGGATCAGTTTCATCCGAATGTGGATCATGTCTGCACGAATATAGCAATATCTGATATGCGAATTGAAAAATCGTGTTTTTTGTAGAAAAGTTGACGTTGAACCAATTTAACATCACCTTTTTGCAATATAGAAAGGCGTTTGTTAGTGTGTTCTTGATAATATGCTGAAAAAGTAGCTATAATGAGTTTAAATACATATTATACTCGTATCTACAAAAATAATAAAGAAAAGTCGATGGCTTAAAGTCAAACAACGTTATTTACAAAAAAACATAACATAATGATTATTGGTTTGTTTTGTAGATAACGTTATTTGACGCCATGAACTGGAATTATTTTGCAAATGACTCCACCAGAGGCCCTGACGTTTTCCTCAGAGCTTAGGCCATCTTTGGGGAGCTGTGTGAAGGATGTTGTTGGTAAATTTTAAGGAGAGGAAATAGTGAACTCTCGTTTTGCAAAACTCATGTTAAACAGTAATATAGTGTTATATTCTGTCTAATTTTGATAATACGATATCTTGTCCAGTTGTCCTAATATTACATCTTTAATTGCCATCAGAATACTCAGTGAAATAAAAGTTTTTCTTACTTTTGACATGACCAATTTTTTGTTTTATATAATTTTTATATAAAATTAATTATTTTTTGTAGTTATCTTATGAGAGATAAAGCCACAAGCAGGAAATCCATATTTGGTTTTATTTTTGCTATATACTACACATGTACAAACTGATAAAATGTAAACCGTCGATTTCCCAGAAATGAATAAATAAATCTACAGTAGGGCATTTGGATATATTAGTCCCAGCAAGAGATCGTACGTGACGTCTTCGTTCTAGTATCTTCAATCTTTTTCCAAACACGACGTGTGATAAGGTGTGATAACGTGTGATAAGGATGATCGTCGATGACGTCCGTACGAGCTCTCGCTGGGATTAGTTTAAAGAACAACCAAATTAAACTCTATGTAAAATGTTAACCACTTAAAAAAGTTGGGCTCGTGTTTCTTATGAAGGGGGAAAATATGCAGTTATTTCTTCGACACAACCTTCCATTACATTACAATAGAAGAACAAAGAAAGATTTTTCACCTGATCCTTTTCTTCGAAAGTTTAAAATCTTTACGCAAAAATCTTAAATGAGTAACCAATTTTATTTTCAGGTACATAGAGACATTTGCGATTTGTACAGTCAGCATTTGTTTTCTGCGTAGTACGCCTAGCTTTTGAGGCGACCTTTGCCTTAGTTGAAACATATATTTTTGATTTCACGACAGTGGATCTTCCGAAGGTTGGCATACTTATATAAAATATGCAGTCGGTTTAGGGAAATTACGGTACACCTACTTTTACAAAATATAACTAAGTGTCCCCGAAGGGGTGTGCAGAGAGAATGAACCACCAAATAACGAAAGTATAAAACACATTTTCATTCAAATGCATCAAAGATAAAAATACTTATCTAGATATACAGCCTTACTAAAAAACGCAGTGAAAATTTTATTCAATTGACAAACGGCCGCGGATGTGAAAACATTACTAATTAAAAAATTGTTCATGATAAAAATACACGTGGTTTACACGGCCTGAGGGGGTAGTTTATCTCTGTTTTATTAATGATATCGGAACGAAATCCAAAGTATTTTGAATGTTCTAAATATTTCTTATTTTTGAAGGTGTCGTAAAAACAAATACCATTTATGAAAACTAGATAAAATTACCTTTTAGATTTGTGTATTTGAAATACACTTTAGTTTTCAAAAACTGCCATATTTTAAGATTCAAACTCGGAAAAAAATGGAAAAAAATTTCCTCCCACAACATTTTTGACCAAAATGTAGATAAATTTAAATAAAATCAAAATTTAAAAAACACTGTCCTTTTATGTAATAAATTTGGAAGG
This sequence comes from Limnephilus marmoratus, assembly GCA_917880885.1. Taxonomy (NCBI): domain Eukaryota; kingdom Metazoa; phylum Arthropoda; class Insecta; order Trichoptera; family Limnephilidae; genus Limnephilus; species Limnephilus marmoratus. Next base: position 18,014,617 of record OU862911.1, read on the forward strand.
AAACTATCACCTCACTTTTCATCGTGTATACAATAAAAAAATAATAAAAAATTTCAAAGTTTTTTTTATTGCCAAAAAAATAACTTAGAAATAATACCGAAATTTAAAACAGATTTCTTGCATCTCTAAAGACGTTAATTTTTTTGATACGTTTACGACCACATGTATTAGATTTTAATATTATTAAAAATTATCACTTTTAAGAAATTCTCTTAAAATAAAGATCTTAAAATGAAAATTCTATCTTTTAAGTAACCTATAAAACAATATTCTGACAGTTCAACTTTGAAAGTACGGCGTTTGTACAATAACTTGATTAAACTTATGTAAACCTCACAAATAACATGGTAAATATATCAATTATGTGAACAGAAGAGTAAATTCATCACTATAATAGAAATTATTAAGTAAAATCACAAAATTTTCGATATCCCGCCATAAAACACACCGAGCTGTTTTGTCATCGCGGGCTGTCGCGGGCCGAAGAACTAATGCATAGGCGGGCCAATAATGCCCCTTGCCGAGAAAAATTAAAACAACATTGTTTCCTAGTAAATTAATACCATATACAATGTTGTCAGATCTTAAGAAAGAAGATTGTTGTAAGAAAGGTTATTGGTAATAAAACGTGTTTTAGTGTATACGGGGTTTATTTATGTTATTGCAATAACACAGCTAATCGGTCGCGCTGTGGTTTTTTTTAGTAAGGCTGATACTGTATAACCAGCGAATAAGTACAAAAAACGAATCTCTGAATAAATTCGTTTGATTAATTATACCAACGGGCCGGTTGTAAGGGATCAAAAGCCAGCAAGTAAAAATCAAAACATATCTCTCTTTCAAACAAGGTGGTTTGAAAGGGAGATATGTAAACATAAAAGTTAAAGGGAGCGCGATAATGTTAACAAACGATTATAGTTAATCGAAAATATTTCATTTAAACACGGCTCCTTTAAAATAGAGTAAATATCTCTTGACTAAAAACCAAAGTAGCATTTAAAGATGCACTGTGAATTTTGTTCATACCTTTAGCATGAATAATAAAACAAAATGTGTATATAATAATTTTAGAAGCATTCTTTGCGATTTTTTTTCTATCGGGGAAATTTCACATAATTACCATTTCAGTCCGGCAAATGTACTGATATTATCTATCTCCAAAAATAACATATATATTTTTATAAAAACTTAAAATGTTTTAAATAAATCGGTAAAAATTCGGAATGCGGGGATCAGGTATATTTGAAGTCGGTTTTAGTTTTGAAATTGGTAAATAATGAAAATATTTAACAGTCGAGTCACCATATTTTTTTAAAGTCGTTTCATAATTTTTCGTTCGAATTATTATTGCGAAAAAATGACACTTATTTGGGACACAATTAATGTAATTTTAAAAGTTCGGGCTGTTTATTAATCAAGTCATGCGGGCAGCAGAAGAGTGTCGCCGTAAAGAGGACCAACGAGTAAAAAATATCTTTGTGCAGCGTTTTTTTCTGTTTCCTAACAGATGACATTTAAATGAGCCATTTCCACGCTGTGCCCTGCTGGCTTATGGCTTTGTGGAGTTGTGGAGATTAAGTACCTACCCAGTGCCAGTGACAGCAGCCAGTGGCTCAAGTGGGAAGTGGTCCAGCGCACAGCAGCCGTGACGTCACTTCCCGGCCGCGGGCTATTGGAAACTCTACTTTAGCTCTTGTGGCTTCCATAAAAACCTGGTAACTCGGTGTTATTGAACAAAAACAGTGCTATGTACACAACACTAAAGAGAAAAAAACGATGTAAGTGTGCTGCTGGCGTGTCCGTGTGCCAGAAGTAAGGTGAATTTTGATGATAACTAAACTAACTAACCATCATGCCGTTTGCTGCAGGTGTAGGCAGAGAGGACGGGCCGCCGAGCGACTCGGTCTTGGCACACCCTCTTTGCCTCATTCTCCTTCATACAACGTCTCATAAACAGTCTTCTAATATTCTATATATGGCCCGACTCAAGTATCTGATTCACTTGATCGTGACATGTCTTCCTCGGATGTCCCCGACTTCTTCGACCATTCACATTTGCGTTATATATTCTTCTTACACTACTTTCTTTGCTCATTTGCTCTACATGCCCAAACCATCTGAGGGTCCCTTTCTTAATCTTACTCATTACGCTGACATCTGCCTAGCATTCTTTGCGGATCTCCAAATTTTTCACACGACCATTCTTGGTTTTACCACACACACGCCTCAGGGATCTCATTTCAATAGCATTCAGTCTACTTTTTATCCTTCCTCTGCCAGTTCCATGCCTCACTGCCATACATCAGGGTAGGTACCAGGACTCCATTGTGAACTGCTAGCATCGCTTCTTTTGACAAAAATTTAAAAATTTTCAAGTGTCGAAAGTTTTCTTGATCTGAAGAGCGATTCTGTATTTTTTATGTATCTTCTTCTGTATCTTTAAACGGAATCGATTCCATACGCAATCGCCTGCCAAATTTGTGTGACTGTCTATGGCTTGCTTTTTAAACTAGAGTAACACGAAATTCTGAAAGTAGGTATACCTGATTATTATTTCTTTTAATGTGCGTTTGAAGTTGTATACCATGGATTTTACATTTGCGAAGTTTCGTTCCAATCTAATTACGCACGAATTAATTAATTTGCCCAAAGTTCTCTCGAAGGTCAGTTTCTTTTCAAGTCGATCACAGTTCTAGAGATCATCTGTTCAGTGGTACACAGACATTTAATACATAACTACCCAGTGCATACCGGAGTACCTACAACAGTTATAGGTATACCGCTGATAGCTCCGTTGTTTCTTCTCCCTCTTTTTCGTAAGAGACACGTGTGACAAAAAGAGAGGTTGCAACAGAGCAGGACCATCATAGTCATACTTCTCTATCACGCTCACCATTCACTAATTTCATTTGATGTTCTAGAACTAGAATACTAATTTGCCGAATTTATAAAGACAGAATTCGTCGTAAACAAAATCGTTGAATTACGTATATGTTACTGTAAAAGCCCGAACTACGGTAAAGCCTAAGATTTTCCGGTAAATCCAAAGATTTACCAACTCTTAATGGTAAAAGTCCGAACCGTTCTATAATCATCGTTCACCAATCTAACCTAACCTAACCTAACCTAACATGTACTAAATTCTAATGGTAAAAGCCCGAAAAAATCATTTATAATCGTTCGGGCTTTTACCATTAGAATTTAGTGCGTGTTAGGTTAGGTTAAGTTAGGTTAGGTTAGGTTAGGTTAGGTTGGTGAACGATGATTATAGAACGGTTCGGACTTTTACCATTAAGAGTTGGTAAATCTTAGGATTTACCGGAAAATCTTAGGATTTACCAATATTCGGGCTTTTACGGTAACATATCCACGCTTCGTTTATTGCAATTATTATCAAATCGTCGCTTACATTGTAACACCGCGTATATCATTTTACACAGGTTTTCAGGAGGAACAAAAAACCGTCTGGTTTATTAAGAATCTATAAATAGCACCTGTTTGAACCTTATTTTGAAAAAAAAATGGTCCACTAACATTTAGGGATCAGTTATTTGGAAAAGTATTTTTTTTTCTCTTTAAAAACACATGGTGAGTAACACAGAAAACAGCCCGAGAAATAATGAAATATGCGTTGTTCTTATGCGAGAAATGTATTATATTTTTTATTCAGCTATTATTTATTATTTTATTCAGCCCATTCAAAAATTTACTGCAAATCATTGGATTAAGTTAATAGTTCGGTATTGCTTGAATTGAAAAGCTTCCGGATAATAATAATATAATATAAAGATAATAATAATATCATAAAACGAAAACTCACCAAGCAACATGACACAAACTAGAAAGTTCAATCCCTATATATTCCCGTCATTTACCACTTAATCCTATCCCTATGTTCCTCCTCCCCCCCCCCCTTTTTTATGTTTTGTAACTAAACAATAAAACTAAGAAAATACCCTTACACTGTCACACTTTATTATTAATTATTATCAGTGGAAAGTTCATAATTGGCATAATTATCATATTATTATTGTATTATTTTGTAATCTCTGATTTGCTGTCAACTTTCCCTAAAATAAATAAAATAAAATAAAAATAAAATATCACTACGTAATACAAAAAGTCAGGATTTATTTCAGCGCATAAATTCTGGAACTCACTACCAAACGTATTCCTCTTTGCCCAGAATACTAATGGAGGGAAACAATTATACCAAGTCAGTGGACATCTTCAATTTATCATTAAACAAATATAAAATATTGTTCCTAAGGCAGTTCAGTTATGTACGATAAATAATGTATAATTTTTACTATTCATATGTAAA